>CM022297.1:343539933-344173994 GCA_011799875.1 Thinopyrum elongatum | reverse complement strand
CTTCGGGCCTGATGCCCAAGTACTTTAAACTCCTTTGTCCGAACTTTTATGATCCGATTCAATTTGCCTCGGTATGCCGAGTGATTTTGTAACCGTAAAACTCCTTCGGGCCTGATGCCCGAGTACTTTAAACTCCTTCGTCCGAACTTAGTTTGCCCTTAAATATGCTTGTTTTTATTTCTGAGTGGAACTTGTATCTTCATTCGGAACAGACTTTTGTTCTTGTGATGCAGTTCTGAGGAGAGGATCGCGGACGACCTGCACCTCGTCTCCTTGCAGATCAGGATGGAGCGTGTTTTACACTTAGGCGAGTACAAGACCGCAGCTAAGCCCCCGAGTGAGAGGGTTGCTCATCACTCGGTAGGATTTTACAAACTTAGGCGAGTACAGGATTGCAGCTAAGCCTCCGAGTGAGAGGGTTGCTCATCACTCGGTAGGATTTTACAAACTTAGGCGAGTACAGGACTGCAGCTAAGCCCCCAAGTGAGAGGGTTGCTCATCACTCGGTAGGATTTTACAAACATAGGCGAGTACAGGACTGTAGCTAAGCCCCCGAGTGAGAGGGTTGCTCATCACTCGGTAGGATTTTCAAACTTAGGCGAGTACAGGACTGCAGCTAAGCCTCCGAGTGAGAGGGTTGCTCATCACTCGGTAGGAGTTTAAACAACTGGCGAGTACAGGACTGCAGCTAAGCCCCAAGTGAGAGGGTTGCTCATCACTCGATAGGATTTTACAAAATTAGGCGAGTACAGACTGCAGCTAAGCCTCCGAGTGAGAGGGTTGCTCATCACCGGTAGGATTTCACAACTTAGGGCGAGTACGACTGCAGCTAAGCCCTCGAGTGAGAGGGTTGCTCATCACTCGGTGGATTTTACAACTTAGGCGGTAGGACTGCATGCAAGCCCCCGAGTGAGAGGTTGCTCATCATCGGTAATTTTTACAACACTTAGGCGAGTACAGGACTGCAGCTAAGCCCCCGAGTGAGAGGGTTTGCTCATCACTCGTAGGATTTATCAAACTTTGGCGAATCGGATTCGTGGCTAAGCCCCCGAGTGAGAGGGTTGCTCATCACTCGGTAGGATTTTTTAAACTTAGGTGAATCGGATTCGCGGCTAAGCCTCCGAGTGAGAGGGTTGCTCATCACTCGGTAGGATTTTACAAACTTAGGCGAATCGGATTCGCGGCTAAGCCCCCGAGTGAGAGGGTTGCTCATCACTCGGTAGGATTTTTTAAACTTAGGCGAATCGGATTCGCGGCTAAGCCACCCACTGGGGGATTTCGGACACATGTATTAGTAATAACAATCATTTAGGAGACTGTAAAACCATGTCTTTGATAAACAAATTGAAAGGTACTCCTTATTACATCTCATCAGTCTGAACACTTAAGTATAAAAACGGCGGAGTAGCTCCGCGTTCCAAGCGCGTGGCTCGTCTTTATTCTGCTCCACATTGTAGAGGTGATACGCTCCGTTGTGGAGCACCTTGGTGACGATGAAGGGACCTTCCCAAGCGGGGGCAAGTTTGTGAGGCCGTTGCTGGTCCACTCGGAGCACAAGGTCCCCTTCCTGAAATGCTCGACCCTTCACATTTCTGGCATATAATCGATGAAGGTCTTGCTAATAAATGGTCAATCGGATCAAGGCCATCTCTCTTTCTTCTTCCAGAAGATCAACAGCGTCTTCTCGAGCCCGTTCTGCTTCGGCTTCTGAAAAAAGTTCTAATCGGGGTGCATTGTGAAGCAAGTCACTCGGCAGCACAGCCTCAGCCCCATAGACCATGAAGAAGGGGGTTCGACCGGTCGACCGATTTGGTGTTGTTCTTAGTCCCCAAAGGACTGACGGTAGCTCATCTACCCAAGCGCCGGCTGCATGCTTGAGGTCGCGCATCAATCGAGGTTTTAGCCCTTTGAGAATCAAACCGTTCGCTCTTTCTGCTTGTCCATTCGACTGAGGGTGGGCGACTGAAGCATAGTCGACCCGAGTACCTTGGGAAGCGTAGAAAGCTCGAAACTCATCTGAATCAAAGTTTGACCCATTATCCGTGATGATGCTGTGTGGAACTCCATATCTAAATGTAAACCCTCTGATGAAGCTGACAGCAGTGCTTGCTTCCAGGTTTTTGATAGGTTTAGCTTCAATCCATTTAGTGAACTTGTCGACTGCTACAAGCGCATGGGTGAAGCCACTCCTGCCAGTCCTCAGAGGTCCGACCATATCTAATCCCCAAACAACAAATGGCCAGGCGAGTGGAATAGTCTTCAAGGGTGAAGCAGGTTTGTGGGACATGTTGGAGTAGAACTGACAGCCCTCACACTTGTCAACTATTTCCTTTGCCATCTCATTTGCCCGTGGCGAGTAAAACCCAGCTCGATATGCTTTGGCCACGATGGTCCGAGAGGACGCATGGTGACCACAGGTCCCTGAGTGGGTATCATTGAGGATCATTCGGCCTTCTTCTGGAGTGATGCATTTCTGAACGACCCCAGTAACACTCTCTCTGTAGAGCTGTCCACCCATTACCGTGAAGGCTTTGGATCGACAGACAATCTGACGAGCCTCTTCTTCATCCTCTAGAAGATCTTTCCTAAGAATATATGCAATATATGGCACTGTCCAATCGGAAATGACAACCAAAATCTCCATGATCAAGTCGACCACAGCTGGGATTTCAACTTCAGTTGAATCAGTGGAGCTCTTAGGCTGTGGGGGCTCTTCAGTGAAGGGATCTTCTTGAACTGATGGTGCGTGAATATGCTCCAAAAACACATTGCTGGGAATAGGCTCCCGCTTGGAACCTATTTTCGCCAAGTCATCAGCTGCTTGATTCTTCAGTCGGGGTATATGGTGGAGCTCTAGCCCTTCAAACTTCTTTTCTAACTTTCTCACTGCATTGCAATAGCCAGTCATAGCTGGGCTCCTGATGTCCCACTCCTTCATCACTTGATTAACCACTAAATCTGAGTCGCCGTAAACCATTAGGCGACGGACGCCAAGTGAAATGGCCATAGGCAACCCATACAGAAGTGCCTCGTATTCGGCTTCATTGTTGGAGGAATCAAAGTGAATCTGGAGAACATATCTGAGGTTGTCGCATCATGGAGATACCAGGACTACCCCAGTGCCTGAACCATTCAACATCTTGGACCCGTCGAAGAACGTAGTCCAATGTTCCGACTGTATCTGGGTCAGTAGCTGCTATTCAATCCATTCGACGAGGAAATCTGCTATTGCTTGAGATTGATCGCTTTCTTTGCCTCAAACTTGATATCCAGCGGAAGGAGTTCAATCGCCCACTTTGCCACTCGACCAGTTGCATCTCTGTTGTTCAAAATTTCTGACAACGGAGCGTCACTGACGACTGTAATCGAATGATCTGAGAAGTAATGCGCAACCTTCTTTGTGGTCAAGTAAATTCCATAGACAAGCTTCTGATAATGTGGATATCTCTGCTTGGATGGGGTTAAGACTTCAGAAATATAGTACACTGGGCGTTGAACCTTGTAAGTTTTACCCTCTTCTTCCCGCTCGACCGTGAGTACTGTACTGACAACCTGTCCAATGGCTGCTATATAAAGCAGTAAAGGCTCTTTGCCGATTGGAGCAGCAAGCACCGACTGGGTGGAAAGCAGGGCTTTGAGCTCTACAAACGCTGCATCAGCTTCAGGAGTCCACTCGAACTTATCATATTTCTTCATCAGTCGGTAAAGAGGTAATGCCTTTTCACCGAGACGAGAGATGAATCGACTCAAAGCGGCCAAACAACCCGTAAGCTTCTGAACGTCGTGTACACACACAGGGTGTTTCATTCGGAGGATTGCACCAACTTTCTCTGGGTTTGCATCGAACCCACATTCGGAAACAAGGAAACCGAGTAACTTTCCACCTGGAACTCCAAATGTACACTTCGACGGATTAAGCTTGATATCATATCTTCTCAAATTGGCAAAGGTTTCAGCAAGGTCAGTCAGCAGGTCAGAACCTTTACGCGACTTAACCACGATGTCATCCATGTATGCTTCCACATTCCGACTGATTTGAGTTAGCAGGCACTTCTGAATCATGTGCATGAATGTGGCACCAGCATTCTTGAGACCAAAGGGCATGGTGACATAGCAAAAGCACCCGAATGGGGTGATAAAAGTTGTTTTTATTTCATCAGGTCCATACAGTCGGATCTGATGGTACCCGGAATATGCATCCAGGAAGGACAATCGCTCACATCCCACAGTCGAGTCGACTATCTGATCGATGCGGGGGAGAGGAAAATGATCTTTTGGGCAGGCCCGATTGATATGCTTGAAATCAATGCACATATGAAGTGAATCGTCCTTCTTGGGAACCATGACAACATTGGCGAGCCACTCGGAGTGGTAAATTTCGTGGATGAACTCAGCTGCCAGAAGCCGAGCCACCTCTTCACCGATTGCCTTTCTCTTCTCCACAGCGGACCGAAGGAGATGCTCTTTAACGGGTTTTGCCTTTGGATCGACTCGCAAACGGTGCTCAGCCAGTCCCCTGGGTACACCCGGCATGTCAGACGGCTTCCATGCGAAGATGTCCTAGTTCTCATGGAGGAACTGGATGAGCACTTCTTCCTATTTGCTGTCGAGTGTTGTTGAGATATGAGTCAGAGCAGCATTGGGATCGGTCGGGTGTATGTGAACAGGCTTTGTTTCACCGGACGACTAAAATGCAGACTCTGAAGCAGGCTTCTTAGCATGCAACAAATCACTCGGATCTGCAGTCTTCTTATATTCTTCCATTTCTACTGCTGCCATCTGTTCATCGGCTATCTTAGAGCCCTTCTGGAGGCACTCTTCTGCTCGTTGCCGATTACCAGTGACTGTGATCACGCCCCTAGGGCCAGGCATATTCCGCTTGAGGTACACGTAACACGGTCGAGCCATGAAATTCGCATATGCAGTTCTGCCCAGAATAGCATGATAGGCACTGTGAAAATCCACAACTTCAAATGTCAACTTCTCCTTACGGTAATTCTTTGAATCACCGAAAACCACGTCAAGAGTGATCTGGCCGAGTGAATCGGCTTTCTTTCCTGGAATGACACCGTGGAATCGCATGTTGCTCTCACTGAGCTTGGACATCGGAATGCCCATCCCACGGAGGGTCTCCGCATACAAGATGTTCAAGCCATTGCCACCATCCATCAGGACTTTGGTCAGTCGGGTGCCCCCAACGACTGGGTCGACCACCAACGCTTGCCTCCCGGGGGTGGCAACATGCGGTGGGTGGTCAGATTGGTCGAATGTAATGGGAGTCTTTGACCATTTCAAATATGTCGTCGTTGCCGGAGCAACCATGTTTACTTCTCTGTTGATGACTTTCAGTCGACTTTTTCTTTCAATGTCAGCAAAAATCACCAAAGTGGAATTGACGTTAGGAAAACCGTCATCATCTTCTTCATTGTCCTCATCCTTGTCAGATTCTTTTTCCTTCTCATTGGGCTATTTCTCTCGGAACTGCTGGATTAGGAGCCGACATTGTCGAGTGGTATGTTTGGGATAAATCAGATTACCCTCTTCATCTTTCTTGGTGTGAATGTGGCATGGCAAATCCAACACATCATTCCCTGCTTGATCTTTCACCTTCTTGGGGATCCAGGGCCTTTGGGCTTCCCCTTGAATTTTCCTTGAGTTACAACTGCAGCTTCACCAGGACCTGCTGGCTCGGCTTTGCGTTTCTGCTTCCGACCTCCTCCGTTGTCTTGGGCGACTGGCTTGCCCTTTCCACTGCGGAGTCGATCCTCTTCTTCACCATTAGCGTACCGAGTGGCTATTTCCATCATTCAGGTCAGAGACATATCTCCCGTTCGACCGAATTTCAGGTTAAGCTCTCGATACCGAACGGCCTCCTTGAAGGCGCAAACTGCTTGGTGTTGGGATACATTTTCTACTGTGTGATGTAAAGTGGTCCATCTTTGGATGTAATCCCTCAGAGTTTCATTCGGCTTCTGTACGCAATGTTGCAATTCTGTCAACCCTGCAGGTCGTTTGCATGTGCCCTCAAATGTCCTGACAAACACTCGGGCTAACTCTTCCCAGCTGAATATACTGCCTGGAGCCAACTGATTCAGCCATGCTCTGGCCGATCCTTCCAACATGAGAGGAAGATGTTTCATAGCTACCTCATCATTTCCACCACCGATCTAAACAGCCACTCGGTAATCTTCCAGCCAAGTGTCAGGCTTCGAATCACCGGTGAACTTACTAACCCCAGTCGCCAACCTGAAGCTGGGAGGGATCTCAGCAGCTCTGATGGCTCTGCTAAAACACTCGGGACCTGAAACATGTACTCTGCTTCCACTCGGGCGATCTCTGTCTTGCCCTTCTCTGTGTGCTCGGTTCCTGTCGACCAAACCTTGCACCAAAATTGACCTCGCATCAAACCCTGGCTCTCTTGGGTCGACTGGCACCCTCCGCTCTTCGCTGTACGGGCGCCTGTCATCGTAATGCCGGGGCACATATGATCCGCCTCCCGGAGGGGGCGTAGTCACTCGACGGCGGTCATCACGGCCGAGCCGATGATCGTACTGCTCGTGGTTCCGACCCAAGTACTGCTCTTGGCGATGCCCACGTCCCTCACGCCGCGGAGGCAATCTTGGGCTGTGAGCCGATTGGACTATGTCAGCCACCACAGATCTGCTATGGATTCTGTTACGCGACTGAGATACTGCATTGTTTTGCTCTCCTGCTGCCCGGAGCAGAGCCCGGATCTACATCAAATCTCGTCCAGCCTCCGACTGGGATGGCTGGATGGACTCTGCTATACGAGTTGCAGCCGTAAGATTATGGATAGGAGTGCGATATACCTGAGGTTGAGGCGGGAACAATTGCTGCCGTCGACTAGACTCAGGAATCAGCTGCCGAGCATGTTCGTCGAGTGCATGCTGAAGGTTCTCCAGTCGAGTGCGTTCAGCCAAAGTGGCCAAGCGCGCTACCTCCAAGGCCCGAGCCTCAGAGGTCTCTCCGACGATGGGCGTGTCGAGTGCCTCCTTGTTGCGGCGGTGGAGTTCCTCCCTCCGCTACGAAGAGAGGGTTTCGGGGTGGTATTCCTTGTGGACATGCGACGGATCGCCACCGCCCTCGCCGCCACCGTTACGACGCATGCCAGGTGGGCTGCGCGGTGTGTCGACCATCAGGACCTCTGCCGCAAGGTCGCTACTATCGCACTCGGACAGGGTCTCGACGGAGCCAGTCGATAGATCGAACAGGCCGTAGAGAGATTCATCGGGCTCGATTGACGTGACTTGAGGGGTGGCCGACTGACGTGCCACCGCATGCTTCACCCACCGCTGAAGCCGCGATCGACCGGATCGCTTGCGACGGTGAACAGTGGGGAACGAAGACACTGTAGGAGCCGACCGATACTGGGTCGACGGCTACCGCAGAAGGACGCCGCGGACACACGCGTGAAAGTGCGTCGCCCCATGGACGGGGAGTGTCTCGACGTCGAGGGGGGCCTCCTGGAGCCAGGCGGAGTCGTCGGCGATGAAGACGAGCGCGCCGAGACGGATCTCGCGGCCCTCAGCTGAACCTCCACCAGAAACCATGATGATGGGAATCGGAAAAAATCGCAACCTCACCGGAAAGTCGCTAAGACACCTGCCCCACGGTGGGCGCCAACTATCGTGGTTCTAAGTCTGACAGTAGAATAGGGGGTAGGTATGAGGAGGCAAGATCCTAGCTACAGTGAGGTTGTGCACGCAAGATTTACGAGTTCAGGCCCTTCTCGGAGGAAGTAACAGCCCTACGTCTCGGTGCCCCGGGGCTCGGTCGATTGGATTATGCATGAAGTTACAGGGGGTGCGGACCCTTGTGCCAGTGGAGGGGGTGGCTTATATAGAGTGCGCCAGGACCCCAGCCAGCCCACGTTACAAGGGGTTCAATGTACATTAAGGTGAGACGTTACTGGTAACGCCAATAGTAAAGACATATAAATGATCATTAAGACTACGGAGTGAACGCCTGACCATTGCCATCTTGAGTGACCTTAGATCTTCTGTACTCCGAGTGGTTTCTGGTATGGTCGAATGATTATACCCTGGTCGAATGGAATTGGGTTATCCGAGTGAACTGTTGGTCGAGTGGGTTGCACCCTGAGGTGATTTCAGTCGGTAGATGATGCTATCCTTTGAATGCCCTTGGCTTTAGAGCAGTGTCCTCGGGAAGGGTGTCTAGGTTAGGCCTATTACCCTACCCTAGGTACATGTCATCGTCAACGTGCCCTTCCTTACTCGGCCACAGTTCATCGTTGTAGCCTGCAGACAGACCGATAGACCAGTATGTATGTACACGTTCACGACCAGACAGACAACCCTACGTACAGTTCGACCGGGTGGGTCCCAGCTGTGAGGGAGGATAAGAAGGCACTTCCTTGTGTGCAAAGATATAGCTGGTGGGTCCCAGTTGTCAGGGGAAGAATCATTTTTTTTCATAATATGGACACACTTCCTTGCGTGCGAAGATGTAGATGGTGGGTCCCAGCTATCAGTGGCAGGAATAAGGAGGCATTTCCTTCCGTGCGAAGATATACGTGGGGGTTCCCAGCTTTCAGGGGGAGGAATAATTTTATTTTCGCGTAATAAGTAGGCGGTTGCATGCGTGCATCCATGGACCTGGTGCGTCCCCACTGTCAGCCTCTCCATGTACAGTCCTCTTCCGATGACTCTCGTTTGTTGACCACGTTGACCACACCGCGCCGAGCGCATCCAAGGTGGTGGACGACGGTGAGGCCCCGGACAGCAATGAGCCGGAGATGGGAAGACGCGAGAGTGGAGTCGCAAACGGAGAGGTGTACGAGGGTTAACTGGTTCTGGTGCGGCGTGGTTCGACAGTCGGTGGAGAAGAACAGGAGGTGTGGAGGGGTGGAGGGATGGCCTGGCCGGCGGTGGGGTAGCGCTTCACAGTGAAGCATGCTAAGCAGAGCTGCTAGCAGCAGGAGGCGGGATCAGGTGGTCCCGGCGGCGCTGGAGGAAGAAGGCGAGAGATTGAAGATGGATTCCGGTCGTTGGATGTAAATCCAACGGCTATCGATGTCAGAATCATTTGTTGACTAAGTTGACAACGACTTGTGTTGGCTTTGACCTATTGGCCCACATTTCAGCCTCCAAAAATGTGGCACATATTCAACCCATTTTTTCAGAATTTACAGTCCATTTGATCTTTTTTTTAGAATTACAGTCCATTTGCTGGGCTAGGTGAACAAATAATGTAGCGTCCATGCGGCCCATTTTTTAAAAACTACAGTCCATTTTCACTTTCTTGAAATACATGAATTTGCTGGGTTGGGTGAACAAATAATGTAGCGTCCATGCGGCCCATTTATTTTTTCCTAAAAAATTACAGCCCATTTGCACTTTCTCGAAATACACGATTTTGCTGGGCTAGTTATAATTATAATGTTGCGTTGGGCGCAGCAATGTTATCAAAAAATAAACAGGGGCTGAGCATTTTGTTATAAATATATTTAAATAATAAGTGCTTTATTATTACATTGGTCCTTAAATCTTACCAAGCTTTTGTACACAATCACCAGGATTTTCGTTGCCTTAATGTAAAAAAATCCAGGATTTTATTGTTAAAAAATTATTTTTATAAGTTAATAAGATGTGGGATATTGTTTTCTTATATATGTAAGTATCTGTTAAATATATGATGACAATAACAATAATATATAATAACCTATAAAATAATATAAATATATATAATATTGTTTGAAGGGAAACATAAGTTGGACCTGGCGTTCCTATTCTTATATAGAAAAATAGAACAGACATCTGCATTTTGTTCAAAAAAATACATAAGTTGGGCTGCGGATGTTTCAGGAAAAATAAAACCTAGGATGGGAGGTCCATAGGTCGGTCGATACATGACGGCCCTCAAGAAAATACAAACCGGCATGTCGTGGGCTGCGCATGTTAAAATAGAAAGCCTAGACGGGGCAGCCCACAACCCAGCTGATACTTGCTGGCCCACTAATAATAAATGATACCTGCCAGCTCCCCGGCTTCTTTGTAAATTTATCTCCTTTAGTAACTACGTTGAAGCACCTCAAAAAATATGTAACTATGTTGACAAACCCGTGGGCCCCAACGTTAGTATAGCATTAGGAGGAAGTATTTTTTCAATGAGGCACTTGCTTGCGTACGGCCATAGACCTGGTGGGTCCCGACTGTCCGCCTCTCCATGTACAGTCCTCTCAAATTCCTCTCGTTTGTTCAGCATGTTCACAACGGCAGACAGCAGCGTCACGGCGAGCGCACAAAGGCGGAGGACGAGAACGAACCACCGGAGCCGGGGAAGGCATGCTACAATAATGGTAGATGTTGTGCCTTATTTCTACCGAAACTACTGAACTAGCCCAGTGGCCAAGTGACACTACCCGACCGCTGTTCCGCCCAGGTTCGATTCCACCTGATGCAGTGAAAATATCTCCAAATTTTTTGCCTCTGCCATTATTGACATGTGGGTCCCCATTGTCATCTACGCACACCACATCCAACACTTGCCAAACTTCGTCCCTCGTTTTCTCTGTTTTTCGCACACTCGACATTGTTTGGGCATTTTGCAAATAGCATATCTTTTTGACTGTGCATCATATGAAGATGTGCTATGCATGAATGTTGATCAGCATGATGTTAATTGGCTGGTAGTTCCATTTTCGACCATGAATAAAACTTCCAACATGATGTTATCCCTGTTTGAAAAGGGCGTGTTAATATAAATGCTCTGCCTCTAAAACTTGCAGTTTCTTATCTGAAACTGAAACTTGCAGTTTCTTCTCTGAGAATCACATTGTCTGCACTTTTATATGAAACTACAATTTTTTAAGTGGTAAAAATAGATCTCTAGAATTCATAAAATACTTCATATTCTCAATACTGCAAATCTGAAATTCAAAAGACATTCATATCTGAAAGTACTCTCAAAATACACAACACAAAACACAATTCACAACCTGCAAATACTGACAACCCTAAGCTCCTCATGACAATTCACAACCTGCCCGACTATTAGGTCGGGGGGGGGGGGGGCAGTCCCCTCCTATTCCTCGGCGGCAGACAACCGCCCCGTGAGACGATGTGAACGACGAGGGAGAGGATGGCGGGGAAGCGTCATCGGGCCAACTGCTTTTCTCCTCTTGCAGTTGGGTTCGGTCGACGAAGACTCCACCGGCTTCGCACTAACCTAATCTTCCATCTGCTCATGCTTACAATCAGTGTGACGGCTAATGAAAATCATGCTTACAATCAGTCTCCGAGTACTACGCCAATCACCCTAAAATAGCTCTGGACCAAAAACAAAGTTTTGACACTTTGTATAAATAAAGAAAAATAGATTGGTGCTTCTTTCAGAAAAGAGTACTCCCTAGAAAAGTGCCAATATAAGCTACTAGTATTTGGTTAGAGGATTTGCTGCCGAGAAAGATCCGTCCACAGAGAGCACCACACATCCCACTGGTGGTGGTGGATGCCAATGCTTAGATGGAGCATGGTTGGTGTCGGTAATTTTTACTTGGCACACCTCGCACTGTGCATATATGCCGGTTCGATCCGTACATTTGTGCAGTTCCACCAAAATGCAGCTGAATAACCCTGTTTGCACAGATAATGAAAAAGCGTGATTACATTATAGTGTCACTAGTTGATGAAACATACACTAATAAATAGAATAAAATATTGCGATAGTATCATAGTATGCCATGCTGCGAGGGCGAGATGGGCCCTGCGACGCCTCATACGGTAGGCCTCATACTGGAAATCGTCCCAATTCTCCCCGATACACCTTCTGCCAGTGATGAACATCAGTGTACAACAGTAGTACAAGGAGGGGCCTTGAGACATTCCAATCTCTATTTTTGTGCAGATCAACTAAAATTAAGCACCCCAGTTTGCAGAAACACTTAAACATTAACAAATGGGACTAGTTGATGAAACATATACTAACAAAGAGAAGCACTTTCTTTATCTACATTGGAAATGAAATGATAGAGAGGACACTCGCTCTATTTTAACTGTATTATTACTTCATTTTATCAGTGGCACTAGGGTCGAGCAGGTGGCAAGCGAGGTGTACCGTGCGTCGCAAGGATGGAGGCCGGGGGTGCTTAGACTAGGATGCTGAAGCTGGCTCTTTCAGTCCCTATCTTCCCCCCTGATGTTTCTGTGGTAGCATTTGGGTTGTAATCCAAACTTGGTCGAGCTAGTGCTGCGTCCCCCTACGTGCCTAGCTTATGTGGCGAACTTGTCTCCTGCTAGTACTCAGTCCGTTCTAGTAGTAGTTGCATAACTGCCCGTTTACACTGAGATGTTGTCGGATAATGGTTCTCTATGGTTGGGTTTCTTTAATGAAATCGGAGGAAACCCCCTCTTTCGATATATAAAAAAATCAGTGGCACTAGCGGTGCCAAAACATTGCCTCAAATTAATAGTGCCACTAGATTAAGGTGCAAAATAATAACATTACTGCTTTATCATGGCAGTGCCAAAACAGTAGCACAAGAGCAGACTCAACATGCAGGATCTTTGGCAAACGGTCAGACCAAAAATGAGCATACCTCGTGATGGGAACCATATCTGCAGTCAACACCATCGTAGAAGGGATGACACCAGTCACCAACATGGATGATTCAATTCATGGGACCTTTTTGTGCAGTTCACCTAAAATGAAGCAATGTCCCATGAGCTAGCAGCTTCTTCTTCATTAGTTGCAATAAAATTGAGCAACATCAAGGTTGGTTGTGAAGCTCGTGGAATGTTCAACTATAATTTAGATATCATTTGTGCAGTTCAACTAAGATCAAGCGTGAAATGTATATCTCTGTTTGCACAAAAAGGTGGAAAGGAGGGTGACTAACAAGTGATGAAACATACATCAAATGAAAAGAAGAATGTTCCTTATCTGAATGGCGATCCTACAAGGACAGTAGCAATTTCTAAAGCTGCAGCATTGCTAGATATTAGTGTGGGCATTAGGAACAACTATGACAACCGTTAAATATGACATTACTTTAATTGTGCCATTGCTTCATTTTACCAGCAACATTACATTAACAGCTGCTAAAGAGTTGGTATTTGGGCACGGGAGAGTAGGCGGACCAGGACAGTTGCATTTCTAACGAAAAGAAGCAACTTATCTTAATGTGAAATTTAGCAGGACATGAAAAACAGTGCCATTGATTCATATTACTGGAGGCATTACATTGAAAACAACATTGGTTTAACGTGTCCTTACTTTTAACAGTGCGACTGCTACATTTTACCAGTGGCATTACATAAGAGGGGCTCGGGGCAACAAACATCAGAACAGGATATCTGGGTTGGTCCCATTTTTGTTAGGTATAGCCACCTTATACTGTGTGAGGCTAGCAAATCTAGTGCTGGACATACTCTGTTGACTTGTCCCCCGGTCCCCACTTTCTTTCCTTTTGCAACCAATAGATCGGTTTATATTGAGTTTGTACTGCGTTTCCCTTTATTTCCCTATTAAACCAAGAGACCAGTTGGATAGCCAGTCTCTGCTACTTTTCGCCCCCATTATTTCCTCTTTCGACCAAGTCCTAGATTCAGGTAACAAATCTTCCCCCACCCCCACCCCCTTTCTTCCTTGTTTGAACCAAGTAGTACTAGATTCGACTGCATGAACTAGTTTTACCACTTAACAGTAAAAGTTTAGGTGGCTTTCGAACAGCCGATCGATCCTATCTACGAGGGAGCCTGAGAAATAGTAAAAGATACAAATGCAGCAACGTCAGGAGCTAGGGAAGTAGAGCAAGGCTGGTTTCGAAGGAAGTTATACCTGAGGGTCGTTGGGATGTCGCTAGGTGGGCGGTGGGAGGCCGGATCTGCCCACACTATGGCAGTGAGGAAGCAGGGGTCGGAGGCCCTCCCTAGCCGGCGCTGCGTGGGAGAGAACGGCAAGGCACGCTGATCGGGACGCGCCGGCAGTGGGTAAGAGCCATCGTCGAGGACCGCGTGAACATTGCACCTTCTCACCTTCCCCGGCGGAGAGGATCCAGCTGGATCTATGACCAGTGGTGAGCAGAGAGAGAGTGTGCCCACTGTTGTCATGTTTAGATCTGGAGAGGACGAGACAGTGTGAAGAGAGCAACACTAGCAAGCAAGCGCGGAGGCTCCTGCCTATATAGTGGAGTAGTTTTCTTTTATCTACCGGAGCCGTCTTGACCTCGTCAATGACTGTCGAGAAGTCTTCATGCACGTGCCCCGGAGGCGCAGTTGTCGTCATTTTGATCTGAAGAACCGGATTAACATATAACACAAAAAAATGCCACATGACAAGAAACCATAACCTCACTGCCCCAAGGAAACAACATGAATCCCGACGGACAAACTAGACGAGGATCAAAGCTCAAATTTAGATAAACTCGTAGAAAAGGGGTCCATCGATAGATGTCCTAATTAACATAGCCAGCTTGACCTAGATGGCAGCCGAGTAGTCTTCGTGCATGTGCCCCCAATGACCAGTGCCTTGGAGGAACTCAGTTGTCGTTGTTTAACCCTCGCAGTGATCCGAAGCACATGACATCTAATATTGCGAGATGACAAGAAACCTTTTTTTTAGATTTCTCATCAGAACTACAACCTTGTACAACACAGCCTGCATGATATGTAGACGATAGCCAATCCAGCCGTCTGCTGGAGTCTGGTCACATGCATGGACGAACTGATCTTCCGTGTCATGCAGGGATCGTCCAGGCACCGACGTCTGTACAACACTGCTCCAGTACTATCGCTCGTCTCTCTCTTCTATTAACTCAGCCGACTTGCAGGGCCGGGGAGTGTGCCTATGGTCGGTTCTCAATTGCGGTCCCACATGTGTGTGCAAACACAATATGACGCGTGTTCCATTCGAAGAGCGGCGTGCCAGACCGACTGACCATCTGGGGTGCGATGCGAACGCGACGGGCGTGTTGTATACATGTGTACCGCCGTTTTCTTGAGGCTTTTCTCCATGGCGCAATCCATGGATACAAAATTATATTTAAAAGTCGAGGGTGGGGCTTTTCCCGTGTGGTAGGTGGGGCAGTTCCGCCTAGTCAGTCTGACAGAGAGGCGAGAAGATGAGGGAGTAGGCTGCTGCAAACGTACGGATGTGTGATTTGACGGTGAGTTACTACTGGACAGGCGGGGCCCTGTGATTTGACTTGCCATTATCATTTTAACTGCGGCGCTACGACCTGCGTGAGTCTCCTGATTCCTGACCACCTCCATGGTATACAGGTGCCAAGTATTGTACTCCTTAGACCTCTTCCAATGGAAAGGTGCTTAGATGAGGTGCTAAGTGCATTAAATACCTTAGCAACTCAACTCCCCAATGCATAGGTGCTTAACTTGTTGTTGGTAAGCACACTTTATTTAATGAGTTAGCACCTAAAGTCTTTCATGCATTGGTCAAATTGTTTCATTTAAGTGTTTTGCCTAGGTTCTCGCGCTTAGCATTGCTTCCTTCTGGGGTCACCAAAGTACTCTCTCCCCTCCTTAAATGTTGTGCCATGTCATTTTTTCGCTTATGTGGCATGCTTAGCACCTGTCCACGGTGGAGCACTGGGAAGGGCCTTACTCCTTTTGGCAAATGCAATAAATACTACTCCTACGAAGAAAGAGATAGAGAGAAGTAAAAAAAATACTCTTATAGCCAACCTTACAGCTAACCTTGTTGTATGAGTGACTAAGTGATGACTATGTATGACATGCCAACATCTGATAGCCTAACGCACCTGGACGGAGGAAGTAGTTTCATGCATGCGAAGTAGGCAAAAAAAATGCTCATTTATAGCCATCTGAAATCTCCAAGGGCGCGACCGCGCGAGCAAGGCGACGGTCGTGGTAGGCGCGACCATGATACGGGCTGCTGACAGCCCTTGGATCTGAGATCGAACGGTCGCATGCTAAGTTTCTGAAAATTTGCAGAATAACCCTCCAAGATAGGATATTCACCCATAGGTCTAGAATCACGCCATGCAACCATTCGATCTCAGATCTAAGGGCTCTCGGAAGCCCGTATCATGGGAGCATGGAAAGCTTCGTATCACCTGTAATTTTCCCGACGCTTGACGTGCGAACACGCAGATGCATGAAGCCATTTAATTGGGCATCTAGTAGACATGACATCTAATTGGGCCCCCATAGTACTGTGCATGAATCCATTTATCCACCGGGCAAGCCACTACCCTACCGTTCGCACGCCCCACTAAGCATTTTTACAATCGGAAAACCGCTAGCAGTTCGCTCCTACTCATCCCCGGCCATCCTTTCACATTACAACAGTTCCACTAATCCTAACCCTCCTCCCAAATCCATGGCGTCCCAAATCTCCATGATCGGCAGTGAGTACAAGGTTAGAACCATCACCGGCGATGAGTTCGACGTCATTTACACCTGTTCTTCCGCGACGGTGAAAAGATGCCTTGCTCGCTTCAGACGCATGTTCGAAAAGTCAAAGGGTGATGAGTGGGTCACTGGGCTAGATGTTGAGTACACCACAGTCCTGGGAAAAGAGAAGAATCTAAAGGAGGAAGAGAAGAAGAAGCCCGCCGTGATCCAGGTTTGCGTGCATAACTTGTGCTTGGTCTACCACATATGCCATGCCGACGTTGAGTGCGAGGATTTTAAGAACTTCCTCGGGGGCGGCAAAGTCAAATTCATTTCTATAGACTTTACGAATGACAAAGAAGTCCTGGGTCGGATAGGCCTCATTGTAGGCCAGCCCTTCGACCTCTAGAGGAATGTGCTGGTGTCCTCCTGTCAGCCTTCAATGCTGACCCTGGCAGCAGCCATGGTTGATCCTTCGTATGGTAAACTGACGAAACCTCCACCCAAGTTTCATCTTGCATGGCAGTGGAATGTACTAGATAGAGACCACATCAATTACGCTGATATGGATGCCTACCTTTGTTTCAATATCTACAAGGGTTGGATGAAGAGCGAGAGCCAAGTGTGCGGTTCAAGCAAAGAAGTATCGGCCAAGAGGAAGAGGGACAAGGACGAAGTCGAGCACGTGGACTAGGAGTCCGAGTAAGGTGGCAGTGTCGTTGCTCATGGTGGTTGTAATGCAGTGTCTACCGGATTAGTTGCTTGGTTTAATTTCAAGGTGCTTAGTTTTATTTGAAGGGTGTGTTGTGCTGAGCCCCCAGCAGAACTATGTTATGTTCCTTCTTGTTACTTTAACTCTTCAGTACGTACATACTAGTATTTCTTATAGTTCATCTTGTAGTTGGTAGTACTACCACTCGTTTCTTCACATTATATACATACAATATATATGGCCAACATCATATAGCCAGTAGTTTAGTTGTCAAAGAATTTCAGGGTGCTTAGTTTTATTTGAGAGGTGTGTTGTGCTAGACACCATTATTGTGACTCAAATCTCTTTTGCCATGTTATAATGACATAAATACCTATGGACCAACATGCCAGCTCTCCCTCTATCTCACTACAGTACAATAAAGTGTGGGGCCTACTTGATCCCAACAGCGTTCTTATTTTCCTGTAAAATTATTCGCTTGGTTACTCCTGACAAGCGGGGCCACACTTATCATTGTGTGATAGAGAGAATTGACAAGTGGGTCTAGGCTTATTTTTGTCATATAACATGGTCAACGGGTTTGGCGTGAAAATAACAATGTCTAATGGCATTTTTGAGCAAACATCTAACGGAACGATGGCATTTTTGAGATATCTAATTGCATTTTTTAGCAAGCATCTCACGTATTGATGGCATTTTTGAGTAGTTGTAACTTCTAATGGCAAAACTGAGTAGTGAGACACAACTAGTGGCATAAATAATAAAAACCGAAGAATTAAATAGGTATGCTAATTTCTTTAATAGAATTTAGCACCCCATCTAAGCACGTACTAGCTTTTTTAATATTACTATATGCATAATTTGGCGACGAGCGCTCTCTATATGTATCACCTTTTTTCTTTAATTTCATCTTGTTAGTTTTGCTCCATGGCGCAATCCATCGATACTACTACTGTACAAAAGTATACATTTAAAAGGCTAGAGGGCGGGGCAGTCTCGCTTGGTCAGTTTCACGAGAGGCGAGGGCCTTTGTGATTTGACGGCTCATTACTGCTGGAAGGCGGGGCCTTGTGATTTGACTGCTCGTATAAATGTTGCCAACGACCTGAGGAGGAGCAAAGAACCGTGCGGTATACTCAAGTTTTCCACTGGAGTACTAGTACGACAGAGGAGCACGAAACACGGCAGCCCAGTGCGATATGGCGATAAAAAATGATCTAATTTGCTAGTCATCGATCCCACGGCGCCGCTCATCGTTAGCATTGTTCTATTCATGCCTCGCAGAGAATGTGACATGTGCGGCGAAACACCCGAAGGAAAAGAAGAAACACATGAGCAAAAGAAGAAGCAAGATTATCCCCCCAAAAAAAGAAGGAAGACGCACACACAAGTCTGGCGCGCTGCTCTCTACTACATGAAGGGTTGCTGGCCGCGGAGACATAACTGCTTCTTCATCGCCTCCACCACCTCCATCTGCTCGCACATCTTCTCTGCCATCTTCTTCATTCTATCCATGATGCGGGATTTCTCGACGCGAGCCTTCATCATCTCTTCCACGGCCGCATTACGTACCTTGACAGCAGCCGGGTGCCCGATGCAGAGCTTCGCCAACTCCTCCTATTCCATGACGAGGGCGTGCAGCATATTCACCGAGGAACTACTCTTCTCATGCAGCTTCTTCTAGCCAGCGTTCTCCTCCTTCAGCAGGTTGAGCTCGTGGCGGAGCTTCGCATTGTCCTCCTGAAGTTGCATGATTTCGCCGGTCACCTTCTTATCCGAGGCAATGCTCTTCTTCAGCAGCATCACCAAGCCGGCAGTCAACTCCCCCTGCTCATTGAGCTCAGTGGGCGTGTCTTCGAGGCTCTCCTTCAGCAGCTCCACCAAGCCATCGATGAACTCCTTCTGCTTATTGAGCTGATCGGGCATGTCGTCGAGGGATAACGACTCCTGCGCCGCCAGCTCGGCATCTTCGCCTCCGCGGCTAGGGCGCTCCTGGGAGCCCTCGCCTGCCCATGAGAGATCTTTCGAGGTCTCTGCGAGGTGGCGAGCCCTCTCTTTTTTTTCCGCTGCCTTGTTACGAGTAGTACTCGACCTAGAGCTCTGCACACCGGCCATGGCAAGGACGGACGAACAAGAAAGACTTATGAGGAGGAAGGTAGAGTAATTTTCGGCTAGGTAGTTCCCCTTTTTATAACCTAGTACTAGCACTAGTACTAAAACCTGCATAGTGGGAACACGTTCAGGTTTGATACGTACTACTAGGTGTGAGCAGGTTTGCACTTAATTATACATGGTAGTACTACTTTGGAATGTGATGGGAACAAGCTAAAGATTAATTGATGGTTTTGGTTTCGAGGCCCGAAACGGCTCCCGATGAGTTTAGTGGAACATAAATTTCAAGTACTACTGCTCAAATGCGGTCGCACAAGTCAGTGATGTAACTGGTCGTACATGTCAGACCAAGCTGATGAGTGTCCCTTCGGTGAGACATGGGTCCGACCGACCGTCTGTTGTTGCGACCGACCGTAAGTATTACACGATGGAGATTTCTGGTTGTGGCTTCGGGAGATTGTCACGACCAAGCATTCAAAAACTAGTGATAAATCAATTACCATCTTTTTCCAAACGACCAAGTATTTTCACAGGAATACAATACATATAGATGGAGTGATTGTCAAGGTTGCAAACCGACATGGCGTTGCAAGTTCACTGCAACAGCAACCGAGTAGGTCACTGCATCGCTGGCGGGGAAGGAGGGCAGCTCACCTCGCCTACGATGCATGCCCAGCGGTGCCGCCGCAGCTGGTCCCGGGATTTGGCTTCTTCTACCGCCCATTTGAACAGTTGCACCAGCTGCTCATGCCATTCCCAAGCTATGCGCGTTCTTTCCTCCACAGTCGACTCCGTGAATATGATCTCTGCCATTAGCCCCAGCTCGAAATCAACGCGACGCTGCTAGATGCTGACATCCCTCAGCATCTCTCCCCTAAGATCGACTTGCGCCTCCGCCTTGTGCTTCGCCAGGTGCAGCTCCTTCGAACTTGTCTCCAATTGATGCGACGCTTCCTCGATCCGATTTGCCCTTGCTGCCCACCACCTGAAATACAGCCCTGGCATGTCCTCCGGCGCCACCGATCTTTGATTCTAGAGCAATGGATCCCCTCTGAAACACATGTGGGTTTCCCTCAAAGGCGGCAGTGCTGCGGGCCGCAGCGAGAGGGCAGCCCGCGGGATCCTGGTATCTAAGGGATTATCCATGGCGGGATCCTCCATGGCGGGATCCGGTGGGCGAGGTGGGGAGGCGAGCGTAGGCGCTCGGAGAGCCCTACGAGGCTAAGATAAAGATAGTACTACACTACTCTGTCCATATTTAAATACAAAGGCCATCAACAGTAACCCAGGCAAAAATTGATCATCCTGCCTGCGTCCTGGTTTATTGGCCCCCTTTTTATTTTGTGCCAATTTTTGACCAAAAATGTAACTAACAAAATTCAAGCACTACAGCCAAAGTTTCTGTTTTTGCACTGCACAAACCAAACAAGCAATCTAATCATCCTAAAGGCAAATCTTGGCACATTATTTTTATAGTACAAAGGATTTGTACAAGGGGATAATTATTTTTTGTTGAAAAGTTTCTGTAATCAAGGTTCACAAAGTTTCCATGGGCATGAACAAAGTTCAAGGCTAGCTCCCACTTTAACAATGCTCGTCTTTCTCACTTTCGCTTTTCTTTTTGAAAAGTTTTAGGTCCCCTATATATTTTTTGTTTTAAAACTTTTTAAAAGCACACAATAGAAAAAATGACTCTCTAAAATTTCCGGGTTGTCTCCCTGGCAGCGCTTTCTTTAAAGCCATTAAGCTAGGCATATAGTGCTCAGGTAATGGATCCACCTGGATCCCAAGGTATATCAAAGCCAATTTTAATTAACAATGATTTGTGATTTAGTTGTGAGCACAAAGTAACATATATCATGCACAAACGAAGTCTAACTCTCTTCCTATGCATCGGCATGTCATAAAAGAACAATTCAGGCACACGAAGTAAAGGCCAATGCATAGTATAAACAGTTTCTTGCAATTTTATCGTATTGGAAACATAGAGAGGCGGAGATGTAGTTCCTCTCTCATAATAATTGCAAGTAGGAGCAGCAAGCACATGCATATTATATTTATCAAAATCATCATGTGCAATAGTAGAACGCAATCCATCAATATAGTCCTTAATAAGTGCAAACTTCTCCGATATAGTGTAGTTGGGAGATTCAAAAAGATAATAGGACTATCATGCGTGGGTGCAATAGCAACAATTTCATTCTTAACATAAGGAACTATAACAAGTTCATCTCCATAAGCATAATTCATATTGGCATCATGGCCACAAGCATAGCAAGCATCAAGTTCATCAAAAAGGGATATTTCAAATGAATCCAAGGGATCATAGCAATCATCCTTCGATAAGCACGAAGGGAAATTAAACAATGTATGAGTTGAAGAGTTACTCTCATTAGAAGGGCACGGGTAGCTAATCCGCTCTTCCTCCTTTTGTTCTTCGCTCTCCTCGTCATCTTTTTCATCTAATGAGCTCACAGTGTCATCTATTTCTTCTTCCATAGATTCCTGCAAAATATTAGTCTCTTCTTGGACAGCGGAGACTTTCTCAATAAATGCATCAATATCGGAATTATATTCATAATTCTCATAGCAATATTTAAGTTAAGCATAATTTTCAGGTCTGTAAACATCATCATCATAATTTTCACACTTTTCAAACAAAGATTCAATTTCATAAGCACCCTTAAAAGCAATGAATTCTTCTATTCATTCCACATCACAGTAATCATATAGACCATTAGCATAAGAAGCCAAGGTTTTATTATCATTAAATTTACATGAAAAGGGAAGGTGTGGAGCCTTCAACCTAGCACTACTGGCCGTTGGATATCATCTACATTCCACCAGATTTTGCCACATGTACAATCTAGAAGACTCCATGGTTGAACTTAAGCGTAATGCACAAACCTCAAAACACAAGCACTTCTCCTTTGTTCTAGAATCTTCCGTATCATAATTGCCAATTTTTTTTACAAGAATTGCCATTATTTATTTTTACTTTATGCTTTACAACGCACAATTCCATGAATCTTAAAATAGATTAGCTTTTTTATAAAAACTAATTGATTTTGAATGAGATGAACTATAAGAATTAAACGAACATCTACATCATGCATATATGACTCAAAGCTTACATGCTATAATGTGGTATTTATTTATAATTTGGTTGCCAAATCTCATGCGTACCTAACTAGTCTAAATGGTGTTTGTGTGTGTGTTGTGCTTGTTAAACACATTCTACGTAGTATCATACATGGTTTAGATTCTGAACATCTAGCTAGAGCGTACATGTACTATGATTTGAATTTCAACATAAAATGGATACATATATTTGAATTTGAGATCATATGTACATGTAGTTCATATTTATATAGGAATTTACTACTCCTATATTCATGTCATGTGTTGTGAAGATAATATTTAGATGGTTGTATAACTAACCCGAGTACAATCCCATTCAAACGGGGAAAATGTACTCAAATTTAGTCCATATGCTAGACAACACTAATTGTTTTTTTATTGTTGAGGGAAGTGCAAATTGATTTGGTACTGTACATGTTATGTTTGTTGTCCCAATTATTTTAGTTTTGTTGTTGTTGTATTTGAATGCATTTCTAGTAATATAGTGAAACGGGACATGGCTCTCTCTAGTGATGAGGTGAGAATTGTCTTTTTTTTGTACACGTTAAGCTTGTTCTCCCGAAATTTCAAGCCGCGCCTTGTTATGCCGAAATTTCAAGCTAGCATCTCTGTCTATCGTGCTGCGAAACTCCCGCCTCTTCAACCCGCGCCTTGTTACCCTGAAATATTTAAGATATATCTTTGTCTCGTTGTGCTCCAAAAACTCCCTCCATCTCAACCCGTGCCTTGCTATCCAAAAATTACAACGCGCGCGACAACTCCCCCCTCCTGCGAAATCCCGACACGTGAAATGCCCGTGATACCCCTGAACCGAAAGAACCGCCTAGCTCAAATCAGTGGGGGTACTTTCGTAACTTATCCCACATCTCGGACAAGCGCGTCCCTAAGCCATGGTTCCCCCCTCCCATCCCATCCGCCCACCCATTCGTACAACGAGGCCGCGAAAACCCGCGAAGCCCCACACCCTCCTCCGTCCGCCACCCAGCTGGAGCCTCTTCCCCGACGATGTCGTCCACAGCAACACCTCGACATCCCTCATCCACCGCACCGGATGAGGATCCGTCATCGATCTCGTCGTCCCGCCGGTTCAGCCACCCCGTCCTCCACCTCCAAGGAGCTGCCCCGATGTTCCCCTCGTATTTCGCGCCACCTCCATTCCCACACCGCCGTCTTCACCTGCACCACCGGAAGAGCAGCATCATCACCGATTCCTCTAATGAAGCTGAGGCCTAATCGGCGCCACCAAAGAGGTTCTACACTAATTGCCGCTTGTTCTTCTAGATTCGATCTCACGGTGCTACTGGCGCTCGGTCCCGAGCCGACATGGCACGGCTCCATCCACGGCGGCATCGCCGGCCACTTCCTCCATGGCGTCGCTCCCTCGGCGGTGACGTCCACATCAGTAGGAGCTGCTGCTGCTTTGGCTCTCGCTCGCGCTGCTGCTCTGCTCTTGCTCTCGATCCCCTGCCTGGTGTGCTCTTGCTCTTGCTCGCGCTACTGCTCTCGCTCTTACTCTTGCTTGCGCTGCTGCTCTCGCTCTTGCTCTTGCTTGTGATGCTGCTCTACTCTTGCGCGCGCTACTGATGCATGAGCAGCAGATCCTGCTCTCACTCAAGCCCCTGCAGCTGCTACCCGAGATGCTGCTACATGACCAGCTGCCCCGGCTCTCGCATGTGCTGCTGCTCCGGGCGCTGCTGCTGCTGCTACTGCTTTTCTGCTACTAGTGCGTTCAGTTTCGACAGCAAAATTCAGTTTCGACAGTTAAATTCAGTTTCGATAGTTAAATTCAGTTTTGACAGTTAAGTTCAGAGATGAGCCGCTGATGTATTTTACATCTAGCACTTTGTAGTTATGTATTTTACGTCATCTATTGGAGATGCTATTATAATTCCACTTAGGTTAACGTTGTCTCTCTTGTCCTGCTTCAGCCTCGCCGTCGTACAACTCACCGGAGCTGCTCCAACGATGAAACCCTCCATCACAGCGGAGCAGTACCCCGGGCTCCATCTCCAGACGCCTAAGATCTTCTTCCCCTCCTCCGACTGCCAAATCAGCCGGAGCATCCTCACCAACCAACCCAATCATGCTGAGGTCGACATGGCTTCGCCAAAGAGGTTATACACTTGTTGCATCACTTTTTTACTCTACATGTTATATATATTGTCCACTGGGCACACGTAGTAACGCGAAATACAATTAGTTTCTCCTACTATATGACAAGCAGTGAGGTACCCGGCAACTTAGCTATCCGTGATGGACTCTCTTGAATGCCATCATTATTTATCTCTGCGCGTTTGAGCTGTGCATTTGTAGATGGGCCTGGGAGTTGAGCTAGTAGGGCAGTGGCCTAGGTCCAAAGTAGTAGAAGTAGCACAAAAACATTTTTTGGGTGTAGGCTTTTCCCTGCTCAAGCCTGCCTACTAGAATCGCCAGTGCTTGAAAGGAAAAGTGAAGGAAAAACATAGGAATTGGAAAGTTTCCTATGGTACTACTATTCATGCATTTGGTTCAAAGGAATTGAGCAAAGGAAAACTGTAGGATTTGTTCCTTTAGTGTCTCCTTGAAAGAAAAACCGTAGGAATTTTAATATCCACTTGTCCTCCTTTTCAAATTCCTATTCATGAAGCACAAGACTAAGAGATAGTAGCATAATAGTATTATAACCGTACATTTTCTTGTGGTTTGACTTAATCTCACCATGCTTCTTTGCATCCTGTGATCTTCCAATTCTTGTGAACCAAACACACAGATTGGCAGAAATCCTGTGTTTTTAAATTCTCTGTTTTGCACGTGCATTCCTATCCTATTCCTGTGTATTTCCTATCCCTGCATTGTTAGAATCCTCAAATTAAAACAAGCCCTTACACAATTACTTCTGTTACAGATATGTGTCAAAGAAAACCTTGTGTGGTTTGTCCCGCTCTTGCTGCGCTGTGTTCCACCCCGGCTCAACTGCTCCAATGACGGAAGGGTTCACCACAGCAGGGATCCGCCCTCCAGACTGTCTTTCGCCACCTCAGATCTTCTTCCCCACCGCCGACAGCCATGACAACTGCATTACCATCATCAACTGAGCAGATGACCTTGAGGACTACACGGGTCCGCAAGAGAGGTCGCACTCTTTCGTGTCTGCTTATGTTATGCATCGCTTAATATGATGACATGCTACTTTATCGTCCTGTTCACCTATTAGACTCCGAGTCAGGTCCAAACTAATGCTCAAACTTGAGTTTTTAAATGGTTGTGGGGTACATATTGGGGCAGCAATCAATACTATATGTCTACTATCTGGTTAATCTCGGGTGTCTACTATGAGTTTCATGTTGGGTGGAAACAAACATTAAAGGAGCCATTATCTGTATTTTTTAACTAAAGCTATTATCTGCCTGCTATCATTGGTTTTGGGTCTATCCACAGTTTGCTACCATCACTCTGGATTTGTGCATGCACTCCTTAAATAATCTCACTATGTTTTATTCCTATGCATGTCAGTTATTGTACACAATGGAACTGAACATGTAGAGCAAAAGAGACGAGCCTTGCGTGGCAATAAAATTTCATGCAGACGTCGCTCCATGGTGGGCGCAAAGGCAGCCCCCCTCCACCCATTTTGGATTGTAATCAAGAGGAAGATAACTATTCTGAGGGGGATTCAGAAGGAGAAGACCACTCCTATTTACCCCCTGAGGTCTTCACTCTAACTTGGCATGCTGATGTTGGTAATATCATGCATATGGTGCCTTGCATTGCTTACTTTATACATCAAATATGTCATCTGCTTAGTTTAGACATGCTTTGTGTGAATGCCATCTGATTAGTTTCTTTATCGTATATGTGAATCATGCAATGCCATCTTGTTTAGCCAGGCATCATATATGTGAATTTTGCAATGCCACCCTGGTTAGCCAGTCATCTTATATGTGAATTATATCATGCCATCATTTTTTTATTATGTATTAAATTTGTCAACAATTTTAGTACATTCAATTACTCTTCCTGTGCATCAGCCATTCAACACGGTCATGGAAAAATCTGGAGTGGAAACAAAGTCTTCAGAGCAGACAATGCTATCTGACGAAGTGCATGTCTTGCTAGTTACGGATAGCTCCTCAGAGGAGGATTCAGAGACAGATGACCAGTCCTATTTCCCCTCTGAGGTGCATGCTCTAACTTGGCAGGGTTATATTGCTCATATCGTGCATATGGTGTCTTGCATTGGCATGCCATTTGCTTAGTTTAGACATGCTTTGTGTGAATGCCACCTGTTTAGTGTCTAATTACCATGTATGTGAATTTTGCAATGCCATCTTGTTGCAAGACATTATATATGTGAATTATGCAATGCTATCTTGTTGCAAGGCATTATGTATGTGAATTATGCAATGCCATGCTGTTTAGCCAAGCGTCATATATGTGAATTATATCATGCCATCCTTTTTTTGTATTACTCATTGCATTTGTCGACAATGTTTGTATATTCAACTGCTCTTCCTGTGCATCAGCCATTTGAATTGGTGATGGAGAAATCCGGAGTGAAAACAAGGTCTTCAGAGCAGACAATGCTACCTGCTGAAGCAGATATCTTGCTGGTTACACATAGCTCCTTAGAGGAGGATTCAAAGGCAGATGACCAGTCCTATTATCCCCCTGAGGTGTATGCTCAAACTTGGCAGGGTTATATTCCTCATATCATGCATATGTTATCTTGCAATGCTTAGTTTTTACATCATATACACAATATTGAATGCCATATCCTTAGTTGACACATCATATATGCGATTGCCCTCTGCTCACTTGCTTAGTATATAAATCATATATTTGAATTATATCATGCCATGATGTTTACATAGACAGCATGTATCTGAATTATGGCATGCCAACCCATTTTCTAAAGACATAATATAGTTATATCATCTCATCCTGTTTATATAGTCATCATATTTTAAATTATGTCATTCTATCCGTGAATTATATCATGACATCATGTTTCCATCGACGGCATGTTTGTGAATTATGGCATGCCAACCACTTTAATAGACACATCGTATAGTTATATCATGTCATCCTGTTTACATAGTCATCATATTTTGAAGTATGTCATTCTATCCTGTTTAGTTAGCCATCATACATGTGAAATTGTGTCATGCTATCCTGTTTAATTAGCCATCATATATGTGAAATTATGTCTTGCTATTCTGTTTGGTTAGACAACATAAATGTGAATTATTTCATGCCCTGTTTTCTTCCCTACTATCCATTACACATGTCTATCTTACAATGTATGTACATTCAATTACTTTTCTTGTTTATCTGCCATTTGAATTGGAGGGGGTGATGGCAGTATCTGTGGGAGTAAAAACACGGTCTTCAGAAAAGATCATGCTACATGTCGATGCAAATAGAACCACGGTTGTACTTGCCCAAGAACCAGCCCCACGTCACATAACCCAGACTCACACAGATTGTACCCCTACCCAGTTGGACAGAGAACCAGCTACACCCCTTCTAACCCCAACCCCAGCAGATAGTAACCCAGTTCCAGTTGACACAGCACCGTCTCCACCACAGAGCACCCAAACACGAGCAGTTAGTAAGGCAACTACAGTGCCCAAAGCACAAGGACCACCACTCCGAACCCCAAGTCAACGCTTAAAGCAGAAGAAGAATTGTTCTCATGTCAGGTTCCGTAGCTATGGTTCATACTCCTTTGCTCTTGCATCACTGTATTTACTCATACCAACTAATTTCAAATTTGAAGGATGCAATTGAAACTCCAATGGCGCAACAGGTATGTTTTAAACATGTTTCTTTAATGTGTTTGCTGTTGTAACTTGCTCTATGTTGATTTCAGTTTCAATTGAATAAACAGTTATGTTCTCATGCCATGCACATTACAAGTGTTGTTATTGCTGTGTAGTTTCCCACACTTATATTCTGTCTATGCTGCTTTGTCTTAAATAGATATGATTTGAACTGTCTCTATCTTGATTTGGCAACATAAACTAGAATGATATAGACCATACAGTGACCATACTACATAGATATATGTTTGTTTCATGTTGTTATCCTGTCCACCTTACTACTAAACTGGTTTACCAAAATGAGTTTCATATACAACATGGTAAACCTGTGATGTGTCTGTTTGTTTATCTTTTAGAATGCGGATAAAATATTGGAGAAGAGTACCCCGTTATGCAATGATAAAGGAAGTAATGCAGATAAGGTTCAAGATAGTGAGACATCCCTGTTGGTCTCCAAGAAAGCTGATAAAAACTACATTGAAGACACTGAGACAACCCCAAAGTCCTGTCTTGATGTAGTGTTCGAGTTACTGGCCACTACTGCTGGCACCAGCTCTTCGAACTCGCTGCCTGAATCAGTTCGGCTTCTTGAGTCTCAACTTCAAGTTGAAAGACATCGATCGGATGTTCTGCGACAGGAAGCCGAAGGACTGAGGAAGTCCCTGCAGAATTCAGATGCATAATTTCTGGTGCAACAGCAAGCGCTGGAGGATTTAAGCGCCAAACAAGAGAAAGTTAATAAGCTTGCTAAGCGTCTTGCTAGCATTATGGGTACCCAGGATATTGTTTCTTGAGCTCTTCTGAAGTGGTTTCAGTTCTGGACTTGTTTTGCTGCGGAGTTTATTTGCACTGGTCGCCAACTTTGACAACTAGTGTATGTGATAGGCTGCTTTGTTCCCTATATTTGCACTGGTGGCGAACCTTGATGACCAGTGGATGTAATATGTGTAATAGATGTGATAGCCTAGCGTAAGTTGCTTGCTTATTTATTTCCTTGTTGTCTTGTTTATTTGTTTGCTTGTAGTCAGTGCAGTTCTTTTTCCGCTGTTTGCTAGTGGCCGCAATAACCTATTTTTTAAAACTAGGCCACAATAACCATGGGCTACATATTTACTGTAGTGACCACAGGCCTCCTACGGGCCATAGAAACAATGGGCCTTCTACGGGCCATCGAAACAATGGGCCTTCTATGGGGCATAGCATCAATGGGCCTTCTATGGGCCGTATGATCGATTGGCCAAACATGGGCCAATAAAGGACCGCATTATGGGTCGTAAACGTGTTGGGGAACGTTGCATGGGAAACAAAAAAATTTCCTATGCTCACCAAGATCCAATCTAGGAGATGACCATCTACGAGAAGAGAGATTGCATCTATATACCCTTGTAGATCGCTAAGCGGAAGCGTTAAGAAACGCGGTTGATGTAGTCGAACGTCTTCGCGATCCAATCACGATCCGTCCCGCGAACTTCGATCTAGTGCCGAACGGACGGCACCTCTGCGTTCAACACACATACGGCTTGATGACGCCTTCATCTCCTTGATCTAGCAAGCGATGGTGAAGTAGTAGCTCGAGTCCTCCGATAGCACAACGGCGTGGTGGCGGTGGTGGTGGAGAAATCTCAGCAGAGCTTCGCTAAGCACTACTGAGAAGAAGATGGCTATGAGGGAGAGGAAGGGCAGCGCCGTGGCAAGAATAGATCTGTATCGGTGCGGCTGCCCTCTCTCCCCTCCTCTATATATAGGGGGAAGGGTGGAGGGAGGAGGTGCCCCTAGATCCAATCTAGGGGGCGGCGGCCTACAAGGGGAAACCCTAGATGGGTTTTGGCCCCCCCACCCCTTAGGAGACTTGGCCCCCAAGGCAAAGGGGTGGTAAACCCTAGGGAGGCACCCCACCTCCTATGGTAACGTGGGAAGGGGGCTTGGGGGGCACACAGCCCCTTAGTGGGCTGGTGTGCCCCCTCCCCTTGGCCCATGAGGTCCCCCGACACTTGCCGGGGCCCCCCGAAACCCCTTTCGGTCATGCTGGTCATCACCCGGTACCACCGGAACACTTCCGGACTCCAATACCCTTCGTCCAATATATCAATCTTCACCTCCGGACCATTCCGGAGTTCCTCGTCATGTCCGGGATCTCATCCGGGACTCCGAACAACCTTCGGTAACCACCATAATGACTCAACTATACTTATATCGTCACCAAATGTTAAGTGTGTAGACCCTGCGGGTTCGAGAACTATGCAGACATGACCGAGACACCTCTATGGTCAATAACCAATAGCGGGACCTGGTTGCCCATAATGGTTCCTACATATTCTATGAAGATCTTATCGGTCGAACCATGATGTCAAGGATTCAGCTAATCCCGTATGTAGTTCCCTTTGTCTATCGGTATGTTACTTGCCCTAGATTCGATCATCGGTATCTCCATACCTAGTTCAATCTCGTTACCGGCAAGTCTCTTTACTCGTTCCGTAATACAAGATTCCGTGGCTAAACCATTAGTCACATTGCTTGCAAGCTTCTTGTGATGTTGTATTACCGAGTGGGCCCTGAGACACCTCTTCATCATACGGAGTGACAAATCCCAGTCTTGATCCATGCCAACTCAACAGACACCCTCGGAGATACCTGTAGAACACCTTTATAGTCACCCAGTTACGTTGCGATGTTTGGTACACACAAGGTACTCCTCCGGTGTCAGTGAGTTGCATGATCTCATGGTTATAGGAACATATACTTGACATGCAGAAAACGATAGCAATAAACTTGACACGATCATATGCTACGTTTATAGTTTGGGTCTTATCCATCACATCATTCTCTTAATGATGTGATCCCGTTATCAAATGACAACTCATGTCCATGGCTAGGAAACCATAGCCATCTTTGATCAACGAGCTAGTCCGGTAGAGGCTTACTAGGGACATGTTGTTGTCTATGTATCCACACATGTATCTGAGTTTCCGATCAATACAATTCTAGCATGGATAATAAACGAATATCATGAACAAGGAAATATGATAATAACCAATTTATTATTGCCTCTAGGGCATATTTCCAACAGTCTCCCACTTGCACTAGAGTCAATAATCTAGTTCACATTGCCATGTGATTAACACTCATAGTTCACATCGCCATGTGACTAACACCGAAAGAGTTTACTAGAGTCAATAATCTAGTTCACATCACCATGTGATTAACACTCAACGAGTTCTGGGGTTTGATCATGTTATGCTTGTGAGAGAGGTTTTAGTCAACGGGTTTGCAACATTCAGATCCGTATGTACTTCGCAAATCTCTATGTCATATTGTAGATGCTGCTACCATGCTCCACTTGGAGCTATTCCAAATGGTTGCTCCACTATACGTATCCGGTTTGCTACTCAGAGTCATCCGGATAGGTGTTAAAGCTTGCATCGACATTTCCTTATTCTTCTAAGGATAATTTTGACCGCTGTCCAGTGATCCACTCCTGGATCACTCTTGTACCCCCTTGCCAGACACGTGGCAAGGCACACATCAGGTGCGGTACACAGCAGGGCATATCGTATAGAGCCTATGGCTAAGGCATAGGGGACAACCTTTGTCCTTCCTCTTTCTTCTGCCATGGTCGAGCTTTGAGTCTCACTCAACTTCACACCTTACAACTCAGGCAAGAACCCCTTCTTGGACTAATTCATTTTGAACTTCTTCAAAATCATGTCAAGGTATGTGCTCTGTGAAAATCTTATCAGGCGTCTTGATCTATCTCTATAGATCTTGATGCCCAACATGTAAGCAACTTTACCCAGGTCTTCCTTTGAAAAACTCCTTTCAAACAACCCCTTATGCTTTCAAGAAATTCTACATTATTTCTGATCAACAATATGTCAACCACATATACTTATCAGAAATGTTGTAGTGCTCCCACTCACTTTCTTGTAAATACAAGTTTCTTGTAAACTTTGTATAAACCCAAAAGCTTCGATCACCTCATCAAAGCGTATATTCCAACTCCGAGATGCTTGCTCCAGTCCATAGAAGGATTGCTGGAGCTTGCATACCTTTTAGCATCCTTAGGATCGACAAAACCTTCTGGTTGTATCACATACAACCTTTCCTCACGGAAATCGTCAAGGAAACTTTGTTTTGACATCCATCTGCCAGATTTCGTAAATCAAAATGCAGCAACTGCTAACATAATTCCAACAGACTTTAGCATCGCTATGAGTGAGAAAGTCTCATCATAGTCAACTCCTTGAACTTGTCGGAAACCCTTTGCAACAAGTCGAGCTCTACAAATAGTGACATTACCATCAGCGTCTATCTTCTTCTTAAAGATCCATTTATTCTCAATGGCTTGCCGATCATCGGGCAAGTCCACCAAAGTCCATACTTTGTTCTCATACATGGATCCTATCTCGGATTTCATGGCTCCTAGCCATTTGTTGGAATCCGGGCCCACCATCGCTTCTCCATAGCTCGTAGGTTCATCGTTGTCCAACAACATGACCTCTAAGACAGGGTTACTGTACCACTCAGGAGTAGTACGTATCCTTGTCGACCTACGAGGTTCGATAGTAACTTGATCCGAAACTTCATGATCACTATCATTAGCTTCCTCTTCAACTGACGTAGGTGTCACAGAAACATCTTTCTGCACTTCACTACTCACTGGTTGAAGTAAAGGTTCAACAACCTCATCAAGTTCTATCTTCCTCCCACTCAATTCTTTCGAGAGAAACTCTTTCTCGAGAAAGGACCTGTTCTTAGCGACAAACACTTTGCCCTCGGATCTGAGATAGAAGGTATGCCCAATCGTCTCCTTTGGGTATCCTATGAAGATCCGTTTGTCCGCTTTGGGTTCGAGCTTATCAGGCTGAAGCCTTTTCACATAAGCGTCGCAGCCCCAAACCTTAAGAAACGACAACTTAGGTTTCTTGCCAAACCATAATTCATACGGTGTCGTCTCAACGGATTTAGATGGTGCCCTATATAGAGTGAATGTAGTTGTCTCTAATGCATAACCCCAAAACGATAGTGATATATCGGCAAGAGACATCATAGAATGCACCATATCCTATAAGGTACGATTACGACATTCGGACACACCATTACGCTGAGGTGTTCCAGGCAGCGTCAGTTGTGAAACAATTCCACATTGTCTTAAGTGATTGCCAAACTCATAACTCAGATACTCTCCCCTTCGATCAGATCGTAGGAATTTGATCTTCTTGTTACGATGATTCTCAACTTCACTCTGAAATTGCTTGAACTTTTCAAACGTTTCAGACTCATGCTTCATCAAGTAAATATACCCATATCTACTCAAATCATCGGTGAAAGTGAGAAAGTAACGATATCCACCGCGCGCGTTAACACTCATCGGACCGCACACATCAGTATGTATGATTTCCAACAAGTCAATTGCCCGTTCCATTGTTCCGGAAAACGGGATTCTAGTCATCTTGCTCATGAGGCATGGTTCACATGTGTCAAGTGATTCAAAACCAAGTGACTCCAAAAGTCCATCAGCATGGAGTTTCTTCATGCGCTTTACACCAATATGACCTAAGCGGCAGCGCCACAAGAAAGTGGTATTATCATTATCAACTCTACATCTTTTGGCCTCAATGTTATGAACATGTGTATCACTACGACCGAAATTCAATAAACCATTCACCTTGGGTGCATGACCATATAAGGTATTATTCATGTAAACAGAATAACCATTATTCTTTGACTTAAATGAATAACCGTATTGCAATAAACACGATCTAATCATGTTCATGCTCAACACAGACACCAAATAACACTTATCTAGGTTCAACACTAATCTCGAAGGTAGAGGGAGCGTGCGATGGTGATCACATCAACCTTGGAAACACTTCCAACACACATCATCACCTCGCCCTTACCCAGTCTCCGTTTATTCCGTAGCTTTTGTTTCGAGTTACCAATGTTAGCAACTGAACCGGTATCTAATACCCAGGTGCTACTAGGAGTACTAGTAAGGTATACATCAATAACACGTATATCAAATATACTTTTGTCGAAGTTGCCAGCCTTCTTATCTACCAAGTATTTGGGGTAGTTCTGCTACCAGCGACCGTTCCCCTTACAATAGAAGCACTTAGTCTCGGGTTTGGGTTCAACCTTGGGTTTCTTCATTGGAGCGGCAACTGGCTTGCCATTCATGAAGTTTCCCTTCTTGCCCTTGCCCTTCTTGAAACCAGTGGTCTTTTTAACCATCAACACTTGATGCTCCTTCTTGATTTCTACCTCCGCGGCCTACCGCGAACTGCTCCGGGATCATCTCCATCCCTTGCATGTTATAGTTCATCACGAAGTTCTAGTAGCTTGGTGATAGTGTCTGGAGAACTCTGTCAATCACTTTCTTATCTGGAAGATTAACTCCCACTTGATTCAAGCGATTGTAGCACCCAGACATTCTGAGCACATGCTCACTGGCTGAGCTATTCTCCTCCATCTTGTAGGCAAAGAACTTGTCAGAGGTCTCATACCTCTCAACACGGGCATGAGCCTGAAATACCAATTTCAGCTCTTAGAACATCTCATATGTTCCATGGTGTTCAAAACGCCTTAGGAGCCCGTATTCTAAGTCGTAAAGCATGGCGCACTAAACTATCAAGTAGTAATCAGAACGTGTCTACCAGATGTTCACAACATCCACAGATGACGCTAAAGGGATTGGCACACCGAGCGGTGCATCAAGGACATAAGCCTTCTGTGCAGCAGTGAGGACAATCCGCAGACTACGGCCCTAGTCCGCATATTTGCTTACAATATCTTTCAACTTAGTCTTTCTCTAGGAATGTATTGAAACAGGGAGCTACAATGCGAGCCATTGATCTACAACATAAATTTGCAAAGGCAACTTTAGACTATCGTTCATGATAAAAGAGTTAAAATAATCATATTACTTAAAAATCCCACTCAAATTGACATCCCTCCGATCATCCGAGTGTAACATGATCCAAATTCACCAACCCAAGTCCGGTCATCACGTGAGATGAGGTGGTTTCAATGGTGAACATCTCCATGTTGATCATATCTATTATATGACTCACGTTCGACCTTTCGGTCTCTTGTATTCCGAGGCCATGTATGTACATGCTAGGCTCGTCAAGTTTAACCCGAGTGTTCCGCATGTGCAAAACTGGCTTGCACCCGTTGTATGTGAACGTAGAGTCTATCACACCCGATCATCATGTGGTACTTCGAAACGACGAACTTTCACAACGGTTCACACTTGGGGAGAACACAATTTTATCTTGAAATTTTAGTGAGGGATCACCTTATAATGCTACCGTCGTCCTAAGCAAAATAAGATGCATAAAAGGATTAACATCACATGCAAATCATAAGTGACATGATATGGCCATCAACTCGTGCTTTTGATCTCCATCTCCAAAGCATCGGCATGATCTCCATCGTCACCGGCATGACATCATGATCTCCATCATCATGATCTCCATCATCGGGTCGCCATCGGGTTTGTCACACCAACCATGCTTCTACTACTATTGCTACCGTTTAGCGATAAAGTAAAGCATTACATAGCGCATAATGATTGACACGCAGGTCATACAATAATTAAAGACAACCCTACGGCTCCTGCCGGTTGCCGTATGCATCGACATGCAAGTCGATATAAACTATTACAAACATGATCATCTCATACATCAAATATATTTCATCATGTCATTGGCCATATCATATCATAACATACCCTGCAAAAACAAGTTAGACGTCCTCTAATTGTTGTTGCATGTTTTACGTGGCTGCTATGGGTATCTAGCAAGAACGATTCTTACCTACGCAAAGCCACAACGATGATATGCAAGTTGCTATTTAACCTTCTACAAGGACCGCCTTTGTCGAATCCGATTCAACTAAGGTGGGAGAGACAGTCACCCGCCGGCCATCTTTATGCAACAAAGTCACATGTCTGTCGATGGAACCGGTCTCATGTACGTGGATAAGGTTGGTCCGGGCTGCTTCATCCCACAATACCGCCGAATCAAGAAAAAACCAAGGAAGGAAGCAATCTGAATATCAACGCCCACAAACTCCTTTGTGTTCTACTCATGATGTCATCTACGCATAGACCTAGCTCTGATACCATTGTTGGGGAACGTTGCATGGGAAACAAAATAATTTCCTACGCTCACCAAGATCCAATCTAGGAGATGACCATCTACGATAGGAGAGATTGCATCTACATACCCTTGTAGATCGCTAAGCGGAAGCGTTAAGAAACGCGGTTGATGTAGTCAAACGTCTTCGCGATCCAATCACGATCCGTCCCGCGAACTCCGATCTAGTGCCGAACGGACGGCACCTCCGCGTTCAACACACGTACGGCTTGATGACGCCTTCACCTCCTTGATCCAGCGAGTGATGGTGAAGTAGTAACTCGAGTCCTCCGACAGCACGACAGCGTGGGTGCGGTGGTGGTGGAGAAATCTCAGCAGAGCTTCGCTAAGCACTACGGAGAAGAAGATGGCTATGAGGGAGAGGAAGGGCAGCGTCGTGGCACGGATAGATCTATATCGGTGTTGCTGCCCTCTCTCCCCTCCTATATATATAGGGGGAGGGTGGAGGGAGGAGGCGCCCCTAGATCCAATCTAGGGGCGGCGGCCTACAAGGGGAAACCCTAGATGGGTTTTGGCCCCCCCCCCCACCCGTTAGGAGACTTGGCCCCCAAGGCAAAGGGGTGGGAAACCCTCGGGAGGCGCCCCACCTCCTCTGGTAATGTGGGAAGGGGGCTTGGGGGGCGCACAGCCCCTTTGTGGGCTGGTGTGCCCCCTCCCATTGGCACATGAGGCCCCCCAACACTTGCCGGGGCCCCCCGAAACCCCTTCGGTCATGCTGGTCATCACCCGGTACCCCCGGAACACTTCCGGACTCCAATACCCTTCGTCCAATATATCAATCTTCACCTCTGGACCATTCCGGAGTTCCTCGTCATGTACGGGATCTCATCTGGGACTCCGAACAACCTTCGGTAACCACCATAATGACTCAACTATACTTATATCGTCACCAAACGTTAAGTGTGTAGACCCTGCGGGTTCGAGAACTATGCAGACATGACCGAGACACCTCTACGGTCAATAACCAATAGCAGGACCTGGATGCCCATAATGGTTCCTACATATTCTACGAAGATCTTATCGGTCAAACCACGATGTCAAGGATTCAGCTAATCCCGTATGTAGTTCCTTTTGTCTATCGGTATGTTACTTGCCCGAGATTTGATCGTTGGTATCTCCATACCTAGTTCAATCTCGTTACCGGTGTTGACACACGAACACGTCATGTGTACCCTTGACACCAGGGGTGATGCACCGCAGCTCACGTCGAAGGAGACCCGACCGACAGCGCGATACGCAAGAAAGTCGGCGGGCGCTTTTGAGACCTGAAACCCCACACGCCCGGGAGGGACCCCGTCAGGGAGTGCGGTGGCTATGGGCTGCCCTAGGTCGATTTGCTTGCCCCTAGAGCCTCGAGATTCGCAGCTCTCAAACTCGAGGAACCGCGAAGAACGAGGGAGAAAAACGATGGAGGGATAAAACATAGACTGAAAAAGTAGTATATTGATTTGTTCGATTGTGTGTTGTTTCAATCGGCCGTCACCCCTAACATATATAAGAGGTGGCTAGACTTCCCGTATAAGTAAAGGATTCATCTAGGCTTTCCTTACAAAAAAATTACATCAATTCACGTCCTACAGTTCTAGTTTTAGTCCAACTCGGATTCAGCCCGAATCTGTCCCATACTTCTGTCCTGCTTCTTGCGCGGGCCATAAAAATCGCACATTAACTCGGATGGAGTCGAGTTCAACATCAAACTTGTCCGCCTCGATGATCTGCATAATACATCGCGGGTCACTTCTCCTTTTAAGGCCGTCTTTATGACTTTTATGGCCCATCTTTAACTGTGGGTCGGATTCAATTATGCGGTTTTCTGAACTGTTCGAGTCTTGTAAGAACTTTGTAGTCCGTATACTATCTCCGATGATAATGACTCCAAAAGCAAAGTTAACCGTTTCGATGATATGCACAACTTCCGTGTAGAACACTTTTCCATCCGAGGTAATCTGAATAACCGTTCGAGCCCATCTCCAACTCCTGGTCGGATTGACTTTGACAGCTTCCACTTTTCCGGCAAGCTTTCCACACCGGCAAGGTTTCGATCCCGGCAAGCTTTCCACACCGGCAAGGTTTCCACCCCGGCATGCTTTCACACCAGCAAGGTTTCCACCCCGGCAAGGTTTCTACCCCGGCAAGCTTTCACATCGGCAAGCTTCCACACCGGCAAGCTTTCACACCGGCAAGATTTCCACCCCGGCAAGCTTTCACACCGGCAAGATTTCCATCCCGGCAAGCTTTCACACCGGCAAGCTTCCACGCCGGCAAGCTTTTCCTTTTGCTGGCAAGCTTTTTACTCGGATTTCTCGACTGAAAATATAGCCTGATCTTGATTTGCCTCTCCAGGTCGCATACGACCTTGGATTGAGACGATTTATATATGAAAATCGATCGGCTCGACGAGACGAAGCTTTCTCGTGTTGAAGTATTTTTCCATTTGAGGCCATCTTAATTGGGTTTCAATCCATTCTTTAATCTGGTGTCAACATGAGCATCTCTGAACTTGTCATAACTATTGCATAAGAGCTCCGTTTTATACCATGTTCATATCCATCTTGATCTTCTTAAAGAGAGCCATCCGGAGGTGACCTCCAATCATAAGTTTGAATTAGTCTTGATATAACTTAAAGCTACTCTCTATGATTGTGCCACTTTTGAGCGCCAACACATGCCCCCCTGTTTTTCGGCAAAGCTAGCGTGCCGAAAAATAACTTGTACCATGTTGGTTCTAAGGACGATGTCAACACTCCATCGGCCATTGTTTATTTATTTTTGAATCCTTGATGCAAACTTGGGCGAAACCTTCTCAACTTCAATCCGATGATAAAGTTCCATAGATATGTATCTCAAGGTCATCCTCCGAACCATATTGTTCACCCTTTTGCTATTATTTTGTAGATAATCAACAATAAACATTCTTCAATCCTTACTTTCGCCTGCATAAAAATTGCATTAGTGGCCGAAGCTGTGGACTTCAGTTTAGCCTTACCTATGTTGACGAGACTAACATTGGCTATTGAGAGAAATGCAATACACCATGATTAACATAGTAGTCGGATGCTTGATGTGCCAACTCTTTCGAATTGTCATGTCTAAATATATGAAATTTTTTAAAGCAACCCAAGGTAAATTTTGCATCCAGACATACCCCAAGATAAACTATAAGTGATTCATCAAAACATTGATAACCCTTGGATATTTATTGCACTACTCATAAGAAATCACCGAAAGCCTCAATATGTATAGCACCTATAGCAAGTAAAAGATTCAATCCGAATAACAATGCATATTCGGCTTTGATCATTTGTGCATAAATATTTTAAGCGGCCTGAAGCTTCACAGAATAGCACGATAAGGAGATATATAAACAACACCAACACCTTGGCCATTGCTACAAATTTAACCATCAATATATAATCACCATGGTACAAGAGAGATGAAGCTAAAATCAGTATTATGCATGATGTCAATATGATGCTCAATAATAAAATCAACCATGATTTGGCTTTACGTAAATTCTGAAAACTAATAAGCCAAAGCACACCCAATCAAAACGTAAGTCCACTTTGCAATTTTGGTGAATTGGTCTATGCATAATATCTTCAATGGCATCAATTTGACAGATTTCTATGCAGGCACTTATCTCAATCTCTACTCAAACTAAGGACGATGTTAGAATACCACACCGGCCATTCTTAGATATATTCTTAGGGCGATAGATAAATATCGGCCATTACCACGAGGTCAATGTAGAATTCACCCACCAAAGTATGTATAGCCGAAATAAACAAATGAAATAGCAATAAAATATTTCGGCCCCTTTGTATTAGCAACAAAAATGTAACTAACCAGATGTATAGTGATTTGGTAATACCCTGTCATGATATAGAAAATTATGTTGCATCCATGGATCAAAATAAGTCCATGGAGGGTAACTGATCATACCTATGGATGAATTCCATGGCAAAGGCATCAATGGCATTGTTGAAGAAAACGGATGATGTGCTAACCGAAGATTTTGATGTTGTGATGCACACCTTCGGCTTAATTGTTTTTAGCTTCCATTCTTCTATTTCTTCACTTTTATTGTACTTGTTGCAATAGAAGCATGCACACCATTTTTGTTATGAATGATCCTCTTGGGAACCCATGCCATGTTCTTCTGTCTCAGCTCTTGTGCACTAAGATTTTGTAATTCCTTCTTTTGCCAATACGTTAAGCTGAGTGGGCATCTCGGCTGTGATTCTGTTTTGACCAATGGCAATTCCTTTTTGGCCTTATGCACTCTCAACTTCTTTTCTTCAGATTTGGCACTTTGACTCTCAATAATTGGTTGCTTTGTCTCATTGCCGTTAGTAGCTGACGAAGACATGTACCTAGGGTAGGGTAATAGGCCTGACCTAGACACCCTTACCCGAGGACACTGCCCTAAGGCCGAGGGCATTCAAAGGATAGCACCATCTACCAACTGAAATCACCACAGGGCGCAACCCACTCGACCAACAGTTCACTCGGATAACCCAATTCCATTCGACCGGGGTGTACTCACCCGACCACACCAGAAACCACTTGGAAGACAGAAGATCTAAGGTCACTCAGGATGGCAAGGGTCAGGCGTTCACTCCGTAGTCTTAATGATCATTTATTTGCCTTTATTGCTGGCATTATCAGTAACGTCCTGTCTTTATAGACATTAAACCCCTTGTAACGTGGGACGGTTGGGGCCCTGGCGCACTCTATATAAGCCACCCCCCTCCTCAGGCACAAGGGTTCGCACCCCCTGTAACTTCACGCATAATCCAATCGACCGAGCCTCCGGGCACCGAGACGTAGGGCTGTTACTTCCTCCGAGAAGGGCCTGAACTCGTAAATCTTGCGTGCACAACCTCATCGTAGCTAGGATCTTGCCTCCTCATACCTACCCCCTATTCTACTGTCAGACTTAGAACCACGACAGTTGGCGCCCACCATGGGGCAGGTGTCTTAGCGACTTTCCAGTGAGGTTGCGATTTTCTCCGGTTCCCATCATCATGGTTTTGGGTGGAGGTTTGGCTGAGGGCCACGAGATCCGTCTCGGCGCGCCCGTCTTCATCGCCGACGACTCCGCTTGGCTCCAGGAGGCCCCACTCGACATCGAGGCGTTCCTCGTCCGCGGGGCGACGCACTTTCGCGCATGTGTCCGCGGTGTCCTTCTGCGGCAGCCGTCGACCCAATATCGGTCGTTTCCTAAGGCGTCTTCGTTCCCCGCTGTTCGCCGTCGCAAGCGATCCGGTCGATCGCGGCTTCAGCGATGGGTGAAGCATGCAGTGGCACGTCAATCGGCCACCCCTCAAGTCGCGGCAATCGAGCCCGATGAATCTCTCTACGGCCTGTTCGATCTGTCGACTGGCTCCGTCGAGACTCTGTCCGAGTGCGACAGCAGCGATCCTGCGGCGGAGGTCCTGATGGTCGACACGCCGCGTAGCCCACCTGGCATGCGTCACAACGGAGGCAGCAACGGCGGTGGCGATCCGTCGCGTGTTCACGAGGAATACCACCCCGAAACCCTCTCTTCACAGCGGAGGGAGGAACTTCACCGCCGTAACGAGGAACCACTCCACATGCCCATCGTCGGAGAGACCTCTGAGGCTCGGGCCTTGGAGGCAGTGCGCTTGGCCACTTTGGCTGAGCGCACTCGACTGGAAAATATTCAGCATGCACTCGACGAACGTGCTCGGCAGCGGATTCCTGAGTCCAGTCGATGGTGGCAATTGTTCCCTCCTGAACCTCAGGTAGACTGCACTCCGATTCAGAATCTTGTAGCCGCAGCTCGTATAGCAGAATCCATCCAGCCATCCCAGTCAGAAGCTGGACGAGGTTTGATGCAGATCCGGGCTCTGCTCCGAGCGGCAGGAGACCAAAACACTGCATTATCACAGTCGCGTAACAGAATCCATAGCAGATCTGTGGTGGCTGACACAGTTCAGTTGGCTCACAGCCCAGGATCGCCTCTACGGCGTGAGGGGCGGGTGCATCGCCAGGATCAGCACTTGGGTCGGATCAGCGAGCAGTACGATCATCGACTCGGCCGTGACGACCGCCGTCGAGCGCTTACACCCCCTCCGAGAAGCGGATCATACGTGCCCCGGCACTATGATGACAGGCGCCTGCACAGCGAGGGCGGAGGACGCCGGTCGACCCAAGAGAGCCAGGGTTTGATGCGAGGTCAATTTTAGTGCAAGGTTTGGTCGACAGGAACCGAGCACACAGAGAGGGGCAAGGCAGGGATAGCCCGAGTGGAAGCAGGATTCATGTTTCGGGTCCCGAGTGATTTAGCAGAGCTATCAGAGCCGCTGAGATCCCCCCCAACTTCAGGTTGGTGACTGGGGTTAGTAAGTTCACCGGTGACTCGAAGCCTGACACTTGGCTGGAAGATTACCGAGTGGCTGTCCAGATCGGTGGTGGAAATGATGAGGTAGCTATGAAACACCTTCCTCTCATGCTGGAAGGGTCGGCCAGAGCATGGCTGAATCAGTTGGCTCCAGGCACTATTTTCAGCTAGGAGGAGTTAGCCCGAGTGTTTGTCAGGACATTCGAGGGCACATGCAAACAACCTGCGGGGTTGACAGAATTGCAACATTGTGTACAGAAGCCGAATGAAACTCTGAGGGATTACATCCAAAGATGGACCACTTTACACCACACAGTAGAGAATGTATCCCAGCACCAGGCAGTTTGTGCCTTCAAGGAGGGCGTTCGGTATCGGGAGCTTAACCTGAAATTCGGTCGGACAGGAGATATGTCTCTGACCCGAATGATGGAAATAGCCACCCGGTACGCTAATGGTGAAGAAGATGACCGACTCTGCAGTGGAAAGGGCAAGCCAGTCGCCCAAGACACCGGAGTGGGTCAGAAGCAGAAACGCAAAGCCGAGCCAGCAGGTCCTGGTGAAGCTGCAGTTGTAACTCAAGGAAAATTCAAGGGGAAGCCTAAGGGACCCTGGATCCCCAAAAAGGTGAAAGATCAGGCTGGGAACGATGTGTTGGACTTTCCATGTCACATTCACACCAAGAAGGATGAAGAGGGAAATCTGATTTATCCCAAACATACCAGTCGACAATGTCGGCTCCTGATCCAGCAGTTCCGAGAGAAACAACCCAATGAAAAGGAAAAAGAGTCTGACAAGGATGGTGATTAGGAAGAAGATGATGACGGTTTCCCTAATGTCAATTCCACTTTGATGATTTTTGCTGACATTGAGAGTAAAAGTCGTCTGAAAGTCATCAACAGAGAGGTAAACATGGTTGCTCCGGCAACGACGACATACTTGAAATGGTCAAAGACTCCCATCACATTCGACCAATCTGACCACCCATCGCACGTCGCCACCCCCGGGAGGCAGGCATTGGTGGTCGACCCGGTCGTTGGGGGCACCCGACTGACCAAAGTCTTGATGGATGGTGGCAGTGGCTTGAACATTTTGTACGCAGAGACTCTTCGTGGGATGGGCATTCCGATGTCCAGGCTCAGTGAGAGCAACATGCGGTTCCACGGTGTCATTCCGGGGAAGAAAGCTGATTCACTCGGACAGATCACTCTTGACATGGTTTTCGGTGACTCAAAGAATTATCGCAAGGAGAAGCTGACATTTGAAGTTGTGGATTTTCATAGTGCCTATCATGCTATTCTGGGCAGAACTGCATATGCCCGTTTCATGGCTCGACCGTGCTACGTGTACCTCAAGCTGAAAATGCCTGGCCCCAAGGGCGTGATCACGGTCACTGGTAATCGGCAACAAGCAGAAGAGTGCCTCCAGAAGGGCTCTAAGATTGCCGATGAACAGATGGCAGCGATTGAAATGGAAGAATATAAGAAGACTGCAGATCCGAGTGATTTGTAGCGCACTAAGAAGCCTGCTTCCGAGTCTGCATTTTAGTCGTCCGGCGAAACAAAGCCTGTTCACATTCACCCGACCGATCCCAGTGCTGCACCGACTCATATCTCAACAACACTCGACAGCAAATAGGAAGAAGCGCTCATCCAGTTCCTCCGTGAGAACTGGGACATCTTCGCATGGAAGCCGTCTGACATGCCGGGTGTACCCAGGGGGCTGGCTGAGCACCATTTGCGAGTCGATCCAAAGGCAAAACCCATGAAAGAGCACCTCCGCCGGTCCACTACGGAGAAGAGAAAGGCAATCGGCGAAGAGGTGGCTCGGCTTTTGGCAGCTGAGTTCATCCGCGAGATTTACCACTCCGAGTGGCTCGCCAATGTTGTCATGGTTCCCAAGAAGGACGATTCACTCCGTATGTGCATTGATTTCAAGCATATCAATCGGGCCTGCCCGAAAGATCATTTTCCTCTCCCCCACATCGATCAGATAGTCGACTCAACTGCGGGACGTGAACGATTGTCCTTCCTGGATGCATATTTCGGGTACCATCAGATCCGACTGTATGGACCTGACGAAATAAAAACAGCTTTTATCACCCCATTCGGGTGCTTTTGCTACATCACCATGCCCTTTGGCCTCAAAAATGCTGGTGCCACATTCATGCGCATGATACAGAAGTGTCTGCTAGCTCAAATCAGTCGGAATGTGGAAGCATACATGGATGACATCGTGGTTAAGTCGTGCAAAGGTTCCGACCTGCTAACTGACCTTGCCGAAACCTTTGCCAATTTGAGAAGATATGATATCAAGCTTAATCCGTCGAAGTGTACATTTGGAGTTCCAGGTGGAAAGTTACTCGGTTTCCTCGTTTCTGAACGTGTGATCGATGCAAACCCAAAGAAAGTTGGTGCAATCCTCCGAATGAAACACCCTGTGCGTGTACACGATGTTCAGAAGCTTACTGGTTGTTTGGCCGCTTTGAGTCGATTCATCTCTCGCCTCGGTGAAAAGGCATTGCCTCTTTACCGACTGATGAAGAAATCTGATAAGTTCGAGTGGACTCCTAAAGCTGACGTAGCGTTGGCAGAGCTCAAAGCCCTGCTTTCCACCCAGCCGGTGCTTGCTGCTCCAATCAGCAAAGAGCCTTTACTGCTTTATATAGCAGCCACTGGACAGGTTGTCAGTACAGTACTCACGGTCGAGCGGGAAGAAGAAGGTAAAACCTACAAGGTTCAACGCCCAGTATACTATATTTCCGAAGTCTTAACTCCATCCAAGCAGAGATATCCACATTATCAGAAGCTTGTTTATGGAATCTACTTGACCACAAAGAAGGTTGCACATTATTTCTCAGATCATTCGATTACAGTCATCAGTGATGCTCCGTTGTCAGAAATTTTGAACAACAGAGATGCAACTGGCCGAGTGGCAAAGTGGGCGATTGAACTCCTTCCGCTGGATATCAAGTTCAAGGCAAAGAAAGCGATCAAGTCTCAAGCGATAGCAGATTTCCTCGTCGAGTGGATTGAACAACAGTTACCGACCCAGATATAGTCAGAACATTGGACTATGTTCTTCGACGGGTCCAAGATGTTGAATGGTTCAGGCGCTGGAGTGGCCCTGGTATCTCCACGAGGCGACAACCTCAGATATGTTCTCCAGATTCACTTTGATTCCTCCAACAATGAAGCTGAATATGAGGCACTCTTGTATGGGTTGCGTATGGCCATTTCTCGGCGTCCGCAGCCTAATGGTTTACGGTGACTCAGATTTAGTGGTTAATCAAGTGATGAAAGAGTGGGACGTCAGGAGCCAAGCTATGACTGGTTATTGCAATGCGGTGAGAAAGTTAGAAAAGAAGTTTGAAGGGCTAGAGCTCCACCATATACCCCGACTGAAGAATCAAGCAGCTGATGACTTGGCGAAAATAGGATCCAAGCGGGAGCATATTCCCAGCAATGTGTTTTTGGAGCATATTCACGCACCATCAGTTCAAGAAGATCCCTTCACTGAAGAGCCCCCACAGCCTAACAGTTCCACTGATCCGACTGAAGTTGAAATCCCAGCTGTGGTCGACTTGATCATGGAAGTTTTGATTGTTATTCCAGATTGGACAGTGTCGTATATCGCATATATTCTCAGGAAAGGGCTTCCAGAGGATGAAGAAAAGGCTCACCAGATTGTCCGTCGATCCAAAGCCTTCACAGTAATGGGGGAGCAACTCTATAGAGAAAGTGTCACTGGGGTCGTTCAGAAATGCATCACTCCGGAAGAAGGCCGAATGATCCTCGATGATATTCACTCGGGAACCTATGGTCACCATGCGTCTTCTCGGGCCATCGTGGCCAAAGCGTATCGAGCAGGGTTTTATTGGCCGCGGGCAAATGAGATGGCAAAGGAGATAATTGACAAATGTGAGGGCTGTCAGTTCTACTCCAACATGTCCCACAAACCCGCTTCAGCCCTGAAGACCATTCCACTCATCTGGCCATTTGCTGTTTGGGGTTTGGATATGGTGGGACCTCTGAAGACTGGCAGGAGTGGTTTCACCCATGTGCTTGTGGCAGTCGACAAGTTCACCAAGTGGATCGAAGCTAAACCTATCAAAAACCTGGATGCAAGTACTGCGGTCAGCTTCATCAGAGGGTTAACATTTAGATATGGAGTCCCACACAGCATCATCATGGATAATGGGTCGAACTTTGATTCTGATGAGTTTCGAGCTTTCTGTGCATCCCAAGGTACTCGGGTCGACTATGCTTCAGTCGCCCACCCTTAGTCGAATGGACAGGCAGAAAGAGCGAACGGTTTGATTCTCAAAGGGCTGAAGCCTCGATTGATGCGCGACCTCAAACATGCGGCCGACGCTTGGGTAGATGAGCTACCGTCAGTCCTTTGGGGATTAAGAACAACACCAAATCGGTCGACTGGTCGAACCCCCTTCTTCATGGTCTATGGGGCTGAGGCTGTGCTGCCGAGTGACTTGCTTCACAATGCGCCCCGAGTAGAAGTTTTTCAGAAGCTGAAGCAGAACGAGCTCGAGAAGATGCTGTTGATCTTCTGGAAGAAGAAAGAGAGATGGCCTTGATCCGATCCACCATTTATCAGCAAGACCTTCATCGATTATATGCCAGAAACGTGAATGGTCGAGCATTTCAGGAAGGGGACCTTGTGCTCCGAGTGGACCAGCAACGGCCTCACAAACTTGCCCCCGCTTGGGAAGGTCCCTTCATCGTCACCAAGGTGCTCCACAACGGAGCGTATCACCTCTACAATGTGGAGCAGAATAAAGACGAGCCACGCGCTTGGAATGCGGAGTTACTCCGCCGTTTTTATACTTAAGTGTTCAGACTGATGAGATGTAATAAAGAGTACCTTTCAGTTCATTTATCAAAGACATGGTTTTACAGTCTCCTAAATGATTGTTGTTACTAATACATGTGTCCAAAATCCCTCAGTGGGTGGCTTAGTCGCGAATCCGATTTGCCTAAGTTTGTAAAATCCTACCGAGTGATGAGCAACCCTCTCACTCGGGGGCTTAGCTGCAGTCCTGTACTCGCCTAAGTTTAAAAAATCCTACCTAGTGATGAGCAACCCTCTCACTCGGGGGCTTAGCTGCAGTCCTGTACTCGCCTAAGTTTAAAAAATCTTACCGAGTGATGAGCAACCCTCTCACTCGGAGGCTTAGCTGCAGTCCTGTACTCGCCTAAGTTTAAAAAATCCTACCGAGTGATGAGCAACCCTCTCACTCGGGGGCTTAGCTGCAGTCCTGTACTCACCTAAGTTTAAAAAATCCTACCGAGTGATGAGCAACCCTCTCACTCGGAGGCTTAGCTACAGTCCTGTTCTCGCCTAAGTTTAAAAAATCCTACCGAGTGATGAGCAACCCTCTCACTCGGGGGCTTAGCTGCAGTCCTGTACTCGCCTAAGTTTAAAAAATCCTACCGAGTGATGAGCAACCCTCTCACTCGGGGGCTTAGCTGCAGTCCTGTACTCGCCTAAGTTTAAAAAATCCTACCGAGTGATGAGCAATCCTCTCACTCGGAGGCTTAGCTGCAGTCATGTACTCGCCTAAGTTTAAAAAATCCTACCGAGTGATGAGCAACCCACCCTCTCCACTCCGGAGGCTTAGGCTTAGCTGCAGTCCTGTACTCGCCTAAGTTTAAAATCCTCCGAGTGATGAGCAACCCTCTCACTCGGGAGGCTTAGCTGCAGTCCTGTACTCGCCTAAGTTTAAAAAATCCTCCGAGTGATGAGCAACCCTCTCACTCGGAGGCTTAGCTGCAGTCCTGTACTCGCCTAAGTTTAAATATCCTACCGAGTGATGAGCAACCTCTCACTCGGGGCTTAGCTGCAGTCCTGTACTCGCCTAAGTTTAAAAAATCCTACCGAGTGATGAGCAACCCTCTCACTCGGGGGCTTAGCTGCATGTCTTGTACTCGCCTAAGTTTAAAAAATCCTACCGAGGGATGAGCACCCCTCTCATCGGAGGCTTAGCTGCAGTCCTGTACTCGCCTAAGTTTAAAAATCCTACCGAGTGATGAGCAACCCTCTCACTCGGAGCTTAGCTAGTCCTGACTCGCCTAAGTTGTAAAAATCCTACCGAGTGATGAGCAACCCTCTCACTCGGGTAGCTTCTGCAGTCCTGCTCTCGCCAAGTTTTAAAATCCTACCGATGATGAGCAATCCCTCACTCGGGGGCTTAGCTGCAGTCCTGTACTCGCCTAAGTTTAAAAAGAAAAAACCTACCGAGCGATGAGCAACCCTCTCACTCGGGGGCTTAGCTGCAGTCCTGTACTCGCCTAAGTTTGAAAAGAAAAATCCTACCGAGCGATGGGCAACCCTCTCACTCGGAGGCTTAGCTGCAGTCCTGTACTCGCCTAAGTGTAAAACATGCTCCATCCTGATCTGCAAGGACAACGAGGTGCAGGTCGTCCGCGATCCTCTCCTCAGAACTGCGTCTGTCCCGAGTGAAGATACAAGTTCCACTCGGAAATAAAAACAAGCATATTTAAGGGCAAACTAAGTTCGGATGAAGGAGCTTAAAAATACTCGGGCATCAGGCCCGAAGGAGTTTTACGGTTACAAAATCACTCGGCATACCGAGGCAAATTGAACCGGATCATAAAAGTTTGGACGAAGGAGCTTAAAAGTACTCGGGCATCAGGCCCGAAAAAGTTTTACGGTTACAGGATCACTCGGCATACCGAGGCAAATTGAATCAGATCATAAAAGTTTCTTTCACTCCGCAGAGGTGCTGGCAGGCTCGACAAACTCGTCCAGGTCGATTCCATCTGCGATTCGAGTAGCAGCAGCAATGAAGGTCTCCATGAAAGACTGGAAGTCGAGTTTCTTGGTGTTGGCGACCTTGATTGTCGCTAGCTTCTCTTCTCTGGCTTCCTTGCAGTGGACGCGAACCAGGGACAAAGCTACGTCAGCACCGCATCGAGCAGCGGACTTCTTCCACTCCTGCACTCGACCAGGAATCTCGTTAAGTTGAGTCATCAGAGACTCAAGATCGTTTCGGAGCGTGTCCCCTGGCCAGAGCGCTGTGTCGATTCACGAAACTGCAACCTTGAGTCGAGCAAGATATTCCAAGGCACTGGCAAGGCGAGACTCCAGTCGGATCACATTCATGGCTGCTTCATCTTTGACAGGGGAGTTGATGGGGTCCAAGTTCATCTCGACTCGCCCAGTTTCTTCCTCGAAGTCTTGACAGAATTCTGTACTCGCAGAGAAATAATGAGTCGACAGCGGTATGATGAGTCGACGAAAGCAAACCAATCGCACAGAGAAAAGTACCTTCAAGCATGAGGAATAATTTTTTGGCGAGTCCTCCCAGGTAGTTCTCCAGCTCGCCCCTCCTGCGGGTGATGTCTTCTACTTTGTCGGTCAAGGTCCGCTTGTCCTTCTTCAGACGAGTCACTTCTTTGTTGGCTTCGTCAAGAGCAGCCTTCAGCTTGGCATTCTCTCCCTCCAGCTGTCCGACTGAGGCCATCTTTTGGTCGGCAAGCGCCGTTTTGTCTTCGGCAGTTTTCTTCGGAACCGCAAGGTCAAGGTCCTTCTTCTCCAAAGCTTGTCTCATTGTTTCTAGAAAGAATAGCATTCGAATCAGAAAAAGGAGGAGAAAAGATGGCAAGAGAACCAGTCGACAAGTTTTCCTTACCAGCAGCGTCATCCTTAGCCTTCTGCAAGTTATTCTGAGCCAACTCCAGATCAAGATTGAGCTGGATTTGCTTCTGCTCCAAGTCAGCGAACCGGGCTCCAAGATCACAAGATTTCTGTGTTCAGAAGATAGTCAGTCGGCAGACACAAAGATTGGTTGCTTCCGAGCAATAAAGTAGCAAGTTCAAATAGTTCTAAGACTACTGCCGAATCAAACATTCGACAATAGTCTCGGGGACTACACCCAATGGGTGCACTCAGCGTGCCCCCACTGGTTCGACTTTTTCAATCGACTTGGTCCGTCCAGTCAAAAAAAAACTCAGACCATAGCCGACTGCCCGCAGTCGACTACGGTCTCGGGGACTACACCCAGTGGGTGCACTCAGCGTGCCCCCACTGGTCCAGGTTCCACTCAATATGATCTGCTCAGGCCGAGTGGAAAAGTTCTGTTCAAAGACCACCGCCGAATCAAACATTCGACAGCGGTCTCGGGGACTACACCCAGTGGGTGCACTCAGCGTGCCCCCACTGGTTCAGAGATTCGATCGACACAACCTAGTCGACTCAAGTGGAAAAACTACTCAACAGAAATTAAAACACCCAGTGGGTGTACAAACTGACAATCGGTGTGCAATTAAGGTTCCAAAACGCTCATCTACGGACATCTTACGGATAAAGCAGCAGTTCCTGAATATCATATCCTAACAGAACAAGCGGCAAGATGGAGTTCAGTCGGAAGCAAGCTAACCTGGACATTGGCTTGAAGTGCTGAACTGGCATCATAGGCAGCTTGACTGGCCTTGCGCACCACCTTCATCTGCTCCATCATAACGCCAGCCTGGCGTATAGCCTCCTTGGCAGCACTCACTTGGTCTTCTGGGATGTGAGGGGCGGTGGGAGGTGCAGGCAGCATATCAGTTGCAGTAACTTGAGAGCTTGAGGCATGAAGTTGGACAGGCGAAGCAAGGGCCGGCACAGTCGACGACGAAGGATGAACACTCGACAAGGGAATCGCAAAAGTAACGGAGGCACGGTTGAAGTCCCCGGATTGCTGGATAGCTGGTTCCATCGCCGGCGTCAACTGAGGTGTCTTGCTAGCTGGTACCTTCTTGACTAAGGTCCTGCTCCTCCTACCCACGAGTTTCTATGGCTCATCTTCATCATCGTCTTGAAGTTCAATAACATTTTGCGGAGCTGCAAAAGAATCGACCACAAGGGTTCAGTCGACTGTAGAATCGACTAGCAAAGAAAAGATGAGATAACAGGGGTCATACCCGCTTTGGATGTGACTGCGTCCTCCATCTCCTCGTCACCATCATCTGGGTAAGCAGAAGTCCCGGAGGTAGCAGCGCTGCAAATCTCAAGGTTCACTCGGTCAAGCAAATGAATGGGTCGACAACTGATATAAGATTCTTCGAACAAAGGGCGAAAATGAAACGCTTACGCAGAGGCGACGGGAACGTCAACCTTGATCTTGGGCAAAGCCTTCCGTGGCTTTGACAGCGCGGTCTTGAGCTGCTTTGGAGCCTTCTCAGTCGGCACCGGAGAAGATGTCCGAGTGCGCTTCGAAGTCTGTCCAGTCGGTGCTGCCACCTTGCCCCGGATACTTGCTGGGTCGTGCTTGTGCTTGGAACGCTTTTCCACGCGAGGTGGAGAATCGACCTCCTCACCACTGCTCGAGTTTTCGTGCTCTTCATCACTCTCGCCATCGGAGTTCCAGTCGCCGCTGTCGCCTCCGCTCTCTTCTCCTTCCTGGATCTGCTCCCCGTTGGGCATCGAGTACATCTCAGTATATATCTGCGAAGCAAAGAATCGAATAAGCATCAGTCGGTTCCAAAGACAGTTTACAAATTAGAGTAAAAGTCACTCGACATCGAAGGTCTGACCTTGTCTGGTTCGTTATCAGCGTCGAGTGGCGGAATTCTCCTGGACCCCCTGGGGTTGTCTCTATTTCCGGTAATGCTCTGCAGGCACCGCGCCACCGTCTCCTCGGCAACTTCCTCCGGGTGGATCCAAGAAGAATCATCGGCGCCCGAGTACATCCACATAGGATGATCGCAGGCCTGGAGCGGCTGGATGCGGCGAGTGACAAACACCTCTAGCAAATCCATGCCGGTCACACCATCGCGGACAAGTTGGATTACGTGTTCAACCAACATATTCACCTCCGCCTTTTCTTCTGGAGTCACTTTCAAGGGAGAGGGCTTTTCAATTCGCCCCATGGTAAAGGGGGGAAGGCCAGTCGACTGACCAGGAGTTGGTTTGTCCTTACAATAAAACTAGGTCGACTGCCACCCTCTGACCGAATCGGGAAGAGTCATAGGTGGAAAAGTGCTTTTCCCTCTCATCTGGATCCCTAGACCTCTGCACATATGGATCACGTGCGTCCTCTCATCACTCGGATTGGCCTTTTTCACAGACTATGAGCGGCAGGTAAAGATGTGTTTGAAGAGACCCCAATGCGGTCGACAACCCAGGAAATTCTCACACATGGAGACAAACGCAGCAAGGTATGTGATGGTGTTCGGAGAAAAGTGATGAAGTTGAGCCCCGAAAAAGTTCAGAAAACCTCGGAAAAAAGGATGAGGGGGCAGAGAAAAACCACGGTCGACGTGAGTCGCGAGGAGGACGCACTCACCCTCCTGCGGCTGCGGCTCGGTCTCATCACCTGGCAGCCTCCAGGATCCATGGGCGATCAAGCCCCCCTCGACCAGATCCTCCATATCCTCTTGCTGAATTGTGGAGCGAATCCAATCGCCCTGGATCCAGCCGGGCGGCAGGACGGATCTCGACGACGAGCCACCCCGACTCGTCTTCTTGCCCTTCGCTGCCACCGTCGCTTTCTTCGCACGCTCCAGGGCCGCCGTCTTCTCCTTCCCCATCGCGGCAGGCTGCGCTCGGGTAGGGCGGCGGCGTCGAAGGTGGCGGTGAATGTGGGGGTGAAACAGGAGAAGAGGAAGGAGATGGGAGCACAGTGCCGGGCTCATCGGCCCCGACGCCTTATATGGGCCTGCTCCCGAGTGGCTGACTAGTGGGCCCAGGCAATCCAGTCAAATCCCGCAACAGTCGCGCGCTGGACACGTGGCGAAAAAGGTGGCACGAGAATCGAGGCGTCCCTGCCTAACCCGCTCCGTCTACTGCGGTACTCTCTGTCCCGCGCGCTTCTCCAAATTTCGAATCCCGTGAGATCCGGAAAGCGGCAACGTGGCCAATCGCGCCGAGGATCTTATACCATACCAACACTCAGAGCTTATCAGCTAAAATCACTCGACGACCTCTGAATGGACCCAGGCGACTGAAAATGAAGTTGAAGTTTTTACAAAGATCACCGGCCCGGTTAGGATGCCTCTGAAGCATATAAATCGGGGCGGAACCATCTTCAACTCCTTCTCCACTCAGACCCAGATCCATTCGGGGGCTAATGACGAAGACATGTACCTAGGGTAGGGTAATAGGCCTGACCTAGACACCCTTACCCGAGGACACTGCCCTAAGGCCGAGGGCATTCAAAGGATAGCACCATCTACCGACTGAAATCGCCACAGGGCGCAACCCACTCGACCAACAGTTCACTCAGATAACCCAATTCCATTCGACCGGGGTGTACTCACTCGACCACACCAGAAACCACTCGGAAGACAGAAGATCTAAGGTCACTCAGGATGGCAAGGGTCAGGCGTTCACTCCATAGTCTTAATGATCATTTATTTGCCTTTATTGCTGGCGTTATTAGTAACGTCCTATCTTTATAGACATTGAACCCCTTGTAACGTGGGATGGTTGGGGCCCTGGTGCACTCTATATAAGCCACCCCCCTCCTCAGGCACAAGGGTTCACATACCCTGTAACTTCACGCATAATCCAATCGACTGAGCCTCCGGGCACCGAGACGTAGGGCTGTTACTTCCTCCGAGAAGGGCCTGAACTCGTAAATCTTGCGTGCACAACCTCATCGTAGCTAGGATCTTGCCTCCTCATACCTACCCCCTATTCTACTGTCATACTTAGAACCACGACAGTAGCCAATGTCAACACTTTAATTGGCTCTTTTTCATTTGAGATCAAATCTGAAGTTGCACTCTTACGACCATCTCTTTTAACACGGTAAACTTGCTTGACCACCTCTTTCTTCTTTCTTGAGTTCTGGACCGATTCTTTATGATTGAAACAATCTTTAACATGTGATTGTTCAAATGTCGATCTGTCCCATGATGGATATGGATCTATATGAGCATAGGGAGGCATCCACGGCATTGGCATTGGCGGCCCAAAATAAGGATATGAATATGTTGCATTAAAATTCTCACTTTGCCAATACCGATCCTCATATTTGCGCCTTGGGGGGTGATCTTGGTTTCTTTGCATGATTTGGCCGATAAGTATACTTCTCTTCACTCTTCTTTTGATATTTATCCAATAGTTCAGCAAAGGTGATTTTTGATCTCTTACACTTGCGCTTATTTCGGCCTTTGTTTTCTTTTGGTTTGCTTTCATCGATCATTGGATTTGCTTGCTGCCCCCCAGTCCTTGGCGTCTCCATTGTAGCTTCGATGGAATTCTCGCCCTCAAGATTAATATTCATTATGCTCTTCAATAACTTCTTTACTTGAAAGCTTGATCCCATCACCTGCAGTTTTTACCTTCTCTTTAAATGGATCAGCTTGAAGCAACCGATGCAAAAACTTTCTGCCATCAGGACCAATCAGAATAGACTGGTCATCTCTTGGTGTCCCAACAAATTTCAATCGTCCTTTATCAATGGTCGATCTAACTATTTGATGAAACATGTTGCAATCCTCAAAATTATGCTTGGATGAATCATGCAACTTACAATACATTCGTCCCTGGACAGATGGCTCAACATGGCGATCAAGAATTCGAATATAATTATTTCTCAACAACAAATCAAAGATTTGATCACACATGTTTGAATTGAAGGTAATTTTTTTATTTTCTAGCCGATCTTGCTGTGAAAACGGCTTTGGAGTTAAGCAAACGAATGGTTCAGATTTTGTATCACCCCATTCGGCTATGATTTTTATTTTGCATTCTTTTACCGATGTCATTGGATAAGATATTATACTAGCATCGGTTTTTTGAAAAGAATCTAACCTTGGCTTTATGTTTCTGAAACAAAAATAGTTAGAACATGCATGCCTCAATTGAGACCAAGAGTAAGCCAAGTACGAAACAAGCAAAGCTACCCATGTAGATATGAACTTTAAATAAAGCAACGTGGAAAGCTTTGGCTGCAACAATAAGTCATTATCGGTCTTTATAAATGGCGCAATGGGTTGACCGATATGTTCTATAACGATTTTATTGCTAACAAGTAAATTACCCTTCTTCATTGGTCTTTCAAAATTACTTATGAGGATTTTTCTAATAGATGCATCAACAATAAAGTTTTGACCAAATCTGAAAATAGGTAAATTACTTACTAAACATACCTCTTCAAATATGTTGGGAGAGCATGATGGTGGTGTGACTTGAACAATATCTTGCTTCGCCTTTGGATAGCTCCCCAACGCCTCTTCATCATCTTTTTCTTGAGTCCGTGCATCATTACACTTAGGATTTTTGTCGGCCGAACTTTGTTTGGCTACTTGTTCTTGTCCTTGAAGTTCATCAATTTCTCTAGCACGAAACTCATAGGGTAGGAAGTAGGTTCCATTAACTTTAGAAAAATCAAGTATGGTCGCTTTGCTATGCTTGCCATGCCCTTTCTTAATAATGCTTGCCTCTTTGCATTTGATGGATTCAGAATATATACTTCTTGATTTGGCTTTTTCAACCGAAGTACTTTCATGTTCTGAATCATCTTTCTTTACATTAATTCTACCAATTGGCAATGCTTCTTTTACTTGAGCCAATTCTGTTTCTTTTTGTTTCTGGCGACGAGCGGCAAAATTGGCTTTAATCTTTTTCTCAATTTTAGCCCACTCTGGATATGATTGCCCCCCAATGCTTTTAGATTCTTTCGACAATGGCACATGGGTGCTGCCGAAACTTTGCAATTGTGTAGGGGGTGTATAATATGATGTAGTACTAGGTGAAGGCACATGCATTGTTGTAAAACCATATTTTTGCTCGCCAATTTTATCAATTGGCAAAGATTCATCTTCTTGCAAAACTCTAGCTTTTATTGCCACATAATCAGGAAATAGCCCCTTTTCATGTTGTTGAAGGCAAAGAGCACTAATCCTCTTATTTTGGGCTAAACTCTTCAATGCAGCCACCACTACCTCATCTTCTACAATATTGGGCACAACCGCTCCTGTAAAATTTACATTTATTCGGCTATGACCAGGAAGGTGTGAAGCCGAATTATGAACATCTACAGTTGTGTATGGTGCTGAAAAATTACTGACATGAGGTGCAGCATATGATGGCTGAGAGTAACTGGCCAAATAGCTAGTAACAGTATGGCCAATTCTCCCATTCATCGGCAAGGTTGGATTCACATATTGCAAATTAGTTGCCGATGAATAAAAGGGCGAAACACTTTCTTGTATGCTATTGGAAATTTTAACATGAGGTGTTTCAAACTGATTAACCAAACCCATCATGTTGTTCATCGGCATATGGATTTGTGGGGTTGCCGATGCATGAGAGCTAGGATACATATGTTGTATGTTACTAGTATCATAAGAAGTTGAAGCATGTAAATTACTTTGAATCGGCCTATGCACGTAATTAGATGCATTATTGAAAAAACTAGGGCTGGCCGATAGAGTATACACATTGAACGATCTAGTAACACCATATGAATTATTTGCATCTACAGTAGGGAATTGGGTATTCATATTACCTTTGTAGATTGCAAACCCTAGATGACGATCTCTTCGTAGCAAGAACAGGCCGGAGACTGTTCAAAGCTTCGTCCCCAGTGGAGTCGCCAAAAAGTGTGTTGACACATGAACACGTCATGTGTACCCTCGATGTCGTGGGTGATGCACCGCAGCTCACGTCGAAGGAGACCCGACCGATAGCGCGATACGCAAGACAGTCGGCGGGCGCTTTTGAGACCCGAAACCCCACATGCCCGGGAGGGACCCCGTCAGGGAGTGCGGCGGCTATGGGCTTCCCTAGAAAGATTCGCTCACCCCTAGAGCCTCGGGATTCACAGCTCTCAAACTCAAGGAACAGCGAAGAACGAGAGAGAAAAACGATGGAGGGATAAAACGTAGACTGAAAAAGTAGTATATTGATTTGTTCGATTGTGTGTTGTTTCAATCGGCCGTCACCCGTAACATATATAAGAGGCGGCTGGACTTCCCGTACAAGTAAAGGATTCATCTAGGCTTTCCTTACAAGAAAATTACATCAATTCACGTCCTACAGTTCTAGTTTTAGTCCAACTCGGATTCAGCCCGAATCTGTCCCATACTTCTGTCCTGCTTCTTGCGCGGGCCATAAAAATCGCACATTAACTCGGATGGAGTCGAGTTCAACATCAAACTTGTCCACCTTGATGATCTGCATAATACAGCGCGAGTCACTTCTCCTTTTAAGGCCGTCTTTATGACTTTTATGGCCCATCTTTAACTGTGGGTCGGATTCAATTATGCGGTTTTCTGAACTGTTCGAGTCTTGTAAGAACTTTGTAGTCCGTATACTATCTCCGATGATAATTACTCCAAAAGCAAAGTTGACCGTTTCGACGATACGCACAACTTCCGTGTAGAACACTTTTCCATCCGAGGTCATCTGAATAACCGTTCGAGCCCATCTCCAACTCCTGGTTGGATTGACTTTGACAGCTTCCACTTTTCCGGCAAGCTTTTTCCTGGCAAGCTTTCCACGCCGGCAAGGTTTCCACCCCGGCAAGCTTTCCACACCGGCAAGGTTTCCACCCCGGCATGCTTTCACACCAGCAAGGTTTCCACCCCGGCAAGGTTTCTACCCCGGCAAGCTTTCACATCGGCAAGCTTCCACGCCGGCAAGCTTTCACACCGACAAGATTTCCACCCCGGCAAGCTTTCACACCGGCAAGATTTCCATCCCGGCAAGCTTTCACACCGGCAAGCTTCCACGCCGGAAAACTTTCTACGCCGGCAAGCTTTTCCTTTTGCTGGCAAGCTTTTTAATCGGATTTCTCGACTGAAAATATAGCCTGATTTTGATTTGCCTCTCCAGGTCGCATACGACCTTGGATTGAGACGATTTATATATGAAAATCAATCGGCTCGATGAGACAAAGCTTTCTCGTGTTGAAGGCTTTTTCCATTTGAGGCCATCTTAATTGGGTTTCAATCCATTCTTTAATCTGGTGTCAACATGAGCATCTCTGAACTTGTCATAACTATTGCATAGGAGCTCCGTTTTATACCATGTTCATATCCATCTTGATCTTCTTAAAGAGAGCCATCCGGAGGTGACCTCCAATCATAAGTTTGAATTAGTCTTGATATAAATTAAAGCTACTCTCTATGATTGTGCCACTTTTGAGCGTCAACAACCGGCAAGTCTCTTTACTCGTTCTGTAATACAAGATCCCGTGGCTAAACCATTAGTCACATTGCTTGCAAGCTTCTTGTGATGTTGTATTACCGAGTGGGCTCTGAGACACATCTCCGTCATATGGAGTGAAAAATCCCAGTCTTGATCCATGCCAACTCAACAGACACCCTCGGAGATACCTGTAGAGCACCTTTATAGTCACCCAATTACGTTGCGACGTTTGGTACACACAAGGTACTCCTCCGGTGTCAGTGAGTTGCATGATCTCATGGTCATAGGAACATATACTTGACATGCAGAAAACGATAGCAATAAACTTGACACGATCATATGCTACGTTTATAGTTTGGGTCTTGTCCATCACATCATTCTCCTAATGATGTGATCCCGTTATCAAATGACAACTCATGTCCATGGCTAGGAAACCATAGCCATCTTTGATCAACGAGCTAGTCCGGTAGAGGCTTACTAGGGACATGTTGTTGTCTATATATCCACACATGTATCTGAGTTTTCGATCAATACAATTCTAGCATGGATAATAAACGATTATCATGAACAAGGAAATATGATAATAACCAATTTATTATTGCCTCTAGGGCATATTTCCAACAAAATGGGCTAGAGTTGGAATCGTCCGTTCATGGGCCGACCATAACGGGCCGTCATTAATCGGCCATATTTGATGACGCTATGAAAACGGTCCAACGGATTAACGGGCCACAAACGGGCCGACTGTAACCACGGGCTGAATTTGGCCCACAAGCAGAAAAGGCCAGTAACGGGCCGTAAGTAACCGAATGCTGGAAATGAGCCCAAGAATAAATGGGCCCTAAGAAGGCCGAAAGATAACACGGGCTAGAAACGGCCCAATGGAATAATGGGCCGTTAATGGGTACAAAGTGATACACTTTTCATTACGGGCGAGTTTCACCACGGGTCGTTAATGGGCCAAGAGTTACAAAGGGCCTCATATGGGCCGAAAGACGTCATGGGCCATACATGGGCCGAAAGTTACAATGGGCTGGAATCATATTGGACGGCCCAGATGATGCTACTGGGCCTAATTCGGATAGGCCGTAGCGGGCCGTGACTTAGCGGGCTGTAAATGGGCTATATGCGAACAGGCCATTAACAGGCTTTCCGTGGGCCGGCCCGCGACCTTTTGACCAAGTCGAACGGGTCGGCCTTTCCACCGGAATGGGCCTCTGTTGGGCCGTGCCATGTGTCGACGTATCATAGGCGCCTTCGGTCCAATGAGTGGATGACATCTGTCCCAACGGTGAGCCGACACGTGGTTCCTCTGGCTATTGAGAATTTTACACGTGGAAAATCCCCATTGGTCCGGGCCGTTAAGGGGTTATCGGATCCAAACTGGAACCCGATAGCTTAACGGCGACCTGTTACGGTGGATGCCATGTGTCGGTTACCCTTGACGAAAGCAATTCTATGACGAGCGATTTATCGTCATGGAAGTGGACACTTCCGTGATGATAATTTTGGTAATGTCATGGAACACTTCTATGACAGCACAGGTATGACTATCTTGATTCTGTCATAAAATCTTCATGGATGTACATGCATTACAGAAAATGTGACCTACTGTGACAAACACGTATCATCACGGAAGTGTATTTTTTTTGTAGTGCTCCTACTTATGATTAACTCCATCGCAAGCATCCGCAACTACAAGAAAAGTATTAAGAATAAATCTAACCATAGCATTAAACTTTTGGATCCAAATTGGTCCCTTATTGAATAGCGCATAAACTAGGGTTTAAGCTTCTGTCACTCTCGCAACCCATCATCTAATAACTACTCCATAATGCATTCCCTTAGGCCCAAATATGGTGAAGTGTCATGTAGTCGACGTTCACATGACACCACTAAGGGAATCACAACATGCATACCATCAAAATATCGAACACATATCAAGTTCACATGATTACTTGCAACAATATTTCTCCCATGACCTCAAGAACAAAAGTAACTACTCACAAATAATAATCATGCTCAAGATCAGAGGGGTATTAAATAGCATAATGGATCTGAACATATAATCTTCTACCAAATAAACCATATAGTAATCAACTACAAGATGTAATCAACACTACTAGTCATCCACAAGCAACAATCTAAGGTTCCGGTACAAAGATTGAACACAAGAGATGAACTAGGGTTTGAGAGGAGGTGGTTCTGTTGAAGATGTTGATGGAGATTGCCCTCCCCAAGATGGGAGAGTTGTTGGTGATGATAATGACGATGATTTCCCCCTCCGGGAGGGAAGTTCCCCCGGCGGAATCGCTCCACCGGAGGGCAAAAGTGCTCCTACCCAAGTTCCGCCTCGAGACGGCGGCGCTTCATCCCAAAAGTCCTCTCCTTATTTTTTCTAGGTCAATATGACTTATATACCAGAAGAGGGGCACCGGAGGTGGGCCGAGGAGGGCACAACCCACCAGGGCACGCCTGGGCTCCCTGGTGCGCCCAGGTGGGTTGTGCCCACCTGGTGGGCCCCCTCTGGTACTTATCTGCTCCAATAATTCTTATATATTCCATAAAAATTCTCCGTGAAGTTTCAGCTCATTTGGAGTTGTGCAGAATAGGTAGCCTGACGTAGCTTTTTCAGGTCCAGAATTCCAGCTGCCGGTTTTCTCCCTCTTAGTGTGAACCTTGCATATTATGAGAGAAAAGGCATTAGAATTACTCTAAAAAGCATTATTATATTTAAAAACAATATAAATAACAGTAGGAAAACATGATGCAAAATGGACATATCAACTCCCCCAAGCTTAGACCTCGCTTGTCCTCAAGCGAAAATTGAAATCGAAAAACATGTCCACATGCTTAGAGAGAGAGGTGTCGATAAAAACAAAATACAGACATAGAAGCATCATGTATATTATTATAACAGCAACAAACTTTAACATAAAACTTTATTATACAACTTTTATCATATAACTTCTCTCATAGACTTCTCATGAACAAGTAACAATTCATCACAACATCGAAGTATAAAGCATAAACTCTATTGAAAACCAACAAACTATATTCTCAGTCAACTTTGCAACTACAATTCATCATCTTTTCAGGAAGGGTCATGTATCGGAGCCTTTTTGGCAAGTCCACATACTCAACCATCATATAGTCTTCTATGATTGCTAACACTCACCACATACACATGAGCAAAAAGTTTCAACCGGACACATAGAAAGATAAGGGCTTATAGTTTTCGCCACCCAACATATTCACCGCAAGGGTGATGTCAACAATAATAACTCATGCTACCCATATCCAACTGGATATATGTGCCTAGATCTTTCCTCACCACATGATGCTTGCCAAAAGAGAAAAATAAAAAGGAATAGAGAGAAATACTTTGACTCTTGCATAAAAGTAAATACATAAAAGTAAAAGATAGGCCCTTCGTAGAGGGAAGCAGAGGTTGCCATGCACTTTTCGTTTGTGTGCTCAATCTCTTAGTGCAAAAAAATGTCAAGTTATATTGCCCCTTATGATAGCAACCTTTATTATGCAGTCTGTCGCTTTTATTCTTTGCCATCACAAGTTCATACAACGCTCAATTTTCTCTTACACTAAATGATCCAACACTTTTAGAAGCAAATTTTATTGCCCTTTTTTGCACCGATGACAACTTACTTGAAGGATCTTACTCAATCCATAGGTAGGTATGGTGGACTATCAAAACAAGATTTGGGTTTAAGGGGTTTGGATGCACAAGTAGTATCTCTACTTACTGTGGAATTTTTGGCTAGCAAAGATAGGGGGCAAGCACCACATGTTAAAGGATCTATGACAATATAACTTCTATGTGAATATTAACAAACATAAATCATTACGTTGTCTTCCTTGTCCAACATCAACAATTTTGGCATATAATATTTTGATGGGGGCTCACAATCACAAAAGATGTCCAAGATAGTGTATTTGGATGTGAATCTTTTCTTCCCTTATTAATTCTTTCATGAATTGCATCATTGACCAATGCTATGTTTGTAAGTCTCCAATAAAATTTTCTACTTATACACTTCCTTATGTGATGTCATTACTTACCATAAGATTAGCATATGATCTTTTTCATTTATTTCCTTTCTTTTTATTGAACATGAAAGAAAAAGAAAACTAAACTCAAACTAAACTTTATTATATATCTCGCACACGATTACAAGGATAGATCACTGAGCAAACACTCGAAAAGAAAAAGGATCGAACTAAATTTTTATTCATCTAAAGCAAAAGATAACTATGGATCGAACTAAGATAAGTAAAGGCAAAATATAGTAGAGGTGATACGATACCGAGGCACCTCCCCCAAGCTTGGCACAAGCCAAGGGGAGTGCCCATACCCGATACTCAATTTTCCTTTGGTGATGAAGAAGGAGGTGGTGGTGATGAAGTAGTAGCAATCTTATCCTTTTTCTCCAACTTATTTCGAAGGTAAAAATTATCTATCTTTAACTCTTCATTCTCCATCTCAAGCTTTATTATCCTCTTGCATAACGCCTCCATGCTTTCGTGCTTGAAACAAGGAGGGACTGGTTCATCTTCATCTTCTTCATCGGAGAACCATATATAGGGATAGGTATCCTTGAAGATATTTTTATCTAAAGGCTGATAAGAAACTAGGCACTCCTCCTCGGAATCTTGAGATGACATAATTTCAGATCTGTCGGAAAATAGCAAAGAAAAGAAAACAGAAGATTTCTCCGCGATACGGTGGTCAATAGGTTTGGGGGGTATATAAAGATTTTTTTATCTTGGGAAACAAGCAAACGGAAGAAAAACGGAGTCCGGAAGGTACCCGAGGTGGGCACAACCCACCTGGGCGCGCCTGGCTTGCCAGGCACGCCCTGGTATCTTGTGCCCACCAGGGGTGCCTTCCTGGTTGTTTCTTATTTTCCTAATTTTTGATATATTCTAAAACTGACAGAAAATATTTTTGTGGATTTTTCGGAGTCCGTTTACTTACCGTATCACGTACCTCATCTTTTTTCACGATTCTGGAGTATTCTGGAAGGTTTCCTTTATGTGTTCTTCCGGTGTCATAGTTTGAATAATATTGCTTTCAAGATTAATGGGCGTACCTGATATATAATGTTTTATTCTTTGCCCATTGACAACCTTCGGGTTAGTACCCTCGGCATTATTTATTTTGATAGCTCCAGATTGATAAACCTCCTCGATAACATAGGGTCCTTCCCATTTGGAGAGGAGTTTTCCTACAAAGAATCTGAAATGAGAGTTGTACAAAAGAACATATTCTCCAACTTTAAACTCACGCTTTTGGATTCTCTTATCATGCCATCTTTTAACTTTTTCTTTAAACAACTTAGCATTTTCATAAGCTTGGGTTCTCCATTCATCTAGTGAGCTGATATCAAATAACCTCTTTTCACCGGCAAGTTTGAAATCATAGTTGAGTTCTTTAATTGCCCAATATGCTTTATGTTCTAACTCAAGAGATAAATGACAAGCTTTTCCATAAACCATTTTATAAGGAGACATGCTCATAGGATTTTTATATGCTATTCTGTAAGCCCAAAGTGCATCATCTAATTTCTTAGACCAATTCTTCCTGGACCTATTGACAGTTTTTTGTAAAATTAATTTTATTTCTCTACTGCTAAGTTCAACTTGACCACTAGTCTGAGGATGATAGGGTGATGCAATTCTATGGTTAACATCATACTTAGCAAGCATTTTACGGAAAGCACCATGAATAAAATGTGAACCACCGTCAGTCATTAAATATCTAGGGACTCCAAACCTTGGGAAAATAACTTCCTTAAGCATTTTAATAGAGGTGTTGTGATCAGCACTACTAGTTGGAATAGCTTCTACCCACTTAGTAACATAATCAACATCAACCAAAATATGAGTATACCCATTAGAGGAAGGAAAAGGTCCCATGTAATCAAAACCCCAAACATCAAATGGTTTAACAGCAAGTGAATAATTCATAGGCATTTCTTGACACTTACCAATGTTACCAATTCTTTCACATTCATCACAAGATAAAACAACCTTACGGGCATCCTTGAAGAGAGTAGGCCAGTAAAAACTAGATTGCAATACCTTGTGAGCAGTTCTGTCTCCCACATGATGCCCTCCATAAGCTTCGGAGTGACATTTCCGTAGGATTTGTCCCTGTTCATGCTAAGGTACACAATGTCTAATAATACCATCTACTCCTTCTTTATAAAGATGTGGTTCATCCCAAAAGTAATGTCTTAAATCATGGAAGAATTTTTTCTTTTGTTGGTATGTGAAACTAGGTGGTATGTATTTAGCAACAATGTAATTAGCATAGTCAGCATACCAAGGAGTGTTATGAGAAACGTTTATTGCAGCTAGTTGTTCATCAAGGAAATTATCATTAATAGGTTGTGGGTCATCAAGGGTATTCTCTAACCTAGACAAGTTATCAGCAACGGGGTTCTCAGCTCCCTTTCTATTCGTGATATGTAAGTCAAATTCTTGTAGCAAAAGAACCCACCTAATAAGTCTAGGTTTAGCATCTTTATTTTCCATAAGATATTTTATAGCAGCATGATCAATGTGAACAATCACTTTAGAATCAACAATGTAAGATCTAAATTTGTCACAAGCAAACACAACTGCTAAAAATTCTTTTTCAGTAGTAGCATAATTGTGTTGGGCACTGTCTAGAGCTTTACTAGCATAATGAATAACATTTAATTTCTTATCAACTCTTTGTCCTAGAACAGCACCAACATCATAATCACTAGCATCACACATAATTTCAAAAGGCAAGTTCCAATCAGGTGGTTGAACAATAGGTGCAGAAATCAAGGCTTTCTTAAGTGTTTCAAAGGCTTCTACACAATCATCATCAAAAACAAATGGAACATACTTTTGTAAAAGATTTGTAAGAGGCCTAGAAATTTTAGAGAAGTCTTTAATAAATCTCCTATAGAAACCAGCATGACCGAGGAAACTACGAATACCTTTGATATCTTTAGGACATGGCATTTTCTCAATTGCATCAACTTTAGCTTTATGCACCTCAATACCTCGTTAAGAAATTTTATGTCCCAAGACAATACCTTCATTAACCATAAAGTGGCACTTCTCCCAATTCAAGACAAGATTAGTTTGCTCACATCTCTGCAAAACTCGATCAAGGTTGCTTAAGCAATCATCAAAAGAAGTTCCGTAAACGGAAAAATCATCCATGAAAACCTCAACAATCTTTTCACAAAAATCAGAGAATATAGCAGTCATACATCTTTGAAAGGTAGCAGGTGCTTTACATAAACCAAAAGGCATACGTCTATAAGCATAAGTTCCAAAAGGACAAGTAAAGGTGGTTTTCTCTTGATCAGGTTGTGAAACAGGTATTTGAGAAAAACCAGAATATCCATCGAGAAAACAAAAGTGTGTGTGCTTAGATAATCTTTCTAGCATTTCATCAATAAAAGGCAAAGGGTAATGATCTTTTCTAGTAGCTTTATTTAATTTTCTAAAATCAATTACCATTCTGTAGCCAGTAACAATTCTTTGTGGGATAAGTTCATTTTTATCATTAGGAACAACAGTAATACCTCCCTTCTTAGGGACACAATGAACATGACTTACCCATCTACTATCAGCTATAGGATAGATTATACCTGCTTCTAGAAGCTTCAATATTTCAGTTCTTACCACTTCTTTCATTTTAGGATTTAAACGTCATTGGTGATCAACAACGGGTTTAGCATCAGGTTCCATATTAATTTTATGCTGACAGAGAGTGGTACTAATGCCCTTTAAATCATCAAGAGTATATCCAATAGCAGCTCAGTGCTTCTTCAGAACCTTCAATAATCTTTCTTCTTCATGTTCTGAAAGGTTAGCACTAATAATAACAGGATATATCTTTTTCTCATCAAGATAAGCATATTTCAAAGTGTTTGGAAATTGTTTTAATTCAAACACAGGATCACCTTTAGGTGGAGGAGGACCTCCTAGAGTTTTAATAGGCAAATTATGTTTAAGCAGAGGTCGTTGTTCAAAGAAAATTTTATCTATCTCATTTCTTTCATGCATATGCATATCATTTTCATGGTCTAGCAAATACTGTTCTAGTGGATCTGTAGGAGGCACGGCAATAGAGGCAAGACCAATTATTTCATCCTTACTAGACAATTCTTTCTTATGATGTTTTCTACTAAACTTAGAAAAATTAAACTCATGAGACTCATCACCAAAACTAACACCGACAGTTTGTTTCTCACAATCTATTTTAGCATTAACGGTGTTCAAGAAAGGTCTACCAAAGATAATGGGACAAAAGTCATCTTGTGGGGAACCAAGAACAAGAAAATCAGTAGGGTATTTTATTTTCCCAAACAAGACTTCAACATCTCTAACAATCCCAAGTGGTGTGATGGTGTCTCTATTAGCATGTTTAATAGTAACATCTATGTCTTCTATTTTAGCGGGTGCTATATCATTCATAATTTCTTGATATAAGGTAAAAGGAATAGCACTCATGCTAGCACCTATGTCACATAAACCATGATAACAGTGATCTCCTATTTTAACTGAGACAACAGGCATGCCAACAACAGGTCTATGTTTATCTTTTTCATCGGGTTTGGCAATTCTAGCAGCTTCATCACAAAAGTAAATAACATGCCCATCTAAATTTTCAACCAGGAGATCTTTAACCATAGCAACACTAGGTTCTACTTTGATTTGTTCAGCAGGTTTGGATGCTCTAATATAGCTTTTGTTGACCACAGTAGAAACTTTAGCATGTTCCTTTATCCTAACAGGGAAAGGTGGGTTTTCAATATAAGCAGTTGGAACAACTGGATCAACATTATAAATAATAGTTTCATCTTTAGCTATTACCGGATCTTTAATTTCTTCTTTAATAGGTGGGTGATATTTAAACCACTTCTCCTTAGGGAGATCAACATGAGTAGCAAATGATTCATAAAAGGAGGCTACTATCTCAGAGTCAAGTCCATATTTAGTGCTAAACTTTTGAAAAGCATCGGTATTCATAAAATATTTAACACAATCATACTTAAGCTTAATACCTGACTCTTTACCTTCGTCGAGTTCCCAATCTTCAGAGTTGCTTTTAATTCTTTCTAAAAGATCCCACCTAAATTCAATAGTATTCTTCATAAAGCAACCAGTACAAGAAGTATCAAGCATGGATTGATCATCACGAGAAAGCCGAGCATAAAAATTCTGAATAATAATTTCTCTTGAGAGCTCATGATTGGGGCATGAATATAACATTGACTTAATCCTCCCCCAAGCTAGAGCGATACTTTCTCCTTCAGGAGGCCAAAAATTATATATATAATTCCGATCACGATGAACTAGATGCATAGGATAAATTTTTTGGTGAAATTCCAATTTCAATCGATTCCAATTCCAGGATCCAATATCATCGCATAGCCTATACCATGCCAATACTTTTCCCTTCAAAGATAAAGGGAAAACCTTCTTCTTAGCTTCATCTTCGGGTAAACCTGCAAGCTTAAATAATCCACAAATTTCATCCACATATATCAAGTGCATATCGGGATGTTCGGTTCCATCTCCTGCATAAGGATTAGCTAGCAGTTGTTCTATCATACCCGAAGGAATTTCGTAACCAATATTTTCAGTAGGTGCAGTAGGTTGAGGGGTAACTAATTGTGGTTTCGGTTGAGGTGAAGATACCCCGAACAAACCCCTCAAAGGATTGTTCTCCATAGTAACAAGTGACAATAAATTTCAGCACGTAGTAATGATTTTTCCTTACCAAGAGCGCTTCACTCCCCGGCAACGGCGACAGAAAAGATCCTTGATGACCCACAAGTATAGGGGATTAATCGTGGTCCTTTTGATAAGTAAGAGTGTCGAACCCAACGAGGAGCAGAAGGAAATGACAAGTAGTTTTCAGTAAGGTATTCTCTGCAAGCACAGAAATTATAAGTAGCGAGTAGTTTGATAGCAAGGTAATTTGTAACAAGCAAGCAACGGTAATGGTAACAAAAGTGCAGCAAGGTAGCCCAATCCTTCTGAGGCAAAGGACAGGCCAAAATGGTCTCTTATGATAAGCAAAGCGTTCTTGAGGGTACACGGGAATTTCATCTAGTCACTTTCATCATGTTGGTTTGATTTGTGTTCGCTACTTTCATAATTTGATACGTGGGTGGACCGATGCTTAGGTGATGTTCTTACTTGAACAAGCCTTCTAATTATGACTAACCCCCTCACATATCAAGTTCACATGATTACTTGCAACATGACTTCTCCCGTGACCTCAAGAACAAAAGTAACTACTCACAAATGATAATCATGCTCAAGATCAGAGGGGTATTAAATAGCATGATGGATCTGAACATATAATCTTTCACCAAATAAACCATATAGTAATCAACTACAAAATGTAATCAATACTACTAGTCACCCACAGGTACCAATCTAAGGTTCCGGTACAAAGATTGAACACAAGAGATGAACTAGGGTTTGAGAGGAGATGGTGCTGATGAAGATGTTGATGGAGATTGGCCTCCCAAAGATGAGAGGGTTGTTGGTGATGAAGATGGCTTCGATTTCCCCCTCCGGGAGGGAAGTTCCCCCGGCAGAATCGCTCCGCCAGAGGGCAAAAGTGCTCCTGCCCAAGTTCCGCCTCGAGACGGTGGTGCTCCGTCCCGAAAGTCCTCTCATTAGTTTTTCTAGGTCAAAATGACCTATATACCACAAGATAGGCACCGGAGGTGGGCCGGGCTTAGCACAACCCACCAGGGCGCGCCTGGGGGGCCTGGCGCACCCTGGTGTCTTGTGCTCACTAGGTGGCCCCCCTCCGATAGTTATTTGCTCCAGTATTTTTTATATATTCCGAAATAATTCTCCGTAAATTTTCAGCTCATTTGGAGATGTGCAGAATAGGTAACTCTGACGTAGCTTTTTCAGGTCCAGAATTTCAGCTGCCGGCATTCTCCCTCTTTGTGTAAACCTTGCATATTATGAGAGAAAAGGCATTAGAATTACTCCATAAAGAATTATTATGCATAAAAATATTATAAATAACATTAGGAAATCATTATGCAAAATGGACGTATCAACTTCCCCAAGCTTAGAACTCGCTTGTCCTCAAGCGAAAAACCGATATCAAAAAACATGTCCACATGCTTAGAGAGAGAGGTGTCGATAAAAAAAAATACGGACATAGTAGCATCATGCTTATTATCATAACAGCAACAAACTTAATCATAAAGCTTTATCATACAACTTTTATCATAAAACTTCTCATGAACAAGTAACAATTCATCACAACATTGAAGTAAAAAGAATAAACTCTATTGAAAACCAACAAACTATGTTCTCAGTCAACTTTGCAACTACAATTCATCATATTTTTAGGAAGGGTCACGTATCGGAGCCTTTTGGCAAGTCCACATACTCAAGCATCATTTAACGTTCTATGATTGCTAACAATCACAGCATACCCTTGAGCAAAAAGTTTCAACTGGACACATAGAAAGATAGGGGCTTATAGTTTCGCCTCCCAACGTATGCACCTCAAGGTTGATGTCAACAACAATAATTCATGCTCACTCATATCCAACTTGATATATGTGCTTAGATCTTTATTCACCACATGATGCTTGCAAAAAGAGAAAATAAAAAGGAATAGGGAAGAATACTTTGACTCTTGCATAAAAGTAAATACATAAAAGTAAAAGATAGTCCCTTCGCAGGGGGAAGCAGAGGTCGCCATGCGCTTGTTGTTTGTATGCCAAATCCCTTAATGCAAAAGAATATCACGTTATATTGCCCCTTATGATAGCAACCTTTATTATGCAGTCCGTCGCTTTTATTACTTTGCCATCACAAGTTCATACAACGCTCAATTTTCTCTTACACTAAATGATCCAACACATTTAGAAGCAATTTTTATTGCCTTATTGCACCGATGACAACTTACTTGAAGGATCTTACTCAATACATAGGTAGGTATGGTGGACTCTTCAAAATAAGATTTTGGGTTTAAGGGTTTTTTGGATGCACAAGTAGTATCTCTACTTAGTGCGGAGTTTTTGGCTAGCAAAGATATTGAGCAAGCACCACATGTTGAAGGATCTATGAAAATATAACTTCTATGTGAATATGAAGAAACATAAATCATTACGTTGTCTTCCTTGTCCAACGTCAACAATTTTGACATATAATATCTAATGGGGGCTCACAATCATAAAAGATGTCCAAGATAGTGTATTTGCATGTGAATCTTCTCTTCCCATATTAATTCTTTCAAGAATTGCATCATTTACCAATGCTATGTTTGTCAATCTCCAATAAATTTTACCACTTATACTTTTCCTTATGTGATGTCATTACTTAACATAAGATTACGATATGATCTTTTTCATTTATTTTCCTTTCTTTTCATTGAAACATAAGAGTAAAGAAACAAAACTCAAACTACTCTTTATTATATATCTTGCACACGATTACATAGATAGATAGATCACTAAGCAAGCACTAAAAAATAGATCGAACTAAACTTTTATTCAACTAAATCATCGGGTAACTAAAGATCGAACTAAGATAGATAAAGGCAAAGAAAGTGGTGGTGATACGATACCGGGGCACCTCCCCCAAGCTTGTCACAAGCCAAGGGGAGTGCCCATACCATGTACTGAAGTCTCCTTTGGTGGGGAATATGATGATGGTGGTGGTGATGAGGTACTAACGAGCTTATCCTTCGGCTTCCATGGCAGCGGTTCACCATCATAAGAGGAAGCACGAGTCTCACGAGTCCTGCAACTGGCCGCTAAACTCATACCTTTAAATCTTGCCTCATATTCAAAGACTTGATTTTGGAGATCATAGATTTTGCTTTGCGGAAATTTGATTTGCTCGTTGAGGGTGAAGACGATGTCCTTCATGGACCGGCCATCCACCTTGTGATCACGGGTGAAATTCGTAATCATGAGGTGATTGGCATTGGGTCCGCGCTCCACCATCCTCTTGCACTTGAAGACTTCCTGCTCCATGGCTTCGAGTATGGCCTCCACAGTTCGCATCCTCTTGGGCCCTTGAACATCTCGGATGTGGAGCACCCCCTCATGTATCTCGATGGTTTGAGGGTGCTTCATCACCTCCGACAAGTAGGGGTTGATTACCCTTTCGAAGAACTTGTCCTTGGAGGAGCTCGGAGCGGACATGGCGATCTAGATCTGTCAGAAAACGGCAAGAAAGAAGAACAAAAGATTTCTCCGTGATACAGTGGTCAATACGTTCGGGGGGTATATAAAGATTTTTTTATCTTGGGAAACAAGCAAACGGAAGGAAAACAGAGTTGGGAAGGTTCCCGAGGCGGGCACAACCCACCTGGGCGCGCCTGGCAAGGTAGGCGCGCCCTGGTGTCTTGAGCCCTCCTCGGTTGCCTTCCTGGTTATTTCTTATTTTCCTAATTTTTGTAATATTCCAAAACTAACAGAAAATATTTTTACGGATTTTTTCGAGTCACTTTACTTACCGTATCACGTACCTCCTCTTTTTCAGGATTCTGGAGTGTTCCGGAAGGTTTCTTTTATGTGTTCCTCCGGTGTCATAGTTTGAATAATATTGCTTTCAACATTAATAGGCTTACCTGAGATGTAGTGTTTAATTTTTTGCTCATTGACCACCTTCGGGTTAGTACCTTCGGCATTATTAATTTTAATAGCTCCAGAGCGATAAACTACTTTGATAATATATGGTCCTTCTCATTTGGAGAGAAGTTTTCCTGCAAAGAATCTAAAACGAGAGTTGTACAAAAGAACATAATCCCCAACTTTGAATTCCTGCTTTTGGATTCTTTTGTCATGCCATCTTTTAACTTTTTATTTAAATAATTTGGCATTTTCATAAGCTTGGGTTCTCCATTCATCTAGTGAGCTAATATCAAATAACCTCTTTTTACCGGCAAGTTTGAAATCGTAGTTAAGTTCTTTAATTGCCCAATATGCTTTATGTTCTAACTCAAGAGGCAAATGACAAGATTTTCCATAAACCATTTTATACGGAGACATACCCATAGGACTTTTATATGCTGTTATGTAGGCCCAAAGTGCATCATCTAATTTCTTAGACCAATTCTTTTGGGACCTATTGACAGCTTTTTGTAATATTAGTTTTATTTCTCTATTGGTAAGTTCAACTTGACCACTAGATTGAGGATGATAGGGTGATGCAATTCTATGGTTAACATCATATTTAGCAAGCATTTTACGGAAAGCACCATGAATAAAGTGTGAACCACCATCAGTCATTAAATATCTAGGGACTCCAAACCTTGGGAAAATAACTTCTTTAAGCATTTTAATGGATGTGTTATGATCAGCACTACTAGTTGGAATAGCTTATACCCACTTAGTAACATAATCAACAACAACCAAAATATGTGTATACCCATTAGAGGAAGGAAAAGGTCCCATATAATCAAAACCCCAAACATCAAATGGTTCAATAGCCAGTGAATAATCATAGGCATTTCCTGATGCTTACCGATATTACCAATTCTTTGGCATTCATCACAAGATAAAACAAACTTACGGACATCCTTGAAGAGAGTAGGCCAATAAAAACCAGATTGCAATACCTTGTGAGTAGTTCTACCCCCGCATGATGCCCTCCATAAGCTTCAGAGTGACATTTCTGTAGGATTTGTTCATGTTCATGCTCAGGTACACAACGTCTAACAATACCATCTACTCCTTCTTTATAAAGATGTGGGTCATCCCAAAAGTAATGTCTTAAATCATAGAAGATTTTTTTTCTTTTGTTGGTATGTGAAACTGGGTGGTATATATATTTAGCAACAGTGTAATTAGCATAGTCAGCATACCAAGGAGTATTATGAGAAACATTTATTGCAGCTAGTTGCTCATCAGGAAAGTTATCATCAATAGGTAGTGGGTCATCAAGAATATTTTCTAACCTAGACAAGTTATCAGCTACGGGGTTCTCAGCTCCTTTCCTATCAGTGATATTTAAATCAAATTCTTGTAGGAAAAGAATCCACCGAATGAGTCTAGGTTTAGCATCTTTCTTTTCCATAAGATATTTAATAGCAGCATGATCAGTGTGAACAATTACTTTGGAATCAACAATATAAGATCTGAATTTGTCACAAGCAAACACAACTGCTAAAAATTCTTTTTCAGTAGTAGCGTAATTTCTTTGGGCATTGTCTAGAGTTTTGCTAGCATAATGAATAACATTTAATTTCTTATCAACTCTCTGTCCTAGAACAGCACCAACAGCATAATCACTAGCATCACACATAATTTCAAAAGGCAAATTCCAATTAGGTGGTTGAACAACAGGTGTAGAAGTTAAGGCTTTCTTAAGTGTTTCAAAGGCTTCTACACAATCATCATCAAAAACAAATGAAACATCCTTTTGTAAAAGATTTGTAAGAGGCCTAGAAATTTTAGAGAAGTCTTTAATAAATCTCTTATAGAAACCAGCATGACCAAGGAAACTTCGAATACCTTTAATATCTTTAGGACATGGCATTTTCTCAATTGCATCAACTTAAGCTTTGTCCACCTCAATACCTCATTCAGAAATCTTATGCCCCAAGACAATACCTTCATTAACCATAAAGTGGAACTTCTCCCAATTCAAGATAAGATTAGTTTGCTCACATCTCTGCAAAACTCGATCAAGGTTGCTTAAGCAATCATCAAAAGAAGTTCCATAAACAGAAAAAGCATCCATGAAAACCTCAACAATCTTTTCACAAAAATCAGAGAATATAGCAGTCATACATCTTTGAAAGGTAGCAGGTGCATTGCATAAACCAAAAGGCATACGTCTATAAGCATAAGTTCCAAAGGGGCAAGTAATGGTGGCTTTCTCTTGATCAGGTTGTGGAACAGGTATTTGAGAAAAACCAAAATATCCATCAAGAAAGCAAAAGTGTGTGTGCTTAGATAATCTTTCCAACTTTTGATCAATGAAAGGTAGAGGGTAATGATCTTTTCTAGTTGCTTTATTTAATTTTCTAAAATCAATTACCATTCTAAAGCCAGTAACTATTCTTTGTGGAATAAGTTCATTTTTATCATTAGGAACAACAGTAATACCTCCCTTCTTAGGGACACAATGAACATGAATTACCCATCTACTATGAGCTATGGGATAGATTATACCTACTTCCAGAAGTTTTAATATTTCAGTTCTTACCACTTCTTTCATCTTAGGATTCAAACGTCGTTGATGATCAACGACGGGTTTAGCATCAGGTTCCATATTTATCTTGTGCTGATAGACAGTGGGACTAATTCCCTTATGATCATCAAGAGTATATCCAATAGCAGCACGGTGCTTCTTCAAAATTTTCAATAATCTTTCTTCTTCATGTTCTGAAAGGTTAGCACTAATAATAACAGGATATATCTTTTTCTCATCAAGATAAGCATATTTCAAAGTGTCAGGCAATTGTTTTAATTCAAACACAAGATCACCTTTAGGTGGAGGATGACCTCCTAGAGTTTCAATAGGCAAATTGTGTTTGAGTAGAGGTCGTTGTTCAAAGAAAATTTTATCTATTTCATTTCTTTCATGCATATGCATATCATTTTCATGGTCTAGCAAATATTGTTCTAGTGGATATGTAGGAGGCACAACAATAGAAGCAAGACCAATTATTTCATCCTTACTAGGTAATTCTTTCTTATGAGGTTGTCTACTAAAGTTGGAAAAAGTAAACTCATGAGACTCATCACCAAAGCTAACACCGACAGTTTGTTTGTCACAATCTATTTTAGCATTAACGGTGTTCAAGAAAGATCTACCAAAGATAATGGGACAAAAGTCATCTTGTGGGGAACCACGAACTATAAAATCAGTAGGGTATTTTATTTTCCCACACAAGACTTCAACATCTCTAACAATCCCAAGTGGTGTGATGGTGTCTCTATTAGCAAGTTTAATAGTAACATCTATGTCTTCTATTTCAGTGGGTGCTATGTCATCCATAATTTCTTGGTATAAGGTAAAAGGAATAGCACTCACACTAGAACCTAAGTCACATAAACCATGATAACAATGATCTCCTATTTTCGCTGAGACAACAGGCATGCCAACAACAGGCCTATGTTTATCTTTTTCATCGGGCTTAGCAATTCTAGCAGCTTCATCACAGAAGTAAATAACATGCCCATCAATATTTTCCACCAGGAGATCTTTAACCATAGCAACACTAGGTTCTACTTTAATTTGCTCAGAAGGTTTAGGTGCTTTAATATTACTTTTGCGAACCACAGTTGAAACCATAGCATGTTTCTTTATCCTAACAGGGAAAGGTGGTTTTTCAATATAAGCAGTAGGCACAACTGGATCAACATTATAAATAATAGTTTCATCTTTAACTATGACCAGTTCTTTAATTTCTTCTTTAATAGGGGGATGGTATTTAAACCACTTCTCCTTAGGGAGATCAACATGAGTAGCAAAAGATTCACAAAAAGAGGCTACTATCTCAGAGTCAAGTCCATATTTAGTGCTAAACTTGTGAAAAGCATCGGTATTCAAAAAAGATTTAACACACTCAAACTCAAGCTTAATACCTGGCTCTTTATCTTCGTCGAGTTCCCAATCTTCAGAGTTGTGTTTAATTCTTTCTAAAAGATCCCACCTGAATTCAATAGTCTTCTTCATAAAAGAACCAGTACAAGAAGTATCGAGCATGGATTGATCATCAAGAGAAAGCCGAGCATAAAAGTCCTAAATAATAATTTCTCTCGAGAGATCGTGATTGGGGCATGAATATAATATTGACTTAAGACTCCCCCAAGCTGGAGCGATACTTTCTCCTTCACGAGGAAAAATTATATATATAATTCCGATCACGATGAACTAGATGCATAGGATAAAATTTTTGGTCAAATTCCAATTTCAATCGATTCCAGTTCCAAGATCTAATATCATCTCATAGCCTATACCACATTAATGAATTTTCCATCAAAGATAAAGGGAAAACCTTCTTAGCTTCATCTCCGGGCAAACCTGCAAGCTTAAATAATCCACAAATTTCATCCACATAGATCAAGTGCATATCAGGATGTTCGGTTCCATCTCCTGCAAAAGGATTAGCTAGCAGTTGTTCTATCATACCCGAAGGAATTTCATAACCAATATTTTCAGTAGGTGCAGTAGGTTGAGCGAAAACTAATTGTGCTTCCGATCGAGGTGAAGATACCCGAACAAACCCCTCAAAGGATGGTTTTCCATAGTAGCAAGTGACAATAAATTTCAGCACGTAGTATAAATTTTTCCTTACCAAGAGCGCTTCACTCCCCGGCAACGGCACCAGAAAAGAGTCTTGATGACCCACAATTATAGGGGATCAAGCGTAGTCCTTTCGATAAGTAAGAGTTTTGAACCCAACGAGGAACAGAAGGAAATGACAAGTGGTTTTCAGCAAGGTATTTTCTGCAAGCACTGAAATAGTCGGTAATAGGTAGTTTGATAGCAAGATGATTTGTAACGGACAAGTAATGGTAATGGTAAATAAACTGTAGCAAGGTAGCCCAATCCTTTTGTGGCAAAGGATAGGCCAAAACGGTCTCTTATATTAAGCAAAGTGTTCTTGAGGGTACACGGGAATTTCATCTAGTCACTTTCATCATGTTGGTTTGATTCGTGTTCGCTACTTTGATAATTTGATATGTGGGTGGATCGGTGCTTGGGTGCTGTTCTTACTTGAACAAACCTCTCACTTATGATTAACCCCCTCGCAAGCATCCGCAACTAAGAGAAAAGTATTAAGATAAAATCTAACCATAGCATTAAACATTTGGATCCAAATCGGTCCCTTACGAAGTAGCACATAAACTAGGGTTTAAGCATCTGTCACTCTAGTAACCCATCATCTAATAACTACTCCACAATGCATTCCCTTAGGCCCAAATATGGTGAAGTGCCATGTAGTCGACGTTCACATGACACCACTAAGGGAATCATAACATACATATTATCAAAATATCGAACACATATCAAGTTCACATGATTACTTGCAACATGACTTCTCCTGTGACCTCAAGAACAAAAGTAACTACTCACAAATGATAATCATGCTCAAGATCAGAGGGGTATTAAATAGCATAATGGATCTGAACATATAATCTTCCACCAAATAAACCATATAGTAATCAACTACAAAATGTAATCAACACTACTAGACACCCACAGGTACCAATCTGAGGTTCCAGTACAAAGATTGAACATAAGAGATGAACTAGGGTTTGAGAGGAAATGGTACTGATGAAGATGTTGATGGAGATTGGCCTCCCAAAGATGAGAGGGTTGTTGGAGATGACGATGGCTTCGATTTCCCCCTCCGGGAGGGAAGTTCCACCGGCAGAATCGCTTCGCCGGAGGGCAAAAGTGCTCCTGCCCAAGTTACACCTCGAGACGGCGGCGCTCCATCCCAAAAGTCCTCTCCTTATTTTTTCTAGGTCAAAATGACCTATATACCAGAAGATGGGCAACCGAAGGTGGGCTGGGCTGAGCACAATCCACAAGGGCGCGCCTGGGGGCCTGGCGCACCCTTGTGTCTTGTGCTCACCGGGTGGCCCCCCTCCGGTAGTTATTTGCTCCAGTATTTTTTATATTTTCCAAAATAATTCTCCGTAAATTTTCAGCTCATTTGGAGATGTGCAGAATAGGTAACTCTGACGTAGCTTTTTTAGGTCCAGAATTCCAGCTGCCGGCATTCTCCCTCTTTGTGTAAACCTTGCATATTATGAGAGAAAAGGCATTAGAATTACTCCATAAAGCATTATTATGCATAAAAACATTATAAATAACAGTAGGAAATCATGATGCAAAATGGACGTATCAAACATAAAAGTAAAGAAGCAAAAATTCAAACTCAACTTTATTATATAACTCTCACTCGATTACATAGTTAGATAGATCACGAAACTAGCACTCGAAAATAGATCATACTAAACTTTTATTCAACTAAATCATGAAATAACTAAGGATCGAACTAAGATAGGTAAAGGTAATAAAAGTGATGGTGATACGATATCGGGGCATCTCCCCCAAGCTTGGCACAACCCAAGGGGAGTGCCCATACCCGTGTGCTTAAGTCTCCTTCTTTGGTGATGATGGTGATGATGAGGTAGTAGCAAGCTTGTCCTCGGGCTTCCATGGCAGCGATTCACCATTATAAGAGGATGCACGAGTCCCCTGAGTCCTGCAACTGGCAGCTAAACTGATGCCTTTGAATCTTGCTTCATACTCAAAAACTTGATTTTTAAAATCATAGATTTGGCTTTGCAGAAAATTGATTTGCTCATTGAAGGTGAAGACGATGTCCTTCATAGATCGGCCATCCACCTTGTGATCACGGGTAAATTCCATGATCATGGAGTGATTGGCACTGAGTCCACGCTCCACCATCCCTTGGCACTTGAAGACCTCCTGCTCCACCGCCTCGAGCCCTGGCCTCCACGCTTCCTGTCTTTTTGGGCCCTTGAACATCTCGGTTGTGGAGAAACTCCTCACGCATGTCAATGGCTTGAGGGTGCTTCATCACCTCCGACATGTAGGGATTGATTACCCTCTCAAATAACTTGTCCTTGGAAGAGCTTGGTGCAGCCATGGCGATCTAGATTTGTCAGAAAAACAGCCCGAAACAAGAACAGAGGATATTTCCGCGATGCGGTGGTCAATACGTCCGGGGGAGTATATAAAGAATTTTTATCTTGGGAAACAAGCATACTATTGGAAAACGGAGTTGGGAAGGTGCCCGAGGGGCCCACTATCTACCAAGGCGCGCCAGGTGGGGCAGGTGCGCCCTGGTGGCTTGTGGGCACCTGGTTTGCCTTCCCGAATGTTTCTTATTTTTTTTATTTTTTTCAATATTCCAAAACTAACAGAAAATATTTTTGCAGAATTTTCGGAGTCCGTTTACTAACTGTATCACGTACCTCTTTCTTTTCAGGGTTCTGAAGTGTTCTGGAAGGTTTCTTTTATGTGTTCCTCCGATGTCATGGTTTGAATAATATTAGTTTCAACATTAATAGGCATATCTGAAATACAGTGCTTAATTCTTTGCCCATTGACCACCTTCGGATTAGTGCCATCGGCATTATTGAACTTAGTAGCTCCAGAATGATAAACTTCTTCGATGATATATGGCCCTTCCCATTTGGAGAGAAGTTTACCTGCAAAAAATCTAAAACGAGAATTGTACAATAGAACATATTCACCAACTTTGAATTCACGCATTTGGATTATTTTGTCATGCCATCTTTTAACTTTTTCTTTGAATATTTTGGCATTTTCATAAGCTTGGGTTCTCCATTCATCTAGTGAGCTAATATCAAATAACCTCTTTTCACCGGCAAGTTTGAAATCATAGTTGAGTTCTTTAATTGCCCAATATGCTTTATGTTCTAACTCAATAGGCAAATGACAAGCTTTTCCATAAACCATTTTGTATGGAGACATACCCATAGGATTTTTATAAGCTGTTCTATAGGCCCAAAGTGCATCATCGAGTTTCTTAGACAAATTCTTTCGAGACCTATTGACAGTTTTTTGTAATATTAATTTTATTTCTCTATTGCTAAGTTCAACTTGACCACTAGATTGAGGATGATAGGGTGATGCAATTCTATGGTTGACATCATATTTAGCAAGCATTTTACGGAAAGCACCATGAATAAAGTGTGAACCACCATCAGTCATTAAATATCTAGGGACTCCAAACCTTGGGAAGATAATTTCTGTAAGCAATTTAATGGAGGTGTTATGATCAGCACTGCTAGTTGGAATAGCTTCTACCCACTTAGTGACATAATCAACAGTAACCAAAATATGTGTATACCCATTAGAGGAAGGAAAAGGTCCCATATAATCAAAGCCCCAAACATCAAATGGTTCAACAACAAGTGAATAATTCATAGGCATTTCCTGACGCTTACCAATATTACCAATTCTTTGACATTCATCACAAGACAAGACAAACTTACGGGCATCTTTGGAAAGAGTAGGCCAATAAAAATCAGATTGTAATACCTTGTGTGCAGTTCTATCTCCCGCATGATGCCCTCCATAAGCTTCGGAGTGACATTTCTGTAGGATTTGTTCCTATTCATGCTCAGGTATACAACATCTAATAATACCATCTACACCTTCTTTATAAAGATGTGGGTCATCCCAAAAGTAATGTCTTAAGTCATAGAAGAATTTTTTTTTCTTTTGTTGGTATGTGAAACTAGGTGGTATAAATTTAGCAACAATATAATTAGCATAGTCAGCATACCAAGGAGCATTATGAGAAGCATTTATGATAGCTAGATGTTCATCAGGAAAGTTACCATCAATAGGTAGTGGGTCATCAAGAATATTTTCTAACCTAGACAAGTTATCAGCTACGGGGTTCTCAACTCCCTTCCTATCTGTAATGTGCAAGTCAAATTCTTGTAGCTAGAGAACCCACCTAATGAGTCTAGGTTTAGCATCTTTCTTTTCCTTAAGATATTTAATAGCAGCATGATCGGTGTGAACAATTACTTTAGAATCAACAATGTAAGATCTGAACTTTTCACTGGCAAACACAACTGCTAAAAATTCTTTTTTAGTAGTAGCATAATTTCTTTGAGCACTATCTAGAGTTTTACTAGCATAATGGATAACATTTAATTTTTTATCAACTCTTTGTCCTAGAATAGCACCAACAACATAATCACTAGCATCACACATAATTTCAAAAGGCAAGTTCCAATCAGGTGGTTGAACAATAGGTGCAGAACTTAAGGCTTTCTTAAGTGTTTCAAAGGCTTCTACACAATCATCATAAAAAACAAATGGAACATCCTTTTGCAAAATATTAGTAAGAGGACTAGAAATTTTAGAGAAATCTTTAATAAACCTCCAATAGAAACCAGCATGACCAAGGAAACTACGAATACCCTTAATGTCTTTAGGACATGGCATTTTCTCAATTGCATCAACTTTAGCTTTATCCACCTCAATACCTCATTTAGAAATTTTATGCCCCAAGACAATACCTTCATTTACCATAAAGTGGCACTTCTCCCAATCCAAGACAAGATTAGTTTGTTCACATCTCTGCAAAACTCGATCAAGGTTGCTTAAGCAATCATCAAAAGAAGTCCCGTAAACAGAGAAATCATCCATGAAAACCTCAATAATCTTTTCACAAAAGTCAGAGAATATAGCAGTCATACATCTTTGAAAGGTAGTAGGTGCATTGCATAAACCAAAAGGCATACGTCTATAAGCATATGTTCCAAAAGGGCAAGTAAAAGTGGTTTTCTCTTGATCAGGTTGTGATACAGGTATTTGAGAGAAACCAGAATATCCATCAAGAAAACAAAAGTGTGTGTGCTTAGATAGTCTTTCTAACATTTGATCCATAAAAGACAGAGGGTAATGATCCTTTCTAGTGGCTTTGTTTAATTTTCGAAAATCAATTACCATTCTATAGCCAGTCACAATCCTTTGTGGGATAAGTTCATTTTTATCATTAGGAACAACAGTAATACCTCCTTTCTTAGGAACACAATGAACAGGATTTACCCATCTACTATCAGCTATAGGATAAATTATACATGCTTCCAGAAGTTTTAGTATTTCAGTTCTTACCACTTCCTTCTTCTTAGGATTTAATTGTCGTTGATGATCAACAACGGGTTTAGCATCAGGTTCCATATTAATCTTGTGTTTACAAAGAGTGGGACTAATTCCCTTAAAATCATCAAGAGTATATCCAATAGCAGCATGGTGCTTCTTCAGAAATTTTTACTAATCTCTCTTCTTCGTGTTCTGAAAGGTTAGCACTAATAATAACAGGATATATCTTTTTCTCATCAAGATAAGCATACTTCAGAGTGTCAGGCAATTGCTTTAATTCAAACGCAGGATCACCTTTAGGTCGAGGAGGACCTCCTAGAGTTTCAACGGGCAAATTGTGTTTAAGGATAGGTTGTTGTTCAAAGAATATTTTATCTATTTCATTTCTTTCATGCAAGTACATATCATTTTGATGGTCTAGCAAATATTGTTGTAGTGGATCAGAAGGAGGTACAGCAATAGAATCAAGACCAATTATATCATCCTTACTATGCAATTCTTTATCATGAGGTTGTCTATGAAACTTAGAGAAATTAAACTAATGAGACACATCAGCAAAATTGACACTGACTGTCACTTTCTCACAATCTATCTTAGCATTGACAGTGTTCAAGAAAGGTCTACCAAAAAATTATGGGACAAAAGTCTTCTTGTGGGGACCCAATGACTAGAAAATCAGTAGGGTATTTTATTTTCCCACACAAGACTTCAAAATCTCTAACAATCCCAAGTGGTGTAATGGTATCTCTATTAGCAAGTTTAATAGTAACATCGATGTCTTCGATTTCGGCGGGTGTTATATCATTCATAATTTCTTGGTATAAGGTAAAAGGAATAGCACTCACACTAGCACCCAAATCACATAAACCATGATAGCAATGATCTCCTATTTTAACTGAGACAACAGGCATGCCAACAACATGTTTATTCTTATCTTTAGTATCGGGTTTGCCAATTCTAGCAGCTTCATCACAGAAGTAAATAACATGCCCATCAATATTATCGACCAAGAGATCTTTAACCATAGCAATACTTGGTTCTAACTTAATTTGTTCAGGGGGTTTATATGCTCTAATATTACTCTTGTTAACCACGGTTGAAACCTTAGCATGTTCCTTTATCCTAACAGAGAAAGGTGGTTTTTCAATATAAGCAGTAGGAACAACTGGATCAACATTATAAATTATAGTTTCATTTTAACTAAAACCGGTTCTTGAATTTCTTATTTAATAGGGGGATGATATTTAAACCGCTTCTCCTTCGGGAGATCAACATGAGTAGCAAATGATTCACAAAAAGAGGCTACTATCTCAGAGTCAAGTCCATACTTAGTGCTAAACTTGTGAAAAGCATCGGTATTCATAAAAGATTTAACACACTCAAACTCAAGCTTAATACCTGACTCTTTACCTTCATCGAGTTACCAATCTTCAGAGTTGCATTTAATTCTTTCCAAAAGATCCCACCTAAATTCAATAGTCTTCTTCATAAAAGAACCAGTACAAGAAGTATCGAGCATGGATTGATCATCACGAGAAAGCCGAGCATAAAAATTCTGAATAATAATTTCTCTCGAGAGCTCCGGATTGGGGCATGAATATAACATTGACTTAAGCCTCCCCCAAGCTAGAGCGATACTTTCTCCTTCACGAGGCCACAAATTATATATATATAATTCCGATCACGATGAACTAGATGCATAGGATAAAAAATTTGGTGAATTTCCAATTTCAATCAATTCCAATTCCAAGCTCCAGTATCATCACATAGCCTATACCATGTCAATGCTTTTCCCCTGAAAGATAAAAGGAAAACCTTCTTCTTGACTTCATCTCTGGGTAAACCTGCATGCTTAAACATTCCACAAATTTCATCCACATGTATCTAATGCATATCAGGATGTTTCGTTCCATCTCCTGCATAAGGATTAGTTAGCAGTTGTTCTATCATACACGAAGGAATTTCATAACCAATATTTTCACTAGGTGCAATAGGTTGAGGGGCAACTCTTTGTGTTTCTGGTCGAGGTGAAGATACCCCGAATAAAACCCTCAAAGGATTGTTTTCCATAGTAACAAGTGACAGTAAATTTCAGCACGTAGTATAATTTTTTCCTTACCAATTTCCACTTACCAAGAGCGCTTCACTCCCTGGCAACAGCGCCAGAAAAGAGTCTTGACGACCCACAAGTATAGGGGATCAATCATAGTCCTTTCGATAAGTAAGAGTGTCGAACCCAACGAGGAGCAGAAGGAAATGACAAGTGGTTTTCAGCAAGGTAAGTTCTGCATGCACTGAAATTGTAGGTAACAGGTAGTTTGATGGTAAGATAATTTGTAGCAAGTAACAGGTAACAATAGTAAAAATAAGTACAGCACGGTAGCCCAATCCTTTTTGTAGCAAAGTACATGCCGGAATGGTCTCAGATAATAAGTAAAATGCTCTTGAGGGAACACGGGAATTTCATCTAGCCACTTTCATGATGTTTGTTTTATTCGCGTTCGGTACTTTGATAATTTGATATGTGGGTGGACCGGTGCTTGGGTGTTGTTCTTACTTGAACAATCCTCCCACTTATGATTAACCCCCTCGTAAACATCTGCAACTATGAAAGATGTATTAAGATAAAATCTAACCATTAGCATTAAACATATGGATCCAAATCAGCCCCTTGCGGAATAGCGCATAAACTAGGGTTTAAGCTTCTGTCACTCTAGCAACCCATCATCTAATAACTACTCCACAATGCATTCCCTTAGGCCCAAAGATGGTGAGGTGTCATGTAGTCGACGTTCAAATAACACTAATAAGGGAATCACAACATACATATCATCAAAATATCGAACACATATCAAATTCACATGATTACTTGCAACATGACTTGTCCCGTGGCCTCAAGAACAAAAGTAACTACTCACTAAACATGTTCATGCTCAAGATCAGAGGAGTAATAAATATCATAATGGATCTGAACATATAATCTTTCACCAAATAAACCGGCTAGCATCAACTACAAGATGTAATCAACACTACTAGTCACCCACAGGTACCAATCTGAGGTTTTGATACAAAGATTGAACACGAGAGAACTAGGGTTTGAGATGAGATGGTGTTGTTGAAGATGTTGATGAATATTGACCTCCCAAAGATGAGATGGTTGTTGGTGATGACGATGGCTTCGATTTCCCCCTCCGGGAGGGAAGTTCCCCCGGCGGAATCGCTCCGCCGAAGGGCAAAAGTGCTCCTGCCCATGTTCCACCTCGAGACGGCGGCGCTCCATCCCGAAAGTCCTCTCCTTATTTTTTTCTAGGTCAAAAGACCTTATGTACCAGAAGATGGGAACCGGAGGTGGGCCAGGGGCCCCACAAGCCACCAGGCCGTGCCTGGAGGGGGTGGCGCGCCCTGGTGCCTTGTGGGCTCCTGGGTGGCCCCCTCTGGTAGTTCTTTTCTCCAATATTTATTATATATTCCAAAATAATTCTCCGTAAAATTTCAGCTCATTTGGAGATGTGCAGAATAGGTATCTCTGACATAGCTTTTTCAGGTCCAGAATTCCAGCTGCCGGCATTCTCCCTCTTTGTGTAAACCTTGCATATTATGAGAGAAGGGGCATTAGAATTACTCCACAAAGTGTTATAATGCATAAAAACACTATAAATAACAGTAGGGAAACATGATGCAAAATGGATGTATCATCGGGCCAACTGCTTTCCTCCTCTTGCAGTTGGGTACGGTCGACGAAAACTCCATCGGCTCGCTCTACCACGGCACCCTCACAAACGGCACCACATAGATGCTAGATCCTTGATCCTCTGGATGCTCCATCTTGGATCGATACTCAAACCACATCTGCCTCACGATCGGATTCGGTGAATCTGTCTGCTCCATGGCCCAGAGGGGCAGCTCTATGTACTCCCGTGCAACTCCTTCTGGGGGTATCGCTGCCTTTTTGCTCTGTTCCAGATATCTAGCCATGGTTGTCGCCATCGCTGCTAATTGCTGCAGGTTGTCAAACCAAGACTGTATCTCCATCATCCTGGCTAGCTTCACAGGGTCGCCGTCTGTGATTGTCATGTATCGGTTGTACTCCTCCATCGATCTACTTCTCCACAGCACCTTCACTCGCTGGCGGTGTTTTTGTAATGGAAGAGGAGCAGTGCTGATTTTGGATTGGAACAGGAGAGGAGCGGCGGTGGTTTTGAAATGAAAGATGAGAGGAGCGGCGGTGGTCTTGGAAGTTTTTTTTTTAGGTGATGGTCTTGGAAGTCGGAATGCAAGAGGAGCGGCGGGCGTTGGTTTTGGATTGGACGAGAGTGGCAGCGCGCTGTGAATGGGTCCCTCCTACTACCTCTGTGCTGGTTTACTAGCCCCTTCGTATATTGGGTCAAAGTTTGACCATGTACTGTATTTGACAAGCAAAATGTGAATGCATGTCATCAAAAATTATATAGTTGGATTCGTATCTGAATGTACTTTCCAATTATATTAGTTTTGCAACGTATAACATATATTTTATTTGTTAAAATCATGGTCAAAATATCACCCAGGATACAAGGGAGACTAGTTAATATGGGGTCTCTTAATTGAAGGGTAAATTGATTTTGATCCAGTCACAGCGCGCCGCCCCTCTCATCCAATCCTAAATCGCAGCCGCATGCTCCTCTCCCTCTTCTCCATTGCAAAACCACCCCCCTCTCCTCTCCATTTCTCCATTCCAAAACCACCGTCTCGCCTCTCCCTCTTCTCCATTCCAAAACCACTCCTTGTCCTCTCCATCTTCTCCATTGCAAAACCACCGTCTCGCCTCTCCCTCTTCTCCATTGCTAGATCACCGTCTCTCCTCTCATCTTCCAAAGCCAGCACCACACCTCTCATAAGCACATCGATGGAGAGGATGCAGAAGCGAATCATGGAGATCACCAATGGAGACCAATCGAAGTTAGCCAGGTTGAAGGAGATCCTTACTTGGTTTGAGAACGAGTGGGAGATTTCGAGGACGGTGAGGGCCATGTGGGAATGTATGAGAAAGAGCGAGACAGAGGCGATGAGGGCGGCGATGTACTCCCTGGCGGTAGTCACGCCGCAGTCCTTCGAGTTCATTGAGTATCTCCTCTGGGTGATGGAGCGGACAGATTCGCTCGAGAGAAAAGTCTGGCGGAGGTGGTGGGCATACAGATCGAGGGTCAAGCATCTGGAGGATGACGAATCGATCAAGTACAGTGTGTCGTTCGTGAGGGTGTAGTGCCAGCCGGAGCCACCGGAGTATTTGTTCTCCCACCGCAAGGGGAGGTTGGATGGCATTATGTCACTTCCCCGCCATTCTCCACGGTTCCCTCGCCGCTCGCCTCGTCTCCACAACGGTGGTAAGGTTCAAGGTAAGCTTCGCACTAGACCTAATCTTCCATCTACTCATGCTTACAATCAGTGTGCCGGCTAATAAAAATCATATGGGTAAGTACTGGGTAGTACTCCGAGTACAACACCAATCACCCTAAAAGAGCTCTCAAACTAAAACAAAGTTGTAAGAATGTCTACAAATAAAGATAAATCGATTGGTTCTTCTTTCAAAAAAGAGTACTCCCTAGAAAAGTGTCAATACAAGCTACTACTCCCTCTGTACCAAAATACTTGTAGTTGGGGAAACTTGTACTAGTTTTCCCTGGCTACAAGTATTTTGGTACAGAGGTAGTATTTGACAAGAGGATTTGCTGCAACACTGAAACAAGTAAAGTGTCCCCTAAAAAAGTAAAGTGCATGTCAAACACCGGCATATTAAAATGTTCTGTAGCGGGTCGGCATGAACTTGAGGAACCATTCGAGCATCTGTGCTTTTCCAAGCCACGTTTATGTTAGATATTGGCACCTCGCACTTTGCATATATGTTGGTTCCATCTGAACATTTGTGCAGTTCCACTAAAATGTAGCTGAATAACCTGTTTGCACAGATAATGAAAAAGCGTGATTACATTATAGTGTCACTAGTTGATGAAAGATACAGTAATAAATAGAAGAAACTTCATTTCCTTAATGGGAAAAGATTGTGATACAATACCTTTATTAAAAGAATACAACAGTATGATAGAATGCCACGCTGCAAGGGGGAGATGGGTCCTGCGATGCCTCATACGGTAGGCCTAATACTGGAAATCAACCTAATTCTCCCAGATACACCTTCTGCAAGTGATGAACATCACTGTACATCGGTAGTACAAGGAGGGGCCTTAAGCTATTCCAATCTCTATTTTTGTGCAGATCAACTAAAATTAAGCATCCCTGTACTACAAAGAAAAGCACTTTCATTATCTACATTGGAAATGAAATGATAGAGAGGACAGTAGCTCTATTTTAACTGTATTATTACTTCATTTTATTAGTGGCACTAGGGTCGAGCAGGTGGCAAGTGTGGTGTACCGTGCATCGCAAGGATGGAGGCCGGGGGTGCTTAGACTGGGATGCTGAAGCTGACTCTTTCAGTCCCTATCTTTCCCCCATGATGTTTCTGTGGTAGCTTTTGGGTTGTCATCCAAACTTGGCGAGTTGGGGCTGCGTCCCCCTGCCTGCCTAGCTTATGTGGCAAACTTGTCTCCTGCTAGTATTAAGTCCTTTCTAGTAGTAGTTGCATAACTGCCTGTTTAGACTGGTATGTTGTCGGATAATGGTTCTCTATGGTTGGCTTTCTTTAATGAAATCGCAAGGAAACCCCCTCTTTTGATAAAAAAAGAAGCAACTTACTTATCTTGAAATATAGCAGGACATGAAAAATAGTGCCATTGATTCATATTACTGGAGGCATTACATTGAAAACAACATTGGTTTAACGTGTCCTTACTTTAACAGTTGGATTGCTACATTTTACCAGTGGCATTAGATTAGACGGGCTCGGGGCAACAAACATCCAAACAGGATATCTGGGTTGGTCCCATTTTTGTTCAGTATAGCCACCTTTTACTGTGTGAGGTCAGCAAATCTAGTGCTGGACATACTCTGTTGACCTGTCCCCCAGTCCCCACTTTCTTTCCTTTTTCAACCAATAGATTGGTTCTATATCGAGTTTGTATTGCATTTTCCTTTATTTCCCTCTTAGGCCAAGAGACCAGTTGGATAGCCAGTCTCTGCTACTTTTCGCCCCCCATTCTTTCCTCGTTTGGATAGCTAGTCTCTGCTACTTTTTGCCCCCATTCTTTCCTCGTTCGACCAAGTCCTAGATTCAGGCAATAACTCCATCCCCCCCCCCCTTTCTTCCCTATTTGAACCAAGTACTAGATTTGACTGCATGAAGTAGTTTTACCTCATATAATAGTAAAAATTTAGGTGGCTTTCGAACAGCCGATCGATCCTATCTACGAGGGGGGCTGAGAAGTAGAAAAGATACACATGCAGCAACATGAGGAGCTGGGGTAGTAGAGCAAGGCTGGTTTTGAAGGAAGTTATACCTAAGGGTCGCCGGGATGTGGCTAGGTGGGCGGCTGGAGGCCGGATCTGCCCACACTATGGCAGCGAGGAAGAAGGGGTCGGAGGCCCTCCCTAGCCGGTGCTGCGTGGGAGACAACGGCAAGGCACGCTGATCGGGACGCGCTGGCAGTGGGTCAGAGCCGTCGCCGCTGACGACCGCGTGAACATTGCACCTTCTCACCTTCCCCAGCGGAGGGGATCCAGACGGATCTGTGACCAGCTGTGAGCAGAGAGAGAGAGTGTGTGGCCACCGCTGTCGTGTTTAGAACTTTAGATCTTGAGAGGACGAGAGTGTGTGAAGAGAGCAACCCTATCAAGCACGCACGGAGGCTCCTGCCTATATAGTGGAGTAGTTTTCTTTTTTCTCTCCATAAAAAAATCATTTCAAATGGCATACGTGTCAGGTCGCACTTTGTATTGTTCACTTGTGGTTACCGGCCCTCGATTAATCAAACAACCACACGGGTCAAATTATCACGGGTGACAATATAGAATGAACAAGCCCGAACTCATTTGAAAATTGAGATGTGGATGGTAGCGTTTGAACACATTACATCCATTGACAAAGTAGTTTGAATTTGAGGTAATGTGTGGCTTTTGGAATTCACATCTAAATGGAAGCACACCATACATTTTGTTTGATTACCACGTTATACATATAAAACATGCATAATTTACATTTCAAACTAGACGAGGATCAAAGCTCAAATTAAAGACAAACTTATAGAAAAGGCGTCAATTGATGTCTCCGTTGTCCTAATTAACGTAGCCGGCTTGACCTTGATGGCAGCCGAGTAGACTTTGTGCATGTGCCCCCAATGTCCAGTGCCCTGGAGGAACGCAATTGTCATTGTTTAACCCTCGCATTGATCCGAAGCATATGACACCTAATCTTGCCAGATGACAAGAAACCTTAACCTAACCACCCCAAAGGAGACGGCAAGAATCTACACTAGAGTTCCATCGACTACGTGTAGACGAACAAGCTCAAGGAGGATCGGAGCCCAAAGAGAAACTCGGAGAAGAAGCACTGACATCTGCGGAGCTCTGCGCGTGCCAGGACTAAAAACCCTAACATAAACTGTAACCGGGGCGGAGGGACCAGGATTCCCCTCCCCGCAACCGGCCGATGGAGCAGTGGGAAGAGGGGAGGGGCGAATCCACAGGCTCACCGGTGAAGTATGGAGGGGAGAGGTTGTCCTAGCCGCCTATGGTGACTGAAGTAGATTTGTATTCAAACCGAAAATGGATTCAAATTTTATTGATAATGTAATATACCCGGTGCTCCTTTTTTTAGATTTCTCATTAGAACTACAACTCATATGTTTTGTACAACACAGCCTGCACGATATGTAGACGATAGCCAATCCAGCCGTTTGTTGGAGTCTGGTCATATGCATGGACGAACTGATCTCCCGTGTCGTGCAGGCATCGTCCAGGCAATGACTTGCGGGACAGGGGGTGTGCCTATGGTTGGTTGCTCAATTGAGGTCCCACATGTGTGTGCAAATGCAAGATGGCGTGCGTTCCATTCGGTGAGCGGCGTGCCAGACCGACCGATCGTCTAGGGTGCGATGCAAACGCGACGGGCATGCTGTATACATGTACCACCGTTTTCTCCTGGTTTTGCTCCATGGCGTAATCCATCGATACAAAATTGTATTTGAAAGTCGAGGGTGGGGATTTTCCCACGCGGTAGGCGGCGCAGTTTCGCCTACTCAGTTCGACGGAGAGGCGAGGAGAATGAGGGAGTCGCGGATTCAACTTACTGCTGGGAACGTAGGACTGTGTGATTTGACGGCCTGTTACTGCTGTACGGGTGGGGCCTGTGATTTGACTGGCCATTATCATTAATATTGCGGTGCTACGACCGGGGTGAGTCTCCCCTGATCCCCTCCATGGTACTCCATACAGGTGCTAAGAGCAAGTACTCTACAATAATGGGCATATAGCCCGCTTACATGGCACTTTTGCTTTTGTGGAGGAGAGAGGCATGGAAAAATGTGGGAGTGGGCTCTCATGCAAGACCCTAGCTACTTATTAATACTACTCCTAAGTTGTATGAGTGACTATAAGGCTGGTTGTAATGGGGAGTATCATATACTAGTATCATGCGTATCATGGGTATGATATTCACCCATAGGTCAAGCCTCACGGCATGCAATCATTCAATCTCAGATCCAAGGGCTCTCAGAAGCAAGGCTCGTATCGCGGGAGCATGGAAAGCTTCGTATCACCTGAAATTTTCCCGACACTTGACGTGCGAACACGCAGATTCTACGAAGTGGGTCTAGTAGACATGACATCTAATTGGGCCCCCATAGTATTGGGCATGCAACCGTTTATCCACCGGGCAAGCCACTACCCTGCCGTTTGCATGCCCTACTCAGCATTTTTACAATCGGAAAACCACTAGCAGTTCACTCCTACTCATCCCCGTCCTTTAACATTACAGCAGTTCGCTCCCAGTCGTCCCGTCCTTTCACATTACAGCAGTTCCACTTCTCCTAACCCTCCTCCAAAATCCATGGCCTCCCAAATCACCATGATTGTCGATGAGTACAAGGTTAATACCATCACCGACAATGAGTTCGACGTCATCTACACCCGTTCTTCTGCGACGGTGAAAGCATGCCTTGCTCGCTTCAAACGCATGTTCGAAAAGTCAAATGGTGATGAGTGGGTCACTGGGCTAGATGTTGAGTACACCACAGTCCTGGGACCAGAGAAGAATCTAAAGGAGGAAGAGAAGAATAAGCCCGTCGTGATCTAGGTTTGCGTGCATAACTTGTGCTTGGTCTACCACATATGCCATGCCGATGTTAAGTGCGAGGATTTTAAGAACTTCCTCGCGGACGAAAGAGTTAAATCCATTACTGTAGACTTTAACAATGACAAGGAAGTCCTGGATCGGATAGGCCTCGTTGTAGGCCAGCCCTTCGACCTCCAGAAGAAAAGGCTCGTGTCCTCCCATCAGCCTTCAATGCTGGCCCTGGCAGGAGCCATGGTTGATCCTTCATACCGTAAACTGATGAAACCTCACTACACGTTTCATCGTGCATGGGAGTGGAATGAAATAGATAAAGACCACATCCAGTACACAACAATGGATGCCTACCTTTGTTTGAATATATATCTACAAGGGTTGGATGAAGAGCCTGAGCCTAGTGTGCGGTTCAAGCAAAGAAGTATCGGCAAAGAGGGAGAGGGACAAGGACGAAGTCGAGGACGTGGACGAGGACTCCGAGTAAGGTGGCAGTGTCGTTGCTCATGCTGGTCCTAATGCAGTATCTACCGGATTAGTTGCTTACTTTGATTTCAGGGGTGTGTTGTGCTGAGCCCCCAGCAAAACTATGTTATGTTCTTTCTTGTTACTTGAACTCTTTAGTACGTACTAGTATTTTAATAGTTCATCTTGTAGTTGGTACTACCACTCGTTTCTTCACGTTATATACATACTATGTATGGGTGACTACAAGTGATGACTATATATGATATGGCCAACATCATATAGCCAGCAGTTGGCTATACTATTAACCATGCTCTAAGCATGCCACATACGCAAAACACTTAAATGAGAGAAGTAATTTTAAAAAAACTTAAATGAGAGAAGTTTACCCAAAGCATGAAGGAGTTTAGTTGTCAAAGAATTAAGTAGGTACGCTAATCTATACCTACTAATAAAGCAAGGTGCGTTTCTCCGATTTTTTCATCCGTTCAACATCGAAAATATATTTTTCTACTCGAGGTGTGGTACTAAATTTTTGTCCGTTCCTCTATTACAAAAGAAAAAACGCCAGAATTTCGTACATGGGTCGCCCGCAGTGTGGCCCAGCAAAGTCAGCCAAGTTATTTTCGTGCCCACCCAGGAGGGAAAACCCTATTTATTGCACCGAGCGTCAAATAGTCGCAAATTCTCACAGGGCGCCCAACTTGGCCTGCATCATTTTTTTGTGTTATGTTTCTATTTTTTCCGTTTCTTTCTCTTTTTCTTTCTTGTTTCTTTTTCTTTTTCCTTTCAAGTTTACTTTTCTTTCTCCCTTTTTTTTGTAAATTCAAAATTTTCAATAAAGTTCATAATATCATAAAATTTTGAATTTGATTTTTTAAATTTGCAGAATTTGAAAATATATCCCATTTAAGAAAATGTTCAAAACATTGAAACTTTGTTCTCATTCCAAAATAGTTTCAAATTCGCACAGGGCGCCCAAGCTGGACTGAACCATTTTCTTTTTCTTTTGTTCTATGTAATGTTTCTATTTTTCTTTTTCTATTTCTTTCTATTTTACTTTCCTGATTCTTTTGTCTTATTTCCTTTCAAGTTTATTTTTCTTTCTCCCTTTTTTCATGAATTCCAAATTTCCAAAAAAAACCATAATATCGGAAAAATTGAATTTTTCAAAAATGTTTGAAATTTTAGAATATATTTTGTTTTGAAAAATGTTTGGAACATTAAATCTTTGTTCTCATTCCAAAATTAGTTCAGATATTAAAAAAATGTTCCATTTTTTCTTTCTATTTTCTAAAGTTGTTGGAGATATTTTTAAAAATTGCATTTTAAAAATGTCCCAAATACGAAAATTATTCTTGTTTTAGTGAAATATTCGCAAATTCAGAATAATGTCCGAGTTTAAAGAAACACATTTCCACAAATTGTTCTGAACGTTCAAAATATATTACCTTTTTAAAAAAAATCACAAATTCAAAAAATGTTCATGTTATTATAAAAGGTCCATGATTTCAAATAAAATTGTTAATTTCAAATGTTTCAATTTTTGTTGTGTATTTCTGAAAATGTAAGGAATTTCAAAAAAATGTTTGGGATTTTCAAAATTATTCATGTTTCGAAGTACATTGAGCAATTTATATTTTTTATAGTTCGAAAAACAAAGATTGTTTCCAATCTGAAATTGGAGTATGACCTTAAAGGTCTGAGCTGGCCATTGGTTGGTAGGACTCGTTTCTTCGAGTGGCTAGCAGCACGTAGTTGGGTCTTTCAGGGCAAGATTTCGATCCTTCAACTCATATTTTTTGGATTTTTTCGCGCCTTACAAACACAGGTCATATTGGAGACTACAAGTGTGCTGGCCCATACACGAACTGATGTGCATCCCACGCGCTATTTTACGCAACTAGCGTCATATAGTAGCCCCCACGCAGTTGGTCCAAGAAAAAAATTGTTCCGTCGCACATACTGTATTGGGCCTCGGCCGCACTCCCCTACTGGGTCGTCCGAGGGAGCAATTTTTTCTTGGGCCAATAAAAGAGAATATGTTGGTTTAGCTCGAATAAAAAAATGGTGGCACTTGAGCGCTAAAATAATCAAAGAGAATAGACCCTAATAAAGAAGGGACATTGATGTTTGGTTATGTGCTCAATATGCTAATGAAATGGGATATATGCGCTATAATTAGTAATCCATCCGGTTACGTCATCGTAAACGAGAGTGGTCGAAGCAACCGTGCCCCGAAGGTCGCCGCGTAGCTACCAAATAAGGAGGCAGACACAACCCCGAGACAGAGGCGGACCCGGAGGAAAAAAGGCACGAGTTGAATGGTTGCCGCCACACCGACTAACCCCACGACTATAAAGATCTTGCGGGACAAACATGACCCGCGAGAGGACCATAACTCCTCTCTCTATCACACCGCTATGGAGATTGTTTTTTGTGGACACATTAATTACCTATCCCATTGCTTCTCACAAAGAAATATCTCTCACATTGCAACGCACGGGCATATGTGCTAGTTTTTTAATAGACTTTAGCACCCCATCTAAGCACGTACTAGCTTTTTTAATAGTACTATGCATAATTTGGCGACGAGCGTTCTGTATATTTACCACCTCTTTTCTTTAATTTCATCTTGTTAGTTTTGCTCCATGGCGCAATCCATCGATACTACTACTGTACAAAACTATATTTAAAAGATGAGGGCACGACAGTCTCGCCTGGTCGGTTTGACAGAGAGGCGAGGGCCTTTGTCACTTGACGGCTCATTACTGCTGGAAGGTGGGGCCTTATGATTTGACTACTCGTTATAGTCATTATTAGTCCCGTTTACAATTTGTGCTAAATTATGACCAAAGATTTAACTAAAAAATATTAGTGCATGTCAACAAAAAGTATATCGTTGGATTCGTATTTGAACATAGTTTTCAATGACATAATTTTTGGTGACATGCATGAACATTTGTTAGTCAAATTTATGGTCAAAATTTGGCACAGATTATAGTGGGGACCAATAAACGAGGAAGGTAGTATAATTGTTGCCGACGACCTAAGGCGGAGCAAAGAACCATGCGGTATACTCTAGTTTTCCAGTGGAGTACTAGTATGACGGAGGAGTGTGAAACACGGCAGCCCAGTGCGGTGCGATATGGTGATAAAAATGATCTAATTTGGTTGTGATCGATCCCACGACGTCGCTCATCATTAGCATTGTTTTATTCGTGCCTCGCAGAGAATGTGACACATGCAGCGCAACACCGGAAAGACACGGTGGGAAAAGAAGAAAACACAGGGCAAAAGAAGAAGGAAGATTACCCCCCCCCCAAAAGAAGGAAACGCAGACAATAGTCTGGGCCGTTGCTCTCTACTTCATGAAGGGTTGCTGGGCGCGGAGTCCTAACTGCTTCTTCATCGCCTCCACGACCTTCATATCCTCGCGCCTCTCCTCCGACATCCTCTTCATTGTGTCCATGACGCAGGACTGGTCGAGGCGAGCGTGCATCATCTCTTCCACGGCCGCATTACGTTGCTTCACAGCAGCCATGTGCTCGATGCGGAGCTTCGCCAAGTCCTCCTTCTGTTCCTTAACGAGGGCGGTCATCATCTTCACCGAGGAACTGCTCTGCTCATGCATCTTCTGATGGAAATATGCCCTAGAGGTAATAATAAAATTGTTATTATTATATTTCTTAAATGAATAGCCATCGCTGTTAAGAACAACCGATGCCTTATGTGTATTGGATCCGCTCTTCTGTTAGCAGCTCAAAGAACGAATCAAACCCCTTGTCGAAGCCCTTTATGATATATAACCCTGGATCGAGTCAGATTTGGGGCGGCTGAACCCACTTAAGCTGAAGCCTTAGTAGATGTCGACGGAAAGGTGAGAAGAGCTGATCGAACCTACCAAGCAACGGTTAGTTGTGCGGTGTACATACAGGCTGGTTTCGCCATTAGCGATGAATTGGATTTATTAGTAAGGGAATGAATGAAGCGGACCGGAAAGAAGATGGATTTTGGAATAGAAAGAATTCCTCTTCTATGTTTCTGCTTCAAGTAGTAAGCAAAGGATCCTACCTGCTAATGGTTGAAGACCTCTTGTCTAACTTTGCTAACTTCCCCTTCTCTACCCGTATCTTGTTCGTTCTGAAAACACGTCTTCCTATTCCATCTTTTCCCGAATCTCCCTTAACGGAAGAAATAGAAGCTCGAGAAGGAATACCACTAAAAACCTAGTTCGCTCTGAAATAAAAACCTAGTTCACTCGCTAAAGCATCCATGGCTGAATGGTGAAAGCGCCCACCAACCTAGAAAGGCAAAATGTGTCAAAAAGTAGGTTCGAATTCATGATAAAGGTTTATTATTCATGCTAGAATTGTATTGACCGGAAACTTAAATACATGTGTGGATACATAAACAAATACCGTGTCCCTAGTGAGCCTCTACTAGACTAGCTCGTTGATCAAAGATGGTTAAGGTTTCCTAACCATGGACATGAGTTGTCACTTGATAACGGGATCACATCATTAGGAGAATGATGTGATGGACAAGACCCATCCGTTAGCTTAGCATATGATCGTTCAGTTTATTGCTACTGCTTTCTTAATGTCAAATACATATTCCTTCGACCATGAGATCATGCAACTCCCAGATACCCGAGGAATACCTTATGTGCTATCAAACGTCACAACATAACTAGGTGATCATAAAGATGCTTTACAGGTATCTCTGAAGGTGTCTGTTGAGTTGGCATGGATCGAGATTGGGATTTGTCACTCCGTGTATCAGAGAGGTATCTCTGGGCCCTCTCGGTAATACACATCAAAAGAAGCTTGCAAGCAAAGTGACTAAGGAGTTAGTTGCAAGATGATGTATTATGAAACGAGTAAAGAGACTTGCCGGTAACAAGATTGAACTAGGTATGGAGATACCGACGATCGAATCTTGGGCAAGTAACATACCGACAGACAAAGGAATTACATATGTTGTCATAAAGGTTCGACCGATAAAGATCTTCGTAGAATATGTAGGAACCAATATGGGCATCTAGGTCCCGCTATTGGTTATTGACCGGAGAAGCGTCCCGGTCATGTCTACATCATTCTCGAACCCGTAGGGTCCGCACGCTTAATGTTCGTTGATGACATAGTATTATATGAGTTATGTGAGTTGGTGACCGAATGTTGTTCGGAGTCCTGGATGAGATCACGGACATGACGAGGAGCTCCAAAATGGTCTGGAGGTAAATATTGATATATAGGATGATGCTATTTGGTCACCGGAAAGGTTTCGGAATGCACTGAGTATTTATCGGATCATCGGAAGGGGTCCGGGAGGCCCCGGGAGTTTAATGGGCCAAACGGGCCAACGAGGGAGTGCACACCCGCCCACATGGGGCTGGTGTGCCTCCACCTCATGGTGCCGGCCCTAGGGAAGGAAAGGGAGAGGGCTGGCCCCTCTTGCCTTTTCTCCCACATGAGAAAAAGGGAAAGGGGGCGCCGCCACCCCCTCCTTCCTTCTCCCAAGCGCCAGAAAAGGAAGGGGGATGCCATAGGGCAGGCGCCCAAGGGGGCCGGCGGCCACCCTTGGGGCGCACCCTGGCTACCTCCTCCTCCCCCACCTATATATATGTGAGGAGGGAGAGGGGCAACACACACCACGATCCCCAAGCCGTGTGCAGCGCCCCTCTCCCTCTAGTTCGTCCTCGGTCATAACTTTCGTAGTGCTCGGTGAAGCCCTGCGAAGATAGTTGCATCACCACCATCACCATGCCGTTGTGCTACTGGAACTCATCTACTACCTCGCCCGTCTTGCTGGATCAAGAAGGCGAGGACGTCATCGAGCTAAACATGTGCTGAACGCGGAGGTGTCGTACGTTCGGTACTTGATCGGGCGGATCGTGAAGGTGTACGACTACGTCAACCGCATTGATTAATGCTTCCGCTTAACGGTCTACGAGGGTGCGTAGACATACTCTCCCCTCTCGTAGCTATGCATCTCCATGGATAGATCTTGCGTGTGCGTAGAAATTTTTTTGTTTTCCATGCAACGTTCCCCAACATCTTCTTCCAGCCGGTGATCTCCTCCTTCAGCAGGTCGAGCTCGTGGCGGAGCTTCGCCTTATCCTCCTCAACTTGTAGGATTTCGCCGGTCGCCTTCTTACCCGAGGCAATGCTCTCCTTCAGCAGCTTCACCAAGCCGACGGTCAACTCCTCCTGCTTATTGAGCTGAGCGGGCATGTCGTCGAGGCTCTCCTTCAACAGCTTCACCAAGCCGGTGGTCAACTCCTTCTGCTCATTGAGCTGAGCGGGCATGTCATTGAGGGATAACGACTCCAGCATTGCCAACTCGGCATGTTCGCCTCCGCCGCTAGTGCGCTCCTGAGAGCCTTCGCCTGCCCATGAGAGATCTTTCGAGGCCTCTGCGAGGCGGCGAGCCCTCTCTTTTTTTCCACAGCCTTGGTCAATGCTCCCTTGTTACTATTAATTCTCGACCTAGATCTCTTCACACCAGCCATGGCAGGGAAGGAGGACGAACAAGAAAGACTTATGAGGATGAAGGTAGAGTAATTTTTTATTTGGTAGTTCCCCTTTTTATAGCCTACTACTACTAGTACTAAAAGCTGCATAGTGGGAACACGTTTGGGTTTGATAGGTGTGAACATGTTTGCACTTAATTATAGCATGGTAGTATACTACTTTGGAATGTGATGGGAAACAAGCTAAAGATTTATTGATGGTTTTGGTTTCGAAGCCCGAAACGGCTCCAGATAAGTTTTCTGGAACACAAATTTCAAGTACTGCTCACATGCGGTCGCACATGTCAGTGATGTACCTTGTCGTACATGTCAGATCAAGGCGATGTGTATCCCTTCGCTCAGAGGCGGGTCCGACTGGCCGTCTATTGGTGCGACCGACCGCCAAGTATTACGCGATGGAGACTTGTGGCTATCGGGTGATCGTCACGACCAAGCATTCAAAAACTCATGATAAATCAATTACCATATTTTTTCAAACAACCAAGTATTTTCACAGAAATACAATACATATAGATGGAGTGATTGTCATGGTTGCAAACCGCCATGGCGCCGCAAGTTCACTGCAACAGCAACCATGTAGGTCACTGCATCGCTGGCGGGGAAGGAGGGCAGCTCACCTCGCCTACGATGCATGCCCATTGGCGCCACCGCAGCTGGTCCCGCGATTAGGCTTCTACTATCGCCCATTTGAACAGTTGCACCGGCTGTTCATGCCATTCCGCAGGCATGCACGTTCTTTCCTCCGAAATCGACTTCATGAATATGATCTCTGCCATTAGCTCCAGCTCAAAATCAACGCGATGCTGCCAGATGATGACATCCCTCAGCATCTCTCCCCTGACATCGACTTGCGCCTCCGCCTTGTGCTTCGCTAGGCGCAGCTCCTTCGAACTTGTCTCCAATCAACATGATGCTTCCTCGATCCAATTTGCCCTTGCTTCCCACCACCTGCAATGCAGCCCTGGCATGTCCTCCGACACCACCGATCTGTAATTCCAGAGCAATAGATCCCCTCTGAAACACATGTGAGTTTCAGTCAAAGGCGGCAGTGCTACTGGCCATAGCGAGAGGGAAGCCCGCGGGATGCTGGGATCTATGGGATTATCCATGGCAGGATCCGATGGGCAAGCCGGGGAGGCAAGCATAGGCGCTAGGAAAGCTCTACAAGGCTAAGATAAATATACTACTACTCCACTCCATCCATTTTTAAATACAAAGGCCACAAACAGTAACCCAGGCAAAAATTGATCATGTTGCATGCGTCCTGGTTTATTTGCCCCCTTTGTATTTTGTGCCAAATTTTGACCAAAAAATTAACAAATAAAATGTTAATGCATGTCACCAAAAATTATATCACTGGATTCGCATTTGAACATATTTTTCGATGATATTATTTTTTAGGACATGCATTAATATTGTGTTAGTTAAAACTATGGTCAAAATTTGGCACAAAATACAAAGAAGACCAATGGAAGTAGCAACCCATGATTTAACTACTCGCATGCATGCAGTGCAGTAGTAATGTCATTCTCAACTACTTCCTCCCTTACTTCCACTCAATTTGCATGCGCTGTATTAATTGACCATCCATTAAGTGATCGACTTTACTCGCGTTGATTGCTTGTATCTGCGTTGGTATTTTCCCCGAAGAGGAGAGGATGATGGATCACAGCAACGGTAAGTATTTCCCTCAGTTATGAAACCAAGGTATCAATCCAGTAGGAGGATCCACCAAACTATGTATGCAGTACCTTCACACAAATAACAAAAACTTGCAACCCAACGCGTAAGAGGGGTTGTCAATCCCTCCTCGGTATTGAGATAGATTAAATAGTATAAGATTGGATAAATAGATCTGATGAAAACACAAAATAAAATAAAGAAAGAAAAAGTGCAGCAAGGTATTTTTGGGTTTTTGGATAAATAGATCTGAAGCAATATGATGGAAAATAGACCAGGGGGCCATAGGTTTCACTAGAAGCTTCTCTCAATAAAATAGCATACCGTGGGTAAACAAATTACTGTTGGTCAATTGATAGAAGAGCAAATAATTATGATGATATCCAAGGCAATGATCATGTATATAGGCATCACGTCCAAGATTAGTAGACCGAAACGATTATGCATCTACTACTATTTCTCCACACATAGACCGCTATCCAGCATGCATCTAGTGTATTAAGTTCATGAAGAAACATAGTAATGCAATAAGAACGATGACATGATGTAGACAAGATCTATTCATGTAGGAATAGAACCCATCTGTTTATCCTTAATGGAAACAATACATGTGTGTCATGTCTCTTTCTGTCACTAAGATTGAGCACCGCAAGATAGAACCCATCACAAAGCACCTCTTCCCATGGCAAGAAAAATCAACCTAGTTAGTCAAACCAAACCAAAGTTTTGGAGAAGAAATACGAGGCTATAACAATCATGCATATAAGAGTTCAACAAAGACTCAAATAATATTCATAGATAGATCTGATCATAAACTCACAATTAATTCATCGGATCCCAACAAACACACCGCAAAAAGTCATTACATCAAATAAATCTCCAAGAACTTCGAGGCGAACATCGTATTGAGAATCAAAAAGAGAGAAGAATCCATCTAGCTACTGCCTACGGCCCCGTAGGTCTGTGGTAAACTACTCACGCATCATCAAAGGAGCACCAATGAGGATGATGAACCCCTCCGTGATCGTTTCCCCCTCCAGCAAGGTGCCTAAAAAGGCCTCTAGATTGGATCTCGTGGTTCTGGAACTTGCAGCGGTGGAAACTATGATCTCTCGACTCCTCTAGGGTTTCTGGAATATTTGGGTATTTATAGAGCTGAGAGATGGTGGAGAGGGGGCCTGTGGGCCCCACGGGCCTCCCCTCCGGTACTTCCTTGGCTCCCAAGTTGTCTTCTGGGCAGAAAAAAATCTTCAAAAAGTTTCGTGGCATTTGGACTTCGTTTGGTACTAATATTCCGCGAAGTAAAAAACAAGCAAAAAATAGCAACTGGCACTGGGCACTATCTCAATAGGTTAGTCCCAAAAAATGATATAAAGTTGCTATAAAATGAATATAAAAGATCCAAGATTGATAATATAATAGCATGGAACAATAAAAAACTATAGATACGTTGGAGACGTATCAGCATCCCCAAGCTTAATTCCTGCTCGTCCTCAAGTAGGTAAATGATAAAAATAGAATTTTTGATGTGGAATGCTGCCTAACATGTTCATCTCATAATCTTTTCTTTTGTAGCATGGACATTTGGACTTTTAGATGATTGAAAGCAATAGTCTATATTTGACATGAGGACATCAATACTCAAGCATATCAACAAGCAACATGTCTTTAAAAATATCAACACTAAAGAAAGCTATCCCTAGCCCATTATGCTCAATCATTGATCCATTCGTGAAACATACTCAAATATTAACTATCCTCAATACACAAGTATGATAATAGTGTTCCCTAGTTGGTGCTTTATAAAAGAAGATGGAGACTCAACAAAAATAAAAATTGCATAAAGTAAATAGATAGGCCCTTCGCAGAGGGAAGAAGAGATTTGTAGAGGTGCCAGAGCTCCAAGCTTAAATTGAGAGATAAAATTATTTTGGGTGGCATGCTTTTCCCTTCAACGAAAACGACCGAGAATTCCCAATACTTTCCATGCTAGATAAATCATAGGCGGTTCCCAAACAGAAAATAAAGTTTACTCCTTTTTCCACCATTCTTTCACAATCCATGGCTAGCCGTATCCACGGGTTCCCTCCATACCAACACTTTCCAAGGAATTTATTATTGAACAACATAATATTTTTTTGCATTTCGGGACTGGGCATCCCTATTACCTTTGGCACACTCTCGTGCAATGACAAGTGAATAAACCCTCATCTTGAGAATAAAGTATCTAGCATGGAAAATATTGGCCACCCCCTGCCGCTTCATGAGCGGTATGAACACACAAAAAGGAAATTTATTTTGAACATTAGAGTTGGCACATACAAATTTACTTGGAACGGCATGGAAATACCACATATAGGTAGGTATGGTGGACCCATTTGGCACAACTTAGGTTTAAGGATTTGGATGCACAAGCAGTATTCCTACTTAGTACAAATGGAGGCTAGCAAATAGATTGAGAAGCGACCAACCAAGAAACGAAAACAATCATAAACGAGCATTAAACATAACTAACACCGAATAATGCACCACAAGTAGGATGTAATTTCATTGCATAACTATTGACTTTCATGCTTGCATAGGTAATCACAAACCTTAACACCAATATTCTTACTAAAGCATAATTACTTACCAACATGACTCACATATTACTATCATCATATCGCAAAACTATTACAAGGAATCAAGTTCTTAATATCCAATGATCTTCATGAAAGTTTTTATTATATCCCTCTTGAATATCTATCACTTTGGGACTAATTTCATATATTTCCATTGCTACTAGCAAAGCTCTTAAACAAATATAAGTGAAGAACAAGAGCACATATTTCTTCAAAATAATTTTCATCTCTCAAAACAGTATAAGTGAAGCATGAGAGGATATTTCTTTAAAATTATACTAACTCTCAAAATAATCTAAGTGAAGCATGAGAGCATATTTCTTCAAAATATAGAACACCACCGTGCTCAAAAAGATATAAGTGGAGTACTAAAGCAATTCCATAGCTCAATTTTTTTAAGTGAAGCGCATAGAGCAATTCAAACAAATCATAGCATCATTATGGCTCTCTCAAATATGTGTGTCCAGCAAGGATGATTGTGACAAACTAAAAAGCAAAGCAATCAAAGACTCATATAATACAAGACGCTCCAAGCAAAACTCATGATATGTGACGAATAAAAATATAGCTCCAAGTAAAATTACCGATGGTCGTTAGAAGAAAAAGGGGATGCCTTTCGGGGCATCCCCAAGCTTAGTTGCTTGGTTCTCCTTGAATATTACCATGGGGTTCCATGAGGCATCCCCAAGCTTAGGCTCTTTTTTACTCCTTATTCCTTCATCCATCGTGATCTCACCCAAAACTTGAAAACTTCAATCACACAAAACTCAACAAAAACCTTCGTGAGATCCGTTAGTATAAGAAAACCAATCTTTACTTTAAGTACTATTGCAAACCCATTCATATTTTGTTATTAAATTATACCTACTGTATTCTAACTTTACCATGGGTTATACCCCCTGATACAATCCATAGATTCATCAAAATAAGCACACAATGCAACGAAAACAGAATCTGTCAAAAGCAGAATAGTCTGTAAAGACATGAATTTTACTCAACTTTTGTAACTCTAAAACTTCTGAAAAATGAGAAAAATGTAGGAAATTTGTATATCAATCTTATGTAAAAAATTCAGAATTTTTTGTTGGTTCTGTGAATTTTAAAAATTCTGCTACTGGATGCAAAAGTTTCTATTTTTCAACAAGATCAAATCAACTATCACCCAACATGATCCCAAAGGCTTTACTTGGCACAAACACTAATTAAAACATAAATAACACAATAATAAGAGTAGCATAATTGTGCAAACACTCAAGAATAGAAACAAAAATAGAAAATATATTTTATTCATTGGGTTGCCTCCCAACAAGCGCTTTCTTTAAAGCCATTAAGATAGGCTTAAGATTTTATTGACGCTCATATGAAAGATAATAATTGAAACACAAAGAGAGCATCATAAAACATGTGACAAACATATTTAAGTCTAACATACTTCCTATGCATAGGCATTTCATAAGCAAACAAATTATCTAGGCAAGCGAAAACTAGCATATGCAAGGAAAAAGAAAGAAACAATAGCAATCTCAACATAATGAGAGGTAGTTTAGTAACATGAAAATTTCTACAACCATATTTTCCTCTCTCATAATAATTACATGTAAGATCATAATCAAATTCAACAATATAGCTATCATATAAAATTTTCTCTTCATGATCCACATGCATGCAAAGTTGACACTCTTCCAAAATAGTGGGATTATCATCAAATAAAGTCATGACCTCTCCAAGACCACTTTTATTAAAAAATTCATAAGATTGATCATTCTCCAAAGTAGTGGGATCATTATTACCTAGAGTTAACACTCTTCCAAACCCACTTTCAATATTATTGCAAACACTATTATCAATATCATATTCATCATGAGGCTTAAATAAATTTTCAAGATCATAAGAAGCATTACGCCAATCATGATCATTACAATGAGTAGTGGTCATAACAAAATTACCATCCCCAAGCTTGTACCTTTGCATATCATTAGCACGATTGACATTAATATAATTTATAATAACATTATTGCAATCATGGTTTTTATTCAAGGAGCTATCGTGAATCACTTCATAAATTTCTTCTTTTAACACTTCATCATAATTTTCAGATTCATGAATTTCAAGCAAAACTTCATAAAGATAATCTAGTGCACTCAACTCACTAGCAATTGGTTCATCATAATTGGATCTTTTAAAAAGATTAGCAAGAGGATGAGGATCCATCTCAATAGATTTTTAGCAAGCGAAGATGCAAGCAAATAGAAGTCACATGACAACACAAGCAAAGATAGCAAACGAGCAAAAGGCAAATGAAAAAGAAGGCAAATATTTTTGTGTTTTTATGAAAACATTTTAGAAGTGGGGGAGATGAAAACGAGAGGCAAAAGGCAAATAAATTAAATTGCAAGGAGATGAGATTTGAGATTGGGTACTTGATAGATCTGGATGTAATCCTCCCAAGCAACGGCGCCAGAAAATTCTTCCTGGTTGCTTGCATCTGCGTTGGTATTTTCCTCGAAGAGGAGAGGATGATGCAACACAACAACGGTAAGTATTTCCCTCAGTTATGAAATCAAGGTATCAATCGAGTAGGAGGATCCACCAAACTATGTAAGCAGTACCTTCACACAAATAACAAAAACTTGCAACCCAACGCGTAAGAGGGGTTGTCAATCCCTCCTTGGTATTGAGATAGATTAAATAGTATAAGATTGGATAAATAGATCTGATGAAAACACAAAATAAAATAAAGAAAGAAAAAGTGCAGCAAGGTATTTTTGGGTTTTTGGATAAATAGATCTGAAGCAATATGATAGAAAATAGACCCAGGGGCCGTAGGTTTCACTAGAAGCTTCTCTCAAGAAAATAGCATACGGAGGGTAAACAAATTACTGTTGATAGAAGAGCAAATAATTATGATGATATCCAAGGCAATGATCATGTATATAGGCATCACGTCCAAGATTAGTAGACTGAAATGATTATGCATCTACTACTATTACTCCACACACCGACCGCTATCTAGCATGCATCTAGTGTATTAAGTTCATGAATAAATGGAGTAATGCAATAAGAACGATGACATGATGTAGACAAGATATATTCATGTAGGAATAGACCCCATCTTTTTATCCTTAATGGCAACGATACATGCGTGTCATGTCTCTTTCTGTCACTGAGATTGAGCACCGCAAGATCGAACCCATCACAAAGCACCTCTTCCCACGGCAAGAAAAATCAATCTAGTTGTCCAAACCAAACTAAAGTTTTGTGGCATTTGGACTTCGTTTGGTACTGATATTCTGCGAAGTAAGAAACAAGCAAAAAACAGCAACTGGCACTGGGCACTATGTCAATAGGTTAGTCCCAAAAAATGATATAAAGTTGCTATAAAATGAATATAAAACATCCAAGATTGATAATATAACAGCATGGAACAATAAAAAATTATAGATACGTATCACGCGTCAAATTATCACATGGGGTGGATCTTCGTACAAAAATGTGTTCCATCGTGTACCCCCGTGTGCGTGCGGGAGTGAGTGCGTGCGTGCATATCTTCTCTTCGTGCATGTACTCCAGCAGTGTGTGTGAGAGAGGACGAGTACATTCTTCTAGAACCAGCAGCACGTCATTGTGATAAATCCACACAAGAAGGTCGCAACAACCTCCAGATGTGCCACGTGGCTTCATGGATGCCCCACCCCCCACATCATTTTAATCATAATATATTGACTGGAAAAAATGAGAGACACTATGTAGCGTGCCATTAGAATTCTAAATTATGTGTTTTGCACATACTGGAAGTATTAGTGCCACATCATCTAAAGCCTTTCTACACGCACATTTCTTGTACAAATGTGATCCATCGTGCACCCGCGCGTTTGTATGTGGGAACAAGTGCGTGTGTGCACCTCTTCTCTTTCATACACGTAGTCCGTGTGTGTGTGAGAGAGATATGGTGTGTGCAAGAAATTAGGGGTGATATACGAGAAGGGAGGGGAGGGGTCGTCTGTGCGAGATATCGATAGTGACAGATAGAGGGGAGAGCTATACGAATGTAGAAGTACCAGGATATGGGGTGCTGGAAGATGGTGCGAGGGGCCAACTGGAGGGAGACTCGGAAGGAGTGTACAAGTGCGAGATCGATATTTAAAGAGAGAGGCGAGAACGTGCGCGGTTGCACGCGTAATGGCGGAGCCATGAAAAATAAATGAGGGGGGCCAAGCATTGCTAATCCTTGTTGGGAAGGGCCAATTCATCAGATTAAACCAATTTACCAACAATTATTCTACTGATCACATGCATATTAGCCTCAATATAGTGATGTTAGGGGGGGCAGGGCCCTTGATGGCCCCCTGTCTCCACCACTGTCGTCTGAGAGATGAAGCGGAAGGCATGGATGATGAGAGGGGATGATATGGATAGTAAAAGGTGTCCATAAAGTTTTGGGTCAATCAAGCAAAGATAAATGACACTTCCTTCACCAAGTGCCAACTAGGGCAGAATAGGAAAAGGAATATTTGTGAATTATCTTTGATGATGCCAAGGAAGGATTTTGACATATCTGAGGAAGATATGACCCAAACAATTTATGAGAGTTATTTGGAAATTTTGTGGATGACAGAAAGGCAGGTTGCTTCACAACCTAGGGCAAAAAGGATTATCCCTTTAATAGAAAAGGGAATATCCCCAATAAAAAGAATATTGGGATTGGTCCAAGATGGGAATGACATAATCTTGGGATGGTTTTGAGGATGACAGGCCACTAGGGAGAGGAATCAAAGGTGATCTCATCAGGTTTCAAGACCACACAGCCACATAAAAGCAATTTCAAATAAAATAACAAAGAAATTCAAATGAAAAAGAAAGGGCCAAAATCCAGGGTGTTACTAACCTTCCCCCCTTAAAGAAATCTCATCCTCGAGATTTGGTTGCTCAGGGAACAAGCATGAATATTCTGACTCAAGGAAACCGTTTCCAACTCGGGTATCCTTTTTTCCTTATGTGATGTTCCCACTGAATTTCATATGATTGCTTACCTTGCTCAGGGGTGGTTTGCTCTACTGTATCCATATGCTGACATGTCTTACCTCATATGTAACTTTGACTCCCATTTCTTTTATATCTGCCGGCTGAACGGGGTGCGGTAGATTGTCATGACTGCAATATATGTCCAGCTCACAAGTCTGAGAGTTGTTCCTGATGGATGTGTCACACTGACCACATTTCATGGAGTTGTCAACAACTTTCTTGGTGGACACCAAATATCTTACTCCTTGCATTGGGTTGCTCAAATAGCTGCATGTCCCTCCGGGTTCAACACAGTGTTGTGAATCATACTGTTCTTCTGGCGGAATCTGACTTCTTGCAGGTATCCCTGAATCATTATGTATAGCTCCACTGTCTTGAGTATTAGATCCGTACCAAAGATTTAACTGTCTTCTGTCGTGACCAGCATAAAGGTGTACGACCTTATAACTAGAGCATCTCGAGACTTGATGGACGGTGGTTCCAGCAGGCTATCCTTTAATTAATTCCCATATGCGAGGGCACATGCTTCGAGAATATTGTTCAACATTCTGATTACTCATCCTGTCGGTATATCCATGTGAATCATGTAACAATTATCATACCTGTATTGCCGATCTTGCTCCTTCATTATTGGTTTCTTTGTCTGGATCCTTTGCTGGAAGGAGCTTAGCCATATATATATATATTCTTTGTGGGACCATAGGTACTGTCAGGGGAAATATTTTGATAGGCGTACTTTTATCCTCATCTCCTGACATGGTAACATTGTTTAAATGGCAGGTTCATTGCCTCTGAAGTTTTAACCGTAGGGAAATGATCATCCAAACCCTTGCAAGAAATCGGCAAATAAATTAGTAGCCACCAGAACGGTCTTTACAACTTAGATCTGGGACATTACTAAAATAACTCAACCACGGCTCAAGACGGCTGAAAAGCAGCTCAGAGCATGAGACCGTGTTGATAAGAAGAAAGTGGCAGTTCCCTAAGATGGCAGAAAAAGCAGCTCAGAGCATAGGGCCACTGTCACAAAAGAAACTCAACAGCTGTACGGGACGGCCGGAAAGCAGCTCAGAACTCATGACAGTTGTTGAATAGAGAAATATAAAGTCGGCATCCACCCTGGACGGTCAAAAACAGCTCAGAATACAGGCGTGGTGCCGTTACCGGAGAAAAGTAGGCAAGGGCTCATTAGGATCATGTACTAGGTTCACAGGTACTTGCACAGAGCTCATTGTTGTCGTCAATCTTCATAGTCCTTTGTCACACTGAGGTGTATACTGGCTTCCTTCTTTTAACAATACTCATGTGGTTGTCAGATTCTATTTACATCATCGCTCGAGTGACTTGCAAGACCTTGGTTGTATGCTCACAATGAAAGCATGTGTAGCTGAGCATTTGGTTCCTGAGGGAGACACTTGTGTCCAGACTGGCTCGTGTTCCTGACCAAACGGTTGTGGATCTATTTTTTAAGATGCACTGCCATATGCTATCAACTCGCTGTGTAATACCGTGTACCAGTGCCATACCGAGGAAGCTTGTGCTGAAAGCCATCGCGCTGAGGAAGACTGAATATCTTATGCTCGAAGCTTTCGTCAGGCAGCTTGCTGAAGAAGACTGGGTACCGTACCTCAGAAGCTCCCCCCGTTAATGACTTGCTGGGGAAGACTTGGTACCTTAGGAAGGAAGCTTTCTGCGGTAGCTTACTGAAGAAGGTAGAGTATCTTGTGCTGGAAGTCATCCACATATCGTAATCGGGAAAATTTGAGGAGCCTTGCATTATAAGCTTCTCTGATAGCTTGCGGAGAAATATTGGGTTGCTTTCACCAGGAGCTTCTATCTGAAATATGTTGACTCAATGCCATATATATACCCTTTAATATTTTTGCTGCCGGTTACTTGTATGAAAAAGGGTGTTCGATTATCCTTCTTGCTGAGTGTTGGGTACATGACATATTTTAGCTGGCTTCCGAGTTATAGCATGTTTCAAAATCGTACTCATTGCATAATCAAACCATGCATGTGAAGCATACCATTGACCGATAATATACTATTAGTCTTGCACATAATCTGTCTTTCGGTTGATTTCATCATTACTGATGTGAAGATTGCACACTGATATAGACTTGATGCTGATAATCAAACCAGGATATCATTTGTATTCAGACTGGTTATTCTCAATACAATGCAGTCGGCTGAGAATTCAATGAGCTTCCCAATATTTGAACTCCTTTCTGATTCTTAGGGTCCGGTGTCGGCTGATGAGCAACTTCAATAAGGGGAAAATAAGGTAACACTGAGGGCCCAAAGAAAGAATCAAAAGAAACGAATAAAACAATAGCACACAAAGCATACAAATAATATTATATTCAAGCAACATCACATATTACTGCTACTCACAACAATAATATGCATGCATACTTAGGCACACCAATCTCGCGGGAACTCTGGTATTGAGATCTAATATGCTGTGGCGGTGTGCACGAAAGTGAATTCACATGTGGAAGGAGTTGGTGTAATCAAAGCTACACCAAGCGCTGGCTTAACACCAGTTGCATCTGGACGGATACGGAGGTGAGGACGGACTTGGTGATCATGTGGCAGAACACGGAGGTCACGACCACATCATCATCAAGCGGACGGAAGGGAACCATGCACGTCCAAAGAATGGGGTGATAGAGTAGGACAGCGGTGAAAAACAACGCCTGCTGGCATTGCCCATTTCTGATAGCAGAGATCAGTAAGGGTTGCCAACACGGCGAGATGAATGGCATGATCCAGGATAGAAACATGTCTATCATCGAAACGATAGGGGTGGCTGATAGACAGATAAGGATACGATACCCTCAAATGGTGTCTGGAACACTTGGTACCTCGGCATCACTCTGCTGGAACAGAGATGACGCCGAACACCGAAGAACAGGTATGCAAAGAAGGAGGGTGCAGGTAGTGGATCGAAACCGATGCCACCTACACTCACAAGATTAACCGTTAGTGACAAGATAATAAGTCTATATGCATGCTATGCGACAAACAAATGCAACAACCAAATGCAGCAAACCGACTGGATTCTATACTACCGCTTTCTAACGCTCGCGCGGACTAGGGAGTCCTACAGCCAGACCTGCTCTGATACCAACCGTTGTGGCACCCCGGCTCAAAGAGACCAGAACACCCCGTATTCCAGCCCAGAGATTAAGTCTTCTGGAATACGGCACTGCTTGGCATAGAACAAATTGGCTCTGTATTACAAATACTCGGAGTACAAGGGTTCCGATATCACGACGGATTACATCGGCATGGCGACACTACGCCTGCTCAGGTTGCTCTATGCTAGCAGCAGAACAACTCGAAGCAGCGAAATAATTTCTAGCAGCAGAACAACGACGACAACGATGGACTCCACTCTGTAGGGACTCTGGCTGGAACGCTTATCCTAGCTCACAAACTCGGGATCCTCGACAAACAAGCAATCATGGCATGACCTGCAAACTAGCATGAAACGCCAGGTGAGTACTTTGAATGTACTCGCAAGCTCACAGCAACCAAAAGCAATCAACACAAACAACAGCATGGCATTTACAGGTTAAACAATGATGAACATGATACCACTAGAACAACATCAGACGAGCATGGCATGAACATAACACATCTAGCATCATATGAAATGAGCATGGCAATGTTACAAGATGATACTAGCATGCAACATGTTTAAACTATCATGATTCAACTTACTCTGTTCGGGGGTTACCTCGTAACCACCTCATGCACCAACTTACCATCGCGGACAACCTTAGGTTCAACCAAGCTTGGCATTAACAATACCGTAGTGACCACAAGACCACAAGGAGCTTGATCTTTACCCGGGATCATCACATGACACCATAAACATCAAACAACTTCGGTATCCACGATACCACTGTGATCCTCTCCTGATCACATAAAGATCAACCAACTTCTTTCCTCATCGAACCAGGGTTGTTCATTAGTCAGGTTATATTATTACTGTTGACCCATAGTGTGACCTACTACGAACTGGACCCATATCCGCGGGCGCGGCTATCGATAGATTATACACTCTGCAGAGGTTAGTACACTGTACCCACACTACGGAACCAAGGCCTCGTGCTCCCACTCGGGTGGACCAACGGTGTTCCGACAAAACCGATCTACTGCATGACACTCTCCCGGCAACTCTGACAAACTCCCCTTTGGGCTAAGTCATGGGTGGCCCCGATGTCACCTCGTGACACCCAACGGCCACCACCGTGGCAAAACAAAACAGTCCCAAACGGGGACAATGGTATACCAAACAACTAACGGGCACCCAAGGTTATTGCCGCCTACCGGGCTAGGGCAGCGCACGCACATAACCTTCCCTAGTTGGAGGCACCAGGGAGAGGCATGACAATAGACCAAGTTAGGACCCCCATAAGGCAAGTGTGGCTGCACTGGTCAGCTCGATTCGATGGCACTATGACTCAGCCAACAGGTGTTCAAGTTCAATTAATATCCGGTTAAACTTGAAAAGTAATGAGCTGAGCCATAATAAAATAGCATGATGCATTTGAACATGATATAAACATGAGCATGTATGGAAAGCATAACCATATGAACCTCAACAGCAAATCATTTCTCCACTAGATGCAACAGAACATGGCATAGCGATGATCAAGTATCTCACAGGCACTTTCATAACAGATGATAATAAGGCATCGAAGAACATTACTATCACTAGCATGTACTACTACCAAGCATGACATAAGAAAATAATACTAGCAAGTAGTACATAATAACAAAGTGCATAAGAACATATCCTGATGATAAGCATGGATTCACATGCATAACCGAAACAGTATTAGCAGTATTAAATGAGCAAACATTTATTAAATATTTAAGTTGAAAACTATGGCTACTGCTAGGCCATCATGCAAGTGGCTGTCATGGCTTTTCTGGGTATGAAGGATCCACCGGGGAGAAGTGCGGAAAGCTCACGGAAAGAATCGCCGGAAAGGGTTCTCTCTAGAAGGGGGCTGATTAGAGGCAAGGGCAAAATGGTCATTTCTAGTATGTTAGGACATCATGAAAATGGTACCAACATGATGGACTCGACAAGATGAAGACGTGGGCTTTGGAATCACCTGAATCGGAGTTACGGTTGCGGAGATACAGCCGTTCGTTCGTTAGGCAGAAAATAAATAAAAACTATTTGTTTCTTCGGCTAACGGGTGAACGTTCACAAAATAAAGGTTTCAGCCAGCGGGGTTTAAACAGAAAGCGCATTCCAGTAAACTACGCTTTCGAAGCAGGGAAAACATGTTTCTGGCCGAAGCCGCAGCACTATACGCTTTCACTGACCCGAAAGCGTAAACAGCAAAAGACGCTTCCACTTAAACCCCCGCGGGCCCAGAGTTAACGCGCCGGTGCGGCTGACTGGTGGGGCCGAAGAGGAGGCAGGGCCCGCCTGGCTAGCTGGTCGAGGTCGTCGTCTTCTACCTCTTGTCCCCGCGCTCGACCGAGGGCAGGGCCAGCCCCGACGGCGATTACCGCTAGCACAGGCCACCGTAGGCGGCGCCTGGCCTACCGGTGGGTGCAGGGGACCGAGGAGGACCCGCCGGTGCATGACTCGGCCGCTGAGGAGCTCGGGGAGGAGTGGGGCATCTATCATGGCGGACGGTGGCGTCGGGCACCAGTGGCTCGTGGCGACGGTGGTGGAGAGGAGGGGAAGAGGTGATGGGGCGGCTCCCTGGTGATGATGGAGCCCATCCATGGTGGCGAGGTGCAGAGGAGGAGGCCGTAATGCTCCAATTTGAGCGGCGGCCGGTGGAGGCAATGACGGCCGTGGCGAGCAAAGAGGAGCTCCGGGGATCACTATATGGGTCGGGGCGGTAGCTAGAATTGTGAGGAGGAGGTTGGTGAGGACGAGAGGGCTCGGGGAAGGCCTATATATAGCCATGGCCGAGGTGCCGTGCCCGGAGCCACCGCGGACGCGTGGTCGACGCTCTGGCACGACCATGGACGCGTGGGCTCGCGGGAGGGATCGGACGGCGACGTGAGAGAGGTCCAGAGGGGCGCCAGAGGAGCAAGGAGGGCAGACGCGGTGCGGTCGACGTCCGGTCGGCCACAGTGCCACGGGCAGGCTCTGGACACGCCTGGTGCACCACGTAGGACATGACCGGAGAGGGGGAGAGGGTTCCAGAGCGAAGGTGATGGCATGAGGGAGCTTCTGGACATGGAGAGGTGGCGAGGGAGAAGAGGAACGGACGAAACCGAGGGACCCAAGGTCCAGAGCACGCTGTTTGGCACGTCTGCACCATGATCATCGCATGAGCTGGCGCACGCGGTGCACGATGATCGGCCTAATCATGTCGGGGAGACAAGGTGTGTAGAGGAGAATGCCAAGGAAGAAGAAATAAAGCATAGTGATCCCTGGTGTGACCACAGATAGCAAGAATCCTTATGAACAGCAAAGTGTTTGTGCTGTGCTGGGGGGGCACATACTTGGAGATGAAGGATTTGCTTTGTCTGCTGTTGATCACTCACTAAGGTAATCAAGATTTCAATGTTTCAGATCAAGGAGAGGGGTTTAGCTAGTACTTGCAGTACCAAGTGACAATCTGATCAGAAAAGCAAACCTTGATGTGGCACTCACACACTAGCTTGGATTGAGCTAAAAATGGTCATGGCATGATGATTTGGTCATATAAGGGTGCAATAAAAATTTCATACCATTTGGACAAGCCAAAGTGGTACTTCCTTCACAATGCACCTATCTGGACAGAATGTTGGAAAAATTCTAGAGAAATATTGGATGCATTAAATGAGCCCAAATTTGGTGGAGAGAGTTTATATGGGTAGGAGCATGTCCTGGTAAATTTTTAGCAATAGTGAAGCAATATAAAATATAGTTGCTTCACAACCTGAAAATATGACCAGAAACCAAGATTGGATGGTGTGCTCACATAGATTATTAGATAGAGCTAAAAACTGGTGGAGAGTCATGATATGAGAACATGAAGGAGCTTGAAAAATTTCAACTCATTTTGATACTCCTAGCTATTACTTCCTTCACAAAGGCTTCCATCTGACAAAAACTTTCGAAATTTTCTGAGGAAGATTCACTAGGCAAATTGAGTTAAATTTTGGCATGAGGCCATGATATGGATATTAAAAGGTGTCCAAAAAGTTTTGGGTCAATCAAGCAAAGATAAATGACACTTCCTTCACCAAGTGCCAGCTAGGGCAGAATAAGAAAAAGAATTTTTGTGAATTATCTTTGATGATGCCAAGGAAGGATTTTGACATATCTGAGGAAGATATGACCCAAACAATTTATGAGAATTATTTGGGAATTTTATGGATGACAGAAAGGCAGGTTGCTGCACAACCTAGGGCAAATAGGATTATCCCTTTAATAGAAAAAGGAATATTCCCAATAAAAAGAATATTGGGATTGGTCCAAGATGGGAATGACATGATCTTGGGATGGTTTTGAGGATGACAAGCCACTAGGGAGAGGTATCAAAGGTGATCTCATCAGGTTTCAAGACCACACAGCCACATAAAAGCAATTTCAAATAAAATCCCAAAGAAATTCAAATGAAAAAGAAAGGGCCAAAATCCAGGGTGTTACATCAAGGCACAAAATGATTTGCTTAATGAGATGAATTTAAGATGAATGATCATGTTGTTAGAGTTATGACTTGGGGTGGTAGAATGACTAAGGAACCTTTGTATCCTGAATGTCACTCTAAGAGAATTGAGCAAGATTCTCAAAGAATTAATACTGATGCTCCTAGTCCATCTAAAAAGAAAAAGAAAGATGATAGGACTTTGCATGCCTCTAGTGAACCTACTGTAGACACATATGAGAATCCAAATGATATTTCTATTTTTGATGTTGAAACACAATCTGGTGATGAACATGAAGCTGGTAACAATGATAATGATGATGTTCATGAAGATGCTCAACCTAATAATGATAATGATGTGGAAATCGAACTTGCTGTTTATCTTGATAACTCACAACCTAAGAATAAAAGATATGATGAGAGAGACTTCATTGCTAGGAAACATGGTAAAGAAAGAGAACCATGGGTTCAGAAACCCACGCCTTTTCCTCCTAAAGCTTCAAATAATAAAAATGAAGAAGAATTTGAGCGCTTTGTTGAAATGCTTAGACCTGTCTTTTTGCGTCTTCGTTTGATTGATATTATGAAAATGTCTCCTTATGCTAAGTACATGAAAGATATTGTCACAAATAAAATAAAGATACTAGAACCTGAAATTCCCACCATGCTTGCTAATTATTCATTTAAGGGTGGAATACCAAAGAAACTAGGAGACCCAGGAATACCAACTATACCATGCTCCATTAAAAGAAACTATGTTAAGACTGCTTTATGTGATCTAGGAGCCAGTGTTAGTGTTATGCCTTTCTCTTTGTATCATAGACTTGATTTGAATAAGTTGACACCCACTGAAATCTCTTTGCAAATGGCTGATAAATCAACTGATATACCCATCGGTATTTGAGAGGATGTGCCTGTCGTAGCTGCAAATGTTACTATCTTAATGGACTTTGTTATTCTTGATATACTCGAGGACGACAGTATGTTGATCATCCTTGATAGACCCTTTTTGAATACTATAGGGGCTGTTATTGATTGCAACAAAGGCAATGTCACTTTTTCATGTCCATGGTAATGAGCATACGGTGCACTTCCCGACGAAACAACCTCAAGTGAATAGTATCAACTCTATTGGGAAAATTTCAACAATTACTATTGGAGGTTTTGAATTCCCTATTCCTACTGTCAAAAAGAAATATGAAATTCTTATTGTTGGGGACATGCATATCCCTGTTGAGGTAACCTAGTGTTATACAAAGATTCTCCGGTTTCATGTCATTCAGAATAAGTTTGTTAATAAGACTTGATCAACCTTATTAATGGATTCCTTTTGACAGGCATGTGTTCGATGAATTTAGTAAACACAACTTTCTGTACCCACTTTTTACCCTCTATTATTTAGAATTAATAAAGTAGAAATGCCATGATTATACTGTTTTCTGAATTACCCGTGCAATAAAAAATGACCAGAAAATAAAAATTCTCAGAATGTCCTGAAAATTTAATATGATTTTTTCTTCAAAATATAAAAAATAGTGGCACTGAACACACCCCAGGGGGGTGCACCTATGAGTGAGAAGCTCACAGGGCACACCCACCCCCTGGGCGCGCCATGCAAGCTTGTGGGTCCCACGTAGGCCCTCTCACTTATTGCTGCCACCCATGCTCTTCTTCTTCCTCCAGAAAAAATGACAAACTTGTTCAAACCCGTGTTCTTGGTCTTCTTGCAACAATTTTTTATCTCCTTGCTCATAGCTCCGTTTCTGAAACTGTTTTAGGGGATTGCTCATCGGTATGTGACTCCTCCGTTGGTCCAATTAGTTTTTGTTCTAGTGGTTTATTATTTGCACATTTAGCTACTGTTGGTGACCATGTTCTTGAGCTTGCATGTCAAATTTATATGGTTCAAACTAGTTTTGGTGCATGATATGGCCTCTAGACACTTGTAGGAGTAGTTGCTATCGATTTTGTTGAGTTTTGTTCACTTTTATTTTGAGTTACTAAAAAATTCATAAATTTTCAGAGAAAGGGAGAACCATGATAAGGTGGTTAAGGGGCTCATCGAGCCGGGATTCAGAGGAAACTTCAAAGGAAAAGCCCAAGTACCATCTCCCGCATGCCGCGGAGGTTCGACCATGCGAGTGGCCTAGTGACATATTTTTTAAGGAAGCGGGAATTTATGAGGATTTTTATTACTTGGCGAACAATGCCGGCATCATCCCCTTCCTCAAAGATAAGTGTGACAAACAACTCCTACTCATTAATACCTTCGTGCAAAGCTTTCACTTTTATCCTAGGAAGGAACCACCCACTGTAGAATTTAACCTTTATGATGTACCTAAGGAAATGACATTATATGATTTTTGCAATGTTTGAAAAATACCTTATGAGGGCAGTCATAGTGATCCACGTCCTAGAGACATGGAGGATTTCATCTTTGAAACTACCGTGGGGGAGACAAGGGGAGTGTCGAAAGCGAGAGTGGTTAGTTTGCATTTTTCTCGTTTTATGTTACTATACATTATTTGCCGGGAGATGTTTGACTGGTCGACGGGAGAGTGGAACGCTAAATGTGCCTGACCTTGCTATTTTGCGCCATGCTTTATATGCTGATAGAACTTTTAGTTTGGGCGCTATGGTTGGTCGGTGGTTACACACAAACCGTTCGAAGGGTGTTATTTTTGGTGGTATCTATGCCTCCCGCATCGTTGCACATTTTGAGAATCCTATTAGACATGATGAGGCGGAGGAGATGCTTCTACCTACTAGATATTTGGACTATGCTAGTTTTGTGGCGCACCATTTTATTGATAAGGATAAGCACATGCGACTTCATTATAACTTAGTATTTAGCCATGGAACTCATGAGATTATTACTTTGCCTGCATCTTCTTTGTTCGATCTTTATTCAGGCAGGTACACTATTATGCCCGAGGACATCTATGCACACTGGGGTCTGACACAACCCCCAGTACCTGAGCCAGCATCGGTACCCGAGCCATATCAGGAGCATGTTTATCAGTGGGAGCCACAGGAGCTCGCCGGCCAGTGGAACCCTCAGGAGCCTCCGCAGTATACAGGGGAGGGCTACTTCGAGTCGTGGCCATAGACGAACTTAGGCCTAAATCCTAAGCTTGGGGGAGTATGTATTTCTCACCGACATTACATTCATGCATCACACATTCATTCCAGTTGTCGGTGTTCATCCTTTTTCATTATATAATCCATGTTAATTTTATTTTTCTTTCTTCTCGTGTGTTTGAAAAATTGCGAAAACCCAAAAATATTTCTTGTTTCTTGTTAGTTTTTCTTTCTGTTCTATTCGTATAGTAGTTTGCAATATTAAAAGAAAACCCAAAAAGATTTCTCGTTCTTGTTTTGCTTGTTGGGAGCTTTCCTTTGTATATAGTTTTTCTCGTTTTCGTTCTTCTTTCATTTTGCTTTCTTCAGAAAAACAAAAACTCCAAAAATATTCCAGTGTATTTCTTTGAAATTCTTTTCTTTTCTTTGGGTCATAAGGAGAAGACCACGATGAAAATGTTGAGTGGCTCTCATATGCATTATTGTTGATCTAACAAAGAGCCCATATTACCTTGTCTTCTCCTTTGAATAAATGTTTGCAGATTCTAACTTTGTCCACGACACGTGCACTCTTATTATTATCCACATCATTCAGTCGTGCAAGTGAAAGGCAATAATGACGAAATTAAATGAATTGATTGAGATGAAGAAAAGCTAGTATGAACTCAACCTATTTTGGTTTTGTAAATATGATTAGCTCATTGTTCTTGATTCAGCCTATTATGAGTAAACATGTTTGCAATGACAATTAGAGATCATAGTTACTAATGCCATGCTTAAATAGGTAGGAGTGGATAATGGTTTATCTTGTGTGTCAACATGCATTTTAAATGGTTATGATGTAGTATGATAGGATGGTATCCTCCTCTGAATGATTCAAGTGGCTTAACTTGGCACATGTTCATGCATGTAGTTGAATCAAAACCAACATAGCCTCCACGATATTTATGTTCATGGTGATTTATATCCTACTCATGCTTGTATCCAATGTTGATTAATCTCAATGCATGTTTATGACCGTTGTCGCTCTCTAGTTGGTCGCTCCTCAATCTATTTGCTAGCCTTCATTTGTACTAAGCGGGAGTACTGCTTGTGCATCCCCTTCCTTAAAACCCAAAGTTATTCCATATGAGTCCACCATACCTACCTATATGCGGTGTTTACCTGCCGTTCCAAGTAAATTTGCATGTGGCAAACTCTAAATTTTCAAATAATAATCTCTTTTGTATGCCCAAATCGCTCATGAAGCGACAGGGGGCGGTCAACACCTTCCATGCTAAGTGGGTTATTCTCACGATGAGTGTTTATTCGCTTGTCATTCAAGAGAAAGTGGCTGGTAATTGGGATGCCCAGTCGTATGATCAAAATCAAAATATAATAATGAAATAGAACTCCCCCAGATTGTTGTTGGTATGGAGGGCACCCGAGGATTCGACTACCCATGGCTTGTGTTTGTTGGTGGAGGGGGAGTAAAACTTTACCTTTCTGTTTGGGAACCGCCTATAATGTGTCTAGCATGGAAGATGTTGAAAACTCTTGGTCGCTATGTTGACAATGAAAGCATATCTCCCAAAATTATATTAATCTCTGTTTAAAAGCTTCGAGCTCTGGAACCTCTGCAAATCACTGCTTCCCTCTGCGAAGGGTCTATCTATTTACTTTTATTGTTGAGTCATCATCTTCTTATTAAAGCACCAGCTGGAGAGCACTATTTTCATTTATATACTTTGTGTTTAGTTGATGTTGAGTATGAGTGTGACTGGATCTCTTTTACCATGAATTACAATGTCTAGTCAGTGCTTGAACTTCAGAGGTGCTCTGCATTTATGTTTTGCGGTCTCAGAAAGGGCTGGCGAGATACCATTATATCATGATTGTTTTGAAAAAGTGTTGTCATCCGAGATATCTTATTATTGCTCACTAGTTAGTTATTCCATTGATGTGAGTAAATGTGATACCTAAGTGTTATCGTGAATATGGTTAGTTCATAATCTTTGCTGAAGACCTGAACATTGGTTAGACATATTTGCATCATTAAGATCAAAAGAGAGTTTGTAAAAGTTTTTCTTTGTCACTTTCAATTTGTCAACTGAATTGCTTGAGGACAAGCAATTAGTTAAGCTTGGGGGAGTTGCTACGTCTCCATCATATCTATTTTTCCAAACACTTTTGCTCTTGTTTTGGACCCTAATTTGCATGATTTGAATGAAACTAACCCGAACTGACGTTGTTTTCAGCAGAATTGCCATGGTGTTGTTTTTGTGCAGAAATTAAAGTTCTTGGATTGACCTGAAAATTTACGGAGAATATTTATGGAATATATAAAAATACTGGCAGAAGAATATACCAGAGGGGGGCCACCCAGGAGCCACAAGCTCAGGGGGCGTGCCCTATGAGCTTATGGGCCCCCTAGACCTCCGGCAACCCTAACTCCAACTCCATATATGCCTATTCGCCAAGATAAAAATCAAAAAGAAGGATTCATCGTGTTTTACAATACGGAGCCGCGGCCACCTCATTTTCTTCATCGTGAGGGCTGATCTAGAGTCCGTTCGGGGTTCCAGAGAGGGGAATCCGTTGCCGTCATCAGCATCAACCTTCCACCATCGCCAATTTCATGATGCTCACCACCGGGAGTGAGTAATTCCTTCGTAGGCTTGCTAGACAGTGATGAGTTGGATGAGATTTATCATGTAATCGAGTTAGTTTTGTTAGGGCTTGATCCCTAGTATCCACTATGTTCTGAGATTGATGTTGCTATGACTTTGCTATGCCTAATGCTTGTCACTAGGCCCGAGTCTCATGATTTCAGATATGAACCTATTATGTTTTCATGAATATATGTGTGTTCTTGATCCTATCTTGCAAGTTATATGCACCTATTACGTGTTATGATCCGCATACCCCAAGGTGACAATAATTGGGATTCTTTCTGGTGATTACCGTAGTTTGAGGAGTTCATGTATTCACTAAGTGCTAATGGTTTGTTCCAGTTCTCTATTAAAAGGAGGCCTTAATATCCCTTAGTTTCCTTATGGACGCCGCTGCCACGGGAGGGTAGGACAAAAGATGTCATGCAAGTTCTTTTCCATAAGCACGTATGACTATATATGGAATACATGCATGCATTACATTGATGATATGGAGCTAGTTATGTGTCACTCTAGGTTATAACTGCTACATGATGAATATTATCCAACACAATTATCCATCGCTGATCCAATGCCTACGCTTCTCATATATTGATCTTTGCTAAGTTACTGATACGTCTCCAACGTATCTATAATTTTTGATTGTTCCGTGCTATTATATTATCTGTTTTTGATGTTTTATATGCATTAATATGCTATTTTATATTATTTTTGGGACTAACCTACTAACCTAGAGCCCAGTGCCAGTTTCTGTTTTTTCCTTCTTTTTGAGTTTTACAGAAAAGGAATATCAAACGGAGTCCAAACGGAATAAAACTTTACGATGATTTTTCTTGGACCAGAAGAGATCCACGGAGCTTGGAGAGGGGGTCAGAAGATGGCCGATGTCGTGGATTTAACACGGCAGATGCCCTTGGGAAAGGACTTAGGTGTGGAGACATCGCAACGTAGGTTAGCTCGAAGGGGTTGAACGGGACAAAGGACACAGAGGTTTACCCAGGTTCGGCCCCTCACAACGAGGTAAAAGCCTACGTCCTGCTTCTAGTTGTATTTCTTGAGTATCGATTACAAGGGAGCGATCACGCTTGACCTAGCTCTCGATCAGTTGTTTCTTGAGTTAACCCGCTGCCGGGTCTCGCCTTTATATACACAGGTCGAGGCTCCGGGGCTTACAAGAGTCCAAGCCAGATCACACAATCTTGACCAGATCGGTTTCTAAGTTGCCTTGCCTTGCCAGGCAAGTCACCATCGGGCGGCTCACACCTCCGGGTCTTGGGCCTCCACTAGGCCCGCCTCTTAAGCCGCCACCTATCTTCATGCTTCGTCTTCTTGGACCTTTCTTAGGCCTTCTTCATAGTAAGTCGCCAACGGTGTAACCCGTCCCCTCCTGGGCGGGTCACACCTCGGAGTCATATCCCCAACATTAGGCCCTAGATTGATTTGAACTTGTTCATGTCAATCTTCATTGCTTCAGCTTACCAGCCATCTTTTTAGAACTTAACCTGAAATAAACCACTGTAACCTGCCATGATGTCACGTGAATTAAATTAATAAAAACCCATGACATCACAACGGATCTCTTGCATTAACTGGTCATCCGAGAATCGAGGCGCCCGCACTGTTGAGATAATCATGTTGCCTCCTCGATTTCAGCGCATGCCATTTTACTGTTTCCTTATAAATAGGGACGGGGGCCCCTCTTTTCACTTTTTACCCCCGCCCTTCTCTCTCCTTCTTCCTCCTCGCATCGTCCGCCACCGCCGGAGCTCCACCGCTGTCGTTCCTCACCATCGACTCCAACCAGGCCGCTGCATCAACTTGACCGAGACCAGAGATTGCGACGCTCCTCCTCTCTTCAGTCAAGCACCAAGGTAATGTTCTTTCCTTGACCTAGATCCACATTAGATTGATCCTGTTCATTGGGTTCATCGGAGTTCATCGAATTCATGCAAGTTCATCACAGCTCATCCACCATGCCGCTTAGTTCAATCCACAAACGATACTGAAACCTTGCGGTGGTAGTTTTAGTATTTGCTTCAAATCATAGACGCATCCCTTCTCCCTGAGATTCAATCTCTAGCCTATATGTTCTTCCACTGCCATGTTTTAGGTTTAGCCATTTTCTTTTATTTTCAGAGCTGCAGTAGATCCAAAATTATAGGAATAAATTGAGAAACTTGTTTGTCTCACACTTAGCAGAATTTTCTAAACTTCAGCTCCATTGATATTTAACCCGCCGTTTGATGTTCAAGGTGGCTTAGAGAACAACCTTGTAACCCGCCGCGATCTGACTGGCTTAACCATGAATTTGTGATTCACTAGAAAACAACCGACTTAAATATGAATTTTGTAATCATTAGGTGGTTCATCATCATAATGTTAATCCGCCACACTTTTATTCTCAGACCTCAGCTTGTCAAAAAATGACTAAGACCACCACCTCTTTCGACTGGGTTGCTTCTACTATCTCTGAACAATCTCTCAATGAGTATGTTGAGATGGGAGTCTTACCAGCGAAAAATGCCATCCACTGGCGAGTTCTAGGGGCTGAAGTTACGCCTCAACCTAAAGAAGGCGAGGTTATAGTCTTTTCAGATCACCTCCTCCGTGGCTTCTCACCGCCCGGGTGAAAATTCTTTCGGGATATTCTGCACTTCTACAAGCTACACCCCCAAGACATTGGTCCCAACTCTATCTCCAACATATGCAATTTTCAAGTTTTCTGTGAAGTGTACCTTCAAGAAGAGCCCAGTGTTCACCTATTCAGGGAATACTATTATCTGAACCGGCAAACCGAAATGACAGATGGGCCTAGCCTTGAACTAGGCGGGATTTCTATTCAGAGGCGGAGAGATGCCATTTTTCCTGTAGCTGTACTACCTAGTCACCCCAAGGACTGGAACCAGACTTGGTTCTACTGCCAAGATACCTCTCCGGCTGGTGAAAATCCTCCACCGGGTTTTCGCCCCTTCCGGCTCAGTCCTAGGCATGAACTCCCTGACCGGATCACTGCCGTAGAACGGGCCAAGTATGCGCCTACCTTTAAAAAAATAAGGGCTTTAATAGCCAATGGCTTAACTGGAATTGACCTGGTCCGCTGCTGGGTCGCCTGGAGGATTTTGCCTTTGAGCCGCCGCTCCGGCTTAATGTGCCAGTACACCTGTGACGTGAAAGACCCACAGCGATACAGCCAAGTTCGTCTAGATGACAAGCAGATCAACGAAATGACCAAGTCATTGCTTGGGGAAACTTTGGAGAACTACAGTAAAACAGGATTGAACCCTTTCTGCAAATTAACCTGGCTCCTGATGTGAGTATCTGACCCAACCTTTAACTTATCCACTGTTTCCTCATAACATGTATATCTTCTTATCATGATACATGCTTTCAGGCTAATTCTTCCTTCTGGAACAAGAAGCTGCAAGATAAGCCGGCCATCAAAAAGGCCAGAGGAAAGTCTCAGGCTCCAAAAAAGGCCAAAGGAAAGAAACAAGATGCCGCAGATTTATTTGCACTAGAAGATGAGTCGGAGGTAGAACTCGATTCTCTTGGCTTATTTTTTATGCAACTTATTGACGCTGATTCCTCTCAGGATGACGCGGAGACTAGCCATGCAGATGCAGCAGAGGTAACCATAATCTCCTCTGACTCAGAACCTTTGCCAAGACAAAAAACTCGGCGGGTGTCCCAAAAAGTAAGATTTTCTCATCCTCTTGCTCATCTGGACCCCTATTTTATTTTGAAAAAGCAGCAACACGAGGCGAAGCGTGCAACCCGGAGCAGTGGTGGTGACCTTGCAACCGGCTTACCCAACACACCTGCCCCTTGCAAGTGCCGAAATGAGGTGCCACATAATCCATCCCTCTCCTTTCCAAAGGCGGGTCTCATTCGTCAACCGCTTAACTCTTCCGATTCAAACTACCAGGGAACACCTCATTCATCCTCTGGTGAATCTACTGGGACTCAGATGCCTGTCTTCAAAATTGCCCAAGGGTAAGCTCTCTCATTTGCTGGTCAATAAATCATAATATATACTCATACTCTTGTATTCTTGTCACAGAGGCATGGCAAAAACGGGAAAAAATTGAAAATGGGCGGTTCTTCCAAGAACACCAAAGCTGCTGAACCGGAGAAGCAAGTGCCAGGAGCCTTAGAGGCTTCAACTCAAAACTCAAAACCCTGAAGCCCTTGCTAATGACCCGCCACCACAAGCTGATGCCACAGCCTTTGATCCAATGAACACTGAGGTTGACCCGGCCATCACGCATGACCCGCCAAGTCCTAAACCACCCAGCCCTGTCAAGCTTACTGAAGAGGTCCCTTCTTACAAGACCGCCAAGGATGTCATCATCACTGGCACAAGCTATACAGAGCCAGGGAATCCTACTATCTTGGCCAAACACAGTGCCAAAGAAGAGCCGCCAGCAGAAGACAAATGCAAATTGAAGCTGGATCTAGAGAGTTATGCCGCCCTCAATACAAATGACATCCACGCGGGTTATCTGAACCGCCTTCATACTAGCCATGACCTGGGAGCCGGTTTAGTGAATCTTATGAAGGAACGCTATGAGGTATGTTACTAACCCCTTTCCATATGTATTTATATAGCCGCCAAGTCTAGAGGATAGGAAAAGGTTGAGTATGCTGTAGACTTAATAAAAATCTTCAAGCTATAGCCTCTCAGGGCCGGCTTATCCTATCAAGATGAGCCGGGTCTTTCGGATATTAGCCTTGAATGAACTTTGTACAGCTTTTCAACCATTAATTCATAGTAACAAGATGAGCCATACAGATAATTAACTCTAAGATCCAAATATGTAGCCCCCAAGGGCCGGCTTAACTTAACAATATGAGCCGGGACTTATAGTCACTTTAATTTGAAAAATTCCAATATGTAGCCCCCACGGGCCGGTCTAAACTGACAAGTTGAACCAGGTCGTATTTTTTTTAAATGATCTACATTAGCCCCCAAGTGCCAAGTATATTGCTTGCAATGTGCTTGGGACTTCAATTAATCCGCATCACAAAAACCTGTCTTCTATGTTGTAACCATTATCTCACTGTTGTCTTTCAGGCAGAATTGATTATGAAGGAGTCGCAAGTTGGCGATTTCAGAAAAACTTTAAAGCCGCAGCAGACAGAAACCTCGAAGGCCAAGTTAGATCTGAAGGCCTCATTAGAGGAAATTGAGAAATTGAAGGCAGGTTTTGATGCTGAGAGAGCCACCTGGGAATCTGATAAAGCAGCTCTAGTGAAGAAAGCCAAAGAAGCTGAAGCTCAACTTAAGCCAGTGATCGATGAGCTCGCCGGCTTAAAGCAGCACATTATCCATATGACAGCCGCCATCTTCGGTAAGATTCATATACCACTCATCATCTGTTTTAGTCTTTCTTTAACTCATCTGGCGACTTATAAGATGTAATGTTTTTATCCTGCCTGGCGACTCTTATGCCTCAATTGAACAGGTTCTAGAAGCGCCAGCCTTGGTGAAAGTATGCTACTAAAATTAAAGGCAGTGTACTCCTTGACCGAGCAGTTATATACGGGAACTCTGCGCAGTCTTGTTTCCCTGTCAGGTGGGAAAAAACCTCCAACACTTATCAAGACCGTGCTAGATCGGCTCTCGACAGCACCGGCTCAAATTGAAGAGTGCCGATTGTCAGCCGCCCGAGTTGGAGCTATTGTCGCTCTAAGTCGAGCCAAGGCATGGCAAGCAGAACTTGAACTGGAGGAAATAGCCACCGGATGCCCCGAATTTAAAGATGACGGGTCAAGTTTTAAAGAACAAGATTTTAACAAGTGCGTCGGGGAGATGCGGCCCGTGGCATGCAAGCTTATTGAAGGACTGAATCTGAAGCACTACACACCGGCTTATGATGATCAGAACAACAAAATTAAGCCGCCAACCCATGAAGTGATGAATCTTGTTCCCGCCAGGCGTAAGCACCTCTTTGCCCCTGACCTTGACTCTGCTCCAATTATAAATTATGAAGCCATATTCAAGGCCTTAACCGGCATCGACTGGACATCGCCTGACCTTCAGATGGCCGAAGAAGAAGAGACCACGTGGGATGACCCGTAGTCGTCAACTCGCCAAGAAGGAAACTGATTCATAGTAATGACGGTCCAGGCGGCTTTCGGGCCAGGGTGTAAGAATGCAGCTTCAGAAAATACTTTGTTTCAACCCTGTGGGCTCGTGAAAGCCTTGTATTAGGCTTGTTTAAAACAATGATCCACCATGTCATGCCTTCATGCATGTTGATCTTAAATTTTGAACCACCAGTTTTAATATTTATGATGGGCTTGATCTGATCATTCATACCAGTCATAGCAGTACTCTTATTTGTGCGTAAAACTTTATATGTCCTGCCAAAAAAGGTTAAACATATGTCCTGGCGACTTAAGGTCAAAAACCAGGACGGGTGACAATCCAAACATATATAGCCTATTATGATTATTGACACTATAATCAAGGCCATTCAAGTCAAAATATATTGACAACATAAAGTCAAAAATCAGAGCGGGTTACCAAACCCGAATATTCATATAACAATTGAAAACATACCTGTAGATTTTGATCATACTGACGGCTTAAACATCAATATCCAACACGGGCGACAACCCAAAGACTTACAATCGTATGACTTCAATTATTCAAACCAAAGCATACTGGCAACTTAAAGTCCATAGCCAGGGCGGGTTACCAAACCCAAAATACTCAAACATGAGTCATACAATCTGAGCTCTATGACCTGGATTGTCAAAATTCACGTAACAGAAAAAATCTTTAGGAGAAACAAATCCAAAGGACTCCAGAGGAAAATACAAAAAATTTCAAATAATTGCCTGGCTGGCTTACCAAAGCATGACCAAACAAGTTGGCTCACAGGGCCATGTGCTTTCAAGGGCCGCACAGCCATTGAGTTAATCCTAGCTCACTGTAAGTCGGCTCTCACGTGACACAAGCCACCGTTTTAACCTTAACGAGTTCAGGGTCTTGAAAAATATTGACTGTTAAGAGTTTGGCGGGTCACTTGGTGGAGTAGCAAGTTGCAAACAGGCAGGATAGCTCATAATTTGGCGTCCACGCCTAGTCAAGAGGGTATGAAAGCTAAACCCGGTGGGTTGGAAGCCCCCAATTGACCTTATGACCAAATAATAAAGACTCAGATACACAAAAATGAAACGACAGAGGCCCTGATTTTTTTGGGTTGCCGGCTTTATTATATTGATCATAAAATATATATACTGACAAATGTATGTACAAAGATGAGAGCCGGTGGTTTAGGTGTAATAAGGTCGAAGATGAGCAATATTCCAGGGCCGGCGGGTCTCCTCCTCCGACTTGCGTGAATCCTTGTGTTCTCGTATATCAATGAGGTAATAAGACCCGTTATTCAGGTTTTTGCTGACCAGAAAGGGCCCTTCCCAAGGAGGTGATAACTTATGCATATCAGTCTGATCTTGAATCAGCCGGAGTACCAAGTCACCTTCTTGAAATGCTCGAGTTTTAACTCTGCGGCTATGATAGCGACGCAAGTCTTGTTGATATATCGCTGAACGAGCCGCCGCAAAGTCATGCTCCTCATCCAAAGCATCGAGTGCGTTTTGATGTGCTATCTCATTATCAGCTTCAACATAAGCCGCCACACGGGGCGAGTCATGACGTATATCACTTGGAAGAACCGCCTCTGCACCATAGACCATGAAGAAAGGCGTATAGCTATTGACCTGTTAGAGGTGGTATTGATACTCCAGAGCACTGAAGGTAACTCCTCAACCCAACAACCCGGTGTTCTCTTCAAAGGAACCATAAGCCGGGGCTTGATACCTCTCAAAATTTCTTGGTTAGCCCTCTCAGCCTGGCTATTAGACTGTCGATGAGACATAGAATAAACATCAAGACGAATATGCTCTCGTTGACAGAACTCCTTCATAGCACCCTTAGACAAATTAGTGCCATTATCAGTGATGATACTATGTGGGTAACCAAAACGAAAGATCAGCTTTTTAACACACTGGACTGCGGTCGCCGCATCACAGTTGCTAACCGGCTCTGCTTCAACCCACTTGGTAAATTTGTCAACCGCCACCAAGAGGTGGGTTTTCTTATCCTTAGACCTTTTGAAAGGTCCAACCATATAAGCCCCCAGACTGCAAACGGCCAAGTAATTGGAATCATCCTCAACTCTTGAGCCGGCACATGAGCCCGTCGAGAAAATTTCTGACATCCATCACACTTACTGACGATATCCTCTGCATCAGCATGAGCCGTTAACCAATAAAACCCATGACAAAAAGCTTAAGCCACTAAAGACTTAGAGCCGGCATGATGACGACAATCACCTTCATGGATCTCTCTTAAAATCTCACGGCCCTCGTCAGGTGAAACACATCGTTGGAACACACCTGTCACACTGCATCGGTGTAACTTGCCATTGACAATAGTCATAGACTTAGACCTCCTGGTGATTTGCCTTGCCAAAGTTTCATCCTCAGGTAACTCACCCGGGGTCATATAAGCCAAGTAGGGAAGTGTCCAATCAGGAATAGCATGGAGAGCTGCCACCAACTGCGCCTCCGGATCAGGAATAGCAAGATCCTCTTCTGATGGTAACTTTACTGAGGGATTATGCAATACATCAAGAAACACATTAGGAAGCACCGGCTTACGTTGAGACCCAAGCCGGCTCAAGGCATCGGCCGCCTCATTCTTCCGTCGATCTAGATGCTCCACCTGGTACCCCTTGAAGTGACCAGAAATGTTGTCAACCGCCCGGCGATAAGCCGCCATGAGCGGGTCTTTGGAATCCCATGTGCCTGAAACCTGCTGAGCCACCATGTTTGAGTCACCAAAACACCTGACCAGGCTTAAATTCATCTCTTTGGCCATTCGAAGGCCGTGGAGTAAAGCCTCATATTTTGCTGCATTATTAGTACAAGGAAACATCACCCTTAAAACATAACAAAATTTATCACCTCGTGGGGAAGTCAAAATAACTCTAGCCCCCGAGCCTTCCAGCTGCCTGGACCCATCAACGTGGATCGTCCAATATGTGTTATCAGGCCTCTCCTCAGGCGTCCGCAATTCTGTCCAGTCATTGATGAAATCCACCAGAGCCTGAGATTTGATAGCTGTTCTTGGCATATATTTCAAAGCATGAGGGCCGAGTTCTATTGCCCACTTAGCAACTCGGCCTGTGGCCTCCTTGTTTTGAATAATGTCTCCTAAAGGAGCAGAGCTGACCATAGTAATAGGATGACCAATAAAATAATGCTTCAACTTACGACTCGCCATGAACACTCCATATACTAATTTCTGCCAATGCGGATACCGTTGCTTGGACTCAATCAACACCTCACTGACATAATAAGCCGGCCTCTGGACTGGGTATTCCTTACCTGTCTCTTTATGCTCCACCACAATCGCCACACTGATAGCCTTACTATTAGCCGCCACATACATGAGCAAAGGTTCTTTCTCAATGGGAGCCGCAAGGACGAGTGGCTCAGCTAACTGCTTTTTGAGCGCCTCAAACACCTTATCAGCAGCTTCACTCCAGACAAAATGATCTGTCTTCTTCATCATCTGGTATAAAGGAATTGCCTTCTCTCCCAGGCGGCTTATGAACCGCCTTAAGGCCGCGATACGACCCACCAGGCGCTGGACGTCATTGACACACACACCGGCTTAGCCAATGAAGTGATAGCTTTAATCTTCTCTGGTTTAGCTTCAATACCCCTCTCTGAGACTAGAAAACCCAAGAGCTTGCCTGCAGGTACACCGAAAACATATTTGGCCGGGTTAAGCATCATCTTATAGACCCGGAGATTGTCAAAAGTCTCCCTTAGATCATCCAAGAGCGTCTCCTTTTTCCTGGATTTGACCACAATGTCATCCACATAAGCATGCACATTACACCCAATTTGACTATGAAAACAATTCTGAACACAATGCTAATAAGTCGCCTGGGCACTCTTAAGCCCAAAAGGCATAGATACATAGCAGAAGGCTCCGAAAGGGGTGATAAAAGACGTCTTCTCTTGGTCTTTAACTGCAATCTTGATCTGATGATAACCAGAATAAGCATCCAAGAAACATAAACTTTCACAACCCGCCGTGGCATCAATAATCTGGTCAATACGGGGAAGAGCAAACAGATGAGCTGGACAAGCTTTGTTAAGATTTGTGTAGTTAACACACATACGCCAAGTGCCATTCTTCTTAAGCACCAGCACCGGGTTAGCCAACCACTCCGGATGAAAGACTTCCACAATGAACCCAGCTGCCAATAGTCGGGCCACTTCTTCTCCAATGGCCTTACGTTGCTCCTCATTGAAAAGATGGAGAAACTATTTAACCGGCTTAAATTTAGGATCCACATTAAGAGTGTGCTCAGCGAATTCTCTCGGTACACCCGGCATGTCAGAAGGTTTCCATGCAAAAATGTCCCGATTCTCACGGATGAACTCGATGAGCGCGCTTTCCTATTTAGGATCCATGTTAGCCCCCACTGTGAACTGCTGAGATGAGTCGCCAGGGACAAAGTCAATTTTCTTAGTATCATCAGCTGACTTAAATTTCAACAAATTGTCTTGCTCGGTGGTGGGCTTCTTCAAGGGGGTCATATCGGCCGGGTCAACATTATCTTTATAAAATTTTAGTTCCTCAGTAGCACAGGCTGATTCAACATAGGCAGCATCTCCTTCTTCACATTCCAAAGCAATCCTTCGATCACCATGGACTATAATAGTACCCTTACGTCCTGGCATCTTAAGCTACAAATAAACATAACAAGGTCGTGCCATAAACTTGGCATAAGCCGGCCGTCCGAACAGGGCATGATAAGGACTCTTGATTTTAACCACTTCAAACCATAATGTCTCTGCTATGTAGTCATAGTCGTCAGCAAAAGCCACTTCCAAGGCAATCTTACCAACTAGATATGCCGACTTACCAGGTACCACACCATGAAAAACTGTAGAGGACGGCTTAAGCTGCTTATCAGTTAAATTCATCCGGTGAAAGGTATCATAATAAAGGATATTGATACTGCTGCAACCGTCCCTGAGCACTTTGGTGAATTTATAACCCCCAACCTGAGGGGCTACCACCAACGCCAGTTGACCTGGGTTGTCAACCCGGGCGGGTGATCCTCTCGACTGCATGTGATTGGTTGCTCTGATCATCACAAGTATTGAGGTACCACCGGCTCAATCGCACTGACCGCGTGTTTATGAACCTTCTGATCTCGTTTGCAAAGACTCGTGGTAAAAACATGATATTGGCCATTGTTAAGTTGCTTTGGATTACTCTGGTATCTTGACTGATGCTGCTGGTTACCCTGACCAGACTGCTGGTTATAACCACCCTGGTTGCCCTGTCCTTGATATCTAGAACTTGAGCCGCCACCACCAAAGCCGGGCCCCTGTGAGCCGGATCCTGACCCGCCAGGCGGGCCATTATTGTTGCCTTGATTCTGATTGAAGTTGGAATTCCTGTACTCTCTCATGATGAAACAGTCCTTCCAAGCATGAACTGTCGGTTTATTGGGTAGACTGTGTTTTGGGCAAGGTTCGTTCATCATCGCCTCAATGTTAAATTTTGGCCCTCCAAAGGCCTGCTTACCATTGCCATTACGGCGCTGGCTTTTATATCCAGTGTTGGTGTTAGCTACAAGATCTGACCCGCCATCGGGTTGTCTATGCTTACCACCGTTACCCTGGTTGTGACCATTATGCCCTGTCATGTTCTGCTGCTGACCCTTACCATTACCACTCTTCTTTCCCTTATTGGATTTTTCATCATCAGATCCAGGATCTTTGGTGGTATCAGACTCGGCATACTTGATGAGAGCCGCCATGAGCTCTCCCATGTCATTACAGTGACACTTAAGCCGCCCAAGCTTTTGCTTAAGGGGGGTAAACTGACAATTCTTCTCCAAGACCAGGACAGCTGAACCTGCCGCAATGCTATCAGATGAATGGATAATAGCTGAAACCCGGCGGACCCAATGGTGGGCCGACTCGTCCTCCTGCTGTACACAGTTATCTAGATCAATAATCATCAGAGGCTGCTTACAAGTTCCCTTAAAGTTCTGGATGAAACGCGCTTTCAACTCAGCGCATGAATTGATGGAATTGGTGGGTAAACCTTTCAACCAGGTTCAAGCCGGTCCATCTAACATCATGGTGAAGTACTTGTCACATACAACATCATTAACATCTAGCATCTCCATAGCCAGCTCATAGCTCTCAATCCAAGCCTCAGGTGGAAGATCAGCTATATAATTAGGCACCTTACGAGGGCCCTTAAAATCCTTGGGTAAACGTTCATTGCGTAGAGCCGGCACTAGACACGGCACACCAACTGTTCTGGATGTCGTCCCAGCCTCAACAGATGTCGAAGGGTTTACTGGAAACTGCTGATGAGCCCCTAGTTGACCCGCCAATTCCGCCTCACGACGGGTTCTCGCCTAATCCACAATGGCCTGAGCATTGTTCAGCATACTATCATCACGGGGCGGGTTATGTCCACGGGGCGGGTCATTACGAGGCGGGTTACGACGCCGTTCACTGTTGGAAACCGCCGGCGACTCAATACGCCGGCTATAGCTTCGACTTGGGCGGGGAGTTGAGTGAACGCGCTCACGACTGTACGAATAAGCCGCCTGCTGTGCTACAGCCGTCTGAAGAAGCTCCACCACATTCCGGGTCTCTATCGCCACTGGAGACTCACCTTCGATCGGGATGGCCACCAGCCATGTAGCCGCTGCTATCATGTTATCCACTGGGTTAGAATAATGGCCAGAGGGTGTTGGAACCCATTGAGGTGGGGTCAGATCCCTACGAGGCACGTCTGGGACACGAGGCTCGGCCGCCGCCCCGGTCCCCGGCGCCTCAGTAGCCCGGGTTACGATGGGCGGGTTACTCGTCCCTGCCCCAGGTGTCTTAAAAAGATTCTGCCCCTCAAACTGCGAAGGTAAGTGACTCTGGTGCCTTCTTCGAAAAACAGCATTGGCCGCATTCTGATCTAGACTTAGGCAGAAAGCTTCTGCCCTTATCCGCTGTGACTCGGCATCCATCGAAGCTCGCTCCGTCGCCATCCTGACGTTCTCTGCATTAAGATCCTCTTGGGCTTTGGCCACCTCATCTCGCACCTTTGCAACTTCTGCATTATGCTGTGCTTGATTCGCTATAGTCACCTCCGTGGCTAACAGAGTCATCAGGGTGCCCAAGAGCTCAGATAAAACCTGAGTCGGCGGCCGAACAGAGCCGCCCGCCCCAGCTGTCGCAACAGCAGTTGAACCGGATGTCATGGCAGCAGTTGTTGATGAGTTTACCATTGGTTGCGTACCAGCCATAAAAATAGCAGCCCTGCTCGGTGGCTCGTAAGGGTCCAGAATACTGTCACCATCGGAATAGCCCCCAAGCCCGCCATCCTGAAGCTGATAGATTGATTTGGTTTCTCCGGTCGATGACTCATCACCTGAATAGATGGCCATCTCTCCACCAGATACATAACCTTCCTCAAGATCCGCCCCATGAACAAAGCCAACAAAGACATGCTTCCGGCAGGGTTGACCCCTAGCGGGTCGCGCGCGCTGAGCCATCTCGATGATGTCAGTGCAGGTGTCCGGCTCAGGTTCTGACTCGCCGATCTTGCCGATGAAGACATGAATTCTGCCAAAGGGGACCCAGTACCCATACTCGATTGAGTCGCCTCGAGGCCCCAGCCAGCATCGTCGATGTAGATCTTGTCATGGTGACTCTTAGTCATCTAGCCCACGGCATATCCTTTGATCCCTGAGAAGTTGCCCTTCAAGAACTCGAAACCACCGTGCTCTGGCCCCATGGTGGGCGCCAACTGTCGCGGATTTAACATGGCAGATGCCCTTGGGAAAGGACTTAGGTGTGGAGCCATCGCAACGTAGGTTAGCTCGAAGGGGTTGAACGGGACAAAGGACATAGAGGTTTACCCAGGTTTGGCCCCTCACAACGAGGTAAAAGCCTATCTCCTGCTTCTAGTTGTATTGCTTGAGTATCGATTACAACGGAGCGATCACGCTTCACCTAGCTATCGATCAGTTGTTTCTTGAGTTAACCCGCCGCCGGGTCTCGCCTTTATATACACAGGTCGAGGCTCCGGGGCTTACAAGAGTCCAAGCCGGATCACACAACATGACCAGCTCGGTTTCTAAGTTGCCTTGCCTTGCCAGGCAAGTCACCATCGGGCGGATCACACCTCTGGGTCTTGGGCCTCCACCAGGCCCGCCTCTTAAGCCACCGCCTATCTTCAAGCTTCGTCTTCTTGGACCTTTCTTAGGCCTTCTTCATAGTAAGTCGCCAACGGTGTAACCCGGCCCCTCCTGGGCGGGTCACACCTCGGAGTCATATCCCCAACAGCCGAGGAGGCCACAAGCCTGCGAGGCGCGCCCCTGGGGGGGCGCCCTGAGAGCTTGTGGGCCCCTTGGGAGTCCTCCAACCCTAATTATTGTGCTATAAATTCCCAAATATTCCAAAACCACTAGAAGTGTACACCAAAATACTTTTCCGCCGCCGCAAGCCTCTGTTCCCGTGATATCCCATCTTGGGGCCTTTTCCGATGATCTGCCGGAGGGGGATTTGATCACGGAGGGCCTCTACATCAACCTTGCTACCCTACTGATGATGCGTGAGTAGTTTACCACAGACCTATGCGTCCATAGCGAGTAGCTAGATGGCTTCTTCTCTCTCTTTGATCTTCAATACAATGTTCTCCTCGATGTTCTTGGAGATCTATTCGATGTAATACATTTTTGCGGTGTGTTTGTTGAGATCCGATGAATTGTGGATTTATGATCAGATTATCTATGAATATTATCTGAGCCTTCTCTGAACTCTTTTATGCATGATTAAGACATCTTTGTATTTCTCTTTGAACTATCGATTTGGTTTGGCCAACTAGATTGGTTTTTCTTGCAATGGGAGAGGTGCTTAGTTTTGGGTTCAATCTTGCGGTGTCCTCACCCAGTGACAGAAGGGGTAGCGAGGCACGTATTGTATGGTTGCCATCGAGAATAAAAAGATGGGGTTTTCATCATGTTGGTTGAGTTTATCCCTCTACATCATGTCATCTTACTTAAAGCGTTGCTCTGTTCTTATGAACTTAATTCTCTAGATGCAGGCAGGAGTCGGTCGATGTGTGGAGTAATAGTAGTAGATGCAGAATCATTCCGGTCTACTTGTCACAGACGTGATGCCTATATTCATGATCATTGCCTTAGACATCGTCATAACTTTGCGCGTTTTTATCAATTGCTCAACAGTAATTTGTTCACCCACCGAATGCTATCTTCAAGAGAGAAGCCTCTAGTGAAACCTATGGCCCCCGGGTCTATTTTCCATCATATATTTTCAGATCTATAAACCAAAAAACCCAAAAATACATTGCTGCAATTTATTTGTTTTTTACTTTGTTTTATGTTTTAGTAATCTTTTATACCTATCTCTATTAGATCTCACTCTTGTTCGAGACCATGAAGGGATTGACAACCCCTTTTTCGCGTTGAGTGCAAGTGTTTGTTAGTTTGTGCAGGTGCATAGATTGGAGACTTGCTTGTGCCTCCTACTGGATTGTTACCTTGGTTCTTAATTGAGGGAAATACTTATCTCTACTTTGCTGCATCACCCTTTCCTCTTCAAAGGAAAAAAAAACGCAAGCTCAAGAAGTAGCAGGAAGAATTTCTGGCACCGTTGTCGGGGAGGTTCTACATCAAGCCTACCAAGTACCCATCATAAACTCTCGTCTCTTGCATTACATTGTTTGCCATTTGCCTCTCGTTTTCCTCTCCTCCACTTCTAAAATGTTTTCAGAAAAATGCAAAAATATTTGCCTTTTTATTCGCCTTCTTTCATTCGTCTTTTCGTTTGCCTTTATGTCTTACTTGGTTTGTTTGCTCGTTCGCTTGGTATAATTGTGTGTTTATTGAAAATAAAAAAAAAGTTTATGGATCCTCATCCACTTTCTAATCTCTTTAAAAGGTCCAACTATGATGAACCAATTGCTAGTGAGTTGCGTGCACTAGATTATCTTTATGAAGTTTTGCTTGAAATTTGTGAATCTAAAAATTGTGATGAAATTTATGAAGTGATTCACGATAGCTCCTTGAATGAAAAGCATGATTGTAATGATGTTATTATAAATTCTATTAATGTAAATTGTGCTAATAATATGCACAACCCCAAGCTTGGGGATGCTAATTTTGATATGTCCACTACTTATTGTAATGATTATGATTGGGGTGATAATGCTTCTTATGATCTTGAAAATTTATTTAAGCCTCATGATAATAATCTTTGCAATAATATTGAAAGTGGGTTTGGAAGAGTGTCAACTCTAGGAAATAATGATACCACTACTTTGGATTTTGATCAATCTTATGAAATTTTTGATAAAAGTGGGCTCGGAGAAGTAATGACTTTATTCTATGTAAATCCCACTATTTTGGACGAGTGTCAACTTTGCATGCATGTGAATCATGTAGAGAATATGTTATGTGATAGCTATATTATTGAATTTGAATATGATCCCACATGTAATTATTATGAGAGAGGGAAAGATGGTTGTAGAAATTTTCATGTTACTAAATTACCTCTCGTTATGTTGAGATTGCTATTGTTTCTTTCTTCTTCCTTACATATGCTAGTTTTTGCTTGTTTTGATAAATCTTTTCCCTATAAAATGCCTATGCATAGGAAGTATGTTAGACTTAATCTTGTTTTTTTTTCACATGCTATATGATGCTCTCTTTGTGCTTCAATTTTTGTCTTTCATGTGAGCATCATTAAAGTTATCAATGCCTAGCTAAAAGGCTTTAAAGAAAAGCGCTTGTTGGGAGACAACCCGATATTTTTATTTTCTGTTTTTATGTTAAATACACATTATTACCTCTGTAGTAATTGTGTTTTTGTGTTTTAGTTAGTGTTTGAGCCAAGTAAGACCTTTGGGATGGTCTACGGTGATAGTTGATTTGATCTTGCAGAAAAACAGAAACTTTTAGGCTCATTGACACAAATTCAAAAAATCACAGAAACGTGATTTTGAACTGAATTCTTTACACAAGATTTATATACAAATTACCCAGGTTTTACTAATTTTTCATATTTTTTGGAGTTACAGAAGTATACAAAATTTCCAGATTACTACAGACTATTCTGTTTTTGACAGATTCTGCTTTCTATGTGTTGTTTGCTTATTTTGATGAATCTATGGGTAGTATCGGGGGGTATGAACCATGGAGAAGTTGGAATACAGTAGATATTACACCAATATAAATAAATAATGAGTTCACAACAGTACCTAAAGTGGTGATTTATTTTATTATACTAACGGATCGTATGAGTTTTCTGTTGAGTTTTGTGTTGTGAAGTTTTCAAGTTTTGGGTAAAGATTTGATGGACAACGGAATAAGGATTGGCAAGAGCCTAAGCTTGGGGATGCCCAAGGCACACCAAGGTAATATTCAAGGACAACCAAGCATCTAAGCTTGGGGATTCCCCGGATGGCATCCCCTCTTTTGTCTGCAATCCATCGGTAAATTTACTTGAGGCTATATTTTTATTCACCACATGATATGTGTTTTGCTTGGAGCGTCTTGTATGATATGAGTATTTTATTCTTAGTTTGCCACAATCATCCTTTCTGTACACACCTTTTGAGAGGGATACACATTAATCATGAATTTATTAGAATACTCTATGTGCTTCACTTATATCTTTTGAGCTAGGCAGTTTGCTCTAGTGCTTCACTTATATCTTTTTAGAGCACGTCGGTGGCTTTATTTTATAGAAATTGTTGAACTCTCATGCTTCACTTATATTATTTTGAGAGTCTTTAAACATCATGGTAATTTTCTTAAGTTATGAATTTAGTCCTAATATGATGGGCATCCAAGAGGGATATAATAAAAACTTTCATATAAAGAGCAATGAATAAAATGAGAAGTTTGATTCCTTGCATTTGTTTTGAGATATAAAGATGGTGATATTAGAGTCATGCTAGTGAGTAATTGTGGATTGGTAGAAATACTTGTGTTAAAGTTTGTGATTCCCGTAGCATGCACGTATGGTAAACCGTTATGTGATGAAGTCGGAGCATGATTTATTTTTTGATTGTCTTCCTTATCACTGGCGGTCGGGGACGAGCGATGGTCTTTTCCTACCAATCTATCCCCCTAGGAGCATGCGTGTAGTACTTTGTTTTGATAGCTAATAAATTTTTGCAATAAGTATGTGAGTTCTTTATGACTAATGTTGAGTCCATGGATTATACGCACTCTCACCCTTCCACCATTGCTAGCCTCTCTAGTACCGCGCAACTTTCGCCGGTGCATTAAACCCACCATATACCTATTATGGCATTTCCATAGCCATTCCGAGATATATTGCCATGTAACTTCCACCGTTCCATTTATTATGACACGCACCATCATTGTCATATTTCTTTGCATGATCATGTAGTTGGCATAGTATTTGTGGCAGGGCCACCATTCATATTTTTTTATACATGTCACTCTTGATCATAGCACATCTCGGTACACCGCCGGAGGCATTCATATAGAGTCATATCTTGTTCTAGTATCGAGTTGTAATTTTTGAGTTGTAAGTAAATAAAAGTGTGATAATCATCATTATTAGAGCATTGTCCCATGTGCGGAAAGGATGATGTTCCCTCACAAGTTGGGATGAGTCTCCGGACTTTACAAAGAAATAAAAGAGGCCAAAGAAGCCCAAACAAAAAAAATGAGAGAAAAGAGAGAAGGGACAATGTTACTATCTTTTTTCCACACTTGTGCTTCAAAGTAGCACCATGATGTTCATGATAGAGAGTCTCCTATTTTTCATTATAGAATTTGGCTTGTATATTCCAATGATGGCCTTCCTCAAAATTGCCCTAGGTCTTTGTGAGCAAGCAAGTTGGATGCACACCCACTTAGTTTCTTTTTGAGCTTTCATACACTTATAGCTCTAGTGCATCTGTTGCATGGCAATCCCTACTCACTTGCATCGATATCAATTGATATGCATCTCCATAGCCCATTAATTTGCCTAGTTGATGTGAGACTTTCTCCTTCTTTTGATCTTCTCCACAACCACCATATTCTATTCCACCTATAGTGCTATATCCATGGCTCACACTCATGTATTGCGTGAAAGTTGAGAAAGTTTGAGAACACCAAAAGTATGAAACAATTGCTTGGCTTGTCATTGGGGTTGTGCATGATGAAATAATTTGTGTGATGAAGATGGAGCATAACCAGACTATATGATTTTGTAGGGATAACTTTCTTTGGCCATGTTATTTTGAGAAGACATGATTGCTTTATTAGTATGCTTGAAGTATTATTGTTTTTATGTCAATATTAAACTTTTGTTTTGAATCTTATGGATCTGAATATTCATGCCACAATAAAGAAGATTACATTGATAAATATGTTAGGTAGCATTCCACATCAAAAATTCTGTTTTTACCATTTACCTACTCGAGGATGACAGGAATTAAGCTTGGGGATGCTTGATACGTCTCCAACGTATCTATAATTTTTGATTGTTCCATGCTATTATATTATCTGTTTTGGATGTTTTATATGCGTTAATATGCTATTTTATATTATTTTTGGGACTAACCTATTAACCTAGAGCCCAGTGCCAGTTTCTGTTTTTTCCTTGTTTTTGAGTTTTACAGAAAAGGAATATCAAACGGAATAAAACTTTACGATGATATTTCTTGGACCAGAAGACATCCACGGAGCTTGGAGAGGGGGTCAGAAGATGGCCGAGGAGGCTACAAGCCTGCCAGGCACGCCCTTGGGGGGGCACCCTGAGGGCTTGTGGGCCCCTCGGGAGTCCTCCAACCCTAATTCTTGCGCTATAAATTCCCAAATATTCCAAAACCACAAGAAGCGTCCACCAAAATACTTTTCCACCGCCACAAGCCTCTGTTCCCTTGAGATCCCATCTTGGGGCCTTTTTCGGTGATCTGCCGGAGGGGGATTCGATCATGGAGGGCCTCTACTTCAACCTTGCTGCCCTACCGATGATGCGTGAGTAGTTTACCACAGACCTACGGGTCCATAGCTAGTAGCCAGATGGCTTCTTCTCTCTCTTTGATCTTCAATACAATGTTCTCCTCGATGTTCTTGGAGATCTATTTGATGTAATACTTTTTTGCGGTGTGTTTGTTGAGATCCGATGAATTGTGGATTTATGATCAGATTATCTATGAATATTATTTGAGTCTTCTCTGAACTCTTTTATGCATGATTAAGATATCTTTGTATTTCTCTTCGAACTATTGATTTGGTTTGGCCAACTAGATTGGTTTTTCTTGCAATGGGAGAGGTGCTTAGTTTTGGGTTCAATCTTGTGGTGTCCTCACCCAGTGACAGAAGGGGTAGCGAGGCACGTATTGTATTCTTGCCATCGAGGATAAAAAGATGAGGTTTTCATCATATTGCTTGAGTTTATCCCTCTACATCATATCATCTTATTTAAAGCGTTGCTCTGTTCTTATGAACTTAATACTCTATATGCAGGCAGGAGTCGGTCGATGTGTGGAGTAACAGTAGTAGATGCCGAATCGTTTTGGTCTACTTGTCACAGACGTGATGCCTATATTCATGATCATTGCCTTAGATATTGTCATAACTTTGCGCTTTTCTATCAATAGCTCAGGAGTAATTTGTTCACACACCGTATGCTATCTTCAAGAGAGAAGCCTCTAGTGAAACCTATGGCCCCCGGGTCTATTTTCCATCATATATTTTCAGATCTATAAACCAAAAAACCCAAAAATACCTTGCTGCAATTTATTTGTTTTAATTTGTTTTATGTTTTAGTAATCTTTTATACCTATCTCTATTAGATCTCACTCTTGTTCGAGATCGTGAAGGGATTGACAACCCCTTTTTCGTGTTGAGTGCAAGTGTTTGTTAGTTTGTGCAGGTGCATAGATTGGAGACTTGCTTGTGCCTCCTACTGGATTGATACCTTGGTTCTTAACTGAGGCAAATACTTATCTCTACTTTGCTACATCACCCTTTCCTCTTCAAGGAAAAAATCAACGCAAGCTCAAGAAGTAGCAGTTACTTTTGCTGTTGCTGCTGTTACGATCACTACAAAATTGCTACTATTACTATTGCTGCTATTACTATTGCTACTATTACCGTTACTATCAAACCACCATACTACTTTGCTACCGATCACCTTGCTGCAGATATTAAGTCTTTCAGGTGTGGTTGAATTGACAACTCAACTGCTAACACTCGCGAATATTCTTTGGCTCCGGTTGTGTCGAATCAATAAATTTGGGTTGAATACTCTACCCTGGAAAACTGTTGCGTCCCCTATAATTGTGGGTTATCACCGGACCAAGAAATTTAGGTAGAGCCTAAGTTTTTGTCTTACATCAATATTTTTGTCCATCCTATGTAAGGCCCCCCGCCATTGCCCTCGGTTTTCAGCCGTTAAATTTGGTGGGATCAGGTTTATACGCATTTTGTTCTCACTCCTGCAATGGTCGATCACCCTGCCGACATATATGTTATGCCATGTGGCATGACTTGCCACACAAGCCATGAGTCACAAGTCCACGCCCCTGACCCGCACAAACCCGTGTAACCATGAGGGTGGACTCTGACGCCGTTCTGTAATGCCTCGGTGATAGCCACCGGTTCCTGGCGTTACGCCTGATGGTATGTAGACTGACACCACATATCAACACTAGACTTTTCTATGCATTTTGTCTTAACTCATGCGCACCTGAGAAGAACTTTCCAGCCAATCACACATCCTCAAATTTTCCTAGGCCAAGCACGCTTAACTTGGAGGTTATTTGGAGATGAACATTCGAAAATAAGGTACACCTTCCTGGTATGGGTAGTCCTATCATTCCTATTTAGGATGTCACATCCTCTCTCTCCTGTCCAACTTTTCCATTTCTGACGTAGCCGCAGCCTCACATGCCTCCTCCTCCCCCCACCCCAAAAAATAGTTTAGGGTTCCTCCACCCCTCGCCGGCACGCGACATCGGTCCGCCTCATCTCTGATGGCCTTAGGTCCATGGGGGCGCGGTGGATCCCGGCCGTTGTCGGCGAGAGGCTCCGTTTTAGATGTTTCAAGTTTTTGTAGGGTTTGTGTCCGGCTCAGGAAGACGAGACAACGACGGCTCCCTGAAGATGGAATAAAGTTTTCCCCGCCTAGCCCCCGTCCCAGTGGTGTGTCTAGCATTGTCGGTGGGTGTGTGGATGTGTGTCTCCGGCGGATTTGTCTTTGATGGATTTTCCCCAATCTGGTCAATGTCCATCGACATTTGTGTGTCTTTAGGTTGGATCCTTCCGATCTACGCTCTTCGTCGGCGGCGGTTGCTGTTCTGGTACGCTGGTCCTACGGGGTCTTAGCACAACGACTTCCCAACTATCTACTACAACAAGTTTTGCCCGGCTCCAGCGAGGGAGGGGCGATGACGCCAACACGCATTTAGATCGCTTCAGTGCTTGTAGTCGTCACTAGATGGTCTATGGATCTGATGTAATTTTTATTAATTCTGGTGTTCGTTGTACTGCCATGATTGAAGATGAATAGATCGGAAGTTTTCACACATATTTTTTTTTATTTCTGGTTTTCGTGATTGGTTTTCTTTGAAAGCTACCTCAACCGCTGAATATTTTATTTGCTTACCAAATTCAAATTATATTTTAAGTACTATTCAATTGGTAGAAATTTTTTAATTTTTACATAATCACATTAACAACAAAATGGCAGGTAAGCCACGATAGATGCATAGAAAAATTTGTGTCCTATCGTAGTGCATGGACAATTATCTAGCACTAAGAAAACACAGTTAGTACAACCAAGCCATTTAGCTTTGGCAAAAAATCATAAGCCAATAGATCAATCAAACAAGAATATCTTGCCATTTGCATTGTTGTATTTACCATGTTTATAAAGCCAAATTTACTCTTGATCAACCATTTCTAGAATTCAATTCACTTCTTACCACCTAAGATATTGTAACCTGTCCTCGCAGAGCAGGCCAGGCTGCTTAGGTTGTATTGATGACCCACAAGTATAGGGGATCAATCGTAGTCCTTTCGATAAGTAAGAGTGTCGAACCCAACGAGGGGCAGAAGGAAATGACAAGTGGTTTTCAGCAAGCTATTTTCTGCAAGGCACTGAAATAGTCGGTAACAGGTAGTTTGATAGCAAGATAATTTGTAACGGATAAGTAATGGTAACGGTAAATAAAGTGCAGCAAGGTAGCCCAATCCTTTTGTGGCAAAGGACATGCCAAAACAGTCTCTTATAATAAGCAAAGTGTTTTTGAGGGCACACGGGTATTTCATCTAGTCACTTTCATCATGTTGGTTTGATTCGCGTTCGCTACTTTGATAATTTGATATGTGGGTGGACCGGTGCTTGGGTGCTATTCTTACTTTAACAAACCTCCCACTTATGATTAACCCCATCGCAAGCATCCGCAACTATGAGAAACGTATTAAGATAAAATCTAACCATAGCATTAAACATTTGGATCCAAATCAGTCCCTTACGAAGTAGCGCATAAACTAGGGTTTAAGCTTCTATCACTCTAGCAACCCATCATCTAATAACTACTCCAAAATGCATTCCCTTAGGCCCAAATATGGTGAAGTGCCATGTAGTCGACGTTCACATGACACCATTAAGGGAATCACAACATACATATCATCAAAATATCGAACACATATCAAGTTCACATGATTACTTGCAACATGACTTCTCCCGTGACCTCAAGAACTAAAGTAACTACTCACAAATGATATTCATGCTCAAGATCAGAGGGGTATTAAATAGCATAATGGATCTGAACATATAATCTTCCACCAAATAAACCATATAGTAATCAACTACAAGATGTAATCAACACTACTAGTCACCCACAAGTACCAATCTAAGGTTCCGATACAAAGATTGAACACAAGAGATGAACTAGGGTTTGAGAGGGGATGGTGTTGTTGAAGATGTTGATGGAGATTGCCCACCCAAAGATAAGAGGGTTGTTGCTGACGACGATGGCTTCGATTTCCCCCTCCGGGAGGGAAGTTCCCCCGGCGGAATCACTCCGCTGGAGGGCAAAAGTGCTCCTGCCCAAGTTCCGCCTCGAGACAGCGGCCTTCCGTCCCGAAAGTCCTCTCCTTATTTTTTTCTAGGTAAAAATGACTTATATACCATAAGATAGGCACTGGAGGTGGGCTGGGCTTGTCGGCGTTCTGGGAACCAAGGTACCCAGACTTGCCTGCCTGCGGCCCACGGCATGGCTCCCTCAATGGCCTGGTACGGCCCATCTCCCAGACCACCAAGACAAGACCCTCGCGAGGGGCCAGGCCTCGCGAGAAGGGCGACACCAAGACCTCCCGAGGGAGTGGCCTCCCCAGGCGACCTCCTGAGGAGCGGAGATTTCTATGCAGGTACCCCACCTCATGAGGCTGAGGTGACGTAAGCCATGACGACCATGGCCAGGCGGGCGCCAGCGGGCGCAGAGGAGGCAGTTTCCTCTTTGGTGCTAAGGAGGCAAGGCCAGGCGTGGGTTCCCGAGGAATCTCCCAAAGGTTTCCCTTCCGATGCTACAAGACCAAGACCACAGGCTCGGCCAGGCGGAGGTCATCACCGAGCCCACCGCTGCGTCACGACCAGAAGCTTTGCAGGAGAAGACCACCTTTTGTTAGGATAGGATGTACTACTTGTCCCCTTTCAAATTGGCCGTCGTGGGATCCCTTCCCGCCTAATTTTCGAGGGAAGAGGACCAAGGCCACTATAAATATAGGTTAGGCACCACCGTAGAGGGGGTCGACTCATTCTCACCCCCGAGCCCTCGCAAGGTTGTTCATCCTCTGTACTTGTTCATCCTCAGCCCCTCGTGAGGCCAATGCACCACAAAGTAGGAGTAGGGTATTACATCGCAAGATGGCCCGAACCTGGGTAAACTGCCATGTTCATCTTCTTCCTTGTTCACGCGAGTTCGGCTAGGCTAGGCTGTGGGGCGATGGGCTCTAGGCTTGAGAGGTTGAGATCTTCGCACACACCCCAGAGTTCGAACCTTCTTGGGTCTGCGGAGCCCTGAATCCAACATTTGGCACGCTAGGTAGGGCGTGTCGAAGTCCTTCTTCCACCGTTCGCTTCGCCTCTGTTCCGTCGTTCCCATGGACGACGCTCGCCGTGTCCGTGTCGAGCGCCAGGCCGCTCATGTCGAAGTCCTTCTTCCACCGTTATGGGAAGCCGAGGATGTCCTGGCGGAACAAATGTCACCTGGTCGTGGGGCGTGTCGAAGTCCTTCTTCCACCGTTCGCTTCGCCTCCGTTCTGTCGCTCCCATGGCCGACGCTCGCCGTGTCCTTGCCGAGCGTCGGGCCGATCGTGTCGCCCAGACGGCACCCGTGGGCAACGGTGCTCCTCGCCGCTCTGCCTCCCCGGTGGCTAACGCTGCCACTGACCCTGCTGCTCGTGAGCAGCAGGATTCATCGCTGCCATCGTCCGTGCGGCGCGATGGCCGCACCGCAACTCCGTCACCTACTCCAGCCACGGCATCGTCCTCCCATGCTCGTCGCGGGCCGGCAAATGCGCAGGCTGCGCTGCTCATGGCGCGTGAGCTCCTGCGTTACCGTCCGGCCAACGACCTCTATGACGACTGGCTCGGCCGCATCGCCGAGCTCGTCAACGCCGCCGGCGAGGTCCCCACGCCGTCCCGCTCGCTCCTTCCCCCGGCATCCTAGGCGGGTGACGTGGCTCACGGTACGCCTCCTCCTCCTCCTCTGCACGGCGCCATCCCTGAGCCCAGGCGTGACGCGCCCTGGCGCGACCCACCGCGCGGGGCGCCGGCGCACGATGAAGCAAGCTGCCAGGTTATCCAGCGCACGCGCTCCCGGTGCCGCAGCAGGACCGCACGCCGCCAGAGGTCACAGTGCGCGGGCGTCAAGACCAAGCTCCACCCATGAGGCCCGCACCTGTGAGCGCGGCACGCTGCCGTGCTTTCACCACGGAGCTATGCCGCGTCATCTGGCCCGGCAAGTTCAAGTCGGATCTGCCTCCACGTTACAACGGCACCCCTGACCCCGCGGAATTTCTCCAGCTCTACGCGCTGAGCATCGAAGCGGCGAACAGCGACGACAAGGTCATGGAGAACTGGTTCCCCATGGCCCTCAAAGACGGCGCGCGCTCCTGGCTCCTAAACCTCCCGGTTGGGTCGATCTCCTCCTAGGATGAGCTTCATGAGCGTTTCATCGCCAACTTCATGAGTGCCAGACCCTCGCGAGCCCGGTGGGCCTCAGGAGCCGCCCGGCTCGTGAGGAGCAATTTCTGCAGCAAGGGTCTTCAGCTACCTCGACTCTCCTACAATGATGCTGCCAGGTGACTTTTTGGTTGTTCAGATTGAGGGCGCCCCCCGGGCTACATCATCCTCAGGCTGCTGGGGCCCGCCCTCGCAGCTGCGTCATTTCGATTCATGTATTCTGGACCAATTATGCCTGCTTGAAATACTATGGTTGTTAACATTACGTTTGACGATCTACCATCTTTGGGATTACCCTTGCGGTCCCCGCACGTTGCTAGCCTGCCCCTTGCTCGTCTTGCGATGGGGGATATCGGCATGGCGCTTGTGCTCGGGTCCGTCCTTGCAGCGCTGACAAACCTAAGAGACTGAGCTCTAGCTCACGGCCGGCCCCGTGCACGTCACCTCACCAGGTCCTTAGTGCCTTCGTCTTCACACGAAAACATCATGGGCAGAACAGCAAGCGCGGCTACCTTTTGTATTTCGTGACTGACTAACGCGCAGGAGCCTCTGGAGACAGGACCTCGAGCGGCTTCGCTAACACCTCACCACTTCAGGAGGATGCTACACCGCGTACTATTGGGCACAACCCCTTCTAGGCGCCCCCGCGGGGCAAGCCACTCCTTTCTCGCGCAAGTCGCTTGCATGTTAAAAGGGGGGCCCTTGAGCACCGCGCCTCAGGGGCTCCTACTGGCTCGCGAGCCCTCACCCCCTGGCCTTGACCACGGCATCGCGACCTGGCATACCAGCAGCGGCTGAGTCCTGCTCGAGGGCCGGGTCCTGAGAACATAGAGCACCATGATGAGTGAGAGAAATGGGGCCGCGAAATCTTGCGGAGGAGCGCCAAGGGAGGGGCGCGACCCGACGCCGGTGGCCCTCTCCTTTCGAAATACGATGGATATCAGTGCTCTCTCACGCCCCTCGTGGGATCGCCTTAATTTATTTTAGGACAGGGAGCATGCGCAAGATCGAAGGCCGAAAAAGTTCGCCCTCGCGACAAAGGAACCACGACGGGCCGCGAAAGCTAAGCTAAGTTATCTCACCCGTATCAGCGCGAGCCTTGCTCCCGACACTCTGCTTTCCTGTGACCTCGCTCGGGCAAGGAAACCTCCCTCTTAGTCCTTCGGGAGCTGCTTGTGCGCGAAAGGGGACCTCCTGAGCATCGCGCCTCGGGGGCTCTTACCGGACCTCGGGCCGCTCACCTCCTGGCCTTGACCACGACATCGCGACCTGGCATACCAACGATGGCCGAAGCTTGCCTGAGGACTGGGTCCTGTCAGCGTAGAGCACTAAGCTACCACGAGAGTAAAAAGGGACCCGTGCGCAAGCGAGAGACGCAATCACGACATAAGTTGGGAATATTAACATTAAATCGCAAGCGTCATGGCTCTTACACACCCTCGCGGGGCCCTTCATGATTTTTCATACAGGAATGAAACAAAAGAAAAGACCTCCCGAGGACCGCGGCTCAGGAAGCACCGCCTGCAATGTCATGATGCCTGGTCAACGCCATTCCTCTCCTAGGCCCGGGCGCGGCGACGCGGCGGTACGTAGTAGTCATTGTCGCTTGAGCTTGGCCCGGAGGAAGCGCCACCGCTGCTGGAGGTATCGCAGACAAGGCAGAGGGCAAGTTCACCGCCTAGGGCCTCACTGCCTCGCCGGCCGGCGGGAAGATCACCGTCGTGGCTGCCTCCCCTTGGGCAGCTCTCTAGACGTTCGCCGCCCTCTCCGAAGACCTTGAAGAAAAGCGTCGACGCCCTGTCGTACTCGAAGTGGAGGGCGTGCCTCCCCTTCGAGTTGCAGGCACGGGCAATCGCCCCCCATCCCCGGGTCATGAAGACGTCGCCAGAGGAGGTAGCCTTGACCTCCGCCTGCGAAGCCTGGCTGCAGCAGCCGTCGTGCTGAAGCCACAGCTCGACGGGCCCGCTCGGCGGTATCTCCCCTACCAGGGACTGCGGGAGCCGGATCCATGTGCGTGGCGGCATCGCCGCCCACACCACGAACTCGCGGGCCGTGCCACTGGCATGGGCCTGTGGGCGAGGTGTTTGTGCGGCCGTCACTCGCTCCCCTTCCCGATTTTGTCCTCCGCGGCTCCCGCGGCGGCTCCCGCGAGTAGGACCTTGGGCGCGAGCGCTAGTGCCGGTGGGAAACCTTGGCGGAGTGCGCTCGCCCCAGGGTAGGGTAGCCGTGGGCGTTGCGGTGGCCTTGCGGGGACGACTGCGTCTCTTCTTCGGAGGGAACAACTCTGGTTCCACCCGTGGGGCCTTGCCTTTCTCCTCGGCTAAAAACCTCCTCATAGGCATCATGGATGCGAGGCGGCGGAAGATAATGGAGCAAGAGGAGAGGACCAGCAAGAAGATGAAGATGGACCGGGCGCTCCGTCCTCCTCGCCCTCTTATAGGCGGCGGAAGGCTAACCGGCGCCCCTCCACGTTCCGAGTGATGATGGCCCTGCTGCATGCCTTAGGTTGTTTTCAACTCGAAACGATTGCCAAGGCAACGCAGGGAAGCCGAGGCGTCTGCGTCCCGTCAAGCGCCACGCGTCGACCTGGCCCGCAGGCGATTGGGGCCCGCGGCGCTTCACCCTTTCCCCCTGGCTTCGCCTCGAAGCCAGCCCGAGCACGCCTTGGGCCCGGGGGCTACTGTCGGCGTTCTGGGAACCAGGGTACCCAGACTTGCCTGCCTGCGGCCCACGACGTGGCTCCCTCAACGGCCTGGTACGGCCCATCTCCAAGACCACCAATACAAGACCCTCGCGAGGGGCCAGGCCTCACAAGAAGGTCGACACCAAGACCTCCCGAGGGAGAGGCCTCACCAGGCGACCTCCCGAGGAGCGGAGATTTCTATGCAGGTACCCCACCTCATGAGGCTGAGGTGACGTGAGCCATGACGACCTTGGCCAGGCGGGCACCATCGGGCGCAGAGGAGGCAGTTTCCTTTTTGGTGCTAAGAAGGCAAGGACAGGCGTGGGTTCCCGAGGAATCTCCCAAAGGTTTCCCTTTCGGTGCTACAAGACCACACTAGTAGAAAAAGGACCTAATGTGAAGCTCATTAGTCCTGGTTTGTAATTGAACCGGCACTAATGTGACCATTAGTGCCGGTTCCAATGGCTAGGTGGGTGGCGCTCATTAGTACCGGTTCGTGGCGAACCATTAGTACCGGTTCGTGCCACGAACCGGTACTAAAGAGTGGTGGCAGGCTGTTGTCAGGCTGGGGCCCCACCAGCACCTTTAGTACCGGTTCATTCCACGAACCGGGACTAGAGATGCACCTTTTGTCCCGGTTCATCTAACCAACCAGGACTAAAGATATCACTATATATAGTGCTTCGTCCAGCCCGAGCCGAAGCGCTCTGTTTTTTCCCTCCTCTCTATTTTTCTTCCCCTCTTGCTCGAGCTCACCTCCATTTTTGCCAAAATTTGTGAAGATTTGAATGCACCCCATCCATCCAAGTGATCACAAAAGTTAGCAACTTTTTCCTTTTATCTCTCATTGCTAGATTAGCTCTTGCATGCTCTATAAGTATAGTGATTTGTGGGTTTTTTAGTTTGGGAGGAATTATATGTGGTAGTTTATTTAATTTATATGCAATTTGTGGTCAAAATAACTCTTAGTTTCCATATGTAGGTGTGGTTTACTTAGTGCCTTCCCGTGTTCGTCGTAACCACCGTCGATCGTCCGCACCGTCCCGTCACCGGCACCACCTTGTGGTGAGCCTCTTGTTCTTATCTTTTTTATATAAAAAAAATCATGTTTGTGTGATTTATATATATAGTTACTTGTATAATTATCTTACCCGGCCCGTACGTTGTTTGTTATACATAGTGCCATGGTTTCGATATCCGTCCCCGTCGGCCCTCGTCCGGGTTATGATTCGGATGTGGTATATTCTCTTTTAAAACTATTTGTTGCATTTCGTGTTTATGACAAATTATGCCCATCAAGTTGACATAGATATTTTTATCTAGGAGGTATGTGAACCGGAAATTCCAACCGACCCTATTGTCGAGAGGTTAAATTTAGTTGAAAAAGAAAACAAGTATTTGAAAGAAAAATTGAAAAGAATGGAGGGGGAGAAGATGGAATTGGAGTTGCATGTTGCCGATGTCGTCGATGATCACAGGATCAAGATGGAGAAAATGCGCTTGAAGATTAGAAATATTAGAAAATATGCCATCGATAGTGAGGCTTGGTATCATTATGCTGTTGGATCAATTGTTACCTTAGTTGCGATCTTGATCGCATTTGTTGTTGCATTTAAATGCTTTAGCTAGAGAGTTATTTGTATGTTGTTTTATGAGAATAAGTGTTGTATGAACTTTATGTATGAACTTGTATTAATTTGGTATTTTCAGTGCTGTGTAATGAAGATGAGCCGGCAATGGATGTACGATGACCGATGCTCTCCCCAGTTCGTTAATGGCGTGCATACTTTTCTGCTTGGAGCTGAGGCAAACAAGCGGGCGGATGGTTTTATGCCTTGTCCATGTGCTGGCTGTAAGAATGATCGGAATTACTCTAAGTCAAGAACCATTCACGTCCACCTGTTTGAGTCCGGTTTCATGCCCCACTATAATGTTTGGACCAAGCACGGAGAAAGAGGTGTTATGATGGAAGACAATGAAGAAGAAGAGGACGACGACAATAGCTATCCTGGCCATGGGTTCCCTGAATGCGATGGTACAACAATGGGGGAAGAAGCTGAGCCGGCAATGTGGGAAGAAGCTGAAGAAGAGGCATCAGATGAGCCCACTGATGATCTAGGTCGGGCCATTGCCGATGCAAAGAGAAACTGCGCAAGTGAAAAGGAGAAGAAGAAGTTGCAGCGCATGTTAGAGGATCACAAGAAATTGTTGTACCCGAATTGCGAAGCTGACAAGAAAAAGCTGGGCACCACACTGGAATTGCTGCAATGGAAGGCAGAGAATGGTCTATCTGACAAGGGATTTGGAAAGTAGCTGATAATGTTAAAGAAGATGCTTCCAAAGGACAACGAATTGCCCGAGAGTACATACGACGCAAAGAAGGTTGTCAGCCCTCTAGGATTAGAGGTGAAGAACATACATGCATGCCCTAATGACTGCATCCTCTACCACGGTGAGTACGAGGATTTGAACGCCTGCCCGGTATGCGGTGCATTGCGCTATAAGATCAGCCGCGATGACCCTGGTGATGTCGAGGGCAAGCGCCCCAGGAAGAAGATTCCTGCCAAGGTGATGTAGTATGCTCCTATAATACCACGGTTGAAACGTTTGTTCCAAAACAAAGAGCATGCCAAGTTGATGTGATGGCACAGAGAAGACCGTAAGAAAGACGAGAAGTTGAGAGTACCCGCTGACGGGTCGCAGTGGAGAAAAATTGAGAGAAAGTACTGGGAGGACTTTGCAGGTGACGAAAGGAATGTATGGTTTGGTCTAAGCGCAGATGGCATTAATCCTTTTGGGGAGCAGAGCAGCAATCATAGCACCTGGCCTGTGACTCTATGTATGTAAAACCTTCCTCCTTGGTTGTGCATGAAGCGGAAGTTCATTATGATGCCAGTGCTCATCCAAGGCCCTAAGCAACCCGGCAACGACATTGATGTGTACCTAAGGCCATTAGTTGAAGAACTCTTATAGCTGTGGAATGGAAAAGGTGTACGTGCATGAGATGAGCACAAACAGGAGGAATTTGACCTACATGCGTTGCTGTTTGTGACCATCAATGATTGGCCTGCTCTCAGTAACCTTTCAAGACAGACAAACAAGGGATACCGCGCATGCATGCACTGTTTGGATGATACCGACAGTATATATTTGGATAATTGTAAGAAGAATGTGTACCTGGGACATCGTCGATTTGTTCCGAGCAGGCATCCCATAAGAAAGAAAGGCAAGCATTTCAAAGGTGAGGCAGATCACCGGACGAAGCCTCGCCACCGTACTGGTGATGATGTACATGATATGGTCAAGGATTTGAAGGTAATCTTTGGAAAGGGTCCTGGCGGACAATCTGTTTTGAATGACGCTGACGGACGCGCACCCATGTGGAAGAAGAAATCTATATTTTGGGACCTACCCTATTGGAAAGACATAGAGGTCCGCTCTACAATCGACGTGATGCACGTGACAAAGAATCTTTGCGTGACCCTGCTTGGCTTCTTGGGCATGTATGGGAAGACAAAAGGTACACCGGAGGCACGGGAGGACCAGCAACGTATGCACGGAAAAGACGGCATACATCAGGGTCATGCGAGCTACGCTCTTACCAAAGAAGAGAAGGAAATCTTCTTTGAATGCCTGCTCAGTATGAAGGTCCCGTTTGGCTTCTCGTCGAATATAAAGGGAATAATAAATATGGCAGAGAAAAAGTTCCAGAACCTAAAGTCTCATGACTGCCACGTGATTATGACGCAACTGCTTCCGGTTGCATTGAGGGGGCTTCTACCGGAAAACGTTCGATTAGCCATTGTGAAGCTATGTGCATTCCTCAATGCAATCTCTCAGAAGGTAATCGATCCAGAAACCATACCAAGGTTAGAGAATGATTTGGTGCAATGTCTTTTCAGTTTCGAGTTGGTGTTCCCACCATCCTTCTTCAACATCATGACGCACGTCCTAGTTCACCTATGCGAAGAGATTAACATTCTGGGTCCTGTATTTCTACACAATATGTTCCCCTTTGAGAGGTTCATGGGAGTCTTAAAGAAATATGTTCATAACCGTGCTAGGCCAGAAGGAAGCATCTCCAAGGACCATGAAAATGAGGAGGTCATTGAGTTTTGTATTGACTTTATTCCTGACCTTAAGCTGATTGGTGTTCCTGAATCGCGGCATAAGGGCAGACTGGGTGGAAATGGCACGCTAGGACAAAAACAAATAATATGTATGGATGGGCATTCTCTCACTCAAGCACACTACACAGTTCTACAAAATTCTGCCTTGGTGGCTCCGTATATGGAGGAACACAAGAATATTCTACGCTCCAAACAACCAGAGCAGTCTGACGACTGGATTACACGTGAACAAACAGGGACTTTCGCCGGTTGGTTGCAGACACATGCCATGCATGACGACGTTGTTGACGATGACCTGTACTTGCTGTCCCAGTTACCATCTTCGAATATAATGACTTTCAAAGGGTACGAGATAAATGGGAATACATTTTACACGATCGCCCAAGATAAGAAGAGCACCAACCAAAACAGTGGTGTCCGCTTTGATGCAGCAACCAAGAGTGGAAAGGACACACATTATGGTTACATAGAGGAGATATGGGAACGTGACTATGGACATGGTTTGAAGATCCCTTTGTTTCGGTGCAAATGGGTCAATATGACACGAGGCGGGGTAACGGAAGACCCGCAGTATGGAATGACAACAGTGGATCTCAACAATCTTGCGTACGCAGACGAACCATTCGTCCTAGCCAATGATGTGACGCAGGTTTTCTATGTGAAGGACATGTCTACCAAGCCGAGAAAAAGAAAAGATAAGGAAGCGAATACATCATACGATGAGCCAAAGCGCCACATAGTTCTTTCAGGGAAAAGAAACATCGTGGGAGTGGATGACAAGACAGACATGTCAGAAGATTATGAAAAGTTTCATGAAATTGCTCCCTTCACAGTGAATATTGACCCGAGCATCCAGTTAAATGATGAAGATTGTCCATGGTTACGGCGCGAAGGGACACACGCGAAGAAAAAGTTTCACACCCAAAGATCCCACTCTGGGATGTGACCGGCTTCACTGTCATCACTTTCTTCTCTAGTGAGTTCCGGACTTATATAACTGGAAAGCCCCACTTTGGACAAACCGTAGGGAATCTTTGTAATAGTTAGGGTGCTTATGTGTTTTGGCATTTGAAACGTGTACTTTTGCGCTTCGGACAAACGTGTACCTTTCTGACTTCATTTGCTATTTTTCATGCATTTACTGATTTTTTTGAGCTAAATGACCTTGAAATTGAAAAGCACTACAAATGAACTCTGAAAAGGTTGAAACTTGGCATGGTATCATCATTTCACCCACATAGCATGTTCTAGAAAGTTGAGAGGGTTACGGAAAAAACTGGATCCACTTCGTGTACAAAATGGACAATCTCTTTCGAAGTATCAGGGTTTCGGACGAAAACTCATCTGTTACAAAGGCATTTCATTTTTTTAAATAACCTAAGTATTACCAAATTGAATGTAATGATAAAACACACTAATATTAAACATAAGAAAAAAGAATCACTGAAAAATCTATTTTTAAAGTAAAGTTATTCACAAACTAGTGATTCACACCAATTTCAAATAATTCAAATTTAAACTATTCAAATTTCAAAACTACTGGCACTAACAGAAAGTTTGTAATTTTTTGTACCTAAAGAAAAAATATTCACAAAGAAACTCTAAATACAGCAAAAAACAACTCAGAAATAAATAAAAGAAAATAAATAAAGCAGAAAAGAAAAAAAAAAGAAAAAAAAACCCGCCTGCTGGGCCACAGCGGCCTGCATACGACTAGAAACCCAACCTGTAGTTGGGTCAGGATGTAGGCCCGCAAGCCCAGTAGGCCCAACAAGGCATCGCAGCAGAGGTAGGCCTAGAAGGCCTGCATTAGAGAGGAGCTCGGGGCAGAAGCCGCGACGGGGCGTATAAGCTGGTGCGGGCGCCCCTCGACAAGCGAGGTGGGACTAAACTTGCCCGCACCGCACCTGCGCCAGCGCACCACCTTTAGTACCGGGTCGTGGCTCCAACCGATACTAAAGGGGAGGTCTTTAGTACCGGTTGGAGCCACGACCCGGTACTAAAGGGGTGCGCTTCCCACCGCTTGGCCTGGCCAAAACAGACCTTTAGTACTGGTTGGTGGCTTCAACCGGTACTAAAGGTCCATCCTATATATACAACACTTCAAAATTTTGCAGTATCATCTCCCTCTTCGTCTCTGCTTTCGACATCGCCGCCGCCCCCCGTCGCCACCCCCGTCGCGCGCCGTCGTCGTCCCCGTCGCTGCCCCTGTCGCCGTCCCCGTCGCCGCCCCCGTCCCCGTCACCGCCCCGGCCTGTCCCCGTCGCCGTCCCCATCGTCGTCGTCTCGCGCCGCCCTGGTCGCCCCGTGCTGTGAGCCCCCTGCGCCATGGCCACGCCCTCGATCATCCGATCGAGCCCGTCCGCACACACACACTATACACACACACACACACATATTTTTCTTAATTATTTTATGTTTTATGTTTTTTAGTTTTGTATACTTTTAGTTATATAAATGTTAGATTAATGTCAAAGTTTTAGCTACATGAATTAGATTAATGTCAAAGTTTTAGCTAGATGAATTAGATTAATGTCAAATTGTTAGATGATCGAATTAGATATATTAATGTCAAATGTTAGATGAATTAGATAGAAATATTAGATTAATGTCAAAGTGTTGTTAGATGAATTAGATGAATTAGATAGAAATGTTAGATGAATTAGTTTTTATACTTTTAGTTATAGATGAATTAGATATATTAATGTTAGATGATCGAATTAGTTTTTTATACTTTTGTCAAATATGTTAAATGAATTAGCTAGATATATTAATGTTAGATGAATTAGCTAGCTAGATATCATATGTCAAAGTTTGAATTTTGACATAGATTTATCAAGAATGCCCCCAAGAGAATCCGTTATGTTACATTTGCATATAGAATTTGTATATAAGAAATCACAATCACCAATCATTTAAAAAATGTTACATTTGCATATAGATCGAATTTGTTATCGACGTCAACGATATGCCCGGCTGAAAGGATCGGGAAGAGGTGTCTAGAGGGGGGGGGGTGATTAGACCCTCAACAAAGAAAAGTAGTAGTTTTTTAATTTCTCCAAGTTATGGTGGAGTTTTAGCACATGTTTAAACACTAACAATACATTTCAAGCAAGCATGGCAAGAGTATATGAGCAGCGAAAAGTAAAGCATGCAAGTTGCAAGAAAGTAAAGAGATGGGATTGGAGTGTGCAAACGCAATAGGAGACACGGAGATTTTTTGGCGTGGTTCCGATAGGTGGTGCTATCGTACATCCACGTTGATGGAGACTTCAACCCACGAAGGGTAACGGTTGCGCGAGTCCACGGAGGGCTCCACCCATGAAGGGTCCATGAAGAAGCAACCTTGTCTATCCCACCATGGCCATCGCCCACGAAGGACTTGCCTCACTTGGGTAGATCTTCATGAAGTAGACGATCTCCTTGCCCTTACACACTCCTTGGTTCAGCTCCACAATCTTGACGGAGGCTCCCAAGTGACACCTAACCAATCTAGGAGACACCACTCTCCAAAAGGTAATAAATGGTGTGTTGATGATGAACTCCTTGCTCTTGTGCTTCAAATGATAGTCTCCCCAACACTCAACTCTCTCTCGCAGATTTGGATATGGTGGAAAGATGATTTGAGTGGAAAGCAACTTGGGGAAGGCTAGAGATCAAGATTCTTGTGGTTGGATTGGAATGTCTTGGTCTCAACACATGAGTAGGTGGTTCTCTCTCAGAAAATGAGTAGTGGAAGTGTAGGCACGTTCTGATGGCTCTCTCACAAATGGCGAAGGGGGTGGAGGGGTATTTATAGCCTCCACACAAAATCTAACCGTTACACACAATTTACCAAACTCGGTGGGACCGAATAGTGAAACTCGGTGAGACCGACCTGGTTCAAAATGTGAACGTTAGGCTTTTTGGTGGGACCGACAAGGTCAACTCGGTGGGACCGATGTGCTAGGGTTAGGGCAAAACCTCATCTCGGTGAGACCGATTGCATGAACTCGGTGAGACCGATTTCAGCAATAAGCAAACAGAGACTTGGTCAAGCAAACTCGGTGGTACCGACTGCGTGTCTCGGTGAGACCGAAGTAACTACAATAGGTAACAGAGAGTTTGCAGGGCCATCTCGGTGAGACCGAGATCCCATCGGTGAGACCGAGATCCCATCGGTGAGACCGAACTGATTAGGGTTTCTGGCCATACATCGTATCATTCTATGGAGAAAGGATTGCATCATCTTTCCAAGGCCACCGACACCGCGTCAGCCGACTCCTCCTCGAAGTCCGCCCCCGCGTCAGCAGACTCCCGCTCCTCCAAATCATCAGCCACCGCCTCAGCAAAGTCCTGCTCCTTCAAGTCCGCCAACGCGTCAGGCCACTCCTCGTCCTGCAAGTCCGGCACCGCGTCAGCCCACTCCTCCTCCAAGTCCGGCATCGCGTCAGCCCAGTCCTCCTCCTCCAAGTCAGGCACCACATCAGCCGTCTCCGCCGCCTCAGCGTCAGCCCAGTCCTCCACCTCCAAGTCAGGCACAGCGTCAGCCGTCTCCATCGCCTCAGTGGGCTTCGCTGCCTAAGCAAAAGCGGAAGAGAGCCGCCGCAGCTATGGCGGCTAGCGGTACAAGTACAGGACGCAAAAGATACCAATTTGGTCCAAGCCTCGCGCCTCTTCTGAAGAGGCCTTACGACATGACTGTGGAGGAAAACGAAGCCGAAGTGCAAGCCCAACTGAGGGCCCATTTTGGACCGAAACCGCCACCGTCGCCAAAGGAGAAAGTGTCTGACGATGTCATTGACCACTTTATTCGTATGGTTGCCGAACCAGCTCCCAAGCCTATTGACTTAGACTATGAGCGCCAAATCAAGAAGGCATATCAAGCACAACAAAAGAAGGAGTCGAGCTCGAGCTCGAGCCAAGCAGCTGCCAAAAAAAGCGGGAAAACTGTTCCCCAGCTGGGAGAACAGGCGGTGCAATCGATCCCCCCGCTCATTGTACCAACACACATGAGTACCGGCACCAATCAGCTGGTAATAACCGACGATCATAGAAGGCCGGCTGCAGAGATCAGATGCACTATAGAACAACTCCTAGAGATCGAGCCCATGGAATAGTTTACAGAGCAGGAACTAAAACGGAAATATGCCCACGGCGAACCTCTGGTCAAGCCTGAGGAGGTCAAGAAGCTCTCAACGAGAATGTATGAATTGCATGAATGGTCATGAAAATTGCCAAGACTAGCAATCGAGAGTCCCGCATGGTGAGAGTCAAGCCAGAGCATTACTACAATGCGAATGCTCTGTATGTTGAGTTTACAGAACTGTTTCAGTTATTCAATCAAGACGCACTCGACAAATCTATCGTCAGTTGCTATTGTCTGTAAGTGATTTCTTTCTGTAATTTAAGTCTCAAGCTAGCTGTAGTGCTCGTTGATCATTGCCTGTAATTATCCTCACTATATTCTTTTCTGTGGTATTATGCAGAATGAAGATCTATGAAATGAAAAAAGCTGGACGCTATGGCATTGGGTTCATTGACCCAAATACCATTAATCAAGAGACATGGTCACAAGAATGGTCGAAAAAAGACACAGAGAAAACCTTGCTAGAGTTCTTGAAGCGCCTAAATACCAATCGAGATATACTACTTCCTTACAACTTCGAGTGAGTCACACTGTCTTGTACTACAAATTCTGTTTTTGCTTACTAGCTAGATGTTAATAAGTGTATAGGATTTAGGGTAGTTGATGAGTGTTATGCACATGCCCGCTTAATTTATACATGCAAACGTATGCGCATGCAGTTTCCACTGGATCTTGTTAATCATTCAAGTTGAAGATGGAAAAGTTTAAGTACTGGACTCACTACTTAAACCAGATACTGAGTACTCAATCGTGAAGGGGATGGTCGACAGGTAATTTCAATTATTATCGAACTATATGTCAGCCTCTTTAGTTCGTCATTTCTTGATATCAGCTAATTAATAACTCCTTTATTCATTTTCTTTGCCGGCGGGCAGGGCTTGGGAAAAGTTCATCAAACAGGTTCTAGGTCAATGGAAACAAAAGCTGAAATGGCATAGACCCAAGGAAATTAATTAAGTAGTACTAGCTAGCTACCATCTCTTTAATTCTAGTTTCAATACCATTAATTATCATGCTTGATTAATTATTATCTGATTGAATTCTATTCTCGTAAAGGCCCTGAAGCAGATGCTGGGGACTGATTTATGTGCATACTACATTTGCGAGAACATTCACATGATGGCGTCCGAAAGGAGCTTATCTAATAGACAGCTATGGGTACGTTTGCCAGAACACTATTCACAATTTTTACATCATTATCTAATATATATACACACAACTAATACATGCATATTGATCTCCTTCTTTAAAGTTCTCGGAGATGCGAGATAAGCTCCTACCAACGGATTGCGTATGAGCAATTCAAGAGGAAATAGCAGGATTTTTGCTCGACCAGGTCATAGATCCCAAAGGAGAATTTCATTACCCGCTACCGCAGTAATGCCTCCATATATGTAGGAGAAATTGTATATACCAAATTGTATATATACATGTGTATGTGTGAATGGTGGTGCGAGACATTCGGTGATATATATATATATATGATCGGTTCTATGAGAAATTCTATTTATATATATGCATAACGTGTACAATATGTAGTATCGTAAAATACCAGCAAATGAAAAAGAATTAAATGGAAAACACAAAAATAAAGGAAAAATAAATCATAAACCCAAAACCCCCTAAACCTTTTAGTACCGGTTGGTGTTACCAACCGGTACTAAAGGTCTCCCAGCCCCCGGCGCGGGCTCGTGCCACGTGGTGGCCCTTTAGTGGTGGTTCGTGTTGAACCGGGACTAAAGGGGGGGGGGGACCTTTAGACCCCACCCTTTAGTGCCGGTTCCAGAACCGGCACTAAAGGGCCTCACGAACCGGTGCTAAATACCAATTCTGCACTAGTGCCAAGACCACAGGCTCGGCCAGGCGGAGGTCATCACCAAGCCCACCGCTGCGTCACGACCAGAAGCTTTGCAGGAGAAGACCACCTTTTGTCAGGATAGGATGTACTACTTGTCCCCTTTCAAATTGGCCATTGTGGGATCCCTTCCCGCCTAAGTTTCGAGGGAAGAGGACCAAGGCCACTATAAATATAGGTTAGGCTCCACCATAAAGGGGATCGACTCATTCTCACCCCCGAGCCCTCGAGAGGTTGTTCATCCTTTGTACTTGTTCATCCTCAACCCCTCGTGAGGCCAATCCACCACAAAGCAGAAGTAGGGTATTACACCGCAAGGTGGCCCGAACATGGGTTAACTGCCTTGTTCATCTTCTTCCTTGTTCACGCGAGTTCGGCTAGGCTAGGCTATGGGGCGACAGGATCTAGGCTTGAGAGGTTGAGATCTTCGCACACGCCCCAGAGTTCGAACCTTCTTGGGTCTGCGGAGCCCTGAATCCGACAGGGCTGAGCACAACCCACCAGGGCGCGCCTGGGGGGCCTGGCGCGCCCTGGTGTATTGTGCTCACCAGGTGGCACCCCTCCGGTAGTTATTTGCTCCAGTATTTTTCATATATTCCAAAATAATTATCCGTGAAGTTTCAGCTTATTTGGAGTTGTGCAGAATAGGTAACTCTGACGTAGCTTTTTTAGGTCCAGAATTCCAGCTGCCGGCATTCTCCCTCTTTGTGTAAACCTTACATATTATGAGAGAAAAGGCATTAGAATTACTCCATAAAGCTTTATTTTGCATAAAAACATTGTAAATAACAGTAGGAAATCATGATGCAAAATGGACGTATCAACTCCCCCAAGCTTAGACCTCGCTTGTCCTCAAGTGAAAACTGATATCGAAAAACATGGCCACATGCTTAGAGCGAGAGGGGTCGATAAAAACAAAATACGGACATAGTAGCATCATGATTATTATCATAACAGCAACAAACTTTACCATAAAACTTTTATCATATAACTCTTGTCATATAACTTCTCATGAACAAGTAACAATTCATCACAACATCGAAGTAAAAAGCATAAACTCTATTAAAAACCAACAAACTATGTTCCCAGACAACTTTGCAACTACAATTCATCATATTTTCAGGAATGGTCTCGTATCGGAGCCTTTTGGCAAGTCCACATACTCAACCATCATTTAACCTTCTATGATTGCTAACACTCACAGCATACCCATGAGAAAAAAGTTTCAACCGGACACATAGAAAGATAGGGGCTTATAGTTTCGCCTCCCAATGTATTCACCTCAAGGGTGATGTCAACAATAATAACTCATGCTCACTCATATCCAACTAGCTATATGTGCCTATATCTTTCTTCACCACATGATGCTTGCAAAAAGAGAAAATAAAAAGAATAGGGAAGAATACTTTAACTCTTGCATAAAAGTAAATACATGAAAGTAAAAGATAGGCCCTTCGCAGAGGGAAGCAGAGGTTGTCATGCGCTTCTTGGTTTGTATGCCAAATCCCTTAATGCAAAAGAACGTCATGTTATATTTCCCCTTATGATAGCAACCTTTATTATGCAGTCCATCACTTTTATTACTTTGCCATAACAAGTTCGTACAACGCTCAATTTTCTCTTACACTAAATGATCCAACACATTTAGAAGCAATTTTTATTGCCTTATTTCACCGATAACAACTTACTTGAAGGATCTTACTCAATCCATAGGTAGGTATGTTGGACTCTCAAAACATGAGTTTGGGTTTAAGGTTTTTGGATGCACAAGTAGTATCTCTACTTAGTGCAGAATTTTGGCTAGCAAAGATATTGAGCAAGCACCACATGTTGAAGGATCTATGACAATATAACTTCTATGTGAATATGAACAAACATAAATGATTATGTTGTCTTCCTTGTCCAATGTCAACAATTTTGACATATAATATTTAATGGGGGCTCACAATCATAAAAGATGTCCAAGATAGTGTATTTGCATGTGAATCTTCTCTTCCCTTATTAATTCTTTCATGAGTTGCATCATTGACCAATGCTATGTTTGTCAATCTCCAATAAATTTTACCACTTATACTTTTCCTTATGTGATATCATTACTTACCATAAGATTAGCATATGATCTTTTTCATTTATTCCCTTTTATTTGATTGCAACATAAAAGTAAAGAAGCAAAGACTCAAACTAGATTTTATTATATAGCTCTCACTCAATTATATAGATAGGTGGATCATGAAACTAAAACTCAAAGATAGATAACACTAAACCTTTTATTCAACTAATTCATGATAAAACTAAAGATCAAACTAAGATAGGTAAAGGCAATAAAAGTGATGGTGATACGATACCGGGGCATCTCCCCCAAGCTTGGCACAAGCCAAGGGGAGTGCCCATACCATGTATTCAAGTCTCCTTTGGTGGGGAAGATGATGATGGTGGTGGTGATGAGGTAGTAGCGAGCTTATCCTTCCTCCTCAGCTTACACTTGAGTACGGAAATTTCCTCCCTCAAGTCATCAATCTCCTGCTCTAGCATTAATACCTTTTTCATATTTCCTGCTTGTTCTCCTACAGAAGACAAAATGGGATAAACTGGATCTTAGGTTTCTTTGCTTTATTAGGGAGGCTTGACTTCTTGAATTCCACGTGCATGTCCCCAGGTTGGGGTAGTGGGATTTCCTCTTCATCTGAGCTTGTCTCTTCCTTTCCCTTCAGACCATAGTCTTCTTCTTCCTCTGTGGTCCAGCCATAGTGCTCCACATCCCCATAAACCTTAGAGTTTGCAATATAATCAACAACATAGCTCTCACCCTCCTAGTCTGGAGACGACATAATTTCAGATCTGTTAGAAAACAGCAAGAAACAAGAACAAAAGATTTCTCTGCGATACGGTGGTCAATACATTCGGGGGTATATAAATATATTTTTTATCTTGGGAAACAAACAAACGGAAGGAAAACGGAGTCGGGAAGGTTCCCGAGGTGGGCACAACCCACCTGGGCGCGCCAGGCAAGGCAGGCGGACCCTAGTGTATCGTGCTCTCCTCGGTTGCTTTCCTAGTTATTTCTTATTTTTCTAATTTTTTTAATATTCCAAAACTGGCAGAAAATATTTTTGCGGCTTTTTTGGAGTCCGTTTACTTACCGTATCATGTACCTCCTCTTTTTCAGGATTCTGGAGTGTTTTAGAAGGTTTCTTTTTATGTGTTCCTCCGGTGTCATGGTTTGGATAATATTGCTTTCAACATTAATAGGCGTACCTGAGATATAGTGTTTAGTTCTTTGCCCATTGACCACCTTTGGGTTAGTACCTTCGGCATTATTAATCTTGATAGCGCCAGAGCGATAAACCTCTTCGATAATATATGGTCCTTCCCATTTGGAGAGAAGTTTTCCTGCAAAGAATCTAAAACGAGAGTTGTACAAAAGAACATATTCTCCTACTTTGAATTCCTGCTTTTGGATTCTTTTGTCATGCCATCTTTTAACTTTTTTCTTTGAATAATTTGGCATTTTCATAAGCTTGGGTTCTCCATTCATCTAGTGAGCTAATATCAAATAACCTCTTTTCACCGGCAAGTTTGAAATCATAGTTGAGTTCTTTAATTGCCCAATATGCTTCATGTTCTAACTCAAGAGGCAAATGACAAGCTTTTTTGTAAATGATTTTATATGGAGACATACCCATAGGATTTTTATATGCTGTTCTGTAAGCCCAAAGTGCATCATCTAATTTCTTGGATCAATTCTTTCAGGACCTATTGACAGTTTTTTGTAATATTAACTTTATTTCTCTATTGCTAAGTTCAACTTGGCCACTAGATTGAGGATGATTGGGTGAAGCAATTTTATGGTTAACATCATATTTAGCAAGCATTTTACGGAAAGCACCATGAATAAAGTGTGAACCACCATCAGTCATTAAATATCTAGGGACTCCAAACCTTGGGAAAATAACTTCTTTAAGCATTTTAATGGAAGTGTTATGATCAACACTACTAGTTGGAATAGCTTCTACCCACTTAGTAACATAATCAACAACAACCAAAATATGTGTATATCCATTAGAGGAAGGAAAAGGTCCCATATAATCAAAATCCCAAACATCAAATGGTTCAATGGCAAGTGAATAGTTCATAGGCATTTCCTGACGCTTACCGATATTACCAATTCTTTGGCATTCATCACAAGATAAAACAAACTTACGGGCATCTTTGAAGAGAGTAGGCCAATAAAAACCAGATTGCAATACCTTGTGAGCAGTTCTATCTCCCGCATGATGTCCTCCATAGGCGGAGTGACATTTCCGTAGGATTTGTTCATGTTCATGCTCAGGTACACAACGTCTAATAATACCATCTACTCCTTCTTTATAAAGATGTGGGTCATCCCAAAAGTAATGTCTTAAATCATAGATTTTTTTTCTTTTGTTGGCATGTGAAACTAGGTGGTATATATTTAGCAACAATATAATTAGCATAGTCAGCATACAAAGGAGTATTATGAGAAACATTTATTGCAGCTAGTTGTTCATTAGGAAAACTATCATCAATAGGTAGTGGGTCATCAAGAATATTTTCTAACCTAGATAAGTTATATGCTATGGGGTTCTCAGCTCCTTTCCTATCAGTTGTATGTAAATCAAATTCTTGAAGCAAGAGAACTCACCTAATGAGTCTAGGTTTAGCATCTTTCTTTTCCATAAGATATTTTATAGCAACATGATCAGTGTGAACAATTACTTTGGAATCAACAATGTAAGATCTGAATTTATCATAAACACGACTGCTAAAAATTCTTTTTCAGTAGTAGCATAATTTCTTTGGGCGTTGTCTAGAGTTTTGCTAGCATAATGGATACCATTTAGTTTCTTATCAACTCTTTGTCCTAGAACAGCACCAACAGCATAATCACTAGCATCACACATAATTTCAAAAGGCAAGTTCCAATCAGGTGGTTGAACAATAGGTGCAGAAGTTAAGGCTTTCTTAAGTGTTTCAAAGGCTTCTACACAATCATCATCCAAAACAAAGGGAACATCCTTTTGTAAAAGATTAGTAAGAGGCCTAGAAATTTTAGAGAAGTCTTTAATAAACCTCCTATAGAAACCAGCCTGACCAAGGAAACTACTGAAGGAAATATGCCCTAGAGGCAATAATAAAGTTGTTATTTTATATTTCCTTATATCATGATAAATGTTTATTATTCATGCTAGAATTGTATTAACCGGAAACTTGATACATGTGTGGATACATAGACAAAGCACCGTGTCCCTAGTAAGCCTCTACTAGACTAGCTCATTTATCAAAGATGGTTAAGTTTCCTAACCATAGACATGTGTTGTCATTTGATGAACGGGATCACATCATTAGGAGAATGATGTGATGGACAAGACCCATCCGTTAGCTTAGCATATTGATCGTTAAGTTTTATTGCTATTGCTTTCTTCATGTCATATACATATTCCTTTGACTATGAGATTATGCAACTCCCGGATACCGGAGGAACACCTTGTGTGCTATCAAACATCACAACGTAACTGGGTGATTATAAAGATGCTCTACAAGTATCTTCGAAGGTGTTTGTTGGGTTGGCATAGATTGAGATTAGGATTTGTCACTCCGAGTATCGGAGAGGTATCTCCGGGCCCTCTCGGTAATGCACATCATAATAAGCCTTGCAAGCAATGTGACTAATGAGTTAGTTGTGGGATGATGTATTATGGAACGAGTAAAGAGACTTGCCGGTAATGAGATTGAACTAGGTATGAAGATACCGATGATCGAATCTCGGGCAAGTAACATATCGATGACAAAGGGAATAACGTATGTTGTCATTACGCTACGACCGATAAAGATCTTCATAGAATATGTGGGAACCAATATGAGCATATAGGTTCCACTGTTGGTTATTGACCGGAGAGGTGTCTCGGTCATGTCTACATAGTTCTTGAACCAGTAGGGTCCGCACGCTTAACGTTCGATGACGATTTTATATTATATGAGTTATGTGATTTGGTGACCGAATATTGTTCAGAATCCCGGATGACGAGGAGTCTCAAAATGGTCGAGAGGTAAAGATTCAAATATAGGACGATGATATTCGGACACCGGAAGTGTTCCGTGGGTACCAGGTACATATCGGGTCACCGGAAAGGGTTTCCGGGCACCCCCGGCAAAGATATGGGCCTAATGGGCCAAGAGGGGAAACGCAGCAGCCAGCAGGGGCTGCTGCGCCCCCCATATGGGCCGCACCTTAGGAGGAAGGAAAGGGGGGAAGAGAGAAGGAAGGGGAGGCATTCGGCCTCCCCCTTCCTTCCCTCCTCCCTCCTCTTTCCTTCTCCCTCCGGTGGATATGGTAAGGGTGTCCCGAATTGGACAAGGCCCCCAAGTAGGATTCCTCCTACTTGGGGTGCCCCTTGGCTGTACTCCTCCCCCTCCCACCTATATATACGTGGGGACGGGGCGCCTAGAACACACACCAACAATTGTTAGCCGTGTGCGGCGCCCCCCTCCACAGTTTACGCCTCCGGTCATATTCTCGTAGTGCTTAGGCGAAGCCCTGCGCGGATCACGTCACCATCACCGTCACCATGCCGTCGTGCTAACAGAACTCATCTCCCTTGACACTTTGCTGGATCAAGAGTTCGAGGGACGTCATCGAGCTGAACGTGTGCAGAACTCGGAGGTGCCGTACGTTCGGTGCTTGATCAGTCGGAACGAGAAGAAGTTCGACTACATCAACCGCATTAACAAACGCTTCCGCTTTTGGTCTACGAGGGTACGTGGACACACTCTCCCCCTCTCGTTGCTATGCATCTCCTAGATAGATCTTGCGTGAGCGTAGGAATTTTTTTGAAATTGCATGCTACGTTTCCCAACAACTACGAATACCTTTAATATCTTTAGGACATGGCATTTTCTCAATTGCATCAACTTTAGCTTCATCCACCTCAATACCTTGTTCAGAAATTTTATGCCCCAAAACAATACCTTCATTAACCATAAAGTGGCACTTCTCCCAATTCAAGACAAGATTAGTTTGTTCACATCTCTGCAAAACTCGATCAAGGTTGCTTAAGCAATCATCAAAAGAAGTTCCGTAAATGAAAAAATCATCCATGAAAACCTCAACAATCTTTTCACAAAAATCAGAGAATATAGCAGTCATACATCTTTGAAAGATAGCAGGTGCATTGCATAAACCAAAAGGCATACGTCTATAAGCATAAGTTCCAAAAGGGCAAGTAAAAGTGGTTTTCTCTTCATCAGGTTGTGAAATAGGTATTTGAGAGAAACCAGATGTAACACCCCCGGTCATTAGCAACAGTAATCACTTTTGAAAATGACAAGTCAGCAAGGTTAACAGTGTCAAATCCTCATTAGCATCATATTGCATTTCAACTCCTAACTCAAATTCAAAATTTAAATGAAAGTGGAAAATAAAAGTTGTTCAACCCAGAAACTAAAATGTTTAATAAATAGTAGATAAATATGAGGCTATGTTAAAATTGTAAACAACATTGTTGGAATTTGATAAATGACTTGAACAACCTCAAACAGTGGCTGAGAGCATTAAATAATAACCTTTTTATTAATACAAAATAAATATGAAATGATATTTACCCCAAACTAGTTTTTGGTGCTAGGTTACAGTGCACTGTGATTTATGGACCAGGTCACATATTTTACAAAATTCATTTGGGTGCCAAACTATTTACATAACAGGAAAATGTGAGAAAAAGAAATAAGAAAAAGAAAATAAAACAAAATGAAAAGAGATAAAGGAAACCCCCATGGGCCTGTCGGCCCAGCTGGCCACTGCGCCAGGCCGGCCCACCTGGCCCAGCCGGCGGCCCCTCGTTCCCTTATCCCCCACCCCGGTCAAACCCTAACCCAACACCCCACACTCTCCCCCATCGCTTCTCCTTCCCCCCCCCCCCCCCCCCCCCCCACCCACCACCGATCGGATCGGGGGCAAGGACCCGATGACCCCGCCGCCGCCTGGACCTCGCCCGAGGCCACCGCGCCGCATCGCCGCCGCATCGCCGCGACGCCACCACCTCCAGCCATGCCGCGCCCGTGCCTGCCGTCGCTCCTGCTGCTCGTCGCCGCCCGCATCCGCCTTCCCCCCCGACCGCTCGGCGCTGACCGCTATCGCGCTGCTCGGCTGCGCCCGAAGCCCGTGCCTGCCGCCGCTTGCTCCGCTCGCTCGCCGCCTGCTCCACCACGCCGCTCGCGCGGCCCCGCTCCTCCCCGCGCCGCACCCCGTCTCCACCACGGCCCCGGCCGCGCCCGCGCATCGCGACCCCTCCCCGCGCCCGCGTCGCCTGACCCGCGTCGCCACGCCCGCGGCCACCTCCGGCGCTCCGGCGCCCGCCCTGCTCATCCTCTTTTGCCCCGCCGTGGCCTCGCCGGTGCCACGCCGGCGTTTCCCCCTCGCCGTGGCCCCTACTGGCCGCGTCCAGTTCGGGCGCCCGCACCCGCATGCCCCGGCGCCCGTTAACGCGTGCCCGCACCCGTTTGGCCCCCAGGGCCTATGACAGTGGGGGCCCACCCCCAGAACGTTTTAATAAAAAGAAAATAAAAATAATAATAAAAATAATAAAGATAGTTAATTAATTAGTTAATTAATCCTGATTATGTTAATTTAATTAACTAATTAGTGTTAATTAAACAGTAATATAATTAGTTAACCCTAATTAATTTAACAGTCTATGACAGGTGGGACCCACCCTGTCAGGGCGCCTGCTGACGTCAGCATGATGTCATGCTGACGTCATCGCAGCACTGTTTCGGATAATGTTGATTTAAATAATTAAATAAATTCCAGAAATTAATAAAAACTTTAGAAAATCATATTAAATAAACCGTAACTCCGATGAAAATACTTTATACATGGAACTTGCTCAGAATTCCGATACGAACCCGGATACGCCCTCCGTATTCCCGTCAGACGCCCGCAGCTATAAGAACATTGAACTTTTAGACCAGTTTCAGTAAATGAATAGTGCCCAACTTTAATTAAATAAATCCGAATAAATTCCTAAATTAACTAAATCATTTAGTTAGGCGTTAGAACACCCCGGCACTGCATATTGACATGTCATACTTTGTGTAGCATTGTTTGCTTTGTATTTATTGTTTCTTCCCCCTCTTCTCTCCGGTAGACTACGAGACCGACGCTGCTGCTGCCCCGTTCGACTACGGAGTTGACGACCCCTCCTTCTTGCCAGAGCAACCAGGCAAGCCCCCCCTTGATCACCAGATATCACCTATTCTCCTCTATACTGCTTGCATTAGAGTAGTGTAGCATGTTACTGCTTTCCGTTAATCCTATTCTAATGCATAGCCTGACATTGTTGCTACATCTGTTGATACTTTACCTGCAATCCTAAATACTTAGTATAGGATGCTAGTTTATCATCATTGGCCCTACATTCTTGTCAGTCTGCCTTGCTATACTATCGGGCCGTGATCACTCGGGAGGTGATCACGGGTATATACTATACATATATACATACTATACAGATGGTGACTAAAGTCGGGTCGGCTCGAAGAGTACCCGCGAGTGATTCACGGATTGGGGGCTGAAGGGACCTTTGTCCTGACGGCCCTCTGTGTGGATCTTTGTGGCGGAGCGACAGGGCAGGTTGAGACCACCTAGGAGACAGGTGGGCCTGGCCCTGGTCGGCGTTCGCGTTTACTTCATAATAACACGCTTAACGAGATCTTGGTATTTGATCTGAGTCTGGCCACTGGCCTATACGCACTAACCAACTACGCGGGAACAGATATGGGCACTCGACGTCGTGGTATCAGCCGAAGCCTCCTAGACGTCAGCGACTGAGCGGCGCGCGCCGGGTTGGACCGCGTAACGCAACTTCCTTTGTAATGGAGGTTGCTAGGTCTGCTCTCCGGCCGCCCACGCAACGTGCAGGTGTGCAATGGGCGATGGGCCCAGACCCCTGCGTGCATAGGATTTAGATCGGCGTGCTGACCTCGCTGTTAGGCCTAGGTAGGGCTGCGACGTGTTGATCTTCCGAGGCCGGGTATGACCCAGGAAAGTGTGCCCGGCCAGAGGGATCGAGCGTGTTGGGTAATGTGGTGCACCCCTGCAGGGAAGTTTATCTATTCGAATAGCCGTGTCCCTCGGTAAAAGGACGACCCGGAGTTGTACCTCAACCTTATGATAACTAGAACCGGATACTTAATAAAACACACCCTTTCAAGTGCCAGATACAACCCGGTGATCGCTCTCTCACAGGGCGACGAGGAGAGGATCGTCGGGTAGGTTTATGCTATGCGATGCTACTTGGTGAACTTACCATCTACTCTCTTCTATATGCTGCAAGATGGAGGCTGCCAGAAGCGTAGTCTTTGACAGGATTAGATATCCCCCCTCTTATTCTGGCTTTCTGCAGTTCAGTCCACTGATATGGCCCTTTACACATATACCCATGCATATGTAGTGTAGCTCCTTGCTTGCGAGTACTTTGGATGAGTACTCACGGTTGCTTTGCTTCCCCCTTTCCCCCCTTTCTTTTCTTTCTGGTTGTCACAACCAGATGCTGGAGTTCAGGAGCCAGACGCCACCGTCGACGATGACCCCTACTACTCTGGAGGTGCCTACTACTACGTGCAGGCTGTCGACGACGACCAGGAGTAGTTTAGGAGGATCCCAGGCAGGAGGCCTGCGCCTCTTTCGATATGTATCCCAGTTTGTGCTAGCCATCTTATGGCAACTTGTTTAACTTATGTCTGTACTCAGATATTGTTGCTTCCGCTGACTCGTCTATGAACGAGCACTTGTATTCGAGCCCTCGAGGCCCCTGGCTTGTATTATGATGCTTGTATGACTTATTTAATTCTTAGAGTTGTGTTGTGATATCTTCCAGTGAGTCCCTGATCTTGATCGTACACGTTTGCGTGTATGATTAGTGTACGATTGAATCGGGTGCGTCACAAGTTGGTATCAGAGCCGACTGCCTGTAGGATCCCCCTTTCCAACTCCTTGGTCGAAGTTGAGTCTAGAAACCGAAAACTATTTTACTAACTTGGCTGTGTGTCTTATGGGCCCACGTCGCCATTGGGTGGTATTAGGATCTTTTATTCCTCGTCTATACTCTGGGACTTTGTTCTCTCTTCTATTCGGGTTAAATGATTTTGCTAAATGTAACTCTAGGTTCTCGTAAATATTTTCTCCCGGAGAGCCCCTCACTGGAGATGATCGCCTACTTCACCAGAAGATTCCGAAGATACCCTTCGATGTTTTCCCGAGACCTTTGTGCTCATCGCTTTTGAAATTCCTTACCACCGATATATCCTTATGTATAATTACATACACTTGCCATTCATACATTCAATCCAGTTGATCTTGTTATTACAAGATGCCCCGAACAACTTTTCGTTGTTCCGACAATCCTTTGAGCTTACTGCCTTGCAGTTCTTGCCTCATGAATACCCCCTACGGATAATTCCTCGCACTTACCGAGTATCCGTTCCTCCCCCTTTGTTCATATGATTCACAATATGCATACAAATACTATTTGATCTTTCGAAAATCCTTAACAGCTTATTGCTCTGCAAATACTTGTCTGCTTGCATTATGGATGCTTTCCATACGACTGGCAATATTCATTAGTATCCTTTGACACCGTCATTTTCATCTTATTGATTCAACATGAGTGCGAATGCACGCATTCATCAGTTGATCCTTTCTAATTATCTTCCGGCTCAGACGTCCTTTTGAACATGAGCTGGTTCTCGACCAATCAAATTGTCATCGATTGTGCCCCTAAGCCTACTCGACTTACCCATCCTTAATCAGAGCCCTTGCTCCTGATCTCTTGATTTGGAAATCATAAATTCCCTTGCATTGAACTTTGAGTTAGTCAGTTGTTTCTATAATCTGATGCCTCTGCATACTTCTTCTTCCTCTGATTGAGTACCGTTACTCACATCAGCTCCGTTGTGGATCGCCCGATCCATTGTTGGATTGTTATCCGACAGTGTCTTTCATATTCAATCACCTTGTGAGTTCTTCCCCTGATACATGATGCATTTGGTAAATTGTATCCTCTGCGTTCCCAACCATACTCTGCTTTCGAGCTTGTATAAATTACTCCTGAAGCGTTATATGTTCCTAAGATGCCCTATGGGATGAACATATACCTTCCCTAAACCGTGTGAACCCAAAAGTTTACACAAGACATTCTCTTCCGGTGTTTTACCAGATACATTTCAATTCCACAACTTCTTCGAAGACGAGAAGTGAATGAAATGATATGCATTGAAGAAGTGGGAGTCGACCTTGAGCTTTGTGTTCATGCCCATGGAAATGATGTAGACCGTCTCGGAAGCTTCTTGCAAAGTGATTTCCATCTGTATAATTCTTTTGGTATCCTTAAATTGAACCTTGTAGTTATGGTCCCGACCATACTAACCTTATTCATTATATCTGAAAGGAAACCATTCCAGTGCCTCGTCTATTTTTGACGAGATTAAAGTATCTGCTATCGCAAGTCAACGACCCAATTCAACTTCTATCATGTTCTACCTTTGAGTATTACCCCCTGGTATCCCGATGATATCATGGGACTGCAATACTTCTTATGAGTCTTCGTCAAGTATTCCTTCTCACTGATTCAGTATTCCACGGGTTTTGGGTTGTTTGTCAACTGAGAACATCGATAAGTGAATCGAATCCACCCTGTGATCCAATACTCCTAGTAATGTACTGCTGGGAAATTTAACTTTCAACTCATGTCATTCTTAGCCTAATCGGCTACATCGTTATCTTAACTATGCTACCTAGTACTGCTTCTCGGAGCACAATTTCGACGATGAGTTAAACTTACATCGATCTTCATCGTCATATCTTTTGCCTTGAACAGCAAGCTTGATTCCGAGTTTGTGTCGTACCATGGTTTCAATAGCCTTTCGATTCATCATTCATTTTGCTTGATGTCATCGATGATCGATTACATCTTCAAGAAGCCTCTCAACAAATGTGTCGGATCACCTTCAACACTTTGACTTCTTTCGAGATGTCAACTGTGTTCATGTTGAGGAATACCCTCCTTGCCCTCGATGCTTTTTGTTATCATCGACAACACCCTGAACTTCTTTTCATCGCGAGCTTGTCCGTGTTATGGATGCAACTTGCTATCCTGTTTGCATTATATTCTACCTTGAAGTATTACTGTCCTTTATGCCGAGTATGTTGTGAGGATTGCTTCACCTCTTTGAAAATTCTTGGCATAGTGATACTTCTCACCGTCACCATTCCTTCTTGGTCCCCGTGTTGTTTCTAACCGGAATATCGACAATTGAACTATGATGTGTGAATTCAAAACTTCTAGCAACCCTATTGTTTTGAAGTGAATGGCCAATAGTTTCATTCTAAGTCCTTTGGTTATCAAATCACCATTCTGACATTGATCGTGCTACTTGGTCCATATTTCCAGGTGCACTTTCATTCAATGTTTAATTGAGGATGTTTTCCTCGAGCATACATCATTATATCATTTGGTCTAACAAATGTCATCTTCTTGTTCGCATAATTGTGGAGATCCATCTTGTGGAATTCTCGATGAATTGTCGCTGAGTCCATCAGCTACCTACTAATCCTCTCCTTGGTTTAATGATGAACTATTGCTTCGGGAACCCGCTCCTATAGTTCATTTCCCGAGAATCTTACAATGTCATCTCGACAATTTGTGTTGCACCTTTTCTTCCCGGGCATCCTGAGTCTGAGGTATCCTGACACCAATCAGATCTGAATCTCGGTCAGACATAATGTTTGGAACATAATTCCCGGAGTTATAATATTGGTCCTTTGATGACCCGGTTAGGTGATGTCATGCCTAGCACACCTGGCTAGAGGACTTAATAATATAGTTTCTTTCTTTTGCAAGAATAGCCATTCTTCCAGGAGGAAATTGTAAGACTTATTCTTGAGTTGTTCTTGATGGATCCCTTGTGTATCCAAAGCCTGACCTTTATCTGATAACCCTGTCGATGCTATCTCGAAGCATAACTATGGTACTCCGTACATCCTTAAGAACATTTGTGGCCCAATGCTAAATGTTTCTTGAACAGTTACCCAAACACCGTTGTATGGGTGCATATCATGATTCTTCTTACTCCTATTAACTAAATGGCCATGCCTTTGATCTCAGACATGTATATCATGCCCCGCTTAGCCTTGGGAAGGATATACTCCAATTTACTTGTGTTTAAACACATTTTCCTTTCCATTGTTTTGTTTAATCTGATAAACATATTTTCCTTTCCATTGTTTTGTTTAACCTTTCTTGTGATCTATATGATCTAAGCAGTAATATTTTCCTGCTTGTGCAAACACCTCAGTGTACAACTCTGCCAGTAAGACCCTGTTCCTATTGTTGATGACATTTCGGTAGCCGCCGATGGACGAGAACTTTGCCTATTTGTTCTGCCTCGTTCAACGAGCAGGAAAATGGTTCTCTTCCTCCCTCGCCCTTGGTACCAACATTGTTACCGACATAACTGACAGGTTATTCTCTAACATGCCTTGCTATCATGATTATGTAACATGATAGCGCCCTTCCTACTTTTAACCCACATGGTGGGCCCATAACCCACAGTTCCACAGGATCGAAACCTTACTCTCCTGTACACCCCCTGTTCCCAAGGTTGTTCCTCGCGCGTGGCCTCATATGTAATTCACGAGCCACCTTCCGTGAGATCACCAATTCTGGTATTAAACACAATACTTATTCCCGTTGCTCTGAACCCCAGACATCGAACGATTGTCTATCCGCTTGAAACTTCATATGGTACCTTCTTACTTGGCTCTCGATGTGTTTCGTTTGTTCAACTCGAGAGATACTCATGTGTTCAATCCTGGGTTAACCCCAGATGGTTTTCCCTTATACCATTCTATCATTGTAGAGCAGCCCCTCACCTATTCGTAAGTACGACGGAATTTCCGAAGAAAAGATGCCGACTTCCTCATGATGAGCAGAAGCAGAGAAATGAAGACATCAACGTAATGGGTCGACCTCTTCGAGAAGAGCACCCAGGACCGAGAAGATCCGTTAGAGTTTCGTAACCATGACTCCCCCCCCCCTACTCCCCCGCTTAAATTCTCGGGACGAGAATTCTTGATAGATGAGGAGAATTGTAACACCCCCGGTGATTAGCAACAGTAATCACTTTTGATAATGACAAGTCAGCAAGGTTAACAGTGTCAAATCCTCATTAGCATCATATTGCATTTCAACTCCTAACTCAAATTCAAAATTTAAATGAAAGTGGAAAATAAAAGTTGTTCAACCCAGAAACTAAAATGTTCAATAAATAGTAGATAAATATGAGGCTATGTTAAAATTGTAAACAACATTGTTGGAATTTGATAAATGACTTGAACAACCTCAAACAGTGGCTGAGAGCATTAAATAATAACCTTTTTATTAATACAAAATAAATATGAAATGATATTTACACCAAACTAATTTTTGGTGCTAGGTTACAGTGCACTGTGATTTATGGACCAGGTCACATATTTTACAAAATTCATTTGGGTGCCAAACTATTTACATAACAGGAAAATGTGAGAAAAAGAAATAAGAAAAAGAAAATAAAACAAAATGAAAAGAGATAAAGGAAACCCCCCCTGGGCCTGTCGGCCCAGCTGGCCACTGCGCCAGGCCGGCCCACCTGGCCCAGCCGGCCGGCCCCCCTCGTTCCCTTATCCCCCACCCCGGTCAAACCCTAACCCAACCACCCCACACTCTCCCCCACTCGCTCTCTCCTCCCCCCCGATCTGGATCGGGGGCAAGGACCCGATGACCCCGCCGCCGCCTGGACCTCGCCCGAGGCCACCGCGCCGCATCGCCGCCGCATCGCCGCGACGCCACCACCTCCAGCCATGCCGCGCCCGTGCCTGCCGTCGCTCCTGCTGCTCGTCGCCGCCCGCATCCGCCTTCCCCCCCGACCGCTTGGCGCTGACCGCTATCGCACTGCTCGGCTGCGCCCGAAGCCCGTGCCTGCCGCCGCTTGCTCCGCTCGCTCGACGCCCGCTCCATCACGCCGCTCGCGCGGCCCCGCTCCTCCCCACGCCGCGCCCCGTCTCCACCACGGTCCCGGCCGCGCCCGCTCGACCGCGCACGCGCCCGCGCATCGTGACCCCTCCCCGCGCCCGCGTCGCCTGACCCACGTCGGCACGCCCGCGGCCACCTCCGGCGCTCCGGCGCCCGCCCTGCTCATCCTCTTTTGCCCCGTCGTGGCCTCGCCGCTGCCATGCCGGTGCCGCGCCGGCGTTTCCCCCTCGCCGTGGCCCCTACTGGCCGCGTCCAGTTCGGGCGCCCGCACCCGCATGCCCCGGCGCCCGTTAACGCGCGCCCGCGCCCGTTTGGCCCCCAGGGCCTATGACAGTGGGGGCCCACCCCCAGAACGTTTTAATAAAAAGAAAATAAAAAAAATAATAAAGATAATTAATTAATTAGTTAATTAATCCTGATTAGGTTAATTTAATTAACTAATTAGTGTTAATTAAACAGTAATATAATTAGTTAACCCTAATTAATTTAACAGTCTATGACAGGTGGGACCCACCCTGTCAGGGTGCCTGCTGACATCAGCATGATGTCATGCTGACGTCATCGCAGCACTGTTTCGAATAATGTTGATTTAAATAATTAAATAAATTCCAGAAATTAATAAAAACTTTAGAAAATCATATTAAATAAACCGTAACTCCGATGAAAATACTTTATACATGGAACTTGCTCAGAATTCCGATACGAACCCGGATACGCCCTCCGTATTCCCGTTAGACGCCCACAGCTATAAGAACATTGAACTTTTAGACCAGTTTCAGTAAATGAATAGTGCCCAACTTTAATTAAATAAATCCGAATAAATTCCTAAATTAACTAAATCATTTAGTTAGGCGTTAGAACACCCCGGCACTGCATATTGACATGTCATACTTTGTGTAGCATTGTTTGCTTTGTATTTATTGTTTCTTCCCCCTCTTCTCTCCGGTAGACTACGAGACCGATGCTGCTGCTGCCCCGTTCAACTACGGAGTTGACGACCCCTCCTTCTTGCCAGAGCAACCAGGCAAGCCCCCCCTTGATCACCAGATATCGCCTATTCTCCTCTATACTGCTTGCATTACAGTAGTGTAGCATGTTACTACTTTCCGTTAATCCTATTCTGATGCATAACCTGACATTGTTGCTACATCTGTTGATACCTTACCTGCAATCCTAAATACTTAGTATAGGATGCTAGTTTATCATAATTGGCCCTACATTCTTGTCAGTCTGCCTTGCTATACTATCGGGCCGTGATCACTCGGGAGGTGATCACGGGTATATACTATACATATATACATACTATACAGATGGTGACTAAAGTCGGGTCGGCTCGAAGAGTACCCGCGAGTGATTCACGGATTGGGGGCTGAAAGGACCTTTGTCCTGACGGCCCTCTGTGTGGATCTTTGTGGCGGAGCGACAGGGCAGGTTGAGACCACCTAGGAGACAGGTGGGCCTGGCCCTGGTCGGCGTTCGCGTTTACTTCATAATAACACGCTTAAAGAGATCTTGGTATTTTATCTGAGTCTGGCCACTGGCCTATACGCACTAACCAACTACGCGGGAACAGATATGGGCACTCGACGTCGTGGTATCAGCCGAAGCCTCCTAGACGTCAGCGACTGAGCGGTGCGCGCCGGGTTGGACCGCGTAACGCAACTTCCTTTGTAATGGAGGTTGCTAGGTCTGCTCTCCGGCCGCCCACGCAATGTGCAGGTGTGCAATGGGCGATGGGCCCAGACCCCTGCGCACATAGGATTTAGACCGGCATGCTGACCTCTCTGTTAGGCCTAGGTAGGGCTGCGATGTGTTGATCTTCCGAGGCCGGGTATGACCCAGGAAAGTGTGCCCGGCCAGAGGGATCGAGCGTGTTGGGTAATGTGGTGCACCCCTGCAGGGAAGTTTATCTATTCGAATAGCCGTGTCCCTCGGTAAAAGGACGACCCGGAGTTGTACCTCGACCTTATGACAACTAGAACCGGATACTTAATAAAACACACCCTTTCAAGTGCCAGATACAACCCGGTGATCGCTCTCTCACAGGGCGACGAGGAGAGGATCGTCGGGTAGGTTTATGCTATGCGATGCTACTTGGTGAACTTACCATCTACTCTCTTATATATGCTGCAAGATGGAGGCTGCCAGAAGCGTAGTCTTCGACAGGATTAGATATCCCCCCTCTTATTCTGGCTTTCTGCAGTTCAGTCCACTGATATGGCCCTTTACACATATACCCATGCATATGTAGTGTAGCTCCTTGCTTGCGAGTACTTTGGATGAGTACTCACGGTTGCTTTGCTTCCCCCTTTCCCCCCTTTCTTTTCTTTCTGGTTGTCACAACCAGATGCTGGAGTTCAGGAGCCAGACGCCACCGTCGACGATGACCCCTACTACTCTGGAGGTGCCTACTACTACGTGCAGGCTATCGACGACGACCAGGAGTAGTTTAGGAGGATCCCAGGCAGGAGGCCTGCGCCTCTTTCGATATGTATCCCAGTTTGTGCTAGCCATCTTATGGCAACTTGTTTAACTTATGTCTGTACTCAGATATTGTTGCTTCCGCTGACTTGTCTATGAACGAGCACTTGTATTCGAGCCCTCGAGGCCCCTGGCTTGTATTATGATGCTTGTATGACTTATTTAATTCTTAGAGTTGTGTTGTGATATCTTCCCGTGAGTCCCTGATCTTGATCGTACACGTTTGCGTGTATGATTAGTGTACGATTGAATCGGGGGCGTCACACCAGAATATCCGTCAAGAAAGCAAAAGTGTGTGTGCTTAGATAATCTCTCCAACATTTGATCAATAAAAGGCAGAGGGTAGTGATCTTTTCTAGTTGTTTTATTTAATTTTCTAAAATCAATTACCATTCTATAGCCAGTGACAATTCTTTGTGGAATAAGTTCATTTTTATCATTAGGAACAACAGCAATACCTCCCTTCTTAGGGACACAATGAACAGGACTTACCCATCTACTATCAGCTACGGAATAGATTATACCTGCTTCCAGAAGTTTTAGTATTTCAGTTCTCACCACTTCTTTCATCTTAGGATTTAATCGTCGTTGGTGATCAACAACTGGTTGGGCATCAGGTTCCATATTAATTTTGTGCTGACAGAGAGTGGGACTAATGCCCTTAAGATCATCAAGAGTATATCCAATATCAGCACGGTGCTTCTTCAAAATTTTCAATAATCTTTCTTCTTCATGTTCTGAAAGGTTAGCACTAATAATAACAGGATATATCTTCTTTTCATCAAGATAAGCATATTTCAAAGTGTCAAGCAATTGTTTTAATTCAAACACAGGATCACCTTTAGGTGGAGGAGGACCTCCTAGAGTTTCAATAGGCAAATTGTGTTTAAGTAGAGGTTGTTGTTCAAAGAATAACTTACATATTTTGTTCCTTTCATGCAAGTGCATATCATTTTTATGGTCTAGCAAATATTGTTCTAGTAGATCAGTAGGATGCATGGCAATAGAAGCAAGACCAATTATTTCATCCTTACTAGGTAATTCTTTATTACAGGGTTGTCTACTAAACTTGAAGAAATTAAATTCATGAGACTCATCACCAAAGCTAACACCGACAGCTTGTTTCTCACAATCTATTTTAGCATTAATGGTGTTCAAGAAAGGTCTATCAAAGATAATGGGACAAAAGTCATCTTGTGGGGAACCAAGAACTAGAAAATCAGTAGGGTATTTTATTTTCCCACACAAGACTTCAACATCTCTAAAAATCCCAAGTGGTGTGATGATGTCTCTATTAGCAAGTTTAATAGTAACATCTATATCTTCTATTTCAGTGGGTGCTATATCATTCATAATTTCTTGGTATAAGGTAAAAGGAATATCACTCACACTAGCACCTAAGTCACATAAACCATGATAACGATGATCTCCTATTTTAACTGAGACAACAGGCATGCCAACAACATGTCTATGTTTATCTTTTTCATCAGGTTTGGCAATTCTAGCAGCTTCATCACAGAAGTAAATAACATGCCCATCAATATTTTCTACCAATAGATCTTTAACCATAGCAACAATAGGTTCTACTTTAATTTGTTCAGGAGGTTTAGGTTCTTTAATATTACTTTTGCGAACTACAGTTGATACCTTAGCATGTTCCTTTATCCTAACAGGGAAAGGTGGTTTTTTCAATATAGGCAGTAGGCACAACTGGATCAACATTATAAATAATAGTTTCATCTTTAGCTATTACCGGTACTTTAATTTCTTCTTTAATAGGGGGATGATATTTGAACCACTTCCCTTTAGGGAGATCAACATGAGTAGCAAATGATTCATAGAAAGAGGCTACTATCTCAGAGTCAAGTCCATATTTAGTGCTAAACTTGTGAAAAGCATCGGTATTCATAAAAGATTTAACACAATCAAACTCAAGCTTAATACCTGACTCTTTACCTTCGTCGAGTTCCCAATCTTCAGAGTTGCGTTTAATTATTTCTAAAAGATCCCACCTGAATTCAATAGTCTTCTTCATAAAAGAACCAGTACAAGAAGTACCGAGCATGGATTGATCATCACAAGAAAGCCGAGCATAAAAATTCTGAATGATAATTTCTCTAGAGAGCTCATGATTGGGGCATGAATATAACATTGACTTAAGCCTCCCCCAAGCTAGAGTGATACTTTCTCCTTCACGAGGCCAAAAGTTATATATATAATTCCGATCACGATGAACTAGATGCATAGGATAATTTTTTTTGGTGAAATTCCAATTTCAATCGATTCCAGTTCCAAGATCCAACATCATGGCACAACCTATACCATGTCAATGCTTTTCCCTTCAAAGATAAAGGGAAAACCTTCTTCGTAGCTTCATCTCCGGATAAACCTGCAAGCTTAAATAATCCACAAATTTCATCCACATATATCAAATGCATATCAGGATGTTCGGTTTCATCTCCCGCATAAGGATTAGCTAGCAGTAGTTCTATCTTACCCGAAGGAATTTCATAACCAATATTTTCAGTAGGTGCAGTAGCTTGAGGGGCAACTAATTGTGCTTCCGGTTGAGGTGAAGATACCCCAAACAAACCCCTCAAAGGATGGTTTTCCATAGTAACAAGTGACAATAAATTTCAGCATGTAGTAATAATTTTTCCATACCAATTTCCACTTACCAAGAGCGCTTCATTCCCCGGCAACAGCGCCAGAAAAGAGTCTTGATGAGCCACAAGTATAGGGGATCAATCGTAGTCCTTTCGATAAGTAAGAGTGTCGAACCCAACGAGGAGCAGAAGAAAATGACAAGTGGTTTTTAGCAAGGTATGTTCTGCAAGGCACTGAAATAGTCGGTAACAGGTAGTTTGGTAGCAAGATAATTTGTAACGGACAAGTAATGGTAACGGTAAATAAAGTGCAGCAAGGTAGCCCAATCCTTTTGTGGCAAAGGACAGGCCAAAATGGTCTCTTATAATAAGCAAAGTGTTCTTGAGGGCACACAGGAATTTCCTCTAGTCACTTTCATCATGTTGGTTTGATTCGCGTTCGCTACTTTGATAGTTTGATATGTGGGTGGACTGGTGCTTCGGTGCTGTTCTTACTTGAACAAACCTCCCACTTATGATTAACCCCCTCACAAGCATCCGCAACTACAAGAAAAGTATTAAGATAAAATCTAACCATAGCATTAAACATTTGGATCCAAATCGGTCCCTTACGAAGTAGTGCATAAACTAGGGTTTAAGCTTCTGTCACTCTAGCAATCCATCATCTAATTACTACTCCACAATGCATTCCCTTAGGCCCAAATATGGTGAAGTGCCATGTAGTCGACGTTCACATGACACCACTAAGGGAATCACAACATACATATCATCAAAATATCAAACACATATCAAGTTCACATGATTACTTGCAACATGACTTCTCCCGTGACCTCAAGAACTAAAGTAACTACTCACAAATGATATTCATGCTCAAGATCAGAGGGGTATTAAATAGCGTAATGGATCTGAACATATAATCTTCCACCAAATAAACCATATAGTAATCAACTACAAGATGTAATCAACACTACTAGTCACCCACAAGTACCAATCTAAGGTTCCAGTACAAGGATTGAACACAAGAGATGAACTAGGGTTTGAGAGGAGATGGTGCTGTTGAAGATGTTGATGGAGATTGCCCTCCCAAAGATGAGAGGGTTGTTGGTGATGACGATGGCTTCGATTTCCCCCTCCGGGAGGGAAGTTCCCCCGGCGGAATCACTCCGCCGGAGGGCAAAAGTGCTGCTGCCCAAGTTTCGCCTCGAGACGGCGGCGTTCCGTCCTGAAAGTCCTCTCCTTATTTTTCCTTGGTCAAAATGACTTATATACCAGAAGATGGGCACCAGAGGTGGGCTGGGCTGAGCACAACCCACCAGGGCGTGCCTGGGGGGCCTGGCGTGCCCTGGTGTATTGTGCTCACCAGGTGGCCCCCCTTCGGTAGTTATTTGCTTTAGTATTTTTCATATATTCCAAAATAATTCTCCATGAAGTTTTAGCTTATTTGGAGTTGTGCAGAATAGGTAACTCTGACCTAGCTTTTTTAGGTCCAGAATTCCAGCCGCCGGCATTCTCCCTCTTTGTGTAAACCTTGCATATTATGAGAGAAAAGGCATTAGAATTACTCCATAAAGCTTTATTATGCATAGAAACATTGTAAATAACAGTAGAAAATCATGATGCAAAATGTTTGTATCATGTATCTCTGTTGGTCAAGCTTCAGGTTGGATTTGCAGGGGTGTGTCTGTGTGTGTGTGGGGTGGGGGGTATGCATGTATGAAGCATTCTCCCCTCGTGTTAGACCGTGCCCATCGCCGCTGCCTGTCGTGCCTACTGCCTGCGGGGGTGAAGTCATCACGGAGGTCGTGCCTTCGGTGCTGCAGATGATTCCTGAGATGCAGGGGCTATGTGGGGATCTAACGTCACATCTATTGATGGTGCTTCCAAAGGAGATGGGCTCACCAGGGGCCTTATCGATGGCCACGATGCCCTCACCTCCGCCGTTGGAGCCCATCCTGTCACTCGCCATTGTGGACAGTGGATGTTTTTATGCTATTGTCACTCACTCATTTGAGGCTATTGGGTAGGAGGTGTTTGTGGGTGACAAGGTTGACGAGGCCGGGCAATTGGCACTTAATTTTGAGGCTCTCTTTACGAAAGAGTTTTGCGACTCGCTTGCCAGCTTGGATGTGGCTAGCCCTTGATCTGGCAAGGGGATTGCTTGTCTCTTGATGGGGAAGGCTCCCGGGGCAAGGTCAATAAGGTGGAGAAGCCTCTCAGGAGCAAGAGCAAGAAGAGTGCCATCATGAGGAAGGTGTTCGTGATTTCTTAATAGATGGCCCTAAGTCTCTTGGACCGTCCTTATGTTTTGGTTTGTCACCATGATTTTGGTGGTGTGTGCCACCTTCAGTTAAATTGTCCTTTTTGGGAGTTCCTTTGCGATGTAAGACGCGAGGGCTTGTGATAGTTGCGTGTTGGGTACTTTTTTCAGGTCGATTGTGCAGTCATGGTGTTTCATGCTTTGAGTAGTCCACATGTGGTTTTTTCGTATCTGTTATTTCAATTCCCTGTTAATAAATTGAGCAATTCTCTTATGCTTAATTAATTGACAAGTCAGATCTTTTGCTTCTGTTTAGAAAAATAAATAAAATGAAATGTTCTTTTTATCATAAATCTATTTGTAGAGTAGAATATACTACTTCCTCTAATTGTAAATATAAGTCTTTTTAAAGATCTCAATATAGACTACATACAGACGTATTTTAGAGTGTAAATTTATTCATTTTGCTACGTATGTAGTTCATATTGAAATATTTAAAAAGACTTATATTTAGGAACAGAGGTAGTAATAGTTAATCGCCGGGGCAAATCTTTTGCCTCTATTTCAATAAAATAAAATGGAAGCATCTTACATTTTTGCATAAATCTATCTGTCGAGTAACTATACTACAATGTTAGGCATATAAATAAGATTTTATACTAAGTACGCAAGTCAGGTCAACCACGGGCTCTGGCCAAAAAAAAAAAGGTCAACCCAAGCCGTTTAACTTTGACGAATAGAACAAGCCGAGAGATCGCCATTTGAATCCGGCCAAACCAACCGAAAACACAATCGATTATTGCCTTGTCCTCTACCCAAACATGTGCGTCCATGGTCCATATGGCCAGCCTCTCCAGTCTCCAGCCCAAGCGTGCTTGGCCCAGACGCACTCTCGCCGCCCACTTGCATTCTGTCCACGCGCTTTTTCGAGGGGCAAAAAGCTCTCACAGTCTCTCACTCGAGCTCACCAAAATCTGATCCTAATTAATTAATCAACTCTGGACCTAAAGATCAGTAGATCACCATGAAGCCCTGCTCATCTTCACCTATAAAAATGACCACTGATCAGTGCCTATCGATCACCAAAACACACGCAGAAAACATATGCCACATTGCCACATAGTTCAGCTAGCTAGCTACCATGGCGGTCTACTATGGCAGCGCCCTCTCGGCCGTCCTGCTGCTCTCCTTGTTGGTTCTCTCGCTCTCTGACGACGCGCCACCGTCCACGCCGGTGTCACCTACCACCGCGTGCAACGACACGACGGACCCCACGTTCTGCCGGACCGTGCTGCCGCCGCACGGCACGAGCAACCTCTACACCTACGGCCGCTTCTCCGTCGCCAAGTCCCTCGCCAGCGCCAACAAGTTCGTCGGCCTCGTCGACCGCTACCTGTCCCGCCACCGCCACCTCTCACGCAGCGCGATCGGCGCGCTGCAGGACTGCAAGCTCCTCTCCGAGCTCAACGTCGACTTCCTCTCCGCCACCGGCACTGCTCTCAAGGGCACGGAGACGCTCCTCGACCCGCAGGCCGACGACGTACAGACGTTGCTCTCGGCGATCCTGACCAACCAGGAGACATGCCTCGACGGCCTGCAGGCCGCGTCGGGGTCGTGGTCCGACCGTGGCGGCGGCCTCGCCGAGCCGATCTCCAACGGCACCAAGCTCTACAGCCTCTCGCTGTCGCTCTTCACCAGGGCATGGGTGCCCACGGCGAAGGCGCCCAAGGGCGCCAAGAAACCGCACCACGGCCACAAGAAGCCGCCGGCGGGCCCGGCACACGCTAGGAGGGGGCTGTTCGACGCGAACGACGAGGAGATGGTCCGGAGGATGGCTATCGAGGGGCCCCAAGGGACGGTGGCGGTGAACAGGGCGGTGACCGTGGACCAGGGCGGCTCCGGGAACTACACGACGGTGGGGGACGCCGTGGCGGCCGCGCCAATCAACCTCAACGGCAGCGCCGGGTACTACGTCATATACGTGCTCGCAGGCGTGTACGAGGAGAACGTGGAGGTGCCCAAAAAGATGAAGTACGTCATGATGATCGGCGATGGCATCGGACAAACGGTGATCACCGGCAACCGGAGTGTTGTCGACGGCTGGACGACCTTCCACTCGGCCACCGTTGGTAAGTGTACAACGTATATATGTATACCACACATTACTTTCATGGTACAACGATATGCAACCATTGACAACGACCAGATAAACGCATCGGGCACTTCAACATTTTTTTTAAAACCTTTTGGTCTTTCACCATCACTTAGGCGCGCATAGAACATACTTCCATATATGTCTATATATATATATATATATATATAGTTATACACAATAGTTATGTGTAAGTCGTCTGAATTTAGAATTTGTGTCAGTCGATTTTACGCGAAGGAAAGAATAACTAGAGGGAAGGAAGGAGCTCAGCGGAGAAGCCCTCTGGGTCTATCTTTGAGTGGCAGACAACCCCATTATCTATCTTAGGGTGTGGGGGGTGGTGCAGATTCGCCAAAAAAAAGGACATCGCCGGGGTAAAAAAAAAAACTAAACATCGCCGGGGTTAGAGGGATGGCCGGGGTTGGCGGCAACATGGTGGTGGGTGGCGGTTGTGGGAAGGGCGGGACGGCGAGGCTGGCGCGGGAGCGCCGCATGCCACTTGCAGAGGAGCCCGATGGTTAGGCCGGTGTACATGAGGCAGTTTCGAGGAAGAAGATGAAGAAGAGGTTGGACGGGAGGTTGAAGATAGCGATCTGGCCCTTCATATCACATCCAACAGCTTGGACGAATCAACTGACCCTAAAAACGTTTTCAGTCGACTGGTCACTAGCCACTCCCATAGTTATACTCCGTATTTTTACGGATATAGCAGGCACTCTACTTTTGCACCAAATGTATTGTTTTAAGGCATACCGAGTATTGTACAAAGTAAACTAATATACACACGGGCACACACACATGCAGATGCACACACATTTGGTTTTCTCTTTTTTTTTCTAATATATAAGCATGCAGATCGCTTGCGTGTTCCGGAAAAAGGAAAATAGAAAGAAGTGATGAAACTTTACAAGCAGGCACTATACATCTATATGTATCGTTGTATCCTGTATATATTTTATCTGGATGTTTTCGAACATAGAAAGTTGTTTTTTCAAAAACCGAGCTCCAATAGCAATTTCCGCAAAACAACAGCTTATGAAATCATCTTGCGAATGGAGGAATTATGTAAAATCAAATTTAAAAGGTTTGGACGTCTTTTGGTTTAAGACTCTATAAAAATTCAGTTGAAGAATGGAGGGACTAAATGTTAAGATTCTTGTTGTTTGATATGGACCAAACAAGAGGCAAGCTGGGAACTAGTGGGCATTTGTGAGCTTTGCACTTCGAATAAAGGAAATGTATAAAATGGGAGTGACACTAGCTTAGGCGTGCCCTCTGCTGGCAAATGGCTAGGGAGGATGAAACCTAAAAAACATCGCTTTAATTTGGTCCCATGACACGAGTGCTGGCAATGGAGTGAATTAATGAGTTGGTCCGTGTCGGATCTCAATTTTGTCTCGTGTCTCGTCACATCATCATGCACTACCTAGTTGCTCCCAGAGAGCACACATGCGTCCCTTCAAGAAAAAAAAGAGAGCAAACATGCGCACATATGCGTCACTTTCCGCTAACATGTCCACACAATTTATTATAGTAGCACGGAATCTATAATATTTTTGATTTCAATAACTTAATTTTTTGTATGAACTTAATTTGAATGTACGCACGTCACAGCTGTGCATGGGCAAGGATTCGTGGCGATGAACATGACGATCCGGAACACGGCCGGCCCGGCGAAGCACCAGGCGGTGGCACTCCGGTCGAGCGCCGACCTGTCGACCTTCTACAGCTGCAGCTTCGAGGCGTGCCAGGACACGCTCTACACGCACTCTCTCCGCCAGTTCTACCGGGGCTGCGAGGTGCACGGCACCGTGGACTACGTGTTCGGCAACGCCGCCGTCGTGTTCCAGGGCTGCACCTTCTACTCCCGCCTCCCCATGCAGGGCCAGAGCAACACCGTCACGGCGCAGGGTCGCACCAACCCGGAGCAGAACACCGGCACCTCCATCCAGGGCTGCACCCTCCTCCCGTCCCCGGAGCTCGCGGCCAACGCCGCCTTTGACACGCGCACCTTCCTCGGCCGGCCGTGGAAGAACTACTCGCGTACGGTGGTCATGGAGTCGTACATCGGCGGGCTCGTCGACGCCACCGGGTGGATGCCGTGGTCCGGAGACTTCGCGCTCGACACGCTCTACTATGCCGAGTACAACAACTCTGGTCCGGGTGCCGACACCGGCCGTCGGGTCAGCTGGCCGGGCTACCACGTGCTAGGCGACGGCGCCGATGCCGGCAACTTTACCGTCGACAGTATGGTGCTCGGGGGCAACTGGCTGCCGCAGACCGGCGTGCCCTTCACCAGCGGATTGAAGTATTGACCCGTCAACTTATCATATATGCTTTGAATTGTAGACATATATTTACAGTAGGTAAATCACCTACTGTTTGTTCTAAAAAACTACTCCCTCTATTCTAAAATAAGTGTCTCAATTTTATACTAATTTTATTATAAAGTTGTATTAGATTTGAGACATTTATTTTATTTCAGGACGGAGGGAGTATATGATTAGAGGTGGAGGGACGTAAGCAACAATAGTGTTGTGTGGATCTGCTAGCCGGCTACTTTAGCTGCCTATAGATCTTTTGTATACGTGTGTAAAATGATATAAAGTTGTATTACATGGAAAGCTAATTGTGGTTCAGAGCCTAACATTTTGGTGCTTTTGTTGTTTGGCCATCTTATTTTTTATCTCACTTGACTCTGACCGTACATAATTTTCAAAAAAGTTGTTTTTTGAAAGTCTGGTTAGGTATGCAAATTTGTGACCCTTCGAGAATGGCCTTTCACCCTCCTTAGTTGAGCCAAATATAAACGATTTTTTTTAAATTATGTGGATTCTAAAAGTTTAATTCATTTTGTTAAACTAAACAAGATCAAAGAATACCTTAAAAAGGTACCCATTTGCACCTCTAAGTCTAGTGCGACCACATTATCTCACGCAGTGCACTATAATATGTCTACTATGTCGCCACAAAAAAGAATATGTCTACTATGTATTTTTTTGAGAAACTACTATTATTTATTAGCTTTGTAGGGCATAATAGATATTCCTATTGTATGTCTACTATTTTTTTTTGAGAAACTACTATTATTTATTAGCTTTGTAGGGCATAATAGATATTCCTATTGAGCTTTGCTAGACGCACGGGCAAAATTTATAGATAGTATGGGGCGTGGGATTAAATAAAAAATGCTACACCTACTTAACAGGTTACATAAAGCTATGTTTCTTTCCTTCCTAAACTAATCGGCATTTCCTATTTGGCGATTCAGGTGCTGTTACTGTGTATTTTCCAAATGGGCGCACATCCTGTTCGTACTGGGCCGGCCCGTTTAGCCTTTTCTTTTTCGTTTTTGAACTACAAATGCCATGAGCATGAGGGGAATTTGAACCCGAGATCTCGATTAGCTGCAGTAACCGCCGGAGACACCACACCTCTTGCGATTACTAACTCATTTTTTTCTTCTGTTTTCCTTTTCTTTTTATTTTTCTCCTTTTCGTAAATTCATGAACTTTTTCAAAATTAGTAAAATGTTTTGAAATTGATGAACTTTTTTCAAAATTGACAAACATTTTTTATTTTTTTGTGAACTTCCTTTCAAAATAAATGAACTTTTTCCAAATTTGTGTTTTTTTTCAAAAATCGATGAACTTTTTGGCCAATATCGATGAACTTGTTTACAAAATCGATGAGCGTTTCTTAATTTTGATTTTTTTTTCAAAATCAATGAACTTTCTGTCCAATATCGATGAATGCGTTTGCAAAATCGGTGAACCTTTCTTAATTTTTGATTTTTTTTATAAAATTGATGAACTTTTTTTCAACATCGATGACAACTTTTTTTCTCCGAGCGGATGAACTTTTTTTTTCATAATTTTGTAAACCTTTTTTGATTTCGCAATTTGGAAAAAGTTCATCAATATTGTAGTTGGAACCGAGCGTTGCTGGGCCGCAGCCCACTCGGGCGCACGTGAGCGCCAGTTCCTTCCAGGGCGTGGAAGGCGCCGTATAGGAGCAAAGCCCCCCTAACCTGAATTTGATGGGGTGGGCCTGGGCCTGACTTTCTTTCCAACGAAATCAGGCCACCTGAGCTCTTACGTATGTTTCGTAAGAGTTTTTACGTAGATGTAGAATAGCTGGGATTAAATGATTGTGACAGCGTGGTCTATTTGGGGAGGGCGGAGAAAGGCGATTCTTCAGGACATTTCTCAATCTCCTCACTCTATTAATGGATTTATTTCTAGCTACCTAGGAGAGCTACAAGTTGTCAACAGAAGAACCCCTAGTTTGGTTGTTGCTGCGGCTCCCAGGTCAACTCAATGGGTAAGGCCACAGGCGGGTGTTGCAAAATTGAATGTTGATGCTTCTGTATCTCGCCACGGCTATGGTGTAGTTGGGGCAATTTGCAGAGATCATGGCGGAGTCATCATGGGAGCTTCGACACTATTTTCAGGCACATAGCGGATCCTGAAAGTGCGTTATATCGACTAGAGGGGGGGGGGTGAATAGGCGATTTTTACAAATTCGTCACTGAGGAATTTGAAGGTGAGGAAATTCCTAAGCAACGAACTACTTAGCAGCGGAATAAGTACTCAGATGCAAACATAACATGACATAAGTACAGTCATCATGATGAAATGAAATAGGCACAGAGTACAGGTAGCGTGAAACACAGGATAAGCAGGCTGAAGACTAAGTGACTGAAGAAATAGGATTGAGGAAATTGAGAAAGTCTTCAGTCAAAGTCTTCACACAGTAACGATCAAGTAAATCAACACATGAATGAGGAAATGAAAGGGTTGAGGAAATAGAACCAGTAGCTCGGTGAAGACAATGATTTGGTAGACCAGTTCCAACTGCTGTGACAGTTGTACGTCTGGTTGAAGCGGCTAGGTATTTAAACCTGAGGACACACAGTCCCGGACACACAGTCCTCACCGTATTCTCCTTGAGCTAAGGTCACACAGACCTCGCCCAATCACTCGTGGTAAGTCTTCACAGGTGACTTCCAAACCTTCACAGACTCGGTCACTCAGCGATCCACAATTCCTCTTGGATGCTCTAGACCATGACGCCTAACCGTCTGGAGGATGCACAGTCCTCAAAGGTAACAAGCGTTGGTTCCACACAGTAACAATCTCTTCAGTGATGCTCAATCACTTTGGGTTTGTAGGTGTTTGGATTTTGGGGTTTTTCCTCACTTGATGATTTTCGCTCAAAGTCCTTGGAGGATGGGATGCTCTAAATGACAAGTGTAAATCTATCTCTCGGAGCAGCCAACCAGCTAGTGGTTGTAGGGGGCGGCTATTTATAGCCTAGGGAGCAGCCTGACATGATAAGATATAAATGCCCTTCAATGATATAACCGTTAGGTGGGTAGGATATTTTGGACAGCTGGCGCATAGCACAGCAACGATCGGAAATTTGAGCTCTCAAATTCCTCAGGGCTATCATGATTCTCACTTGTAGGCAATCCGCACTGGCGAATTCCTAACTCCTCAGTCAGAACAAATTCCTCAGAGAACAGAAGAACTTCATCTCTGTCACTAAAGAAATTGACTGAACTGTATGAGATTTCCAATGGCTTCACTCGAAAGGATTGGGTAGGTGTAGGATTTTGAGATGAGCATCACTTGGAAACTTTCCTTAGTTTTACCTCGACCCTCTTTAACAGTACGGTGTTTCCTATGACTCAAGAAGAAGAAAATGAAACTACGAAAACAAAAGTCTTCACGCTTCATAATCCTCGCATGAATATCTAGTCTTCAAGGTCACACAAATTTCTTCACTTTCAAAGTCTTCAAGAAAACCAAAGTCTTCAACTGAAGACATTCATTTTTAGGGGTCGACTTTCATCGTAAATATCAAACTCCTCATAGACTTATAGACCTGTGTACACTCACAAACGCATTAGTCCCTTAACCTATAAGTCTTCAATACATCAAAATCACTAAGGGGCACTTGATGCACTTACAATCTCCCCCTTTTTGGTGATTGATGACAATATAGGTTAAGTTTTCAACGGGGATAAAACATATGAAGTGTAAATTCTGATATTGAGGAATTTGATTGCAAGATATAGAAGAACTCCCCCTGAAGATGTGCATATTTGAGGAATTTGCTTTGAATAGCAAATGCACATTGTAGAGTAATATCATGGAGATCTCCTCCTATATCTTGTAATTCATACACGCATTTAACATATGATATGAAGAATTTGAAATGCATGATGAAATATGGTGTCTGACGAAATTCAGCATGCGTGCATTAAGGTACTTGAGGAAATAAGCATGCAGAAAGCTGTTCAAAAGTATCAGACCACCATAGGACTTAAGTTTACAACTCATCAGAGCAAACACCTCAGAAAAGCAAGAGTTGTAACTTAACAAAAAATATAGCCCATATATAAGACCCGCTTGAAGACTAACTCAAATTTCTCCCCCTTTGTCATCGAATGACCAAAAGGGACGAAAAATGAGGACTAACGCCCCTGAAGAATATCATCATGATGTCTGTGGAGGAGCGCCAGCGTTGTTGGGGTCGTCCGTTGAGGTAGGGCCAGCCGCGGTGTCGTTCAAGTCTTCAGCTTCATCCATCTCGCGCGATGAAGAATATGAACTGGCAACAAGCTGAGGAACTTTGACCTTCTTGAATTTCTTCGAAGGTGGCTGAGACCAGTCAAAGTCCTGTTGGAAGCCCATCTCCTTGAGATCTTCAGCACTACAAAGATTCAACGGAATAGCCCAAGTACGGTCAAAGACTTCATGTAAGTAGTAGTGATTCTTCTTCATAGTATTTTGAGTGACTATCATGTTCTGAAGAATTGCACCAAACTGACGCTTGACCCACTTGTGATTTCGATCAACTTTCTGATGAAGACTAAGGAGAAGTTCACGATAAGTCATCACACGCGGAGCTGTGGCTTGAGAATTTTGTTCTGAAGCTTTGGCGGCAGAATCTTGTGTTGCAGAGTCATCATTGGTGGAATATAAAGTAGCTTTGCGAAATTGTCCATCCAATGGACGAGTGCCTTCATCTATAACATCAGCCTTGCCCTTCTCATCAGCTGAGGAAATAGTCCGTTTCATGACTTCAATAGGGGGCAAATAGCTGAGATGATTTTGAAAGTCAGCCTTATAATGAATTGAAGACCTTGATCTGATGAACTTCATGATCCAGGGAGCATAAGGCTTCAACTCAAAAGGTGACAGAGCAGCATTGGCCAAAGTCCTCATGAAGAAATCGTGGTAGTTGATAGGAATACCATGAATGATATTGAACAGCAGATTCTTCATAATGCCAACAACCTCTTCGTCATCAGAGTTGTGGCCCTTGATTGGACTGAGGGTTTCGGTCAATATGCGATAAACTGTCCTTGGCACATAGAGCAATTCCTTGACAAGGAATTTGGTCCTTGGAGCTTGGCCTGGCTTCAAAGGCTTCATCAGCACTTGCATCAGATGATCGGATAGTTAAGGTTCAACATAGAGGAGCCTTGCACCTTCAGTGGGAGGACTGACTGGGACGGCATGAAGCAATTCAGAGGCCGGTGCTTTGAAATGAGTATTATCGGTCATCCAGTCCAATACCCATGAATTGACATCATCAACATTTCCAGTAATATGCAGCGTGGTGAAGAATTGAAGAATGAGTTCTTCATTTCAATCGCAGATGTCGGTGCAGAAGTTGAGTAACCCAGCGTCATAAAGAACACTGAGGACTGGGGTGAAGCACGACAGCGATTCCATATCCACATGAGGAATTTGCTCATGGTTAAAGATCTTGTCCTTATCAAACAACAACGAGGAATAGAAGTTCATCTGGCTAGCAGTCCAGAAGCACTTGCGACGAAGTCGAGCAGAGTCATAGGGATTGTAGTTAGTGAAGAATATGTGCTCATTGAAGAAATCTACATCATTGAACTTCTGCTTCTTGGAGTGAGGGTTTTGTGGCTTGGGCTGAAGATTAACAGTTGAAGTCTTCATAGCCTCTTGAGGTATAGCCACTGGAGCCACAGGCTGAGGAATTTCAGGAGCAAAGGCATCAGCAGCAGCCTTGGCCTCCATTTCTTCAGAAACATGTACATCAGCACTAGTGGCTGGAACTTCTTCAGGAATAGAATGGAGTGAAGCTTGACGTTCTTCAGAGCCCGTGTGAACTTCTTCAGTTTGAGCAGGGGACTGAGGAATTTGTTGAAGTGGAGTCGTCAGTGGTGAATTGGGGTGATGACTTTCCCAGTAGTCATCATTCAGAATTGGTGTAGCACACCCAATGTCCACATCTTCATCTTCATCTTCATCATCAATTTCCTCAACGCCTGCCTCTTCAGTTGTGTACTGAGGCATGGGCGATGATACCAGCAGAGTTGAAGTGATATTGTCCACTTCAATTTCTTCATCTAACTGCTCTGTCGAAGCAGCAGAAGGATCTTCTTCATCAGATTCACTTGGAATTGCATATTCCTCACCAAAGGGAATAATCTCCTTTGATGGCATGCTTGATATTGGGACAGCATCTAAAGGATTTGTATAATAGCTCGTCAAAGTCTTCACTTTCTTTGGAGCTGAAGACTCTGAGGGGGCAGATGCTTTCCTTTTCTTCACAGCTGCTCGCTCCGCAGCCTTGGTTTTCTTCGCTTCTGTTGCAGAAGGAAGGTTGATGCTTGTCATCGGTGTAGGAGGAGCAGAGGAAATTGATTGAAATCCTTCAGGCACAACTGATGCAGTTGCCCTGGCATTTTCTTCAGAGACTGTAATTTCTTCATCAGCCCTGGTGCTTTCATTTTCTTCAACAGTCTGATTTTCATCAGCTGTGCTTGCATGTTCTTCAGTAGGCTGAGCAGATGTTTCAGTCGGAGGAAATTTGGGTTGCGATGAAGCTGCAACATTTGGAGTGAATCCCTTTGCCATTCTGACGAATCTAACTTTGGCACCTAGCCAATCTGCATGGTATGCGTCAAATTCATCACTGAGTGCTTTGATCTCAGCCTGCATATTCACAAGTTCTTCAGGAGACATATTCACAACATGCTTCTTCAGAAAGCGCTCCTTCTTGTATTGAGCTTTCTTGACTTGCCTGGCCTTCTCAAATTTCCTTTTTTCTTCGGCTATGAAGGCCGTCAAAATGTGGCTCTGGCCAGAAGTGAGGTTCAATTCAGGCAAAGGATTATTTGGATCCTTGTGCCATAGATCGATGAAATCAAGGATCTTCCTTGGATCCAGCATGAGGGGCACAACACTGCCTTTGGTAGTAGCGGCCCTTTGTTGTCGATCTCTGATGATCTCAGCTAATTCTTCATCATCAGCTTCATCTTCGCTTGACGGAACCTGAAAGGCGACCTGCTTCTTGTGAGGACTTGGCCTTGTGCCTCGTCCAGCAGTGGCCTTTTTCTTCAGCAAGGTCGGAGCTGTTGAAGACTGAGATGGAGTTGAGGAACTTGCAGAGACTCCTGAAGCAATTGAGATTCCAGTAGTCCTTTGGCACGTGGCAAGATGCACAGGTGCTGAGGACTTTGCAGGAGCAGCTGAGGATTTTGCAACTCAGGGAGTTGGAGCTGCTTTTGAAGAAGTTGCTTGAGGATCAGGCCGTGAGGGCTTTAAAGAGCTTGGCCGTGAGGGCATTGCAGCTGAGGATCTTGTCTTGACAGCTGGTTTCTTTGTCATAGCCTTCTTAGGCTTGCTTGCAGAGGCCTCAGCAGCGGCAGTAGCAGAATCTTCGTTGAATTTCTTCACTGCCTCTTTAGCCATTTTGGCCAGCTTGGCTTGACGCTTAGCCCACTCCTAAGGAAATTCCTCACCTCTTCTGATGCTTGTGGGATCAGCTTCTTGGCCTGGAGCCAATGGAGGTCTTGGACATGGAGGGTTAACAGCGAATTTCTTCATGTACTTTGGAGTCACATATCAATACTCCCTCCATTCTCTTGCCCATCTCCTCTCAATCTTCTGAATGCGCACTTTGCGCTGATTTTTGTTCTCCTTGCCATGAGTTGCTTCACCAGGAGTACAATATTCATCATAGATGTCATCAGGGATCTCAAAAGCAGTATTTGTTTCTGGCCTCTTTCCTCCCTTCTGAGGTCTCTTCCCATCAGCCATTTTCTTCACTTGAGGATTTTGAACAATGGATGTTTCTGAGGAAGTGTGCAACTTATCTTCGAGGAACGCTGCAAATGAGTTAAGTTGATGAGAACCTAGTGATTCAGCAGCGGACATGTGTACCTGTGAACAGAATATAGGTGCGAAGAATTTGGAGAGGTCATATGCGTTCTCAGAAGTTTTTCAAAAGTATCAAGTTTGAGGAATTTGACCAGGGGTGTCTTGAGGAATTTCACTAAGCGTTGTTTGAATTAGGTTCCAGAGTTGTATAGATTGAAAATCCACACAATTCAAGAATCTTGAAGAAAAACGTTGCTTAGAGAAACAGATCAAGAACAGAAGCAAGTTGGTGTTTAAGAGCATGAAAGTTGAAGAATAAACACCTTTTGAAGATTTTGTGGAAATCATCAGAATCAACAAGGGCAGTAAAAATAGATTTTATTTACCCTTGACAAAGAACACGACGAACTGAGAGTAGCAGTGGAGAAGCTCGTCCGTTCAGATCTTCCACGCCCTAACTTGGCGATTGAAAACAGCTACGGCGGCGGCGGAGTGAAGATTTCCGCGGCCGGCGTGAGTACGATGGCGACGAGGTCGAGGTAGTGAAGCTCTTCCTCAGCGGCGACGATGGAGTGTAGCGGCGGCGCTAGGTCTAAGAGCTCGAGCGAGGGGTGTAAGATCGAGCGGGGTAAATGAGATCTGAGGAGGGCGAGGGGTATTTATAGCCGAGGTGAAAAATCGCTCGTCCGAAGAAAATGGACGAACGTGCCCCTGACCCTTCTCATCCTAACGACATGTGTCACCCATGTACTGTGAAGTGGAGATCATGTTAGATCGTGGGTGAATAGATAAATCTTATCGAGGGATATGGAATGGTTTGAGCGACAAAGGCCGAAAATTCAGATAAGAATATTTTAATGTTTCGTTCGCAAATTCTTCAGCTGTCAAGGACACAGTGAAGACTTTGAACGAGTTTCAAATAGAACGCACATGAAGAATTTATGAACAGACTGGGTTGAGTTTAGCATAGAGGGGGAACGGGTCCGATCACATTCACTTAGAAGAAAATCAACTTGAAGAATTAGCAATAAGTGAATGCTGTAGAGGACATGAAAAACTCAATTATATATATATATAGTCAATGAAGAACACAGTCGGAAAGAGTGAAGACTTTGCAAAGTTGAAGAATTTGAAAATTTGAAGAATTTGCAAAATGAAGAAAAACTCAATTTTGATGATTTTCAACTTTTTTGGTGGCGTGACCCACCATGTAAGAATGGTGATTTTAGACGCCGCGTACAATTGTCGTAGGGCTCTGAGAATCAAATTCTTCGTTAATTTCTTCACACTTAGAGGGTTAGTCTTCATTGATTGAAGAAAAATGTTTCTTCGTGTGTTGCACATCTAAGTCATCAATTTGCATAAGTGTTAGGATGTGTGTCCTTTTCAAAGAACATTCGAAGATTCTAAGATATTTAGCTCACACCGCAAGTTGCTAAATCTCTTCTCATCCAAGGGCTTTGTGAAGATATCGGCTAGCTATTCTTCAGTCTTCACGTGCTCGATTGAGATGTCGCCCTTCAACACATGATCACGAAGAAAGTGATGACGAATCTGGATGTGCTTTGTCTTTGAGTGCTGAACTAGGTTATGAGCAATTTTGATGGCACTCTCGTTGTCGCAGTAGAGTGGCACATTCTTCATGTTGATGCCATAATCCTTGAGGGTTTGCTTCATCCACAGCAATTGAGCACAGCAAGAACCAGCAGCAATATACTCAGCTTCAGCAGTAGAGAGTGATACACAGTTCTGCTTCTTCGAGGACCAACATACTAAGGATCGTCCAAGGAAATGGCATGTGCCTGATGTTGACTTGCGGTCCACACGATCACCAGCATAGTCAGAGTCCGAATATCCAATGAGATCAAAAGCCGAGCCCTTGGGATACCATAATCCAAGTGTTGGTGTGTGAGCTAGATATCGAAGAATATGGTTCACAAACTTATGGTGTGATTCCTTCGGTGTAGCTTGAAAACAGGCACACATGCAAACAGTAAGCATAATATCTGGCCTAGATGCACATAGATACAGTAAAGAGCCAATCATGGAGCGGTATACCTTTTGATCGAAGTCTATACCATTTTCATCAGTGCATAGATGGCCATTTGTGGGCATAGGGATTTTGACGCCTTTGCATTCTTGCATACCGAATTTCCTCAGAACGTCCTTGAGGTATTTCTCTTGAGAAATGAAGATGCCATTGCGCTGTTGACGAATTGTAAGACCTAAGAAGAATTTCAATTCTCCCATCATGGACATTTGATATTCCTCACTCATCATATAAGCAAATTCGTCACTGTAACGTTGGTTAGTACAGCCAAAGATAATATCATCAACATATATTTGGCACACGAATAATTCATCATCATATGTTTTGGTGAAAAGAGTTGGGTCGAGTGAACCGGATTTGAAGCCTTTCTTCATGAGGAATTCCTTCAGAGTATCATACCACGCCCGAGGGGCCTGCTTGAGGCCATAGAGGGCCTTATTGAGTCTGAAGACTTGATCAGGATGCTTAGGATCTTCAAAACCTGGGGGTTGAGCAACATATACTTCTTCCTCAAGCTTACCATTGAGGAATGCACTTTTCACATCCATTTGATATAAGATGATATTATGATGGTTAGCATAAGCAAGCAATATGCGAATAACCTCAAGTCTAGCAACATGTGCAAAAGTTTCATCGAAATCAATTCCTTCAACCTGTGTGTAGCCTTGAGCTACAAGACGAGCCTTGTTCACCACTAGGCCATTTTCATCTTGTTTGTTGCGGTAGATCCATTTGGTGCCGATGATATTGTGCTTGCGTGGGTCTGGTCGCTTGACAAGCTCCCACACATTGTTCACCTCGAATTGATGTAATTCCTCTTGCATCGCTTGAATCCATTCAGGCTCCAGAAATGCCTCATCAACTTTGGTGGGCTCTGTGATAGAGAAGCAAGCAAAATGCCCACAAAAGTTAGACAAATGTGAAGCTTTTGAGAGAGTAAGAGGACCTGGTGCGTTGATGCCGTCGATGATTCTCTCAATCTGTACTTCATTTGCAACGCGAGGATGAGCAGGTTGGTGACTTTGATTTGGCTCAGCATTTTCTTCAGAGCCATTTTCTTCAGATGCACCAGCATGATTTTCTTCACGATCTGGAATGACTTCTTCAGCAGATTCTTCAGTAGGTATGACATCCTTAGTAGCCTTTAGCTTGATGGATTCCTCAGGAGTCATTTCATCTAGCACAGGAGGTAGGTGCTCTCTTTGCGAGCCATTAGTTTCATCGAACCGCACATCTACAGTTTCAACAACCTTGTTGTGATAGGTGTTGAAGACCCTGTGGGTGTGCGAGTCCTTTCCGTAACCAAGCATAAAACCTTCATGTGCTTTCGGTGCAAATTTAGAAATGTGATGGGGATCTCTAATCCAACATTTAGCACCGAAGACTTTGAAATAACTCACATTGGGTTTCTTGTCAGTGAGGAGTTCATATGAGGTCTTCTTGAAGAATTTGTGAAGATATACCCTGTTGATAATGTCGCATGCAGTATCAATTGCCTCAGGCCAGAAGCGACGAGGTGTCTTGTATTCATCAAGCATGGTGCGAGCCATCTCAACAAGTGTCCTGTTCTTGCGCTCCACAACGCCATTCTGCTGAGGTGTGTATGGGGCAGATAGCTCATGAGTAATACCAAGTTCATCAAGATAGTCATCAAGACCAGTATTCTTGAACTCAGTCCCATTGTCACTACGTATATGCTTGATCTTCACACCGAAATTCGTTGAAGCCCTTGAGGAAAATCGTCTGAAGATTTCCTGCACTTCACTTTTGTAAGTAATGACATGCACCCAGGTGTAACGAGAATAATCATCAACAATGACAAAGCCATATAGAGATGCTGCATTTGTTAGTGTGGCATAATGAGTAGGGACAAAGAGATCCATATGAAGCAATTCAAAAGGACGAGAGGTGGTCATGATAGTCTTCGAGGGGTGCTTGGCTCTGGTCATCTTTCCAGCCTCACAAGCCCCAAAAAGATGATCTTTGAGGAATTTGACACCCTCAATGCCAATGATGTGCTTCTTCTTCACGAGCGTGTGTAAGTTCCTCATGCCAGCATGACCTAGTCGTCGATTCCATAGCCAGCCTTCTGAAGCTTTTGCAAGTAGACAAGTGGCAGGCTGTGGTCCTGCAGAGAAATCAACAATATACAAGTCTCCTCTCCTAAAGCCTTCGAAGACTTTGGAATTGTCAGATTCCATGAGCACTAAGCAGCGATATTTGCCAAAGACAACAACCATATCAAGATCACAAAGCATTGAGACAGACATGAGGTTGAATCAGAGGGACTCGACAAGCATGACTTTGTCCATGTGTCGATCCTTTGAGATTGCAACCCTACCTAGACCCAATACCTTGCGTTTGCCTTTGTCTGCGTAGGTGATATGCTTCAAATGTGATGGAGATAAAGGAGTGTTCATCAGTAAGCTCTTGTCACCAGTCATGTGATTAGTACATCCACTGTCGAGGACCCACTCAGTAGCTTTAGGTAAATCATACTGCAGATGAATTAGTGCATTTTACGAACACATATCTTCAGAGTGAAGAATATGACATCAATTTCATCAGACAAAAATTCATCAATTAATGCAACATATGTATATATAGTAGTATGAGGACGTGAGAAATGAATGAATCATTTCTTCATGATTAGCTTGCGTCCTTTCAAGCATTTCAGGTCTCTAGAAAATTCTTCAGACGATTTAGTTCATTTGGAGACCTGACCCTGCATAAGAGGTTAGTTCTTTTTCTTCACCACCCACATCTGGAGGGGTGGCAAAGAGTTCATCATCCTGCGAGGTCCATAAGAGAAAGGTGGCATTGAAGCCAAAGCGCTTCGTTTCACAGAAGAGGGATTAGTATAGGCATATGAGTAAGCAGAGAAATTCTTCGAGGACTTATGAACATAATGATTTGAAGAATAATGCACATAATCAGAACTCTTAGATTTTCCCCGTGAAACAGAAGCGTTAGCATGATGATGATCATATGAGGACTTGGATCCACGTGAGGAATTTGATCCATAAGAGGACTTGGATCCGTATGAAGACTTTGGTCCATATGAAGAATTTGATCTGGGGTTCTTATTCTTCACAGGTGGTGTCATGAGGACAGTCACCTGAAGACTTTTGAGGCACCTTTTGGGAACCCAGATTTTCTTCATATGGGGACCATTCCTGCAGTTAGTTCCAACATATTTAGCAAATACTTCACCATTCTGATTTTTGAACAGTTTATAGTTGGAGTCAAATGACTCATTAGATGAATGTGAGGATTCACAAGTAAAGCCAGATAAAGTGGATGGATCGACAGGAGGTCCCTTTGCAGCAACCCATGAGGTTGTGGGATACTGCTCAGGTTTCCAGTAGGTTCCATCAGCATTGAGTTTCCTCTCAAAGGCAATACCCTCTTTCCTAGGGTTCCTGTTCAAGATCTGCTTTCTGAGCACATCACAAAGAGTCTGATGCCCTTTGAGGCTTTTGTACATGCCTGTCACATACAATTCCTTCAACGCTGCATTTTCATCAGTGATACTAGTGGTATCCTCAGATGAGGAATTTGTGACCACAAAGATAGTTGAAGAATTTGCAGCAATAGAAGCATTTGAACATTCAGGTGAAGAATTGGCAGTTTCACGTTCAATGCATTTCAAGCATGGTGCAATAAATTCTTCCTGAGCGGAACTGATCTGTTGAGCAAGCAATGAATCATTTTCCTTCTGAAGATCTTCATGACTCACCCTTAGCTTCTCAAGATCTTGCTTTCTTTAAAGAAATTCATAAGAAAGCTTCTCATGATCGGCTAAGACAGTTTCATGATGACTTTGAAGGTTGTCAAACTTAGACTGTAGTCGCTGAAGATTATCAGTCAATGTTTGTGATCGACCCATTTCCTCACCTAATAGGTCATCGCTTTTGTCTAGCATATTTTGAACCTTTTCCAAAGCCTTTTGTTGTTTAACAGCAATATTAGCAAGTTTGGAATAGCTGGGTTTGAGGTTATCATCAGATTCATCCTCACTTGATTCAGAGGAGGGATATTTGAATACCTTGGCACCTTTTGCCATGAAGCAATAGGTGGGAGCATAGTCATCGTTGCCGTCATCAGCAGTGTTGGGGAAGCCATTTTCCTCAGTGTTGAAGATGGACTTGCTGACGTAAGCAGTAGCGAGGGCTAGGCTCGCCACACCAGAGTCTGACTCCTCAGATGCCTCCTCTTCCTCATGTTCCTCAGATTCAGCTTCAGAGTCCATTTCCTTGCCAATGAATGCCCGAGCCTTCTTGGAACTGCTCTTCTTGTGAGATGAAGACTTTGAAGATTTTGATGATGAGGACTTTGAAGATTTCTTCTTCTTCTTTGAGTCATCTGAACTATCATCCTTGTTTTTCTTCTTCTTCGATTCCTTTGCCCACTAAGGACAATCAGTTATGTAGTGACCAAGTTTCTTGCATTTGTGGCAAGTCCTCTTCTTGTAATCACAGGATGAGGAATCTGATCTTGTGTCATCACCTTTTGAAGATTTTACAAAGCGACCACGCCTTGAGAACTTCTGGAATTTCTTCACGAGCATTGCTAGCTCCTGGCTTAGTTCTTCAGGGTCACCAAGGCTGCTATCAGAATCTTCTCCTTCAGATGAGGAAACTGCCTTGGCCTTCAGTGCGCATGATCTTCCATAGCTTGGCCCGTAGAGATCTCTCTTTTCAGCTTGTTGGAATTCATGAGTGTTCAGCCTCTCAAGAATATCAGCAAGATCAAGTGACTGGTAGTCTCCACGTTCTTGAATCATCAGTGCCAGTGTATCGAATGAAGAATCGAGTGACCTCATCAATTCCTTCACCACCTCATGGTCGGTGATGTCAGTGGCACCCAGTGCTTGAAGCTCGTTTGAAATGTCAGTGAGGCGATCAAAGGTTTGCTGGACATTCTCATTGTCGTGTCTTTTGAAGCGGTTGAAGAGATTGCGAAGAACTTCAACTCGAGAATCACGTTGAGTTGAGATTCCTTCGGTGACCTTGGACAGCCTGTCCCAGATAAGCTTTGCAGACTCCAAAGCACTCACTCTGCCGTACTGTCCTTTGCTCAGATGGCCACATATGATATTCTTCGCTTGAGAGTCGAGTTGCTTGAATCTCTTCACATCAGCAGCGTTCACGGAAGGAGTGACAGAGGGAACGCCATTTTCCACAACGTACCAGAGATCATTGTCAATTGCCTCAAGATGCATGCGCATCTTATTCTTCCAGTAGGGGTAGTCTGTCCCATCAAAGGTAGGACACCAAGCCGAGACCTTGATCATGCCTGCAGTCGACATAACTAAAACTCCAGGTGGTTAAACCAAAATCACACAGAACAAGGGAGTACCTTGCTCTGATACCAATTGAAAGTGCGTTATATCGACTAGAGGGGGGGGTGAATATGCGATTTTTACAAATTCATCACTGAGGAATTTCAAGGTGAGGAAATTCCTAAGCAATGAACTACTTAGCAGCGGAATAAGTACTCAGATGCAAACACAACATGGAATACGTACAGTCATCATGATGAAATGAAATAGGCACAGAGTACAGGTAGCGTGAAACACAGGATAAGCAGGCTGAAGACTAAGTGACTGAAGAAATAGGATTGAGGAAATTGAGAAAGTCTTCAGTCAAAGTCTTCACACAGTAATGATCAAGTAAATCAACACATGAATGAGTAAATGAAAGGGTTGACGAAATAGAACCAGTAGCTCGGTGAAGACAATGATTTGGTAGACTAGTTCCAACTGCTGTGACAGTTGTACGTCTGGTTGGAGCGGCTAGGTATTTAAACCTGAGGACACATAGTCCTCACCGTATTCTCCTTGAGCTAAGGTCACACAGACCTCGCCCAATCACTCGTGGTAAGTCTTCACAGGTGACTTCCAAACCTTCACAGACTCGGTCACTCGGCAATCCACAATTCCTCTTGGATGCTCTAGACCATGACGCCTAACCATCTGGAGGATGCACAGTCCTCAAAGGTAACAAGCGTTGGTTCCACACAGGAACAATCTCTTCAGTGATGCTCAATCACTTTGGGTTTGTAGGTGTTTGGGTTTTTCCTCACTTGATGATTTTCGCTCAAAGTCCTCGGAGGATGGGATGCTCTAAATGACAAGTGTCAATCTATCTCTCGGAGCAGCCAACCAACTAGTGGTTGTAGGGGGCGGCTATTTATAGCCTAGGGAGCAGCCCGACATGATAAGACATAAATGCCCTTCAATGATATGACCGTTAGGTGGGTAGGATATTTTGGACAGCTGGCGCATAGCACAGCAACGGTCGGAAATTTGAGCTCTCAAATTCCTCAGGGCTATCATGATCCTCACTTGTAGGCAATCCGCACTGGCGAATTCCTAACTCCTCAGTCAGAACAAATTCCTTAGAGAATAGAAGAACTTCGTCTCTGTCACTGAAGAAATTGACTGAACTATATGAGATTTCCAATGGCTCCACTCGAAAGGATTGGGTAGGTGTAGGATTTTGAGATGAGCATCACTTGGAAACTTTCCTTAGTTTTACCTCGACCCTCTTTAACAGTACGGTGTTTCCTATGACTCAAGAAGAAGAAAATGAAACTACGAAAACAAAAGTCTTCACGCTTCATAATCCTCGCATGAATATCTAGTCTTCAAGGTCACACCAATTTCTTCACTTTCAAAGTCTTCAAGAAAACCAAAGTCTTCAACTGAAGACATTCATTTTTAGGGGTCGACTTTCATCGTAAATATCAAACTCCTCATAGACTTATAGACCTGTGTACACTCACAAACGCATTAGTCCCTTAACCTATAAGTCTTCAATACACCAAAATCACTAAGGGGCACTAGATGCACTTACAGATCCACAAACTCTTGAAACACTCGTGATAATAAGGGAAGCCTTGGCAATCTATATTTCCAGCAAATCCATCTGGCATTGGATTGCAAAGTGGTGGTTGATACGTCTCCAACGTATCTATAATTTTTTATTGTTCCATGCTATTATATTATCTGTTTTGAATGTTTTATATGCATTAATATGCTATTTTATATTATTTTTGGGACTAACCTATTAACCTAGAGCCCAGTGCCAGTTTCTGTTTTTCCTTGTTTTTGACTTTTATAGAAAAGAAATATCAAACGGAATAAAACTTTACGGTGATTTTCCTTGGACCAGAAGAAACCCACGAGACTTGGAGAGGAGGCCAGAAGACTCAAGAGGCGGCAACAAGCCATGGGGGCGCGCCCTGAGGGGGGGGGGGCGTACCCTGGCTTGTGGGCCCCTCGTGAACTGTCTTGACCTAATCTCTGCACTATAAATCCATATTCCCCCAACACCGGTGGGCACACCAAAAATACTTTTCCGCCGCCGCAAGCTTCTGTTCTTGTGAGATCCCATATTGGGGCCTTTTCCGGCACTCCACCAGAGGGGGATTCGATCGCGGAGGGCCTCTACATCAACCTTGCTGCCTTTCCGATGAAGCATGAGTAGTTTACCATGGACCTAAGGGTCCATAGCTAGTAGCTAGATGGCTTCTTCTCTCTCTTTGATTGTCAATACCATGTTCTCCTCGATATTCTTGGAGTTCTATTCGATATAATCTTCTTTTGCGGTGCGTTTGTTGAGATCCGATGAATTGTGGATTTATGATCAGATTATCTATGAATATTATTTGAGTCTTCTCTGAACTCTTTTATGCATGATTAAGATATCTTTGTATTTCTCTTCGAACTATCGGTTTGGTTTGTCCAACTAGATTGGTTTTTCTTGCAATGGGAGAGGTGCTTAGTTTTGGGTTCAATCTTGCGGTGTCCTCACCCAGTGACAAAAGGGGTTGCGAGGCACGTATTATATTGTTGCCATCAAGGATAAAAAGATGGGGTTTATATCATATTGCTTGAGTTTATCCCTCTACATCATGTCATCTTACTTAAAGCATTGCTCTGTTCTTATGAACTTAATACTCTAGATGCAAGCAGGAGCCGTTCGATATGTGGAGTAATAGTAGTAGATGCAGGATCGTTTCGGTCAACTTATCACAGACGTGATGCCTATATTCATGATCATTGCCTTAGATGTCTTCATAATTATGCTATTTTCTATCAATTGCTCAACAGTAATTTGTTTACCCACCATATGTTTTCTTCAAGAGAGAAGCCTCTAGTGAAACCTATGGCCCCTGGGTCTATTTTCCATCATATATTTTCAGATCTATAAACCAAAAAAACCAAAAATACCTTGCTGCAATGTATTTATATTTACTTTAGTTTGCTCTTTTATTTATCTTTTATACCTATCTCTTTTAGATCTCACTCTTGTTCGTGACCGTCAAGGGATTGACAACCCCTTTTTCGCATTGTGTGCAAGTGTTTGTTAGTTTGTGCAGGTGCATATATTGGAGACTTGCTTGTGCCTCCTACTAGATTGATACCTTGGTTCTTAACTGAGGGAAATACTTATCTCTACTTTGCTGCATCACCCTTTCCTCTTCAAGGAAAAAAATCAACGCAAGCTCAAGAAGTAGTAGGAAGAATTTCTGGCGCCGTTGCCGGGGAGGTTCTACATCAAGCCTACCAAGTACCTATCATAAACTCTCATCTCTTGCACTTACATTATTTGCCATTTGCCTCTCGTTTTCCTCTCCCCCACTTACAAAACGTTTTCAGAAAAATACAAAACTATTTGCCTTTTTTCGCCTTCTTTCATTCGTCTTTTTGTTTGCTTTCCGTTTGCTTGTGTGCTAGATTGCTTGCTTTCCCTTATGGCTCAACCAAGAGCTTAGATCCTTACTATAGGAAATTGGAAGAAATTGAAAATAATACAAAAAGTTTTATGTCCTCACAATTTGAGCATAATAGTTTCTTTAGGAATGAACTTTAAAGAACAAAAAGCTATGATGGAATATATCAATAAAGAGCTTGATGATGTCACAAAGGAAATATATGGTCTTAAATCGCAATTTTCTCATATTGAAAATCTAGTAGGTCAAATTTCCGATAAGCAAACTACTCTAGTAAATAAGATGGCCGCTAAACTGGAGTTTTGTGATAATAATGATGAAGATCTCAAAGTGATTGGTGTGACTCCTATTCAATCTTTGTTTGCTAATATAAATCTTGATAAAGATGGGACTGGAGATCAGCCAACTTTAGCTAGAAGGCGTCCCAATAATTTGGAGGGTGAAGATCTTAATGAAAAAATTGATAAAAGTGTGGTTGGCGAGGTCAAAATTGTAAGTAGCGATGAACCCACTCTTTTAGATTTCAAGGACTTTAATTATGATAATTGTTCTTTGATGGATTGTATTACCTTGTTGCAATCCATGCTTAATTCACCTCATGCTTATAATCAAAATAAAGCTTTTACTAAACATATCGTTGATGCTATGATGAAATCGTTTGAAGAAAAACTTGAATTGGAAGTTTCTATCCCTAGAAAGCTTTATGATGAGTCTGAACCTATGATTAAGATTAAAATTAAAGATTATGGGTGTAATGCTTTGTGTGATTTGGGTGCTAGCGTTTCCACTATTCCGAAAACTTTATGTGATGTGCTAGGTTTCCATGAATTTGATGATTGTTCTTTGAATTTGCATCTAGCAGATTCCACTATTAAGAAACCTATGAGAAAGATTAATGATGTTCTTATTGTTTCAAATAGGAATTATGTGCCCATAGATTTTATTGTGCTTGATATAGATTGCAATCCTACATGTCCTATTATTCTTGGTAGACCTTTCCTTAGAACGATTGGTGCAATTATTGATATGAAAGAAGGAAACATTAGATTTCAATTTCCATTAAGGAAGGGCATGGAACACTTTCCAAGAAAGAAAATTAAGTTGCCATATGAATCTATTATGAGGGCCACTTATGGATTGCATAGCAAAGATGATAATACCTAGATCTATGTTTTATGCCTAGCTAGGGGCGTTAAACAATAGTGCTTGTTGGGAGGCAACCCAATTTTATTTTGTGTTTTTGGTTTTTGGTTCTGTTTATCAATAAATACACATTATTACCTCTGTAGTAATTTTTTTAGTGTCTTAATTAGTGTTTGAGCCAAGCAAGACCTTTGGGACGCTTTGGTATATCGTTGATTTGGTTTTGTTGAAAAACAGAAACTTTTGCGTCTAGTAACATAATTGATTAAATTCACTGGAGCATAGAAAAATTCTGAATTGTTTACACAACATTTACATATGAATTTTCTCTATTTTACTAAATTTTCAGAAATTTTGGAATTGCAGAAGTATGACTAATATTCTAGTTACTACAGACTGTTCTGTTTTTAACAGATTCTGTTTTCTATGTGTTGTTTGCTTATTTTGATGAATCTATGTGTAGTATCGGGGGGTATGAACCATGGATAAGTTGGAATACAGTAGATATAACACCAATATAAATTTAGAATGAGTTCACAATAGTACCTAAAGTGGTGATTTATTTTATTATACTAACGGATCTTACGAGTTTTCTGTTGAGTTTTGTGTTGTGAAGTTTTCAAGTTTTGGGTAAAGATTTGATGGACTATGGAATAAGGAGTGGCAAGAGCCTAAGCTTGGGGATGCCAATGGAACCCCAAGGTAATATTCAAGGACAACCAAGCATCTAAGCTTGGAGATGCCCCGTATGGCATCCCCTCTTTCGTCTTCAATCTATTGGTAAATTTACTTGAGGCTATATTTTTATTCACCACAGGATATGTGTTTTGCTTGGAGCGTCTTGTATGATATGAGTCTTTGCTTTTTAGTTTGCCACAATCATCCTTGCTGTACACACCTTTTGAGAGGGACACGCTTTAATCGTGAATTTATTAGAATACTCTATGTGCTTCACTTATATCTTTTGAGCTAGGCAGTTTGCTCTAGTGCTTCACTTATATCTTTTTAGAGCACGGCGATGGTTTTATTTTATATAAATTGTTAAACTCTCGTGTGTAAGTGCATCTAGTGCCCCTTAGTGATTTTGGTGTATTGAAGACTTATAGGTTAAGGGACTAATGTGTTTATGAGTGTACACAGGTCTATAAGTCTATGAGGAGTTTGATATTTACAAAGAAAGTCGACCCCTAAAAATGAATGTCTTCAGTTGAAGACTTTGAAAGTGAGGAAATTGGTGAGACCCTGAAGACTTTGATATTGATGCGAGGATTATGAAGCGTGATGACTTTTGTTTTTGTAGTTTCTTTTTCTCCTTCTTGAGTCATAGGAAACACCGTACTGTTAAAGGGGGTCGAGGTAAAACTAAGGAAAAGTTTCCAAGTGATGCTCATCTCAAATCCTACACCTACCCAATCCTTTCGAGTGAAGCCATTGGAAATCTCATACAGTTCAGTTAATTTCTTCAGTGACAGAGACGAAGATCTTTTGTTCTCTGAGGAATTTGTTCTGACTGAGGAGTTAGGAATTCGCCAGTGCGGATTGCCTACAAGTGAGGAACATGACAGCCTTGAGGAATCTGAGAGCTCAAATTTCCAACCGTTGTTGTGCTATGGGCCAGCTGTCCCAAATATCTTATCCACCTAATGGTCATATCATTGAAGGGCATTTATGTCTTATCATGTCGGGCTGCTCCCCGGCTATAAATAGCAGCCCCCTACAACCACTAGTTGGTTGGTGCTCCGAGAGAAACTGACACTTGTCATTTAGAGCATCCCATCCTCCGAGGACTTTGAGAGAAAATCATCAGTGAGGAAAAACCCAACACCTAAAACCCAAAGTGATTGAGCATCACTGAAGAGATTGTTCCTGTGTGGAACCGATGCTTGTTACCTTTGAGGACTGTGCATCCTCCAGACGGTTAGGCGTCATGGTCTAGAGCATCCAAGAGGAATTGTGGATCACCAAGTGACCAAGTCTGTGAAGGTTTGGAAGTCAACTGTGAAGACTTACCACGAGTGATTGGCCAAGGTCTATGTGACCTTAGCTCAAGGAGAATACGGTGAGGACTGTGTGTCCGGGACTGTGTGTCCTCAGGTTTAAATACCTAGACGCTCCAACCAGATGTACAACTGTCACAGCAGTTGGAACTGGTCTACCAAATCATTGTCTTCACCGAGCTACTGGTTCTATTTCCTCAACCCTTTCATTTCCTCATTCATATGTTGATGAAATTGATCGTTACTGTTTGAAGACTTTGACTGAAGACTTTCTCAATTTCCTCAATCCTAATTCTTCAGTCATCTAGTCTTTTGCCTGCTTATCCTGTTTACACGCTACCTGTGCTCTGTGCTTGTTTCATATCATTTTGATGACTGTGTTACTGCCATGTTATGCTTGCACCTGAGTATTTATTCTGCTGCTTGTAGTTCGTCACTTAGCATATTCCTCAAGTAGTATTTCCTCAGTGATGAATTTGTAAAAATCGCCTATTCACCCCCCTTTAGTCGATATAACACACTTTCAATTGGTATCAGAGCAAGGTACTCCCTTGTTCTGTGTGATTTTGGTTTAACCACTTGGAGCTTTAGTTATGTCGACTGCAGGCATGATCAAGGTCTCGGCTGGGTGTCCTACCTTTGATGGGACGGACTACCCCTACTGGAAGAATAAGATGCACATGCATCTTGAGGCAATTGACAACGATCTCTGGTACGTTGTGGAAAATGGCGTTCCCTCTGTCACTCCTTCCCTGAACGCTCCTGATGTGAAGAGATTCAAGCAACTCGACTCTCAAGCGAAGAATATCATATGTGGCCATCTGAGCAAAGGACAGTACGGCAGAGTGAGTGCTTTGGAGTCTGCAAAGCTTATCTGGGACAGGCTGTCCAAGGTCAATGAAGGAATCCCAACTCAACGTGATTCTCGAGTTGACGTTCTTCGCAATCTCTTCAATCTCTTCAAAAGACTCGATAATGAGAATGTCCAGCAAACCTTTGATTGCCTCACTGACATTTCAAACGAACTTCAAGCACTTGGTGCCACTGACATCACTGACCGTGAGGTGGTGAAGAAAATGCTGAGGTCACTCGATTCTTCATTCGATACACTGGCACTGATGATTCAAGAACGTGGAGACTACAAGTCACTAGATCCTACTGATATCCTTGAGAGGCTAAACACTCATGAATTCCAACAAGCTGAAAAGAGAGATCTCTATGGTCCAAGCTATGGAAAATCACTCGCACTGAAGGCCAAGGCAGTTTCCTCATCTGAAGGAGAAGATTCTGATAGCAGCCTTGGTGACCCTGAAGAACTAAGCCAGGAGCTAGCAATGCTCATGAGGAAATTCCAGAAGTTCTAAAGGCGTGGTTGCTTTGTAAACTCTTCAAAAGGTGATGACATGAGATCAGATTCCTCATCCCGTGATTACAAGAAGAGGACTTGCCACAAATGCAAGAAACCTGGTCACTACATAACTGATTGTCCTCAGTGGGCAAAGGAATCAAAGAAGAAGAAATACAAGGATGATAGTTCAGATGACTCAAAGAAGAAGAAATCTTCAAAGTCCTCATCATCAAAATCTTCAAAGTCTTCATCTCACAAGAAGAGCAGTTCCAAGAAGGCTCGGGCATTCATTGGCAAGGAAATGGTCTCTGAAGCTGAATCTGAGGAACATGAGGAAGAGGAGGCATCTGAGGAGTCAGACTCTGGTGTGGCAAGCCTAGCCCTCGCTACTGCTTTCGTCAGCAAGTCCATCTTCAACACTGAGGAAAATGGCTTCCCCACCACTCCTGATGACAGCAACGATGACTATGCTCCCACCTATTGCTTCATGGCAAAAGTTGCCAAGGTATTAAAATATCCCTCCTCTGAATCAAGTGAGGATGAATCTGATGAAAACCTCAAACCCAGCTATTCCAAACTTGCTAATATTGCTGTTAAACAACAAAAGACTTTGGAAAAGGTTCAAAATATGCTAGACAAAAGCGATGACCTGTTAGGTGAGGAAATGGATCGAACTCAAACACTGACTGATAATCTCCAACAACTACAGTCTAAGTTTGACACCCTTCAAAGTCGTCATGAAACTCTCTTAGCCGATCATGAGAAGCTTTCTTATGAATTTCTTCAAAGAAAGCAAGATCTTGAGAAGCTAAGGGTGAGTCATGAAGATCTTCAGAAGGAAAATGATTCATTACTTGCTCAACAAATAAGTTCCGCTCAGGAAGAATTTATTCCACCATGTTTGAAATGCATTGAATGTGAAACTGCTAATTCTTCACCTGAAAGTTCAAATGCTTCTATTGCTGCAAATTCTTCAACTATCTCTGTGGTCACAAATTCCTCATCTGAGGATACCACTAGTATCACTGACGAAAATGCAGGGTTGAAGGAATTCTATGTGACAGGCATGTACAAAAGCCTCAAAGGGCATCAGACTCTTTGTGATGTGCTCAAAAAGCAGATCTTGAACAGGAACCCTAGGAAAGAGGGTATTGCCTTTGAGAGGAAACTCAATGCTGATGGAACCTACTGGAACCTGAGCAGTATCCCAAAACCTCATGGGTTGCTATGAACGGACCGCCCGTAGATCCATCCACTTTATCTGGCTTTACTTGTGAATCCTCATATTCATCTGATGAGTCATTTGACTGCAACTATAAATTGCTCAAAAATCAGAATGGTGAAGTATTTGCTAGATATGTTGGAACTAACTGCAGGAACGGTCCTCCTATGAAGAAAATGTGGGTTCCCAAAAGGTGCCTTGAAAGTCTTTAGGTGAATGTCATCATGACACCACCTGTGAAGAATAGGAACCCCAGATCAAATTCTTCATATGGACCAAAGGCTTCAAATGGATCCAAGTCCTCATATGGATCAAATTCCTCACATGGATCCAAACCCTCATATGAACATCATTATGCTAACACTTATGTTTTGCAGGAAAAATCTAAGAGCTATGAATATGTGCATTACTCTTCAAATCATTATGTTCATAAGTCCTCGAAGAATTTCTCTGCTTATTCATATGCCTATTCTAACCCCTCTTCTGTGAAATGAAGCGCATTGGCTTCAATGCCACCTTTCTCTTATGGAGCTCGCAGAATGATGAACTCTTTGCCACCCCTCCAGATGTGGGTGGTGAAGAAAAAGAACTAATCTGTTATGTAGGGTCAGGTCTCCAGACGAACTAAATCGTCTGAAGAATTTGCTGGAGACCTGAAATGCTTGAAAGGACGCAAGCTAATTATGAAGAAATGATTCATTCATTTCTCACGTCCTCATACTGCTATATATACATATGTCACATTAATTGATGAAATTCTGTCTGATGAAATTGATGTCATATTCTTCACTCTGAAGTATATGAGTTCGTAAGAAGCACTAATTCATCTGCAGGATGATTTACCCAAAGCTACTGAGTGGGTCCTCGACAGTGGATGTACAAATCACATGACCGGTGACAAGAGCTTACTGATGGACTCTCCTTTATCTCCATCACATTTGAAGCATATCACCTACGCTGACAAAGGCAAAAGCAAGGTATTGGGTCTAGGTAGGGTTGCAATCTCAAAGGATCGACACATGGACAAAGTCATGCTTGTCGAGTCCCTCGGATTCAACCTCATGTTTGTCTCAATGCTTTGTGATCTTGATATGGTTGTTGTCTTTGGCAAATATCGCTGCTTAGTGCTCATGGAATCTGACAATTCCAAAGTCTTCGAAGGCTTTAGGAGAGGAGACTTGTATATTGTTGATTTCTCTGCAGGACCACAGCCTGCCACATGTCTACTTGCAAAAGCTTCAGAAGGCTGGCTATGGCATCGATGACTAGGGCATGCTGGCATGAGGAACTTACACACGCTTGTGAAGAAGAAGCACGTCATTGGCATTGAGGGTGTCAAATTCCTCAAAGATCATCTTTGTGGGGCTTGTGAGGCTGGAAAGATGACCAGAGCCAAGCACCCCTCGAAGATTATCATGACCACCTCTCATCCTTTTGAATTGCTTCATATGGACCTCTTTGGCCCTACTCATTATGCCACACTAACAAATGCAACATCTCTATATGGCTTTGTCATTGTTGATGATTATTCTCGTTACACATGGGTGCATGTCATTACTTACAAAACTGAAGTGCAGGAAGTCTTCAGACGATTTTCCTCAAGGGCTTCGACAAATTTCGGTGTGAAGATCAAGCATATACGTAGTGACAATGGGACCGAGTTCAAGAATACTGGTCTTGATGACTATCTTGATGAACTTGGTATTATTCACGAGTTATCTGCCCCATACACTCCTCAGCAGAATGGCTTTGTGGAGCGCAAGAACAGGACTCTTGTTGAGATGGCTCGCACTATGCTTGATGTATACAAGACACCTCGTCGCTTCTGGCCTGAGGCAATTGATACTGCATGCCACATCATCAACAGGGTATATCTTCACAAATTCTTCAAGAAGACCTCATATGAACTCCTCACTGACAAGAAACCCAATGTGAGTTATTTCAAAGTCTTCGGTGCTAAATGTTGGATTAGAGATCCCCATCACATTTCTAAATTTGCACCGAAAGCACATGAAGGTTTTATGCTTGGTTACGGAAAGGACTCGCACATCTACAGGGTCTTCAACACCTATCACAACAAGGTTGTTGAAACTGTAGATGTGCGGTTCGATGAAACTAATGGCTCGCAAAGAGAGCACCTACCTCCTATGCTAGATGAAATGACTCCTGAGGAATCCATCAAGCTAAAGGCTACTAAGGATGTCATACCTACTGAAGAATCTGCTGAAGAAGTCATTCCAGATCGTGAAGAAAATCATGCTGGTGCATCTGAAGAAAATGGCTCTGAAGAAAATGCTGAGCCAAATCAAAGTCGCCAACCTGCTCATCCTCGCGTTGCAAATGAAGTACAGATTGAGAGAATCATCGACGACATCAACGCACCAGGTCCTCTCACACGCTCAAAAGCTTCACATTTGTCTAACTTTTGTGGGCATTTTGCTTTCGTCTCTATCACAGAGCCCACCAAAGTTGATGAGGCATTTCTGGAGCCTGAGTGGATTCAAGCGATGCAAGAGGAATTGCATCAATTCAAGCTGAACAATGTGTGGGAGCTTGTCAAGCGACCAGACCCACGCAAGCACAATATCATCGGTACCAAATGGATCTACCGCAACAAGCAAGATGAAAATGGCCTAGTGGTGAGGAACAAGGCTCGTCTTGTAGCTCAAGGCTACACACAGGTTGTAGGAATTGATTTCGATGAAACTTTTGCACCTGTTGCTAGACTTGAGGCTATTCGCATATTGCTTGCTTATGATAACCATCATAATATCATCTTATATCAAATGGATGTGAAAAGTGCATTCCTCAATGGTAAGCTTGAGGAAGAAGTATATGTTGCTCAACCCCCTGGTTTTGAAGATCCTAAGCATCCTGACAAAGTCTTCAGACTCAATAAGGCCCACTATGGCCTCAAGGAGGCCCCTCGGGCGTGGTAGGATACACTGAAGGAATTCCTCATGAAGAAAGGCTTCAAACCCGGTTCACTCGACCCAACTCTTTTCACCAAAACATATGATGATTAATTATTCGTGTGCCAAATATATGTTGATGATATTATCTTTGGCTATACTAACCAACGTTACAGTGACGAATTTGCCTATATGATGAGTGAGGAATATCAAATGTCTATGATGGGAGAATTGAAATTCTTCTTAGGTCTTCAAATTTGTCAACAACGCAATGGCATCTTCATTTCTCAAGAGAAATACCTCAAGGACATTCTGAGGAAATTCGGTATGCAAGATTGCAAAGGCGTTAAAATCCCTATGCCCATAAATGGCCTTCTATGCACCGATGAAAATGGTATAGATTTCGATCAAAAGGTATACCGCTCCATGATTGGCTCTTAATTGTATCTATGTGCATCTAGGCCAGATATTATGCTAAGTGTTTGCATGTGTGCCCGTTTTCAAGCTACACCGAAGGAGTCATACCATAAGGCTGTGAAACATATTCTTCGATATCTAGCTCACACTCCAACACTTGGATTATGGTATCCCAAGGGCTCGACTTTTGATTTCATTGGATATTCTGACTCTGACTATGCTGGTGATCGAGTGGATAGCAAGTCAACATCAGGCACATGCCATTTCCTTGGACGATCTCTAGTATGTTGGTCCTCGATGAAGCAGAACTGTGTATCACTCTCCACTGCTGAAGCTGAGTACATTCCTACTGGTTCTTGCTGTGCTCAATTGCTGTGGATGAAGCAAACCCTCAAGGACTATGGCATCAACATGAAGAATGTGCCACTCTACTGCGACAACGAGAGTGCCATCAAGATTGCTCATAACCCAGTTCAACACTCGAAGACAAAGCACATCCAGATTCGTCATCATTTTCTTCGAGATCATGTGTTGAAGGGCGACATCTCTATTGAACACGTGAAGACTGAAGAATAGCTAGCGGATATCTTCACCAAGCCCTTGTATGAGAAGAGATTTAGCAAGTTGCGGTGTGAGCTAAATATCTTAGAATCTTCGAATGTTCTTTGAAAGGACACACATCCTAACACTTATGCAAAATTGATGACTTTGATGTGCAACACACGAAGTAACGTTTTTCTTCAATCAATGAAGACTAACCCGCTAAGTGTGAAGAAATTAATGAAGAAGTTGATTCTCAGAGCCCTACGACAATTGTACGCGGTGTCTGAAATCATCATTCTTATACGTGGGTCACGCCACCAACAAAAGTTGAAAATCTTCAAAATTGAGTTTTCTTCATTTTGCAAATTCTTTAACTTGTAAAGTCTTCAAAAAAATTTGACTGGTGTTCTTCATTGACTATATATATATATATTTTTTTGAGTTTTTCATGTCCTCAACAGCATTCACTTATTGCTAATTCTTCAAGTTGATTTTTGTTCTCTAAGTGAATGTGATCGGACCCGTTCCCCCTCTATGCTAAACTCAACCCAGTCTGTTCACAAATTCTTCATGTGCGTTGTATTTGAAACCCATTCAAAGTCTTCACTGTGCACTTGACAACTGAAGAATTTGCGAACGAAACTTTAAAATTTTCATATCTGAATTTTCGGCTTTTGCCGCTCAAACCGTTCCGCATCGCACGATGGATTAAAATATTCACCCACGATCACCCACGATCTCCACCACTCTGTACATGGGTGACACATGTTGTTAGAATAGTAAGGGTCAGGGGCATGTTCGTCCAAAAATTTCGGACGGGCAGTTTTTCACCGTGGCTATAAATACCCCCTCCCTTCCTCTATCCTCATTTACCCCGCTTGACCTCCATCTCGCTCGAGCTCTCCGACCTAGTGCCGTCGCTACTCTCCATTGTCGCCGGTGAGGAAGAGCTTCACTGCCTCGACCTCGTCGCCGTCGTACTCGCGCCGGCCGCGGAAATCTTCACTCCGCCGCTGTCGTAGCTGTCTCTCACCACCAAGTTAGGGCGTGAGAGATCTGAACAGACGAACTTCTCTAACTCCACTCCCAACTTGTCGTGTTCTTCGTCCAGGGTAAATAAAATCTAATTTTACTGCCCTGCTTTGATTCTTGTGATTTCCACAAAATCTTCAAAAGGTGTTTATTCTTCAACTTCCCATTCCATAAACACCCGAATGCTTCTGTATCTTGAATTGTTTCTCTAAGCTATGTTTTTTCTTCAAGATTCCTCAATTGTGTGGATTTTCAAAATCTATACAACTCTGGAACCTAAGTCAAGAACGCTTAGTGAAATTCCTCAAGACACCTATGGTCAAATTGCTCAAACTTGATACTTTTTGAAAAAAATTCTGAGAACGCATATGACCTCTCCAAATTCTTCGCACCTATACTCTGTTCACAGGTACAAAATGTCCGCTGCTGAATCACTAGGTTCTCATCAACTTAATTCATTTGCAGCGTTCCTTGAAGATAAGTTGCATACTTCCTTAGAAACATCCATTGTTCAAAATCCTCAAGTGAGGAAAATGGCAGATGGGAAGAGACCTCAGACGGGAGGCAAGAGGCCTGAAACAAACACTGCTTTTGAGATCCCTGAAGACATATATGATGAATATTGCACACCTGATGAAGCAACTCATGGCAAAGAGAACAAGAATCAGCGCAAAGTGCGAATATAGAGGATTGAAAGGAGATGGGCAAAGGAATGGAGGGAATATCAATACGTCACTCCAAAGTACATGAAGAAATTCGCTGTAAACCCTCCATGTCCAAGACCTCCATTGGCACCTGGCCAAGAAGCTGATCCCTCAAGCATCAGGCGCGGTGAGGAATTTCCCAAAGAATGGGCCAAGCGTCAAGCCAAATTAGCTAAAGTGGGAAAAGAAGTAGTGAAGAAATTCAATGAAGATTCTACTGCTGCTGCTGCTGAGGCCTATGCCAGTAAGCCTAAAAAGGCCATGCCGAAGAAATCAGCTGTGAAGCCGAGTTCCTCAACAGCAATGCCCTCACAGCCAAGTTCCTCAAAGCCCTCAAAGCAAATTCCTCAGGCAACTTCTTCAAGGGCTGTGCCAATTCCCTCTGTTGCCACAAAATCCTCAGTTGCTGCTGCTAAGTCCTCAACACCAGTGCATCTTGCAACATGCCAACGAACTGCAGGTTTTTCAATTGCTTCTGGAGCATCTGCAAGTTCCTCAGCTCCACCACGGTCCTCAACTGGTCCAACTCTGCTGAAGAAAAAGGCCACTGCTGGACGTGGAACGAGGCCAAGTCCTCATAAGAAGCAAGTGGCGTTCCATGTTCCGTCTGATGATGATGAGGCTGATGATGAAGAACTTGCTGAAATCATCAGGGACACGCAAGAAAGGGCCGCTAGAGCCAAAGGGAGTTCTGTGCCTCTCATGCTGGATCCGAAGAAGATCCTCGATTTCATTGATCTCTGGCACAAAGATCCAAACACTCCACTGCCTGAATTAAACCTCACTCCTGGTCAAAGTCACATGTTGACGACATTCATCAATGAAGGAAAATGGAAATTTGAAAAGGGAAGGCAAGTCAAGAAGGCTCAATATAAGAAGGAGAGATTTCTGAAGAACAATGTTCTAAACATGTCTCCTGAAGAACTTGTATCTTTGCAAAAGGAGATCAAAGGCCTCAGTGATGAATTTGACAGATATTATGCCGATTGGCTGGGAGCCAAAGTCAGAATTGTCAAGCTTGCCAAGACCCTCAAGTCTAACATTGCAGCACCATCGCAACAACAAAATTCTTAGGCTGATACTTCTGCTCAGTCTGTTGAAGAAAATGAAAGCGCAACTGATGAAAATCAGGTTGCTGAAGAAACTATGGAAACCAGGGCTGCTGAAGAAATTCCAGTTCCTGAAGAAATTGCCAGGGCAACCACTAATGTTGCACCTGAAGAACAACCCAGGCCAGCTAAAGCATTTGCTGCGCCTGAAGAAATTGAACATGCCAGGGCAACTGCATCAGTTGTGCCTGAAGAAACTGAACCGGCTCCATCTGCTCCTCCTGCTAAATCTTCAACAGTGAAGAAAATCAACCTTCCTTCTGCATCAGAAGTGAAGAAAACCAAGGCTGCTGAGAAGGCAGCTGTGAAAGAGAGGAAAGCATCAATGATTGCAGAGTCATCAGCTCCCAAGAAAGTGAGGACTTTGACAAGTTCCTTCACTTACCCAATTGATGTTGTTCTAATCTCTGTTGTACCGTCCAAGGAGTTCATTCCTTATGGTGAGGATTATGTCATTCCAGATGACATTGATGAAGAGAATCCTTCTGCTGCTTCCTCAGAGCAGTTGGATGAAGAAATTGAAGTGGAAGATATCCCTTGAACCCCACTGGTATCATCGCCCATGCCTCAGTTCACAGCTGAAGAGGCAGGCATTGAGGAAATGGAAGAAGAAGACGTGGATATCGGTTCAACAACTCCTGTGCTTAATGATGATTATTGGGATAGACTTCACCCCAATTCACCATTGACCACACCTCTGCATCTAATTCCTCAGTCCCCTGTACAAACTGAAGAAATTCACATGGGATCTGAAGAACGTCAAACATCTCTCGTTTCCATTCCTGAGGAAATTCCAGCTACTACAGCTGAAGAAATGGAGACACAAACCGCTGCTGAAGAACCTGAACTCTCAATTCCTCAGTCAGCAGCTCCAGAGATTCTGATCCAAGAGGCTGTGAAAACATCAACTGTTAGTCTTCAGCCCAACCAGCAAAACCCTCATGCTAAAAGGCCAAAATTCAAGGCTGACAATTTCTTCGCTGAGCACCATTTCTTCACGGATTTCAATCCATATGACTCAGCAAGACTTCGACGCAAGCGATTCTAGACAGCCAGTCAGATGAACTTCTATTCTTCACTCATGTTTGATAAGGACAAGCTATTTGAGCACCGTCAAATTCCTCATGTTGACATGGAGTCCATTCCTTGCTTTCAGCCAGTCTTGAATGTTCTTCATGAAGCTAGGCTTCTGAATTTGTGCACTGACATCTGCGATTGGAATGAAGAGCTAATTCTTTAATTCTATGCCACACTGCACCTCACTGGAAATGTGGCTGATGTGAACTCATGGGTGCTTAACTGGATGACTGAGAATACTCATTACAAAGCCCCGGCCTCTGAATTACTTCATGTCGTACCAGTCAATCCTCCTGCTGAAGGCGCCAGGCTCATGTATGAAGAACCTGAGCTTCCAAATCATATGATGCAAGTGTTGATGAAGCCTTTGAAGGCAGGCCAAGCTCCAAGAACTACCTTCCTAGTGAAGGATTTGATTTATGTGCCTAGGACAATCTACCGCATTCTGACCAAAACCCTCAGTCCGATCAAAGGCCACAACTCTGAAGAAGAAGTTGTTGGCATCATGAAGAATCTGCTGTTCAACATGATACATGGCATTCCCATTAACTACCATGGTTTCTTCATGAGGACTTTGGCGAATGTTGCACTGTCACCGTTTGAGTTGAAGCCTTATGCACCATGGATCATGAAGTTCATCAGAACCAGGTCTTCAATTCACTACCAGGCAGATTGTCAGAATCATCTCAGCTATTTGCCTCCTATTGAAGTCCTCAAGCGGATTATTTCTTCAGTTGATGGAAAAGGTAAAGCTGCTGTTATTGATGAGGGCACTCGTCCATTGGATGGTCAGTTTTGCAAAGCTGCATCTTACTCCACCAATGATGACTCTGCAACCCAAGATTCTGTTGCAAAAGCTTCAAAGCCAACTCCTCAAGCCACTGCTTCACGAGTGATGACTGATCGTGAGCTTCTTCTAAGTATTCATCAGAAGGTCAATCGTAATCACAAGTGGGTTAAGTGTCAATTTGGCTCAATTCTTTAGAATATGACTGTCACGCAAAACACTGTGAAGAAGAATCACTACTATGTGCATGAAGTCTTCAATCGCACTTGGGCCATATTATCTCACCTATACAGTGATGAAGATCTCAAGCAGATGGGATTTCAACAGGACTTTGACTGGTCTCAGCCACCTTCGAAGAAATTCAAGAAAGTCAAACTTCCTCAGCTGGTCACAAGTTCATATTCTTCATCGCGCGAGACGGATGAAGCTAAAGATTTGAACGACACTTCGGTAGGCCCTACCTCAACAGACGACCCCAACAACGCTGGCGCTCCTCCATCGACATCATGATGATATTCTTCAGGGGCGTTAGTCCTCATTTTTTCGTCCCTTTTGGTCATTCGATGACAAAGGGGGAGAAATTTGAGTTAGTATTCAAGCGGGTCTTATATATGGGCTGTTTTCCATTAAGTTACAACTCTTGATCTTCTGGGGTGTTTGCTCTGATGAGTTGTAAACTTAAGTCCTATGGTGGTCTGATACTTTTGAACTGCTTTCTACATGCTTATTTCCTCAAGTACCTTAATGCTCGCATGCTGAATTTTGTCAGACACCATATTTCATCATGCATTTCAAATTCTTCATATCATATGTTAAATGTGTGTATGAATTACAAGATATAGGGGGATATCTCCATGATATTACTCTACATTGTGCATTTGCAATCCAAAGCAAATTCCTCATAAGCACATCTTCAGGGGGAGTTCTTCTATATCTTGCAATCAATTCCTCAATATCAGTATTTACACTTCATATGTTTTATCCCCGTTAAAAACTTAACCTATTTGTCATCAATCACCAAAAAGGGGGAGATTGTAAGTGCATCTAGTGCCCCTTAGAGATTTTGGTGTATTGAAGACTTATAGTTTAAGGGACTAATGTGTTTATGAGTGTACACAGGTCTATAAGTCTATGAGGAGTTTGATATTTACGAAGAAAGTTGACCCCTAAAAATGAATGTCTTCAGTTGAAGACTTTGGTTTTCTTCAAGACTTTGAAAGTGAGGAAATTAGTGTGACCCTGAAGACTTTGATATTGATGTGAGGATTAGGAAGCGTGAAGACTTTTGTTTTCGTAGTTTCTTTTTCTCCTTCTCGAGTCATAGGAAACACCGTATTGTTAAAGGGGGTCGAGGTAAAACTAAGGAAAAGTTTCCAAGTGATGCTCTTCTCAAATCCTACACCTACCCAATCCTTTCGAGTGAAGCCATTAGAAATCTCATACAGTTCAGTCAATTTCTTCAGTGACAGAGACGAAGATCTTCTGTTCTCTGAGGAATTTGTTCTGACTGAGGATTTAGGAATTTGCCAGTGCGGATTGCCTACAAGTGAGGAACATGATAGCCCTGAGGAATTTGAGAGCTCAAATTTCCGACCGTTGCTGTTCTATGCGCCAGCTGTCCCAAATATCTTATCCACCTAACGGTCATATCATTGAAGGGCATTTATGTCTTATCATGTCAGGCTGCTCCCCGGCTATAAATAGCCGCCCTCTACAACCACTAGTTGGTTGGCTGCTCCGAGAGAAACTGACACTTATCATTTGGAGCATCCCATCCTCCGATGACTTTGAGAGAAAATCATCAGTGAGGAAAAACCCAAACCCAACACCTAAAACCCAAAGTGATTGAGCATCACTGAAGAGATTGCTCCTGTGTGGAACCGACGCTTGTTACCTTTGAGGACTGTGCATCCTCCAGATGGTTAGGCGTCATGGTCTAGAGCATCCAAGAGGAATTGTGGATCGCCGAGTGACCAAGTCTGTGAAGGTTTGGAAGTCACCTGTGAAGAATTACCACGGGTCATTGGGCGAGGTCTGTGTGACCTTAGCTCAAGGAGAATACGGTGTGGATTGTGTGTCCGGGACTGTGTGTCCTCAGGTTTAAATACCTGGCCGCTCCAACCAGGCGTACAACTGTCACAACAGTTGGAACTGGTCTACCAAATCATTGTCTTCACCGAGCTACTGGTTCTATTTCCTCAACCCTTTCATTTCCTCATTCATATGTTGATGAAATTGATCATTACTGTTTGAAGACTTTGACTGAAGACTTTCTCAATTTCCTCAATCCTAATTCTTCAGCCATCTAGTCTTTTGCCTGCTTATCCTGTTTACACGCTACCTATGCTCTGTGCTTGTTTCATATCATCTTGATGACTGTGTTACTGCCATGTTATGCTTGCACCTGAGTACTTATTCCGCTGCTTGTAGTTCATCACTTAGCATATTCCTCAAGTAGTATTTCCTCAGTGACGAATTTGTAAAAATCGCCTATTCACCCCCCCTTTAGTCGATATAACGCACTTTCATCATGCTTCACTTATTTTATTTTGAGAGTCTTAAACAACATGGTAATTTTCTTAGGTTATGAATTTGGTCCTAATATGAGGGGCATCCAAGAGGGATATAATAAAAACTTTCATATAAAGAGCATTGAATATATGAGAAGTTTGACTCCTTGCATTTGTTTTGACATATAAAGATGGTGAGAGTCATGCTAGTGAGTAATTGTGGATTGGTAGAAATACTTGTGTTAAAGTTTGTGATTCCCGTAGCATGCATGTATGGTGAACCGTTATGTGATGAAGTCGGAGCATGATTTATTCCTTGATTGTCTTCCTTATGAGTGGCAGTCGGGGACGAGCGATGGTCTTTTCCCACCAATCTATCCCCCTAGGAGCATGCGTATTAGTACTTTGTTTCGATGGCTAATAAACTTTTGCAATAAGTATGTGAGTTCTTTATGAATAATGTTGAGTCCATGGATTATACGCACTCTCACCCTTCCACCATTGCTAGCCTCTCTAGTACCACGCAACTTTCGCCGGTGCATTAAACCCACCATATACCCTTCCTCAAGACAGCCACCATACCTACCTATTATGGCATTTCCATAGCCATTCGGAGATATATTACCATGCAACTTCCACCATTCCGACACATACCATCATTGTCATATTGTTCTCATATGCATGAGACATTCATATAGAGTCATATCTTTGTTCTAGTATCGAGTTGTAATTCTTGAGTTGTAAGTAAATAAAAGTGCGATGATCATCATTATTAGAGAATTGTCCCATGTGAGGAAAGGATGATGGAAGCTATGATTCCCTCACAAGTTGGGATGAGTCTCTGGACTTAAAAAAAGAGAGGCCATAGAAGCCCAAACAAAAAAATGAGAGAAAAAGAGAGAAGGGACAATGTTACTATCCTTTTCCACACTTGTGCTTTGAAATAGCACCATGTTCTTCATGATAGAGAGTCTCCCATTTTGTCACTTTCATATACTAGTGGGAATTTTTCATTATAGAACTATGTATATTCCAATGATGGGCTTCCTCAAATTGCCCTAGGTCTTCATGAGCAAGAAAGTTGGATGCACACCCACTTAGTTTCTTTTTGAGCTTTCATACACTTATAGCTCTACTACATCTGTTGCATGGCAATCCCTACTCACTTGCATCGATATCAATTGATGGGCATCTTCATAGCCCATTAATTTGCCTAGTTGATGTGAGACTTTCTCCTTCCTTTTTGTCTTCTCCACAACCACCATATTCTATTCCACCTATAATGCTCATGTATTGCGTGAAAGTTGAAAAAGTTTGAGAACACCAAAAGTATGAAACAATTGCTTGGCTTGTCATCGGGGTTGTGCATGATGAAATACTTTGTGTGATGAAGATGGAGCATAGCCAGACTATATGACTTTGTAGGGATAACTTTCTTTGGCCATGATATTTTGAGAAGACATGATTTCTTTATTAGTATGCTTTAAATATTATTGTTTTTATGTCAATATTAAACTTTTGTTTTGAATCTTATGGATCTGAATATTCTTGCCACAATAAAGAAAATTTCATTGATAAATATGTTAGGTAGCATTTCACATCAAAAATTCTATTTTTATCATTTATCTACTCGAGGACGAGCAGGAATTAAGCTTGGGGATGCTTGATACGTCTCCAACGTATCTATAATTTTTGATTATTCCATGCTATTATATTATCTATTTTGGATGTTTTATATGCATTAATATGATATTTTATATTATTTTTGGGACTAACCTATTAACCTAGAGCCCAGTGCCAGTTTCTATTTTTTCCTTGTTTTTGACTTCTACAGAAAAGGAATATCAAACGGAGTCCAAACGGAATAAAACTTTATGGTGATTTTTCTTGGACCAGAAGAAGCCCACGAGACTTGGAGAGGAGGCTAGAAGACCGACGAGGCGGCCACAAGCCATGGGGGCGCGCCCTAGGGGGGGCGCCCCCTGGCTGGTGGGCCCCTCATGGACCGTCTTGACCTAATCTCTGCACTATAAATCCTAAAATATTCCCCCTACACTAGTGGGCACACCAAAATACTTTTCCGCCACCGCAAGCTTTTGTTCCTGTGAGATCCCATCTTGGGGCCTTTTCCGGCACTCCTTTGGAGTGGGATTTGATCACGGAGGGCCTCTACATCAACCTTGCTGCCGTTGTGATGAAGCGTGAGCAATTTACCACGGACCTAAGGGTCCATAGCTAGTAGCTAGATGGCTTCTTCTCTCTCTCTTTGATATTCAATACAATATGCTCCTCGATGTTCTTGGATTTCTATTCAATGTAATCTTCTTTTGCGGTGCGTTTGTTGAGATCCGATGAATTGCGGATTTATGATCAGATTATCTATGAATATTATTTGAGTCTTCTTTGAACTCTTTTATGCATGATTAAGATATCTTTGTCTTTATCTTTGAACTATCGGTTTGGTTTGGCTAACTAGATTGGTTTTTCTTGCAATGGAGAGGTGCTTAGTTTTGGGTTCAATCTTGTGGTGTCCTCACCCATTGACAGAAGGGCTAGCGAGGCACGTATTGTATTGTTGCCATCAAGGATACAAAGACGGGGTTTATATCATATTGCTTGAATTTATCCCTCTACATCATGTCATCTTACTTAAAGCGTTGCTCTGTTCTTATGAACTTAATACTCTAGATGCATGCAGGAGTCGGTCGATGTGTGGAGTAATAGTAGTAGATGCAGAATCGTTTCGGTCTACTTGTCATGGACGTGATGCCTATATTCATGATCATTGCCTTAGATGTCTTCATAATTATGTGCTTTTCTATCGATTGCTCAACAGTAATTTGTTTACCCACCGTATGTTTTCTATAAGAGATAAGCCTCTAGTGAAACCTATGTTCCCCGGGTCTATTTTCCATCATATATTTTCAGATCTATAAACCAAAAAACCCAAAAATACCTTGCTGCAATTTATTTATATTTACTTTAGTTTGCTCTTTTATTTATCTTTTATACCTATCTCTATTAGATCTCACTCTTGTTCGTGACCGTGAAGGGATTGACAACCCCTTTTTCGCGTTGTGTGCAAGTGTTTGTTAGGTTGTGCAGGTGCATATATTGGAGACTTGCTTGTGCCTCCTACTGGATTGATACCTTGGTTCTTAACTGAGGGAAATACTTATCTCTATTTTGCTGCATCACCCTTTCCTCTTCAAGGGAAAAGTCAACGCAAGCTCAAGAAGTAGCAGTGGTTGAAGATATCAAGAAGGACAATGGAGCGATCATACATGAAATAATAGACCATTTTGCTACTTTTGATTTTGTAAATTTAGTCATGAATTTAGGAGGTCAAACTATAAAGCTCACAACTTAGGAAGCATGCTCTTTCTCTCGAGGGTGGTCGCCATGTTTGGTTAGGACACCTTGGAGATCTTTCATACGTCCCTGTACACATTGGGATGAATTAATAAAAAGCTTCACGAGGTTGTCTGAAAAAATGATTGGAAACCAGGGGTAGGCCCCACCCTGAAAATCTGGGGCATGAGATTATTGAGGGCCAGATACACACGTCCGTAGGTTGCCCGTGTGCTGTCCATACATTTAGGATTTCTGGTTGTTATTTTTTTATCCATACTTCTGTAACTCCAAATATTCTTAAAAATTAGGACAATGTAAACAATTTGTATCCCAATACTATGTAAAACATTCAACAATTTATCACATTCCAGTACATAATTAAAATTCCAGCACTAGGTGCAAATATTTCTGTTTCTGCACAACATCAATTTTCAACAATCATCTAAATCATCCCAAATACTTTACTCGGCACAAAACTTAAAAAAAGATACAAACATTATAATTACAGTTGCAATAACCATGTTGACTCAAGAAAATAAAATTAAACTATAAAGATAACTATTGGGTTGCCTCCCAACAAGCGCTATTGTTTAATGCCCCTAGCTAGGCATAATGCATAGTTTTAAGTGTTATCATCCTTGGCCAATTCCTCAATTATGCAATGAGACTTCCTAGGAGGTTTAGCAAACATGTTTTTAAAACACTCCTAGGCACAAAATTGAGAAATTTATTTTCAATCATAGGTTCCTTTGTCATTTCAATTAAGTTGGGGTGAATGCTAATCATTTTTAGATCTTCATTCTCCTTACTAGTGGAAGCACCCTTGTTTTTAGGAACATACGTAAGCTTAGAATTCTTATTTGCAGGAGTCCTTTCCATAGTTTTAGCGAAAGAAAAGGATGAGCCCAAATTATTAATGATCTCTTCCAGTTTATCAATACTAGCAGGACTTTGTTCTACTCTATCGATGATTGGATATCTATCCTTTAGTAATTTTAATGTGCTTCCCACCTGACGGTGTCAGAACCGACGGATCTTGGGTAGGGGGTCCCGAGCTGTGGACCTTGGATCAATGGGGAACAAGGGACTAGGGACATGACGTTTACCCAGGTTCGGGCCCTGTCGGCATTCTGGAAACCAGGGTACCCAGACTTGCTTGCCTGCGGTCCATGGTGTGGCTCCCTCGACGGCCTGGTACGGCCCATCTCCAAGACCACCAAGACAAGACCCTCGCGAGGGGCCTGGCCTAGCGAGGCGGATGACACCAAGACCTCTCGAGGGAGCGGCCTCCCCAGGCGGCCTCCCGAGGAGCGGAGATTTCTATGTAGGTACCCCACCTCATGAGGCTGAGGTGATGTGAGCCATGACGACTAAGGCTAGGCGGGCGCCAGCGGGCGCAGAGGAGGCAGTTTCCTCTTTGGTGCTAAGGAGGCAAGGAAAGGTGTGGGTTCCCGAGGAATCACCCAAAGGTTTCCATTCCGGTGCTACAAGACCAAGACCACAGGCTCGGCAAGGCGGAGGTCATCACAAAGCCCACCGTTGCGTCACGACCAGAAGCTTTGTAGGTGAAGACCACCTTTCATCAGGATTAGATGTACTACTTGTCCCCTTTCAAATTGGCCATTGGGGGATCCCTTCCTGCCTAAGTTTCGAGGGAAGAGGATCGAGGCCACTATAAATATAGGTTAGCCACCACCGTAGAAAGGAACCCCTGAGATCCGATCCAACCCTTTCCACCCTCACCAGAATAGCCCTTGCGAGGTTGTTCATCCTCTGTACTAGTTCATCCTCAGCCCCTGGTGAGGCCAATCCACCACAAAGCAGGACTAGGGTTTTACACCGCAAGTTGGCCCGAACCTGGGTAAACTGCCGTGTTCATCTTCTTCCTTGTTCACGCGAATCCGGCTAGGCTAGGATGTGGGGCGATGGGCTCTAAGCTTGAGAGGTTGAGATCTTCGCACATGCCCCAGAGTTTGAACCTTCTTGGGTCTGCGGAGCCCTAAATCCGACATTTGGCGCGCCTGGTAGGGGCGTGTCGAAGTCCTTCCACCGTTCACTTCGCCTCCGTTCCGTCGCTCCCATGGCCGACGCTCGCCGTGTCCGTGTCGAGCGCCGGGCCGCTCATGTTGCCCAGACGGCACCCGTGGGCAACGGTGCTCCTTGCTGCTCTGCCTCCCCCGTGGCTATTGCTGCCACTGACCCCGCTGCCCGTGAGCAGCAGGATTCGTCGCTGCCACCTTCCGTGCGGCGTGACGGCCGCACCGCCACTCCATTGCCTACTCCAACCACAACATCGTCTTCCCATGCTCACCGCGGGCCAGCAAACGCGCAGGTTGCACTGCTCATGGCGTGTGAGCTTTTGCGTTACCGCCCGGCCAACGACCTCTACGATGACTGGCTTGGCCGGATCGTCGAGCTTGTCAACGCCGCCGGCGAGGCCCCCGCACCGTCCCGCTCGCCCCTTCCCCCGCCATCCCAGCCGGGCGACATGGCTCACGGCGCGCCTCCTCCTCCTCCTCTACGCGGCGCCAACCCCGAGCCCAGGCGTGATGCGCCGGCGCGTGACCCGCCGCGCGGGGCGCCGGTGCGCGATGAAGCAAGCTGCCAGGTGATCCAGCACCCGCAAGTCGACGCGCACGCGCTCCCGGCGCCATAGCACCAGCGCCAGGACCGCGCGCCGCCGGAGGTCGCGGCGCTCGGGCGTCAAGACCAAACTCCACCCATGCGGCCGGCACCTGTCAGTGCGGCAGACTGCCGTGCCTTCAACCAGAGTTGCGCCGCGTCGTCTGGCCCATCAAGTTCAAGCCAGATCTGCCCCCACATTACGACGGCACCCCTGACCCCGCGGAATTTCTCCAGCTCTACACGTTGAGCATCGAAGCGGCAAACGGCGACGACAAGGTCATGGCGAACTGGTTCCCCATGGCCCTCAAGGATGGCGCGCGCTCTTGGCTCCTAAACCTCCCGGTGGGGTCGATCTCCTCCTGGGACAAGCTTCGCGAGCGTTTCATCGCCAACTTTCAGGGTACTTGCGACCACGCTCCTGCAGTGGGCGACCTACGCGCGTGAAGCGGCAGCCGAGCGAGACCTTGCACAAGTACATACAGCTCTTCACGAATGTCCGTCTCAGGACCCTGAAGGCATCTGACGAAGCCATCATCTCGGCGTTCTCTGAATGCGTCCGGGACGTCAAGATGAAGGAGGAGCTCATCATCAACGAAGACCTGTGCTCGGCCCTGGAGATGTTCAACCTGGCGAACAAATGTGCAAGGGCCGAGGAGGGCTGCCTCTCCCTCCTGGAGCTTTCCAAGGCAGATCCCGAGGACAAGAAGGCCAAGGCTAAGGAGGCGAAGCGCAAGGGTACCGGCGTACTCGCGGCTGAACCTGAGATGAAGCACGGTCGTGACCAGGACGACTTCCCCAAGGGCAACCGCCCGTTCTACATCTTCCACAACGTACACAGCCACAACACCAACGACTACCAAGAGCTCTGGGCCCTCCGCGATGGGAGCCTTGGTCGCTGCCCCGAGCATGGTGACCGGGGCTACGGCCGCGGTGGAGGCCGCTGGGACAACCGCGACCCCCGTCTGGACTGGCGCGATCAGCCTCGTGAGGACCGCTGGCGCGACGAGCCTCGCGACGGGTTCTGGCGTGATCAGCCTCGTGAGGCCCGTCCTCAGGGCAATGCTGGCCTCCCTCAGCTTCCGCCACCGCTAAGGAGGAACGACGACAACCGGCAGGATGGCGGGGCTGGGGTCTTCCAAGAACCTCGTGCTATCGCTTGCATCTTGGGTGGTGCGCAGGCCCCAGCCTCACAACGCATCTTCAAGCAGTTCGCTCGTGAAGTAAACGTGGCCCTCCCCAGGCTCGAGGCCGCGCGTCCTCTCAAGTGGTCGCAATACGCCATCACTTTCGACTCCAAGGATCACCTCAAGTGCTCGGCTACCGGAGGTGCGCTTCCCATGCTCTGCACGCCCACCATCAGCAACGTCCTCGTCACCAAGACCCTCATCGACGGTGGCACAGGGCTCAATGTCCTGGGGCACCCTGGCTTAGAGTAAACCGGAACGCCCCATATTCCAGCCCAGGGACAAGTCCTCTGGAATACGGCACTGTTGGCATAGAACAAATCAGCTCTATATTACAATGGATATGGTTACAAAGGGTACAAGGATTACATCGGCACGGCGACACTACGCCTGCCTGAGATAGCTCTATGCTAACAGCGGAGTAACTTTCTCGGCAGCGGAACAACGATGACAGTGATGGACTCCACTCCGCAGGGACTCTGGCTAGAACACGTATCCTAGGCCGCAAACTCGGGATCTTCGACAAGCAAGCAATCACGGCATGACCTGCAAACTGGCATGACACACCAGGTGAGTACTTTGAATGTACTCGCAAGCTCGCAGCAAACATCAGCATTAAGGCAAGACAACATCATAGCAAAATAGTTACTGAAGTATGTAGTAAGGTAAAACATATTTAATCCATACTCCGAATAATCTTAGGAACCAATTTGAACCTGTTCCAAGTCCAATCCCAATCATGTGGTCATCCGACCACTCATCTCATTGCCATCCCATGGCTGACATATCATATACCTGATACCAGCTACACCACAAGTCTGACAAACTTACTCTCTTCCGGGTTGCATCACAACCCTCAGAATACTCACAATCCACCGAGTACTTCTGATCTTACGACGAGTTCTTCCATCATTATCACTACAATGGTTGACCACCTAGTGAGGTCTGGACGGACTGTCCAATACCGTGGACACGGCTATTCAAATAGATTTTACACTCTGCAGAGGTGGCGCACTTTACCCACACCATGGAGCACTGACCTCGTGATCCCATTCGGGTGGACTAGTATTGCTCCAACGAAACCTGCCTGACCCGTGACCCTTCCATCGTACCACCGGCAATCACAATCCCCCGGAGTCCTGCCCTGGGTGGCCCCTGTGTCACCTCGTGACACCTGCCATCGTCGTGGCCAAACTAAACTGTCCCAAACGAGGACCTGGATCCAAATAACTCAACTGGGCTCACAAGGTTATCGCCGCCTACCGGGCCAAGGTAGCGCGCACGCATAACCTTCCCTGTCGGGCGGTACCGGTGAAAGAGCATGCGATCAGACCAAGTCAAGGCCATCCCATACCGGCAAATGTGGTTGCACGGATAAGTCCGGACAGGTGACTCAAGTTCAACCGACTAAATATCACATCTCCGAATAATATTTCCGTCATAGCTGACCTTCCGATATCAGTATGCTTAAGCCACTGCTATTAATTCATCTCCACGAACTGACAAATAAAATCCAGAATAATCATAGACAGTGATCTCAACATCATAGCATCAACGAGTGAGTAAACTACTACTCACTAATAGTCCGGTACCCAACATGGTAGTCACCTATCCGAGAATTAACTCCAACATTGCATAATCCAATTCATTTCACAAATAATCATACTTACTATTAAAGTAAATAGTTAGACTATGATATTGCAATGCAATGATGCAGATGAGAGTTGTGGCTTGCCTGGGGATGAAGGAACCATCGGGAAGGGTGCGGAGAGTCCGCGGGGTTGACTGCCGGAAACAGTTCTCTCTCGGAGGGGCTGTTTACGGACAAGGGCAAAATGGTCATTTCCATAGTAGGACCACATTGTGAATATGATACCAACACGACGGGCTTGACGAGACGAAGACGTGGGCGTTGGTTTCACCTGAATCGGAGTTACGGATGAAAAGTTATAGACCGACGAAGTACAGGGACTGATCTGTAGAAATTATATTCACAGATGGGTCCTTGGTGGCTGAAGCAGGAAGCGCATTTTGGAAAATACGCTTTCCAGAGGGGAAGACGTATTCTGCTCCGAAGAAGCACAGAAATACGCTTTCGTTTTCTGGAAGCGTACTCCACCAAAACACGTTTCCTCTTAAACTGACAGCGGGCCCGGGCGGGGTCAATGCCCAGAGGCTGACAGGCGGGCCCCGCTTACCTCTCTCTCTCCTCTCGCTGGCCTTCTTCCAGCTCCCGACGGAAGCAGAGGACGGGCGAGATAGAGGAGCGGCCGGCGAGGGGCCCGGCGCCTCCGGCCGTCTCCGGCGACGGCGGGCGCATCAGCGGATGCGGGAGGATGTGACGCGCCCGTTCAGAGGTCCACGCACGCCGGGGAGGGACTGGGACAGCGGCGGCCTGCAGCACCAGAGAAGCAGGGCGGCGGCGACCGCATAAGGGGACGGTGGCCACGGCAGCTCCGGCGACTCGCTGAGGATATGGGGAGGACCACCGGCGTGTGGGGAGGCTCGTGGGGAGTGCTAGGGGGAAAGAAGGGGTTTGGGTTGCTTCAATTTGAGCGAGCTCCGTGGTGGGCATGGCGATGGTGGATGGCGAGAAAGAGCTCCGGGGCTCGGGCGAGGGCTAAGGGAGAGTGGGGAGGCCGCTGCGAGGTGGTGGTGGTGCTCGGGAAGGCTCCGGCCTCGGCTATTTATAGCCGTGGCGAGCTTGCCGGATAAGCTCGGCCGCGACGGCAAGCTTATCCGCGCACTGGAGCTCCGGGGCGACGTGGCTGGCGGCTAGCAGCATCGAGGAGCGTCGAGGAGGGATGGAGAAGGCAGCAGCCGCTTCGGGAGCGCTCGAGGAGGAGGGGGTAGAGGAAAACGATGATGACTCACGGGCGCTCACTGTTCTTCGACTGGAACGGCTGGTCGGGGAAGAATCCGGAGGGGGAGAGGGTTCTAGAGCAAAGGCGACGACGAGGGGAAGCTGCTGGACATGGCTAGATGTCGAGGGAGCGAGCAAACGGACGAGACCGAGGGCCCCAATGCACAGAGCGCGAGTATTGGCATGGCAAATGCGTGGTCACCGCGTGCACTGGCACATGCAGCGCACCCTGACCGGCCAAATCATGTCTAGTGTGTAGTCCCTTCAAGGAACAGTCTCAGGGAAGTGATGGATCGATGATAGGAACTGTGGTTAGATGGGAGTGTTCACCTGAAGTTTGCTGTAGCAAACTTGGGCAGGAAGTTGTGAGGAGCAGAGAAGTGATAAGAGCCAAACAAGATGTCTGGGAGTGTTAGGGTAGGCAGGACTACAATCCTGTGAAATTTGAAGGGGAATGGGCCATTATATAATAGGGTTGCTTTGCAACTGACCAATCTGGTCTAGAGGACAAACATTGATGTGCTACTCACATGGAGTAGCAACTTGAGCTCAAATTGGGCATAGGATGATGATTTGGTCATATTAGAGTGCCATAAAAATTTCATGCCATTTGGACAAGCCAAAATGGTACTTCCTTCACACCTATCCTCTCTGACCAGAATCTTAGAAAAATTCTTAGGGAATTAATGGTAAGATGAAATGAGCCCAAATTTTGTGGAGATTGGTTATATGGGTAGGATAATGCTCTGGTAAATTGTCAACAATTATGGAGCAATATAAAATATAGTTGCTTCACATTGTGAAAATCTGACCAGAAAACAAGATTTGATGTTGTGCTCACATAGATGACTGGATAGGGTTGAAACTTGGTGGAGAGTCATGATTTGAGCATATGAAGATGCTTGCAAAATTTCAACTCATTTGGATACTCCTCGCTAGCACTTGCTTCACAAAGATTCCAGTTGCCCAGAAACTTTGGAAATTAGCCAAGAGAGATTTAATATCCAAATAAAGTTGAATTTTGGCATGTAGAAATTATATGGATAGGAAAGAGTGCACAAAAATTTTGAGACCAAGCAAGCAAATATAAATGGTACTTGCTTCTCAAACTGCCAGCTAGGGCAGAATCAGAAAATGAATATTTGGGAAATATTTTTGAACATGTCAAGGAAAGGTTTGACATATTTGTGGAAGATATGACCCAAACAATTTATGAGAATTATTTGGGAATTTTGGGAATGATCGAAATGTGGGTTGCTTCACAACCCAGAGCAAACAGGGTTATTCCTTTAATAGAAAAAGGAATATTCCCAAGAAAAGAATAATGAAATTGGTCCAAGATGGAAATGGCAAGGTCTTGGGATGGTTTTGAGGTTGGCAAGCCACTTGGAAAGAAAAATGAAGGGTGATCCCTTGAGGTTGCAAGACTCTCAAGCCACAGAAAAGCGAATCCGGACCAAAATCAAAAGAAAAAGAAAATGGGCAAAATCCAGGGTGTTACAAACCTACCCCCCTTAAAGAAATCTCGTCCTCGAGATTTGGTTGCTCAGGGATCAACACATGAATATTCCCACTTGAGGAAACCGTTTCCAACTCGGGTTTCCTTTTTTACTTTTGTATAATGCTCCCATTGAGTTTCATGTGACTGACTGCATTGCTTCGGGCTGGTTTGCTTTACTGAACCCTTTTCCTGGCAAATCTTACCTCATGTGTTACTCTGACTGCAATCCTTTTATGTCTGCTGACCTGTCTGGGGCAATAAATTATTTTGACCGAACTATGTGCCTTGCTCGTAAGTCCGAGGGTGGTTCCTCATGGACGTGTCGTGACGAGGTCCAATACGAACGACCGTTCACTGGGTTGTGAACAGATTCTCTTGGTGGACACGAAATATTTTACTCATTGCATTGGGTGACTTCAAATGGCTGTGTGTCCTCCAGGCTCAAAAGAGTATTGTGAATCGTACCGCTCTCCTAGCAGAATTTGACTTCTCGCACGGTTTGATGAGTCATCTTGAGTATCTTCACTGTCTTGGGTATAAGGCTCCTACCAAATATTTGACTGTCACCTGTCGTGACCAGCATAAGGGTGTACGGTGATATAGACTTGACTGACAGTGGTCCTGACATGCTTGAATATCCTCTTCTGACGATTCCGAGAATAAATAGCTGGCTGAGTGGGTTGACTCGATATGGGGTCCTTGCAAATGAGATAGACCCCTTGGGTGTATACCCATGGTGATCGGTATCGATCCATACTGTCCGGAGTATCTGTACCATGCATCCATTGCCATACCTGTATGGACGATCTTGTTTTTTTTTTCATTATAGTTCTCTTTGCCTGGATCCTTAGCTGAAGGAACTTGGCCTAATATGCCCTTGATTCTTTGGATGACCATGGGCATTGTCAGGTGCAATATTCCGGCAGGCATATTACTTTCAAGTTGTAGCTGTAGGGTAACGATTGTCTGAACCCTTGAATAAAACCGGCAAATAAACCAGTAGCCACCAGCACGGTCTTTACAACTCAGATCTAGGACATTACTGGAGTAACTCAACCCCGACTCAAGACGGCTGAAAAGCAGCTCAGAGCATGAGACGGTGTCGATAAAAAGAAAGTAGCAGCTCCCTAAGATGGCCGGAAAATAGCTCAGAGCATAGGGTCACTGCTACGGAGAGAAATACAATAGCTGCCCGAGACGGCCGAAAAGCAGCTCAGAGCACGGACATTTGTTGACAAGAGAAATAAAAATCAGCATCCACCCCGGACGGCTGGAAACAGCTCAGAACACAGGCGTGGTGCCGTCACCAAAGAAAGACGGGCAAGGTTTCATCCGCGTCCCATACAGCTCATTATTATGTATACAGGTATGAGCATAATCATTTGAACATACCGGAATAACACAGAGCAATGCTATAAGGCATATATCAGATGGTCGGCTTACTCCATAGGTTGTTGGTCATCACACCGAAGTGTATAACGGGCGTTCTCTTCTTCTCACATAGCTCATGCAATAGTCGGATCTTCACCGGGCGGGCATGATGGTATGAGTAACCCATATGACCTTGGCAGCATGTCCACCATATCTATGGAAACATGTGTAGCTGGCCACTTGATTCTTGAGGCAAGCTTGTGTCCTGACTGATTTTTGCTTTTGGACCAATTGTTGCAGATCTGACCCTGGGGATGCATTGTCATATGGTGCTAACTTGCATCGAAAGATGTCCATGTGTTGTATCGAGGAAGACACAGGAATCGTTGGGTCGTAGGCTTCTCAGGTAGCTTGCGGAGAAAGACTGGGTTGCTTACACCCGAGGCTTCTCTTTATTACATGCGGACTGTGTGTAGATATATATATATATATAACCCTTGATATTACTGCTGTCGGTTACTTGTTGTATGTGACAGGGTATTCGGCTATCCTTCTTGTTGGACACCACATTCATAACACATTCTGGCTTGATTCCAGGACATTGCAAGGTTCAAATTGTACTCATAGCAGACTCAAACCTTGTATATATGAATCATACCTTTGGCACAGAATGCACTGTGGATCATGCACATATCTTTGCCTTCTTGCTGATGCGATCATTGCTGCTGTAAAGATTGCACTGATGTGTACTTGATGCTGATAACCAATCCAGCCAGGATATCATTTATATTCAGGCCCGATATTCCTGATATAACACAGTCTACTGAAACTTCCATATTGCTAAACTGAGCTTTCAAATGACTGTCTCTTCACTGACTCTTTGGGTTCAGGGTCGGTGAGCCACTTCCTTAAGGGGAAAATAAGGTAACACCAAGGGCCCAAAAGAAATGACTAAACAAAAGCACACAAAGCAGCAAGATCACACACACAAGCAATATCACATCCTACAGCTATTCACAGCAATAATATGCATGCCTACTTAAGCACACAAATCTCGCAAGAACTCCGGTGTTACGGTCTAACATGCTATGGCGATGTGCACGAAGGTGAATCAATGTGTGGAAGAAAATTGGTGTAAACAAGGCCACACCAAATACAAGCTTAACACGTATGGAACCGGTGGTGAGGACGAACTTGGTGATTGTGGATCGGAACACAGAAGTTACGACCACATCATCATCAAGCGTACGGAAGAAAACCGTACACGTCCAAAGAATAGGTGGCGGAATGAGATAGTGGTGGAGAGAAAGGCTTGCAGGCTTTGCCCTTTTCTGATAACAAGGATCAGTAAGGGTTGTCGTAGCGGCTAGTGGAATGGCACAATCCGGGATAGAAACATGTCTATCACCGAATCGATAGGGGTAGCAGAAGAGAATATATTGGTGTGGTACCAGTGCATCAATCTGTCAAGGGATCGACACTACCAAGAACCTTGGCATCACTCCGCTGGGACGGAGATGACACCACACCAAGGAACAAATATGCAAACTTGACAGCGCAGGTAGGGAATCGAAACCGATGCCACCTACACTCACCATATCCATCGTTAGTGATAAGATATCTAGTCTATATGTATGCTATGCACAAACAAATGCAACAAACAATTACAGCAAACCAACTGGATCCTATGCTACCGATTACTAACGCTCGCGCCTAGATCGCGTGTCCTATAGCCAGACCTGCTCTGATACCAACTTCTGTGGCACCCCGGCTCAGAGTAAACCGGAACGCCCCGTATTCCAGCCCAGGGACAAGTCCTCTGGAATACGGCACTGTTGGCATAGAACAAATCAGCTCTATATTACAATGGATATGGTTACAAAGGGTACAAGGATTACATCGGCACGGCGACACTATGCCTGCCCGGGATAGCTCTATGCTAACAGTGGAGTAACTTTCTCGGCAGCGGAACAGCGATGACGGTGATGGACTCCACTCCGCAGGGACTCCGGCTAAAACGCGTATCCTAGGCCGCAAACTCAGGATATTCGACAAGCAAGCAATCACGGCATGACCTGCAAACTGGCATGACACGCCAGGTGAGTACTTTGAATGTACTCGCAAGCTCACAGCAAACATCAGCATTAAGGCAAGACAACATCGTAGCAAAATAGTTACTGAAGTATGTAGTAAGGTAAAACATATTTAATCCATACTCCGAATAATCTTAGGATCCAATCTGAACCTGTTCCAAGTCCAATCCCAATCATGTGGTCATCCGACCACTCATCTCATTGCCATCCCATGGCTGACATATCATATACCTGATACCAGCTGCACCACAAGTCTGACAAACTTACTCTCTTCCGGGTTGCATCACAACCCTCAGAATACTCACAATCCACCGAGTACTTCTGATCCTACGACGAGTTCTTCCATCATTATCACTACTATGGTTGACCACCTAGTGAGGTCTGGACGGACTGTCCAATACCGTGGACACGGCTATTCGAATAGATTTTACACTCTGCAGAGGTGACGCACTTTACCCACACCATGGAGCACTGACCTCGTGATCCCATTCGGGTGGACCAGTATTGCTCCAACGAAACCTGCCTGACCCGTGACTCTTCCATTGTACCACCGGCAATCACACTCCCCCGGAGTCCTGCCCTGGGTGGCCCCTGTGTCACCTCATGACACCTGCCACCGTCGTGGCCAAACTAAACTGTCCCAAACGGGGACCTGGATCCAGATAACTCAACTGGGCTCACAAGGTTATCGCCGCTTACCGGGCCAGGGTAGCGCGCACGCATAACCTTCCCTGTCGGGCGGTACCGGTGAACGAGCACGCGATCAGACCAAGTCAACGCCGTCCCATACCGGCAAAATGTGGTTGCACGGATAAGTCCGGTTAGGTGACTCAAGGTCAACCGACTAAATATCACATCTCCGAATAATATTTCCGTCATAGCTGACCTTCCGATATCAGTATGCTTAAGCCACTGCTATTAATTCATCTCCACGAACTGACAGATGAAATCCAGAATAATCATAGACAGTGATCTCAACATCATAGCATCAACGAGTGAGTAAACTACTAGTCACTAATAGTCCGGTAACCAACATGGTAGTCACCTATCCGAGAATTAACTCCAACATTGCATAATCCAATTCATTTCACAAATAATCATACTTACTATTAAAGTAAATAGTTAGACTATGATATTGCAATGCAATGATGCAGATGAGAGTTGTGGCTTGCCTGGGGATGACGGAACCATCGCGGAGGGGTGCGGAGAGTCCGCGGGGTTGACTGCCGGAAACAGTTCTCTCTCGGAGGGGCTGTTTACGGACAAGAGCAAAATGGTCATTTCCACAGTAGGACCACATTGTGAAAATGATACCAACACGACGGGCTCGACGAGACAAAGACGTGGGCGTTGGTTTCACCTGAATTGGAGTTACGGATGAAAAGTTATAGACCGACGAAGTACAGGGACTGATCTGTAGAAATTATATTCACAGACGGGTCCTTGGTGGCTGAAGCAGGAAGCGCATTTTGGAAAATACGCTTTCCAGAGGAGAAGACGTATTCTGCTCTGAAGAAGCACAGAAATACGCTTTCGTTTTCTGGAAGCGTACTCCACCAAAACACGTTTCCACTTAAACTGACAGCGGGCCCGGGCGGGGTCAACGCCCAGAGGCTTACAGGCGGGCCCCGCTTACCTCTCTCTCTCCTCTCGCTGGCCTTCTTCCAGCTCCCGACGGAAGCAGAGGACGGGCGAGAAAGAGGAGCGGCCGGCGAGGGGCCCGGCGCCTCCGGCCGTCTCCGGCGACGGCGGGCGCACCGGCGGATGCGGGAGGGTGTGACGCGCCCGTTCAGAGGTCCACGCACGCCGGGGAGGGACTAGGACAGCGGCGGCCTGCGGCATCAGAGAAGCAGGGCGGCGGCGACCGCATAAGGGGACGGTGGCCACGGCAGCTCCGGCGACTGGCTGAGGATATGGGGAGGACCACCGGCGTGTGGGGAGGCTCGTGGGGAGTGCTAGTGGGAAAGAAGGGGTTTGGGTTGCTCCAATTTGAGCGAGCTCCGTGGCGGGCATGGCGATGGTGGATGGCGAGAAAGAGCTCCGCGGGCTCGGGCGAGGGCTAAGGGAGAGTGGGGAGGCCGCTACGAGGTGGTGGTGGTGCTCGGGAAGGCTCCGGCCTCGGCTATTTATAGCCGTGGCGAGCTTGCCGGATAAGCTCGGCCGCGACAGCGAGCTTATCCGCGCACTGGAGCTCCGGGGCAACGTGGCTGGCGGCTAGCGGCGTCGAGGAGTTTCGAGGAGGGATGGAGAAGGCAGCAGCAGCTTCGCGAGCGCTCGAGGAGGAGGGGGCAGAGGAAAATGACGATGACTCACGGGCGATCACTGTTCTTCGACTGGAACGGTTGGTCGGGGAAGAATCCGGAGGGGGAGAGGGTTCTAGAGCAAAGGCGACGACGAGGGGAAGCTGCTGGACATGGCTAGATGTCGAGGGAGCGAGCAAACGGACGAGACCGAGGGCCCCAATGCACAGAGTGCGAGTATTGGCATGCCAAATGCATGGTCACCGCGTGCACTGGCACATGCAGCGCACCCTGACCGGCCAAATCATGTCTAGTGTGTAGTCCCTTCAAGGAACAGTCTCAGGGAAGTGATGGATCGATGCTATGAACTGTGTTTAGATGGGAGTGTTCACCTGAAGTTTGCTGTAGCAAACTTGGGCAGGAAGTTCTGAGGAGCAGAGAAGTGATAAGAGCCAAACAAGATGTCTGGGAGTGTTAGGGTAGGAAGGACTACAATCCTGTGAAATTTGAAGGGGAATGGGCCATTATATAATAGGGTTTCTTTGCAACTGACCAATCTGGTCCAGAGGACAAACATTGATGTGCTACTCACATGGAGTAGCAACTTGAGCTCAAATTGGGCATAGGATGATGATTTGGTCATATGAGAGTGCCATAAAATTTCATGCAATTTGGACAAGCCAAAATGGTACTTCCTTCACAGCTATCCTCTCTGACCAGAATCTTAGAAAAATTCTTAGGGAATTAATGGTAAGATGAAATGAGCCCAAATTTTGTGGAGTTTGGTTATATGGGTAGGAGAATACTCTGGTAAATTTTCAGCAATTATGGAGCAATATAAAATATAGTTGGTTCACATTGTGAAAATCTGACCAGAAAACAAGATTTGATGTTGTGCTCACATAGATGACTGGATAAGGTTGAAACTTGGTGGAAAGTCATGATTTGAGCATATGAAGATGCTTGCAAAATTTCAACTCATTTGGATACTCCTAGCTAGCACTTGCTTCACAAAGATTCCAGTTACCCATAAACTTTGGAAATTAGCCAAGAGAGATTTAATATCCAAATAAAGTTGAATTTTGGCATGTAGAAATTATATGGATAGGAAAGAGTGCACAAAAAGTTTGAGACTAAGCAAGCAAATATAAATGGTACTTGCTTCTCAAACTGCCAGCTAGGGCAGAATTAGAAAATGAATATTTGGGAAATATTTTTGAACATGTCAAGGAAGGGTTTGACATATTTGTGGAAGATATGACCCAAACAATTTATGAGAATTATTTGGGAATTTTGGGAATGATGGAAATGTGGGTTGCTTCACAACCCAGAGCAAACAGGGTTATTCCTTTAATAGAAAAAGGAATATTCCCAAGAAAAGAATAATGAGATTGGTCCAAGATGGAAATGGCAAGGTCTTGGGATGGTTTTGAGGTTGGCAAGCCACTTAGAAAGAAAAATGAAGGGTGATCCCTCCAGGTTGCAAGACTATCAACCCACAGAAAAGCTAATCTGGACCAAAATCAAAAGAAAAAGAAAATGGGCAAAATCTCGAGCACACCTACCAAAGCCGCGGCGGCTGACAACCCAGACGATGAGGGCACCGTCCTGCCTCCTGAGACCAGACCGAAGAAGAAGAAGCAGCTCCCCATCAAGAGTTGTCAAGGGGCTGGCGCACCTGCCGGCGGTACTTCAGGCCCGCACCCGCTGCTGGGGCGCCTCTTCCTCCCGCATAGGAAGGCGCGCCTGGCGCCTCCCTCAGGACGGGCTTGGGGGCCCCTATCTGGAGAGCCTCTGACCTGACCAGGGCGACGAGGGAGGTGCTCGGGCACCACTTGGAGGCATGCTTTGATGCACGCCCCCGCGAGCAAGGCGCACGGCGCGAGGCGATAGGTGCGCGAGAGTTCATCATCAAGGCAATCGAGGATCTTCAGGAGGCGAGGGCCATGCGTGGCGAGCGTCGCCCCACACGACCTTCAGGTGCACCTGCGGCCCTTGACACGGGCGGCGAGCTGCGCGTCTGCGTCAACATCTCGGGCCTCAACAAGGCTGCTTCACAGGACCTCTTCTGGCCGTCCCGCATCGGAAGGAGTGGGGGCTACCCCTGCAGCTACGTCCGCATGTCGTTTGGCCTGCTGAACGTGGCCGCCTCGTACCAGTGCAGAGTGCAGAGTGCCATGGCGGCTCATGAGGCCAGGCGCCAGGCGGTCATGTCGAAGGAAGTGCCAGACCCTCGTGAGCTCCCCGGGCCTCAGGAGTCGCCCAACTCATGAGGAGCAGCTTCCGCAGCGTGCATCTTCAGCTACCCCAGCGCTTCTACAACGATGGTGCCAGGTGAATTTTTGGTTTGTTCAACTAAGGGCGCCCCTCGGGCTACATTATCCTCAGGCTGCTAGGGCCCGCCCCCGCAGTTGTGTCATTTCGATTCTTGTATTATGGACCAGTTATGCCTACTTGAGCTGTTAGGACTATTAACATTGTGCCTGACGGTCTGTCACTTCTGGAGTTACCCTTGCGGCCCCCGCATGTTGCTAACCTGCCCATTGCTCATCCCGCGATGGGGGCTACCGGCACGGCGCCTATGCTCGGTTCCGTCCCTGCAGTGCTGACAAACCTAAGAGACTGAGCTCTGGCTCGCGGGCCGGCCCCGCGCACGTCTCCTCACTAGGTCCTTAGTGCCTTTGTCTTCTCGTGAAAAGATCGTGGGCAGAACAGCTAGCGCGACTACCCTTTGTATTTCGTGACTGGCTAATGCGCAGGAACCTCCGGAGGCATGACCTTGAGCAGCTTTGCCAACACCTCACAACTTCAGAAGGATGCTACACCGCGTACCGTTGGGCACAATCCCTCCTAGGCACCCCCGTGGGGCGAGCCACTCCTTTCTCGCGCAAGTCGCTTGCACGTTAAAAGGGGGGCCCTTGAGCACCGCGCCTCAGGGGATCCTACTGGCTCTCGAGCCCTTATCCCCTGGCCTTGACCACGGCATCGTGACCTGGCATACCAGTGGCGGCTGAGCCCTATTCGAGGGCCGGGTCCTGAGAACGTAGAGCACCATGATGAGTGAGAGAAGTGGGGTCGCAAAACCTTGCGGAGGAGTACCAAGGGAGGGGCGCGACCCGACGCCGGTGGCGCTCTCCTCTCGAAATATAATGGACATCAGTGTTCTCTCACTCGCCTCGTGGGGTTCGCCTTGATTTATTTCAGGACAGGGAGCATGCTCAAAATCAAAGGCCGAAAAAGTTCACCCTCGTGACAAAGGAACCACCAGGGGCCACGAAAGCTAAGCTAAGTTATCTCGCACGCATCAGCGCGAGCTTTGCTCCCGACACTTTGCTTTCCCGCTCGGGCAAGGAATTCCCCCTCTTGATCTTTTGGGAGCTGCTTGCACACCTAAGGGGACCCCCTGAGCATCGCTTCTCGGGGGCTCTTACCGGACCTCGGGCCGCTCGCCTCCTGGCATTGACCACGGCATCGTGACCTGGCATACCAGCGATGGCCGAAGCATGCCTGGGGACTGGGTCCTGTCAGCGTAGGGCACTAAGCTACCACGAGAGTAAAAGGGGACCCGTGCCCAAGCGAGAGACGTAATCACGACATGAGTTGGGAATGCTAACATTAAGGCGCAAGCGTCACGGTTCTTACACACCCCTGCGGGGCCCTTCATGATTTTTCATGCAGGAATGAAACAAAATAAAAGGTCTCCCGAGGACTGCGGCTCAGGCAGCGCCGCCCACAACGTCATGACGCCTTGTCGACGCCATTCCCCTCCTAGGCCCGGGCGCGGCGACGCGGCTGCTTGTAGTAGTCGTCGTGGCTTGAGCTTGGTCCGGAGGAAGCTCCACTGCTACGGGAGGAGCTGCAGCCAAGGGCAAGTTCACCTCGGGTGGCCTCGCCACCGCTGCTGCCGCCCCGGGGGCAGCACTCCAGGTGTTCGCCATCCTCCCCGAAAACCCTGAAGAAGAGCATTGACACCCCGTCATAGCTGAAATGGAGGGCGTGCCTCCCCTCCGAGCCGCAGGCGCGGGCAATCGTCCCCATCCTCGAGTCATGTAGACATCGCCGGAGGAGACGACCTTGACCTCCGCCTGGGAGGCTCGGTTGCAGTAGCCGTCGTGCTAAAGCCATAGTTCGACAGGCCCCCGCGCCGGTAGCTCCTCGGCCAAGGCGTGCGGGAGCCGAATCCAGGTACGTGGTGGCATTGTCACCCATACCACGAACTCCCGGGTCATGCTGTTGGCATGGGCCCGTGGGTGAGGGGGACGGGCGACCATCAACTGCTTCCCTGTGCGTGCTCGTCCTCCGTAGTGCCTATGGCCTCCCTGGCGGTTGGGGTCTGGTGCATGGACGATCGGGCCGGCATAGGCCCTCGGCGGTGTGCACTGACGACGAGAAGGAGAAGCCGCGGGCACCGCAGCGGCCCGGCAAGGGCGGCCGCGGCCCCTCTTCGGCGGAAGTGGCTCCGCACCTCTTGTGGGGCCTTCCCTTTCTCGGCAGCAGAAAACCTCCTGATCAGCGCCATGGGCATTGCTACGAGGATGCGGGACAAGAAGGCGAGAATGAGCTAGGGGCTCCGCCCCCCTCGCCCATTTATAGGCGGAGGAAGGTTAACTGGCGCCCCCCATGATCCGAGTAATGATGGCCCTGCTACATGCATCAGGCTGCTGTCAACTTGGAACGGTTGCCGAGGCGATGTGGGGAAGCGGAGGCGTCTGCGTCCTATCAAGTGCCACGCGTCGGCCTGGCCCGCATGCGATTGGGGCTCGCGGTGCTCCACCCTTGCCCCTTGGCTTCGCCTCGAAGCCATCCCGAGTGCGCCTTGGGCCTGGGGGCTACTGTCGGCATTCTGGGAAACTGGGTACCCAGACTTGCATGGCTGCAGCCCATGGCGTGGCTCCCTCGACGGCCTGTTACGGCCCATCACCAAGACCACCAAGACAAGACCCTCACGAGGTGGATGACACCAAGACCTCCCGAGGGAGCGGCCTCCCCAGGAGCAGAGATTTCTATGCAGGTACCTCACCTCACGAGGCTGAGGTGACGTGAGCCATGATGACCAAGGCCAAGTGGGCGCCAGTGGGCACAGAGGTGGCAGTTACCTCTTTGGTGCTAAGGAGGCAAGGATAGGCGTGGGTTCCCGAGGAATCCCCCAAAGGTTTCCATTGTGGTGCTACGAGACCAAGACCACAGGCTCGGCAAGGCAGAGGTCATCACCGAGCCCATCGCTACATCATGACCAGAAGCTTTGCAGGCGAAGACCACCTTTCGTTAGGATTAGATGTACTACTTGTCCCCTTTCAAATTGGCCGTTGTGGGATCCCTTCCCGCCTAAGTTTCGAGGGAAGAGGACCGAGGCCACTATAAATATAGGTTAGCGACCACCGTAGAAAGGAACCCCCGAGGTCCGATCCAACCCTTTCCACCCTCACCAGAACAGCCCTCGCGAGGTTGTTCATCCTCTGTAGTAGTTCATCCTTAGCCCCTCGTGAGGCCAATCCACCACAAAGCAGAAGTAGGGTTTTACATCGCAAGGTGGCCCGAACCTGGGTAAACTGCCGTGTTCATCTTCTTCCTTGTTCACGCAAATCCAGCTAGGCTAGGCTGTGGGGCGACGGGCTCTAAGCTTGAGAGGTTGATATCTTTGCATACGCCCCAGGGTTCGAACCTTCTTGGGTCTGCGGAGCCCTCAATCCGATAGGCCCTCTCTAAGAGGAAAAACCCTACGTCTTGCTTGATTATATTGCTTGTGTATATGAGGATTACAGAGTCGATCTACCACGAGATCAGATGAACTAAACCCTAGACTAGTAGGATGATGGTTGTTGTTCCCTCTATGGACTAAACCCTCTGGTTTATATAGACACAAGGGGTACTAGGGTTACACATGGTCGGTTACAAGGAGAGGATAAACATGCCAATTCTTCTCATCTTGACTTGGAGGACACACCAATGCATTAAGGATCTTCTTGTCCAGATACGAAGTCTCTTCATAGTTCGGCCTTCTAATAGTTAATAGTGCAGCCCTCCTGTCCGGCCCATGAGACTTAGGCCGGCAGCCCGAGGACCCCCTAGTCCACGACTCCCTCAGTAGCCCCCGAACTGGCCTCCAATGCCGGAGTGTACAATCATCAGCTGTATCGCGCGTCCTAAAGTATTTGGCTTGCGGGGCGAGTTCCTCATCCTTTCCTTGTTCGGCACCTTTAGTAATGCGGCTGCCAATGACCTCCTAGTGTGTCAAGTGATGGGTGGGCCCCCAGCATTGATTTTCACCAGGATCTAAAGATAACCCTCGGTTTGCATGTGCCCTTTAGAAGGCGAACAGTCCAACGCTCTTTTACAGAAGTGCCCTCTCGGGACCAGGAGGCACATCTATTTAACAGACCAGGAGCGCGACGGGTGGTTAACCCATCCCTATGCAAGCGACCAAGATCATGCCAAAGAAACCTCAGGTCAAATGGCCAACTCCCGTGGTTCATCCTCACACCCTCATGGCCCTCTTCTCGGCGACTGGGCGAGCTGCTCGGTTTCACGCCTCCAGCTGAGCAATCTCCAGACGCAAGGATATCTCCCCATGGCAGATTTCGTCCTAGTTCACGTCGGATTGATCTCCATGAACGGCGAGGCCTTCGCAGAATACTTCTCTGCTCCAAGCAGGGAGGCGAAGGTATGTTTCGTGCCTTTCCTTCTACAAGGCCTAGGTGAGGGAGTCATGGACTAGGGGGTCCTCGGGGCGACGGCCCATCGGACTTGGGCCGGACTGGTGTTGCCGTATAGTGACAGGAGATCTATGAAGCCATGGTGTGCCCTCCAACTCAAGAAGGCACAGGATCTCTTTAAATCCTTACTGTAATCTATCTTCGGTAACCCTAACCCTATCGGTGTCTATATAAACCGAGGGTTTTTAGTCTTTAGGGCTAGAGCTACATTCATCACCTCATCACCTTAGGGTTTAGCTCATACGGATCTCGAGGTAGATCTACTCTGTAAACTATTATACATCAAATACAATCAAGCAGGACGTAGGGTATTAACTCTTCGAGAGGGCCTGAACCTGGGTAAACACTGTGTTCGTCGTCCCTTGTTCCCCATTGATCCTAGATCCACAACTCGGGGCCCCCTACCCCGAGGTCTGCCGGTTTTGACACCGACATTGGTGCTTTCATTGAGAGTTCTGCTGTTGGATCGTCAGAAGAATCGATGGCTCAACCGGTCGTTGGAGACCACACCCGCGCCAAGGGCTTCCCCGCCCCTGGTCATCTCTTCGTCTTTGGCGGCATGTTAGTGCGCAACGATCCCACTAGTCACCTCGACCAGATCGAAGGCTTCACCCCCGTTGAAGGGTTCATTGGTTCAGGGGCATTCACCCCAGGACCAGCAGACTCAGAAAAATCTGGTATCTCTCAGAGTCCGGTCCTGAAGCCCGACTTCGACAGACCGCCCACAAGATATCCCACCGAATCGCCAGAGTGTCCGACACCCCCATGTGGCTAGCCGGCATACCACTTGGCGAGTCTTTTTCGTGCAATGCGAATCTCTGTTATCAGGCCTACGGCCTACGATCGGATCGGGCTTAAACCCGACGACTGAGAAATCAACACCCCTCCGGTCACGCACCTCGTCGCCACGGTCGAAGAGGCACAGGAGGGGCCACAACCCTGCAAGCTAAGGACGGTGTACACTCGAATCTCCAGCTCGGAGTCAGACACCAGCCCAGATGTACGTTCGGACTCGAGCCCCAACGCTAGATCCGGCCTCGAGCTGATCCAGCCGCACACTAGTCCGGATCCGAGCCCTGCACGACCAGAACCAGACATGACTCAACAACCCATCAAGGATAGTCCGGGTCCGCGGCAGGAGGGAATTCTTGAAATTTTCCCATCCACCCACCACACGGAATACTCTCCGGATTCAGGAAACCCAGACATATGGGACCTCATGTATGTCAAAGAGCTGCCAAACGAGACAGTCCACCATTATTGGGCTAGATTTCTCCTGGTAAAGAACAGGATGGCACTTTGCTATGACAAAGAAATAATTAAAGCCTTCCAATTTAATTGCAGGGACGAGAGCCTCTTAAACGCCCTCGCGCGTCGCCGAATTCAAAGCTTCACCGAACTATCAGACATGGTACACAAATATTGCACCATGGAGAACATGTGGAGGGTGCAACAGATGAACATGGGGCCACAGCCTGCCGCGCATCACAGAAAGCATCGCTTTAAACGAGCTTACACAAATCGGTCGCTGTAGCGCGAACCTAATGAAAAGAAAACTAGGCCCAGATCGGTGTTAGACGAGTTGCTGGATAAACCATGCCCAATACACTCAGTCTTGCTAGATGCAAACCCAACCCACAAACTTCGAGCCTGTTGGGTGGTAAGACAAGTGGCCAAATATGGGGAGCCAATCTTGGGCCTTACACCCCCAGATAAACAGTCCTTGGCTTCACTACAGGACCACAATGTCCTTACGGTATACGAGACATTTGCCTCAAACAACAAAAGGAAAAAGGCTCTTTGAGAGCTCAACCAAATATATCAAGTGACTGCCGCACAGCCATGGGCATCCATGCCTATCACCTTCAACGAGAAGGACGAGCCAAGCCCCCATAACAACCACACACCGGCTGCACTGGTCCTCAACCCCATTATCGACGGTTTTCGGCTGACTAAAGTGCTGATGGACGAAGGCAGCGGCCTCAACCTCATTTATGAGGGTACTCTAGACAAGATGCAGTTCAACAGGTCTCGCATCGAATGCAGTCATACCACATTCCGAGGTATAATACCTGGTAGGGAGGCACACTGCTCGGGACGCGTAACCCTAGATGTTGTGTTCGGCACACCCGATAACTACAGATCCGTACCCTTACTATTTCACATTGTGCCCTTCCGTAGCGGATACCATGCCCTTCTAGGAAGTGAGGCATTCTCAAGATTTCAGGCCATACCACATTACGGGTATATGAAACTCAAGATGCCAGGGCCCAACGGGGTGATCTCTCTTAAAAGCGACCCGAGCAAAGCCTTGCAAGCCAAAAACAAGATGGCATCCCTCGCCCTAGAGGCACTATCCGAAGCCCTCGCGGCCAAAAAGTTGACAGAGCTATGCACTACAGTCGACAGGGACGATGTGGTTCTCAGTAAAAGACAAAAACCCACATCATTCAAGCCAGCAGACGAAATAGTAAAATTTCAAGTGCGCCCAACAGATCCCAACAAAACGGCATCCATAGGAGCACAGCTGGACCCCGCAGTCGACGAGGCGCTAAGAACATTCCTGCGTGAAAATTGGGAAATATTCGCCTGGCACCCATCAGATATGCCAGGAATCCCATGCTGGCTAGTAGAGCACAACCTCAACATTTTAAAAGGCTTCAAGCCAGTGAAACAAACCCTGCGCCGATTTTTCGAACGCAAACGGCAGGCCATGGGCGAAGAACTTGCAAAACTGCTAGAGGCCGGATTCATCCGTGAGATCAAGCACCCCGAGTGGTTAGCAAATCTGGTTATGGTACCCAAGAAGGATAAGTCCATGCAGCTTTGTGTCGACTTTAAAGACCTCAACAAGGCCTGCCCTAAGGATCCATCCCCCCTGCCAAGGATAGACCAGATCATTGACACCACCACCGGACATGACTTGTTATGCTTCCTCGACGCATACTCCGGATACCATCAGATTAAGATGAAGGAGTCTGATCAGGCAGCAATCGCATTCATCACCCCTTACAGGCCTTTCTGCTTCAACACCATGCCGTTCGGACTAAAAAACATGGGAGCCACATACCAACGCATGATTCAAACATGCCTCGAAAACCAAATTGGCAGAACAGTCGAGGCATACGTGGATGACGTGGTTGTCAAAACCAAGCACATTGACCAACTGATAGACGACCTACACCAAACCTTCGACAACCTGCGGGCCTACGACATACAGCTCAACCCGGAGAAATGCGTCTCCGGGGTCCCTGCCGGAAAACTACTCGGATTCATAGTTTCCCATAGAGGAATCGAAGCCAATCCGGCCAAAATTAGAGCGCTGTCTCGGCTTGCAATACCAACAGAGCTCAAGCATGTCCAGAAGCCAGCGAGATGCGTGGCCGCCTTGAGCCGCTTCATATCTCGCCTCGGAGAAAAGGCATTGCCACTCGACAAACTGCTCAAAAAGACCAAGAACTTCTAGTGGACAGATGAAGCAACCATGGCACTCGAGGAGATTAAAATACTCCTCGCCGGCAACCCTATCTTGGCCGCACCTGGTGTCGGCGAACCCATGCTACTATACATTTCAGCCACCAATCAGGTGGTCAGCGCGGTGCTCGTCATGGAGCGGGAATCCGAGGGACACAAGTTCCAAGTCCAGAAGCCGGTCTACTATGTGTCCGAGGTGCTTACGCCATGAAAATCACGATACCCACACTATCAAAAGATAGCCTACACGGCTTTCATGGCATCTCTAAAGCTACGTCATTACTTTCAAGAATGTTCGGTCACAGTGCCATCAGAGGTCCCCTTGAATGACATAATCAATAACAGGGACGCCACAGGCCGCATTGCCAAATGGGCCATCGAGCTTCTCCCCTTTGAGATAACATACAAGCCACGCCAAGCCATTAAATCTCAGGTGCTGGCCGCTTTCATAGCCAAATGGACCGAGGCCGGGAGTACTCTACATACTCGCACTGGACAATGTACTTCAACGGCTCAAAGATGTTAGCCGGACTGGGGGCTGGGGTCATCCTAATCTCCCCCACAGGCGACACCATCCGATATGTCCTCCAAATAATGTACACGGACTCCAACAATACAGCCGAGTATGAAGCACTACTATATGGTCTTCATATGGCCACATCAATGGGCGTGTAGTGCCTCGAGGTAAGGTGAGATTCAAACTTAGCGATCTCTCAAGTCAATGGCGAATTCGATGCCAAATACCCCAAGATGGCGGCGTATAGAAACGCGGTCTTCCAGATATCAGCACGATTTGAGGGCCTAGAATTTCACCATGTCGCTAGAGACATCAATCAAGCAGCCGACGTCCCCGCCCGCATGGGCGCCAAGCGCGACCCGGTTCCCAAAAACACCTTCCTCGAGCAGCTATTTAAGCCCTCCGTGGTGTGGTAGGACGACGTCGCCGGTGCACTATCCAACGAGCCCACTCACAAAGCCTCGCCCGAAAATGAACAAGACGATCACGTCATCGGCGGCTCCGCACTCGAGGAAACACCCTCCACACATGAAGTAAATGGTCGTAATCCCACCCTGGACAGAACCCCTGCTAGCCTACCTCACACAACATCAGCTTTTGGAGGATCAAACCGAAGCACGACGCATAGTTCGACCCTCTAAAGCATAAAAGGTCCATGAGGGTGAACTCTATAAGAAGAGTACCACAGGAGTTTTACAAAGGTGCATCTCCGAAGAAGAGGGGCAGCAGCTCTTGGCAGAGATACACGCGGGCATGGGCGGACACCATGCGGCAGCTCGGGCTTTGGTCAGCAAGGCCTTCCGAGCAGGTTTTTTCTGGCCTGCCGCCCGTGAGGATGCCCGGACATTAGTGCAACATTGCGTCAGATGCCAGCTATTCGCAAATCAAAGCCACATGCCCCCCACAGCTCTTCGGACGATACCGATCACATGGCCTTTTGCGGTCTGGGGTCTCGACATGGTCGGGCCACTCAAAGGGGGGACAAACAAAAAGAAGTAACTATTGGTCATGGTCAGCAAATTCACCAAGTGGATCGAGGCAAGACCCGTCACTTCGGCAGAATTCGGACCAGTCGTCGACTTCTTATCCGAAGTCGTACACCATTATGGTGTCCCCCACGGCATAATTACCGATAATGGTACCAACTTCACCGCCCAGAAAGTTAAAGACTGGTGCGGTAAAATGGGCATTAAGCTTGATTACGCCTCGGTGTACCACCCACAGACCAACGGATAGGTCGAACGAGCCAACAGACTCATTATGGGCGGCATTAAGCCTCGCCTAGTTTGATCCCTTGAACAATCAGACTGCCATTGGCTCGAGGAACTCGATTCCGTACTATGGGGGATGTGCACTACTCCTAATCAGCCAACCGGATACACACCATTTTTTATGGTATATGGTGCGGAAGCAGTTCTCCCATGTGACCTTATCCATGACGCGCCTAGAGTGCACATGTACGAAGAAAAGGAAGCCGAGCTCGATCGGCTGGATGATCTGGATGCTCTGGAAGAAGAATGAGACATAGCTCGAGCTCGGTCCACATTCTATGAACAGCAAGCGCGACGTTACCACAGCCGTGAAGTCCGAGCGAGGACATATAACATGGGCGACCTCGTCCTCCGAATCCCCGAGAAACAGAAGAATAGACTATCACCTAAATGGGAGGGACCGTACATCATCGATGAAGTACTCATTGGAGGAGCATATCATCTTCGCCGCCCGTCCGATGACTGCCTCGAGCCGAACCCATGGAACGCAGCCCAGCTGCGGCGTTTTTACGCCTGAGCTTGACATACATCTCCACCTTTCCCTTATTTTATTTTGCTTATTTCTCTCTTTTCGACATGGTGCTAGTTCGGCTAAACCGAACCATACCAATCCCGTATTATATACATCACTGAATGTAACACCCAGCTATACATGGTGGCTCCCTTAGAAGAGCCGAATAAATGTATAAATCGCATTCGTACGGATCGCGTCCTTCTCACACATGTTAAGCCAACATATGCACTTGTTTGACTTAAGATCTTTGCCAAGATGGGTTGCTTGGCTCCTGTGCTTACCCCTACGTTCCCGATTGTTCGGCTAGGGCGTAAAGGGAGCACCTCTGCGATTGTTACGACCAGGTCATCCGGGACCGTACCTCTGACGGGTGAAGCCGAAAGCTAGCATTCTTACAGAATACAACAAGTCGGCCTAAGGGAAGTGAATATAGCCTCGAGCTTACTACCAGGGTTCTTTTTCAAAGCCATTGGTGTCCATTGATCCTACGTATCCAGACTATAATTTTACCCGATGAAAGGAACCCTTGGAGGAGCTATTTTCCTCGGAAGATGTTTCTTACGTTAAATAGTAATATAACATAGCTCTCCGCATATGTTTCGTCTGTTTAAACCAGAGGGCCGGATTGCCTGGTTCCCGAATTGTTGCTTTGTTTCCCATGGCACACAGTACGGAACACTCTCCGATCTTTGATCGGGGAGGCAGAAGCCGATGGCCGGTTAAGACAACATTCTTTCAAAAAATAACAATAAGAACATGGATTGGGCACGGTCAATGTTAAGTACGTAGATACATAGAATTGACAAGATTACTCATTCTCGACATTGTCTATCAATTGTTCTAAAGCACAATCCTTTTGAGAATAGCGAGCGGCTAGCATCACCTCATCGTACACCAAGCTCAGTGGTATCTCTCGGCCGTCAGGACCCACGGGACCAACCCGGGCCATATGCACCGGGTCTAGCTTGGTGAAATGGGTCTTTACCATAGCCCACTCCTCGCGTGCTCCTTCTTGACAGGTCGAGATCTTCCATAAATCGAACCTTCGCCGAGCCCCTTTAAAGCGACTGGCTAGTTCAGCCATACTCTCTGGCGGCACATCTGACGGCCATAATGCCTTCGCCATGCTCTTCATGGCTTTCTGGGCCCTTTCATAGGTCTTCGACAACTCCTTTAAAATATTCCCGTCATAGGCGCTGATTTCTTCCTCGGGCCGCCCAGTCAGGAGACCTATCAAGCAGGCGTTGCATATCATCATTACAACGCCAATGACACTGGACCACCATATCGGTCAGAGCAGTACTTACCAAATATGCCACCTTTTAGCTTCTGGTTCTCCTCCAAGGCTTGCGCCAGCTGGGTTCTTAAGCTTTCAATTTCCTCGGTTTTTCACCGGTTCTCTTCCTTGAGCTCATTTTTCTCCTCCTGGCTTAGCGTCAGCACCCGTTTGCCAGCCTCTAGCTCCCTCCGCAACTCACTTGCAGCTCCCGTGGCTATACGGAGAATATGATGTTAATGCATAAAATACAACTTATACCTGCGCAACAAGTCTTTTCTACTACCGGACAACTCGCTACTGGCTTTTCGAGCCGCATCTAGTTCGGCCTCGGTTTTGACCAACTCTGTCCGACTGACTTTAAGGTCCTCGGACAAATTTTTGTTCTGCTCTCTTGCGTCCTACAAAAATAATATCATTATACACCCTTAACTCAGCCGTCCCACCCAAATTAAGGCTTGGGGGCTAGGTGGTTAGGGAACATGATCTGGTTTCAAGCTATATACCTGCACCTTGGCGGCAAAAAGATCGGCGATCCCTTCAAGACCTGTCTAGGCCGCTCCAAGGTATGCATCCACCGAATTAAAAGCACTAAATTCCTGTTCGGCAAAGGCAGTATGACGTAACGTCTCCCTCCAGCGGCGATGATTCATTACGCTCTGAAACATCGTCGGAGTCCGGCAGAGGCGCGCCGGCCGCCGTGTGTTCGGGGGAGGCTCTGGCTTGTGCCGAAGACTTGGGACCGGAGCTGCGATTCAGCGCACCCAGGGAATCTTTGGATTGGTGCATAAGCGTACGCCTTCTGCAAAAGTTGTGCAAGTTTTAGTAAAAGAGTGCTAAAATCAACCCTCGCTGCAATTCCAAAATACGTTACCGCTGGGCCGAGGGGGCAGGTGCTTCCGCTTCGGTGGAGGCTTTCCACTTTGATCTCCCATTAGGGGCCGAAGTTGTCACGGTCCGCACTCCTCCCAAAACGGTCATACGCGTAGTGCGGCGACCCTTGGGAGCAGAAGTCAGCACGTGGGGAATAGCGCGAGATGAGCGCCCTGTTCGGGTAAAGGTCTTCTTTTCACTTACTGTGGAAGAGGGAAAAGCCCCGGGGTGATCGGCTATCACAACAACTTTGACACCGTCAAGGCTTTCCTGATAGAAAACCTCGTCTTCAAAATTGATCGACTTCTCTGTGTCATCATGATACCCCAGATCGTCATCACGGGAATGATTCTCTGGTTGAGGAGGAGGGCAATTAATGGACGCAGCCTGACGCCTCCAGCCCTGTTTAAATACAACCAGTCAGAGTTCGGGTGTAATCCGTGAGCTCAAGACAGGGGATCGTGGCTTACCCAGTCGGCCGGATTGTATCCGGAGCAGCCCTCCCGAATACTCATGCGAGCAAACTCTGCTTCCTCTCCCTTGAAGAGATCAGCCAATATTTTGGCCAGAGCTGCCTTGTTGTCTGGCACTTGTCGTTGGTAACGGGTTACGTCGTTGGTCCCGTTATAGCACCATAAAGGATGACCCCGCTGCTGCAGGGGTTGCACGCATCGGGTAATAGCGATGGCCATTACTTCAACCATGGTCAGCTTACTGCTGTTAAGCAGCCTAATCTTGGCCGCTAGCGCACGCACCTCTTCACTGTTCTGTTGGGAAGGGCCTCTGGGCCGCCAGTTGAACCGCTTTATAGGCGGGTCGTTTGAGTATTCGGGCAACCCTTGCCGAATTGGATCGGTGAGTGGAACGTCTTCAATGTCAAACCACTCTGAAGTCCATCCTTTGGGATCTTTCTGTGGGGTCCCGACTGGGTACCCTGTCCCAGCTATTTGCCATACTTCAGCGTCGCCTACCTCAAATATGGATCCCTCCCGGAGGCGAAGGACAAGACAGAAATACTTCATCCACAAGTCAAAGTGGGGCTCGCAGCTCAAAAATATCTCGCACATGGCTACAAAGCCAGAAATGTGCAATATGGACCCCAGGGTGAGGTTGTGGAGCTGGATCCCGTATAACTCCAACAGGCCCCGTAGAAAGGGATGAATACGAAAACCCAAACCTCTTAAAAGGAAGGGCATGAGACATACCCTCTCCTCCTTGCTTGGGGCGTGGGAGTTCTCGGCAAGGGTGCAGCCATCGACGGAGATGAGACCGGCGCGGACTGGAACCAAATCAGACGGAGGGAGGAAGCACTGTGTCTGCAAGCGACTCAATTGGAGGTACGAGACTGAACAGCTCGACCAATCGCCTGGGAGCGGGCCGTGAGGGCGCGAGGATGAACCTGGTAGGTCGGCCATGGCGTCAGAGCATTTCTTCGGTGTCGTTCTTGGCAAAGGGGGGAGGTAACTATTCTCCGCACCTTTTGGATCTATAAATAAGCGTCTTATCATGAAGCTGAAAGGACGGGTGCGTGGAAGGACGACATTGGGCCGCATGCCCTCTATAAAGATGTGCGAAGCCCTTGCCTCGAGAAACGGCATTAAACTCTGATGGTCCCACCTCAATCTCGAGATGTCTTCGGATCCCAGAATCTTGAAACTGTCCGGACCCGAGTATATTAGAGCGGGTTCCAGATAGTGTTCGGTGAAATTGATACGGCTTCAAATGGAATGAAGGAGTAAAAGAACTCGTCTCGCAAGCTGATGATGTGAAGATTCCAGAGGACGATCCCCGGCGTTGGAGGCAAGTTCGGGGGCTACTGAGGGAGTCATGGACTAAGGGATCCTCGGGGCGACGGCCCATCGGACTTGGGCCGGACTGGTGGAGCTTTATAGTGACAGGAGATCTATGAAGCCGTGGTGTGCCCTCCAAGTCAAGAAGGCGCAGGATCTCTTTAAATCCTTATTGTAATCTATCTTCGGTAACCCTAACCCTACCGGTGTCTATATAAACTGAGGGTTTTTAGTCTTTAGGGCTAGATCTACATTTATCACCTCATCATCTTAGGGTTTAGCTCATATGGGTCTCGAGGTAGATCTACTCTGTAAACCATATTATACATCCAATACAATCAAGCAGGACGTAGGGTATTTGTCGGTGTTCTGGGAACGGGGGTACCAGACTTGCTTGCCTGCGGCCCACGGCGTGGCTCAATCGACGGCCTGGTATGGCCCAGCTTCAGCGACAACAACTCATGACCCTCGCGAGGGGCCAAGCCTCGTGAGGCGGATGACACCAAGACCCCCACGAGGAGCGGCCTCCTCAGGCTGGCTCCTAAGGAGCGGAGAGTTCTATGCAAGCCTCACCTCATGAGGTCCGGATGACGTGAGTCATGACGACCAAGGCCAGGTGGGCGCCAGCGGGCGCAGTGTACCAGTTTCCTCTTTGGTGCTAAGGAGGCAAGCGCAGGCGCGGAGTCCCGAGGAATCAGCCAAAGGTTTCTATTCCCGTGCAACAAGACCAAGACCGCCAGGACGGCAGGACGGAGGTCATCACCGAGCCCACCACGGCATCATGACCAGAGGCTTTTGTAGGCGAAGACTACTTTTGTCAGGATAGCATGTACTAGTTGTCTCCCTTCAAATTTGGCCGTTGTGGGATCCCTTCCCGCCATTCATTTGGGAAGAGGACCAAGGCCACTATAAATAGGACTTAGCCACCACCGTAGAGAGGGATCGGACCCCCGGACAGATCATTCAGATCACCCTCGCTCCCACCAGCTCACTCGAGCACAAGAACACCTTTCCTCGTGAGGCTGTTCGCCACTGTACTAGTTCATCCTCAGCCCCTTGAGGCCAATCCACCACAAAGCAGGAGTAGGGTTTTACACCGCAAGGTGGCCCGAACCTGGGTAAACTGTTGTGTCTCTTTTCCTTACAGTTCATTGAGCTAGGCTGTGAGATTAGCGAGTAGGCAGACTGGGGAGGATGAGTTCTTCGCACGCACCCCAGAGTTCGAACCTCTCAAGGGTTTGTGGAACCCAAAATCCGACATTTGGCGCGCCAGGTAGGGGTGCGTCGGAGCCTCTCCCCGCCGGTCGATCCACCACCGCTCCATTGCTTCCATGGCTGACGCTCGTCGATCTCGCGCTGAGCGCCGGTCCGCCATCGCCGCCCGCATCGCTCAGATAGTGCCTGTGGGAGACGGCTGCCCTCGCTGTCCCCCATCTCCAGTGGCGAACGCCGCCACCGGCCCTGCGGGGCACGAGCAGCAAGCTTCGTCACTGCACCCTTCTGTGTGGCGGGATGGGCGCACCGCCACCCAGTCGCTGACTCCAGCTAGTTCATCGTCTCATGCTCATCGCGGGCCGGCGAACACGCAGGCTGCGTTGCTCATGGCGCGCGAGCTCCTGCGCTACCGCCCAGTCGACGGCCTCTACGAAGACTGGCCGGACCGCATCACTAAGCTTGTCAACACCGCCGGGGACTCTTCCGCACCACCTCGCTCGCTGCCTCACTCGCCGCCTGCTGCGGGTGACGTAGCCCACGAAGCACCTCCTCCACCTCCCCATCAAGACGTCACCCTCAGGCCAAGGCGCGAGGCCCCACGGCGCGACCCGCCGCGCAAGGCGCCGGCGTGTGAAGAGGAAAGCTGCCAGGTGGTGCAGCGGCCGCAAGAAGATGCTCATGCACTCCCAGCACCGCCACGTCAAGACCGCGCGTAGCCTGCAGCGGTGGCGCGCGAGCACCAAGACCAGGCTACACCTCCACGACGGGCTCCCGTGACCATAGCGGGTTGCCGCGCATTCACTCCAGAGCTACACAACGTCGTCTGGCTGGGGAAGTTCAAGCCCGACCTGCCTCCGTGCTATGACGGCACCCCCGACCCTGCCGAGTTCCTACAGCTCTACAAGCTGAGCATCGAGGCAGCCAACAGTGAGGAGAAGGTTATGGCGAACTGGTTTCCCATGGCCCTCAAGGATGGTGCGCGCTCGTGGCTCCTGAACCTGCCCGCGGGATCGATCTCCTCCTAGGACGAATTGCGAGAGCATTTTGTCGCCAACTTCCAGGGCACTCGCGACCGTCCACCGGCTGTGGGTGACCTGCGGTGCATCAAGCAGTAGCCAGGAGAGACCTTGCAGAAGTACATCCAGTGCTTCAACAGCGTCCGCCTGAAGATCCCCAAGGTGTCGGACGAGGCCATCATCTCGGCATTCACTGATGGCGTCCACAACGTCAAGATGAAGGAGGAGGTCGCCATACATGAGGACCTGTGCATGGCTCTGGAGATTTTCAACATGGCAACCAAGTGTGTGAGAGCTGAGGAAGGTCGCCTCTCCCTCCTAGAGATCCCAGTGGATAACCCAGAAGACAAGAAGGCCAAAGCCAAGGACATGAAGCGCAAGGGACCGGCCGTGCTCGCGGCCGAACCAGAGATGAAGCGCGGCTGCGACCACCCAGAGTCATCCAAGGGCAGCCGCCCGTTCTGCGTCTTCCACAACATGCACAGCCACAACACCAACGACTGCCAGGAGCTCAGGGCCATCCGCGACGGGCGCCTCGGTCGACGCCCCGAGCGCAGCGACCGAGGCTACGGCCGCGGAGGAGGCTGAGGTGGAGGACGCTGGGATGGCCGCAACCCCCGCCAAGAATGGCACGATTAGCCTTGTGAGGACCGCTGGCAGGGCCAGCCTCGCGAGGGCCCCTGGAGGGACCAGCCTCGTGAGGACCGTCCTCAGGGCAACGCTAGCCTTCCTCCGCTGCTGCCACCACCAAGAAGGAATGACGACCACCACTAGGACGAGGGGGCTGGGGGCTTCCAGGAGCCTCGTGCCATCGCCTGCATCCTGGGCGGCGCTCAGGCCCCTGCCTCTCATCGCATCTTTAAGAAGTTTGCCCGTGAGGTGAACGCGGCCCTCCCCAAGCTCGAGGCAACGCGTCCGCTCAGGTGGTCCAAGTGCACCATCACCTTCAGCTCATCCGATCAGCTCAAGTGCGCGGCAACTGCCGGCGCTCTCCCAATGCTCTGCTCGCCTACCATCAGCAACTTGCTCGTCACCAAGACTCTCATCGATGGCGGTGCGGGGCTCAACGTTCTCTCCATCGAGACATTCGACCGACTCCAGGTGCCCTATGACCAGCTGCAGCCTACCAAGCCTTTCTCAGGAGTGACCGACGGCTCCACCACCCCGATAGGGCAGATCCGCCTCCCTGGCACCTTCGGCATGCGCGACAACTACCGCACTGAGCTCATCGACTTCAACGTCGCCCACATTCGCCTTCCATACAATGCCATCCTTGGGTATCCAACCCTGGCCAAGTTCATGGCGGTGACTCATCATGGTTAGAATGTCCTCAAGATGGCAGGGAGCTGCGGGGTCATCACGGTCGCCTGCGAGGAGAAGGACGCGGTGTGCTCTCTCGAGCGCGCCTACCAGGCTACGGCGGTCGAGAACCCAGACGATGAAGGTGCCGTCTACCCTCATGAGGCTGTCCCCAAGAAGAAGAAGCAGCTGCTCCGCCAAGGACCTCAGGAGAGTGGGGTGTCTAGCGTGACCACGTCAGGCCCTGCGCCCACTGACAGGGCGCCTCCCTCTCTCGCATAGGAAGGCGCGCCCGGCGCCCCTCTTAGGCTGGGCTCGGGGGCTCTCCTCTGGAGGGCCTCTGACCTGGCCAACATCACGAGGGAGGCGCTCGGGCACCATGTGGAGGCGTGCTTCAGCGCGCGCTTCCGCCAGGAGGGTAATAGGCGCGAGGTGCCAGGTGCTCAGGAGTTCATCACCAAGGCAATCGAGGAGCTTCAGGAGGCAAGAGCTATGTGAGGCGACCATCGCCCACCACCCGGCGCGGCTCCTTGTCCCAGCGAGGATAGCGAGCTGCGCGTCAGCGTCAACATCCCAGGGCTCAATAGGGCCGTATCTCAGGAGCGCTTCTGGCCGTCCCGCGCTGGCCGGTGCGAGGGTCCCCCTCACAGCTATGTTCGCATGCCTTTGGGCTTATCGAGCATGGCTGCTACATTCCAGTGCCACACGCGGGGCGTCCTGGCGGCTCATGAGGCCAGAAGCCAGGCGATCCTATCAGAGGAGGAGATGGATCCTCGCGAGCCCCCCGGGCCCCCAGAGCCTCCTGAGGTTCAGGGCCTGGGCGGCTCATGAGGAGCGACTTTTGCGGCACGCGTCTTCAGCTACTCCAACATCTCTTTAGCAATGGTGCCAGGTTTCACAAAATGTCGGATTTTGGGTTCTAGGCTCTGATGGCCACCAGGCTCGGTGCCAGGCTCTGATGGCTGCAGGGTGGCACCCCGGAACTTCACCGACACCTTCAACGACAACAGCTTCTCGGTACAGCCGATATCTCAGGAGTACGATTACGCTAACCATGGAACGCAGGTGAACCAAGCCACAACAGCGGCCAGGGACCCTAGGGCGATGGCCCCGCTGCCGGCGGGCGAAGCACACTGGGGGCTGCGCGGGGGGAGCCCGGGGCCAGGTCCTCCCCCGCACCGCATGGAGCAAGGCGCTGCATGGAGGTAGGTCCTCCGCCGGGGAAGGCGCCGGCGAGCCCTTCCCCCCGGCGGAGGGCCTACGGTCGCCGAGGGCACCGCTAGCGTCCCCCTTGCCCCTTGGTCTCGTCCTAGTTTCCAGACGCCCCAACGGTGGTCGGGGGAGGCGCAGGGCGGGGACCTCATCAGGCGACATGAAGCAAGGCCCCGCGCCTGTGAAGGTCTCCGCTCGTGACACTCTCACGTAATAATGAGTGGGGCTGTACACACCCCGGAGTCTCCTGAGTGTCGCCCGCGGGCCTCATGGGGGCTCCCTCCCACGTCCTAGTGGCAGCACTTAGCTCCGCGCTGGTGAGAAGACTAGACTAGGTGCCGGACGCGGCTGTTCTTTTGCTTGCTTTCTGTAGTTGGTTTGCAACTTCTTAATGGAATTTCGAGTTTTCGCGTTTATCATTTGCCAGAGGTGGAACTTTCTTTTCCTCTTGTTCGTTCGCCTCTCCAGCCTTGTCCCAGGAAGAGCGGCAGTTGCCCGTCGCTCCTCCTCGCACGTCCCGCGCGCAGGGGCTAGGTAGGTGTGTGCGCTTGGCGCTCGCCGCGACCACACCTCACCGAAGCCCTGTCGCCCCAGAGCTTCGGTCCTTAAATCCTTGCGAGACGCTCTCAAACGAGCTCGTGGGCACGCGTACCTTCTCAAGTCCATGCCTCCGGGCATCGCGATGGGGTGCACCAGCCACAACCAACCCACGTTCGGGGGCTCGCGCAAGGAAGGGCATGACACCCTGTGAAGTTTTCTAATAATTCTGCAGCTGTACAATGCCTCCTGAGGCCCGACGGCTCCTGAGTCGTTAAGAAGCAAACTTTGCCAGATGTTGCTGGAGAGGCGCACCCTCGCGAGGCGGGAAACTACAGCAAGCATATCAAGCTAAGTTATTCTAACCGCACCTGATCGGAATATTGGTATCCCGGCACAATATCAAAATAACAAACATAGCATAATGGCACAAGTGCCTTGGTTCATTACACGCCCCCGCGGGTCCCTCTACCTTTTTCAAGTGCAGGAGAAAGGAAAGGTTAAACAAAAGTGGCCCGCACGACCATAGCAGCTGCTGAGGCCAGGCTCCGGCCGCCCCCGGGCTCAGTCCGAGTCTTCCTCCCACTTCACCGGAGCACGGTGACGAGACGACCCGTCGCCTTCCCCGATGCGAGCCCGGTGGCGTGGTGGTTGGTCGTAGCCATCGCTGCTCGTGCTCTCGCCGGAGGAGGAGCCGCCACTGCTGAAGGAAGCGCGGTCGTCCCCAGGGGCAAGCTCACCCTTGTCGCCGTCGCGGCCGTCGTCAAGGCCAAGCTCATCGTCACCGCTACCGTCTTCCGGGCAGCACCCCGCACGACGGCCATCCTCCCCGAACACCCTCACATAGAGGGTTGCGAGGCCATCGTACCTGAAATGAAGGGTGTGCCTCCCGCTCAGGCCTTTCGCGCGGGCAAACGCCTGCCAACCGCGGGTCAAGGACACGCTGCCCATCGCGGTGACTTTGACCCCAACCCAGGAAGCCTTGCAGCAGTAGCCGTCAGCCTGCAACCAGAGGCCGTCAAGCCCCGTGACTGGTAGCTCACTCACTAAGAAGCGCGGAAGCGGGAACCAGGTGCCGGCGAGCCTCTCCGACCACACGACGAACTCCAGGAGCAGATCCACCGAGTGGAAGCGCCACCGAGGAGGCCGGGCAACCACAGCGCGCCGCCCCTCGTCGCAAGGGCTGCCTCGCCCTTGGCGGCCCCCGCCTCAAGAAGAAGCACTGCCGCGGCCGCCCAAACCGACGCCGGCCCCCGAAGGAGTGTGCCCGCGCCCCCGAGGAGCTACCGCCGGGGTCGCAGCATGCTTGCGGGGGCGGCCATGCCCGCTCTTGGGTGGCGGTGAACCTGACCCCTCCTTGGGGGCCTTCCCTTTCTCGGCGGCAGAGAACCTCCTCGTCGACGCCATGGATGCTACGGCAAGACGGGGAGGTGAACAAAAGATGGAGCGGGCAGCGAGAAGATGGAGATGAGTGAGGGGGGCTCTGCCCCTCCCCTTATTTATGGCCGGAGGGAGGCCAACCGCCGGCCTCCACGATCCCACGCAATGATAGTTTTTCTCTGCATGCAGTAGAGTCTCATCAAGTCGAACGGTTGCCGAGGCAGCGTGGGGAAGCGGAGACGCCCACATCCCATCAATCGCCACGCGTTGACCAAGGTCGCAGGCGGTTAGGGCCCGCGGCGCTCCGCACTTGCCCCTTGTCTTCGCCTCGAAGCCAAGTTTAGGCACGCCTTGGGCCCTGGGGCTACTGTCGGCGTTCTGGGAACGGGGGTACCCAGACTTGCTTGCCTGCGGCCCACGGTGTGGCTCCATCGACGGCCTGGTACGGCCCAGCTTCAGCGACAACAACTCAAGACCCTCGCAAGGGGCCAAGCCTCGCGATGCGGACGACACCAAGACCCCCACGAGGAGCGGCCTCCTCAGGCTGGCTCCTGAGGAACGGAGAGTTCTATGCAAGCCTCACCTCATGAGGTCCGGATGACGTGAGCCATGACGACCAAGGCCAGGCGGGCGCCAGCGGGCGCAGTGTACCTGTTTCCTCTTTGGTGCTAAGGAGGCAAGCGTAGGCGCGGAGTCCCGAGGAATCAGCCAAAGGTTTCCATTCCCGTGCAACAAGACCAAGACCGCCAGGACGGCAGGACGGAGGTCATCACCGAGCCCACCACGGCGTCACGACCAGAGGCTTTTGTAGGCGAAGACTACTTTTGTCAGGATAGCATGTACTAGTTGTCTCCCTTCGAATTTGGCCGTTATAGGATCCCTTTCCCGCCTTTCATTTGGGAAGAGGACCAAGGCCACTATAAATAGGACTTAGCCACCACCGTAGAGAGGGATCAGACCCCCGGACGGATCATTCAGATCACCCTCGCTCCCACCAGCTCACTCGAGCACAAGAACACCTCTCCTCCTGAGGCTGTTTGCCACTGTACTAGTTCATCCTCAGCCCCTCGAGGCCAATCCAGCACAAAGCAGGAGTAGGGTTTTACACCGCAAGGTGGCCCGAACCTGTGTAAACTGTTGTGTCTGTGAGATTAGTGAGTAGGCAGAATGGGAAGGACGAGTTCTTCGCATGCACCCCAGAGTTCGAACCTCTCAAGGGTTTGCGGAACCCAAAATCCGACAGTATTACTTCTTCGAGAGGGCCTGAACCTGGGTAAACACCATGTTCGTCGTCCCTTGTCCCCATTGATCCTAGATCCATATCTCGGGACCCCCTACCCCGAGGTCTGCCGGTTTTGACACCGACACTAGGCTTTCCCATTCATCCTTTCTTGCGAGGCTTGATGGAATTTTACGGGATCCAGCTCCAGCACCTCACTCCTGGGTCTCTCCCCGGGCATAAAAACCGAAGACCGAAAACCGAACCCGAAAAGACCAAGACCAAACTCGAAAAGACCGAAACCGAAAAGACCGAATAAAGTTCGGTCTGCAAAACTATAAGACCGAAATAAGTATGGTCAATTCGGTCCTCTACTCTACAAGACCAAATAGACCGAATAGACCGATTTAAAAGCCCACACACACACATGCCATAGGCCATGTTTGTAGATCATCTAAGGCCCAACCGGGCAGCAGTCCAGGATGTTCTCCTCACGAGCGAGAGACATGCACGTCCTCACCGTCACAATCCACGCACATACCAACCAGGCAATACTCTCATTCCTCCCCTTCTCTCACGAGTGAGACATGAACCAACCATGCATACGCCTGCTACTTGTTAGTCTGTTCACTGATTATATACTTATGTTCTCACTTGTCTGAATTCTCTAATATACACATGCATCTCTGTAAATATTTTTTTCTCAATTTTTCTTATATAAACATGTACTAGTATATTGGGAAGTAGCATATATGAATATGAGTTGTTGCATTAAATTTGGTCTGTTTGGTCAGGACCGAACATTGCCCTGTAAAGACCGAAGACCGAATAGTGGAGGACCGAAAAGACCAAAATTATTTCGGTCTTCAGTTATGGAAGACCGAATTCTTGCAAGACCGAAAAGACCGAAGCGAACAAACCGAAAAGACCGAATGCCCAGGACTACCTGGGTCAATACTGCACATCTCTGGCTTTGTTTCCTTATGTGATATGTTCTTGGGATGCGAGGCCCACTTCGAGTTGTGGAGGAAGTATTTCAGCCACGCCCCTCGTACCCGTGGGGGGTCAATTTTTTAAGTAGGCGGCACCGAGATGTGGTGTATAGTCGGAACGGGGTATCCCATAGGGACCCCGAAGAAGGATCCCGAAGAATGGACCATAGAATGGTTTTACATCGAAGACGTCCCCCTATCCGACCCAGCTCGGAGGGGGCTACCCGGATACTCAAATGCTCCGCTAAAGAAGTGGTACAACGGGCGGCCCAAGAGTCCCTCCTAGAAGGATAGCGATGAGGTGTTACTCCTGGCTGCCAAGATCCCACTGCTAACCCATAGCAAGCTTACCATGGTTGATGTGATGGCCGCCGTCATAGCTCGGTGCGTGCAGCCTCGTCAACAGAGAATGCAACCTTTGTGATGCTATAACGGGACAAGCGACGCGACCCGCTACAAAAGACAAGGGCCGGATAATCAAGCAGCCATGGCTGCAATACTAGCTGATCTCTTAAAAGGAGAAGAAGAGTTTGCCCATGTAAGGAACAAGGACGGCTACGCAACTTACAATCCCCACGAATGGGTAAGTTTAACCCTTCATTTTATAGTCCAGAAATCTCATCCGTATTCTCACTGAGTCTACTATTTTTCCGAACAGAATTGGAGACGCCAGATTGAGTCCATTAGCTGCCCCTTTCCTCAACCATAGAGCCATTCTCATGACGACGACCCGGGATTTCATGATGATCCAGAGACGCCTATTAATTTTGAGGACGGGGTATTTTACCAGGAAAGCCTTGACGGAACCAAGGTGGCTGTCAGTGTCAAAACCGGTAGACCTTAGGGTAGGGGTCCCGAGCTGTGGATCTAGGATCGATGGGCAACAAGGGACGACAAACACAATGTTTACCCAGGTTCAGGCCCTTTTGAAGAGGTAATACCCTACGTCCTGCTTGATTGTATTGAATGTATGATGTGGTTTACAGAGTAGATCTACCTTGAGATCCGTATGAGCTAAACCCTAAGGCGATGAGGTGATGAATGTAGCCCTAGCCCTCAGACTAAAAACCCTCAGTTTATATAGACACCGGTAGGGTTAGGGTTACCGAAGATAGATTACAATAAGGAATTAAAGAGATCCTACACCTTCTTATCTTGGAGGGTACACCACGGCTTCGTAGATCTCCCGTCATTATACGGCTCCACCAGTCTGGCCCAAGTCCAATGGGCCGTCGCCCCGAGGACCCCTTAGTCCATGACTCCCTCAGTAGCCCCCGAACTTGCCTCCAACGCCAAGGCTTGTATCCGGCATCCGCTCACCCATCCAGTATTCGGCTTGTGAGGTGAGTTCTTCAGTATGTTTTACCCATGTTCGGAACCAAGTAATGTCCGGGATCTGAAATGGCAGTTTTACTTAACACCGAAGGCAATAATAAAATGCCAGTCAAGTGTAAATGGTGCCTTCATCTGACAACTTTTTCTCCTCCAACTAAGAGTCACTTCTGGCCATAACGCCGAGTTGTTACTATTTCTCGAAGCACGGCTCGAGGCTGATGCCATGTTTGGCACGTCCCCTCGAGGTGGAGATCATGTCCCGCTTTTCGGGGGATATGGTTAATGATTTCGATTCCCGTCCCCGCACATAATGTCACGGGCATATTAGGAAGTGGAGAAGCCAATGGCGTGGAAAAAGGAATCCTAGGCCTGTCAATCAGTCTATATAGGGAGGGCTACTATAGTCTGCATCCCACGCGCTCTTCCTCCTTCCGCTCACGCAGGCCTTCAGAGCTCCAGCGCCCTTTTTCTTTGCTTCCAACGCGAATCCCTCTTTGCCTCCTTCGACCATGGCTGGATCCGGAGCCAATGGGAAGTGGGATGCCTCCAGCGTCACCGAGGGGGACATCTTGAAGCTGAAGGAGGCCAACTATTTGTCGGCCAATATCGCCCTTCGGGCCCCAGAAGAGGGCCAGATCATCCCCATGCCCGAGCAGGGAGAAAGGGTCGTGTTCCTCCCCCATTTTCTTAGGGAGCTTGGATTTCCTCTAGACCCCTTCGTAAGGGGGTTGATGTTCTTTTACGGGCTGTATTTTCATGATCTAGCCCCCAATTCCCTCCTCCACGTCTCGACCTTCATTGTCTTCTGTGAAGCGCTCCTTCGAGTTCAGCCGCACTTCGGTTTATGGCTGAAGGTGTTCAACGTCAAGCCCAAGGTGCTTGGCGGCGAGCATGCGGACTGTGGCGGGGCCATGATTAGTAAACTGACGCGGGTGCAGTAGCAGGACGGCCACTTCGTCGACAACGTCCGGATGTGGCAAAAGGAGTGGTTTTACATCACCGAGCCGAGGGAGGCCGCTTGGGGAGCGGCCTCCGCATTCAGGTCCGGACCCCCTACCAGATTGGCCTCATGGACCATAAAGAGCCTAGACTAGGGGTGTGTCGCTGACACGAAGGCGTTGCAGAAGCGCATCGACATCATAATAGAGACCGGCGTGAAGCTGGTCGATGTGGTCCAGATCATGCTCCACCGCTGGCTCCTCCCTTGCCAGGAGAGGGCCAAGCCTATGTGGGAGCATGAGCCCAAGGATCCGGCCACCATGCGACACCTCTACGGCACAACTCCTAACAAAATATGGGGCCAACTGTTCCAGCCCCAGAAGGAGTGGCCGATTGAGGGGAAGGACATCAGCCTCGACGCCGCGAACCCCCCAAAGGAGGTGAGCGGCACTCTTCTGCAAGGAGTGTTCAGATATTCATACCGCGTTTGATTCGGCCTGACCTTGTTATGCGGATTTTGCAGGGCTGGCTTGCCAAGGACAAGAAGATCAGCGGCCCGGCGCCACTGCCAGAAGAGTCCCGATCAGAGTAGCTGGAAAAGCTACTGGTTGTAGTGCCTTATAAGGCGCCCGCCAAGAAGGGCAAGAAAAAAGAAGTACCGGAGGCCAGGGAGGGCCTCGGTCGCAGGGTTCGTCCGGGTAACCGGTCCAGAGACGCTGCGGCCTCATCCGTAAATGATGGGGACGAGGATGAGGACGAGGATGAGAGCGCCTTCTCGCGCTCCAAAAAGAGGGCGGTGTCCGAGGACGTCGTGGAGGTCCAACCTTCTACGGCCCCAAAGAGACGATGCCGGCCTAAGCGGGTCCTGTCCGACAGCTCAGACTCTGACAAGGAGTCTGAGGCGTTCGAGGAGCTCCCGAAAAAGGGACCCAGGGTCAAGCCCCCAGCCAGAAGGTAAGGCATTAGTATTTTCAGCTATCCTATTTTCAGTAATTCGTTTTAGTTGAAGGCTAACCCTTCTGAGTTGCAGCCGCCCACATGAACGCCCACTGAGCAGACTTCGGAGGGGACATCTCCGCCCGCCGAACTAGCGGACAGTGGGTCTATGGCACACTCCGCGCCTGCCCTGGTCCCCGAAGAGGTTGAGGAGGTGCGGTCCCGAAGGACTCCTCCTCCTCCGAACACAAAGGGTGAGGCCGACACCGCAATGGCCGAGGTTAACACCTCGGTCACCGAAGACCAGGAGGAAGCATCCCTCCTGGCTGACATGGGAAAGGAGTTCTGACCATCCAGACCCCATCCGTCGATCGCTCCTGAGCCCCGAAGGCCTTCGACGGACCAGGCTCCTCCCAGCGGGGAAGGCGCCAGGGAGCCAACATCAGCGCCGAACACCTTTACATGGGCGGCTGCTGGCTGGCCAGACGTGCTGGAGGAGCTGGTGGACAACTCCGCCATCATTGACGGGCACCACACTCTTATGAGTGCGGTTATGCAGGGTGTTCGGTCCGCCCAATCCGAACTGAATGACGCTATCCAAGGCCTTCTAACAGGCTTTGAGGTAAGTCAAGTAATGCTCTTTCCTCATAATGCGGTTGTAATTTTTAGTTTGGGTAGGCCGTGTACGTAGTAGCCCCCGGGACTCTGCAAGAACTTCGGAGAAGCCTGCAGAGGATCAAATTCTGTAGGCCAATTAATAATCTCGACATTTCTTTTGCTAATGCAGGCATCTTCCGTGGGCGCGGCTGCTAATGCCTTGGCACTAGAGGAGATGGATCGAAAGCTCAAGCTTTCTGATAAAGAGCTTGAACTTGTCAACAAACGGCTTGACGAGGCGCAAGGTAGGCCCTATAGCGAGATGTGTATTTGCTTGATGCCGGGTATTGAATATCCGGACTGTATGCTAATCATTTATCTTAATGATCCTGCAGATGCTGCCGCCGAGGTCGAAGGCTTGAGGGAGGCCCTGAAGAAATCCGAGGCCGAGGCAGCCGCGAAGAAGACGGCCGCTGAGAAGGTGGTGGCCGAGCTTGTGAAGGCCAAGCTTGCTACTGAGCAGCACGAGGCTCGAGTGACCGAAGTCCAAGTAGAGCTCTAGGATGCCGCCGAGAAGCTGGAGGCCCTTGAGAAGGGGCAGGAGTAGCAATCCTCCCGGCTATCCAAGCGGAGAAGGAGCTCCAGGAGGCGAGGACTGACAAGCGAGGTGTCCGGGAGGAGCTCCGCGAAGCCGCGCAAATTGCAAATGATAAGAAATACTTACTGCAGAGTGTGTTCGGAGGCAACAGGTTCGCCCTGCTGACGCAGGTCTAGCGCTCCACAGGCATCTTCGCCGAACTTCTGAAAAATGTGGCGGCCGCAGTGAGGCACTATGCCACCCTTGAGAAGGACTCCACGCAACGGCTCTTCTGGTCACAGTTTTCGGATTCCGACCGTCCTCCCCTTCTCAGTGATCAAATGAAGCAGCTGATGGAGATGCATTGGTTGTCCGAGCTGGCCATGAAGGACCTCTGTGTCAGTCTGTGGCCTGCCGAGCCCCTTCCGGAAAACTACTTCTGCCTTGTGCAGAAGCCGCGAGAGGCGCTGCTCCAGATTGACGTCGTAAAGCGGTCAGCGTGCCTTGAGGGTGTGAGGCTTGCATTCACGAAGACCATGGTGCATTGGCTGAGGATTAATCCGATGGGCATGGCCACTAGTCCTCCGCCCAAGGGAAAGGAACATCACCGCCATGAGCAATACTTTGCACAGGTGATGAATGGCGCACGAGCGATAGAGGGACAGTGTTCGAAAGATGTAATATTTGAGTGATTGTGTTAAGTTTGTACCAAGTGGACCTTGTTCTTTATAATGCATCTGCCTGACTTGTTTTATATTGTCATGATTTAATTTTGACTCCTATGCGGTCGTATGTTTATTCTGAAAGCTACCAGTCGTCGGCTTCAGCCCCCAAGTGAATATCATGAGGGGTGTTTTGTCTCCGTACTATTACCCTTAGCCAACGTCTTGGTACCCGGAGGTGGTAGTGCGTAAGCGAAACCAGGCAATCAGACTATTTGGTTTTACTGCTTTCACTTCGCCTTAAGAGGTTAACGGTGGGGACTAAGGACTAGCCCCCGGGGTATTGTGATGTACTTGGGGCTGAACACTTACCCTTTCTGATCACGTGGTTTGTGTTAGGACAAACCCTTCGTGTGACACGGTGAAATCGCCAACGATTTTTGGAGTCGAACCTCATCGTCGGATCGCTGATCAGTTCGCGCTTACCATGATGGTCAATTTTTAGCTTTCTCCTCCTGAGGTACTTGACCTGGCGAGCCAGAAGTACAATCGCAGGGGTTGTCCCTTTCCCTCTTAGCTGAACGTGCGGAACATAAGGGGCAAGCATAGGAGCCGGGCAAACCAACTATTGACCTAAGACATGGTTCGGAACTTGATGCATATAATGCAATATCTAAGACGCTGAACACCTAGCAGAAAGTGGTGCCGGACTTGAAGATATTATGCTGATATATAAATCGAACTCTTGACTAGTTAATATATTTTCATGCCGGGCTGTTCGAAGAGCGAGGGGATAATCGGAAAGGGAATAGACAAATCGCAGGATGCGGATATCCGAACACCATAAAGGGTATTTTTATTATTTCTCGTAAGCTCGGGACGTCTATCCGTATAATTCAAACTGCGAGGGCAGTACTTGTGAAAGAAAGTTTACAGAGTAAAGGTTGACACAGGGCCTTGAAGCGTGAGTTGAAGCCTTCACCGTGCCCTGCTGCACGTCTGCGCCTTTGCTTCTGATAGGTGGGGGTTGGGACCTTCGATGAGACCTTGATGGGCAAGGGCCCTGCCAATGAAGCTTTATGCTTGGGGGTATCCGGAATTGGTCCCCGGGTCATCCGAAGACGAAGTAATTCCGAAGTTCGGTTTAACCGAACATGCACTTAGGATTTATTAATGTATGCCTCATGGCTGCCCATGGTATTTTGAGTGCGAAGTTGTGCTGATGAGGCACGTGGAGCGTGAAGAATGTGGGCGTGCTGTGGGGCGCGTATCCCTATTTGCGGCGAACGCATGCGGGTTCCCATGACGGGGAACGGGTTTGAACCCGTTTACTATTGTCGCCGGCCTTTACGGCGGGTCAGCATCTGGGCCTATATGGGCCGGTGTGGTCTTCGGCCGCTAGGGCCGCAGTGTGCTCTTCGGTTCAAAGTGAGCGTTCTGTTTTGCCGTTGATAGTTATGATGCCCAAGGGGCCAGGCATCTTCAACTTGAGGTACGCATAATGCGGAACGGCATTGAATTTGGCGAACGATGTTCGGGAGAGGAGGGTGTGATAGCCACTGCGAAAAGGTGCTATATCGAATATCAAGTCCTCGCTTCGGAAGTTATCCAGAGATCCGAACACTACTTCGAGCGTCACAGTGCCCGTGCAGCGGGCCTCCACTGCCGGAATGACCCCCTTAAAGGTGGTGTTACTGGGTTTGATCCTTGATGGATCGATCCCCAATTTCCTCACTGTATCTTCATATATCAGATTGAGGTTGCTACCTCCGTCCATGAGGACTCTAGTGAGGTGGAATCCATCGATGATAGGGTCGAGCACTAAGGCTGCAGACCCTCCATGGCGTATGCTAGTCCGATGGTCCCTGCGATCGAACATGATCGGATAGGATGACCATGGATTGAACTTCGGCGCTACTGGCTCGATGGAATATACGTCCCGTAGCACTCGCTTCCTCTCCTTCTTTGGTATGTGGGTTGTGTAGATCATGTTTACCATCTTGACCTCGGAAGGGAAGGGTTTCTGGCCTCTACTATTCGGCCTGTGGGGCTCATCATCATCCTTGCTTTGTGGGCTTTTGCCCAAGTCTTCGGTTGTGAGTTTGCCGACCTGTTTGATCACCCAACAATTTCGGTTGGAGTGGTTGGCGGGCTTCTCTTATGTGCCGTGGATATGACAAGGCCTGTCTAGAATTGTGTCTAGGCTAGATGGGCCATCATTGTTGCCTTTAGGGGCTTTCTTTCGGGGTCTGGACTTCTGGTTTTGGAATCCGGCATTTACTGCCGTATCCTCGCCCTCGCCATCATTGTGGCGACATTTATTCTTGCTGCGTCAGGGCTTTTCGTTGCCATCCCGAACCTCGGAGGTACCAGGTGTGTCGGGGTTGGTGTTTTTGCGAGCGAGCCAACTGTCTTCGCCTGCGCAAACGCGGGTCATGAGAGAGGTAAGGGCTGCCATAGTTCTTGGTTTGTCCTGGCCGAGCTGCCGTATGAACCATTCGTCCTTGACACTATGCTTGAAGGTAGCCAAGGCTTCGGCATCCAGACAGTCGATGATTTGGTTTTTCTTGGTCAGGAATCGGTTCCAAAATTGTCAGGCAGATTCTCCGGGTTGTTGTGTGATGCGATTTAGGTCATCAGCATCCGGAGGCAGGACATAGGTGCCCTGAAAGTTTGCTCGGAAAGCGTCCTTGAGCTCTTCCCAGCAGCCTATAGAGTCTTCAAGAAGGCTATTCAACCAGTGTTGAGCTGGACCTTTAAGCTTTAGCGTCAAATATTTGATGCCGTGGAGATCGTCTCCTCACGCCATGTGAATGTGGAGGAGGAAATCCTCTATCCATACGGCTGGATCTGTGGTTCCATTATATGATTCGATGTTCACAGGCTTGAAGACATCCGGGAATTGATGTTGCATTACCCTCTCTGTGAAGCACAAGGGGTGTGCGGTGCCCCAAACTTGGGCTACATCATGTCGGAGGTCTTCGTACCTCCGAATCTGCTGCTGCTCCCAGATTCTATCATTTCAGTTTAGCCGATTGTAATATCCTTCCCGGTAAGCGGGCGGGTCTTCTCTGGGTCTGTAGATGGACCTGGTACGGCCTCCTCGAGTGTCTAGGTCATATCAGAGGTCGTACTCGTAAGTGGGCCGCACTTGATCCTTGCCGTGACAGTGAGGTGGGGTGGCTGGGTGTTTGGTCTCGTCAGCTTCCCTGTCCCGCCCTCTAGGGGGGCGGTCCGGCTGTTCGGCGCTTGTATATGTCAGGCGTGTTGGCTCTACGGCCTCGTCGTTGAACTGAGGCAATAGCCTTTGCTTGGGATAACTCTTGGTTGGCTGTTCGCGGCCATACCCCTCTTCGGCAGCTAGGACTTTAGTCCATCGGTCGTTGAGGGTGTCCTGTTCAGCTTTGATTTTGCGTTTTTGTTTCTTTAGGCTGCGGGTGGTGGCTACAAGCCTCCGCTTGAACCGTTCCTGCTCCAGAGGGTCTTCGGGGACGATGAAATCATCCTCCCCAAGACTGGCCTCCTATTCAGAGAGTGGGAGGTAGTTTTTATCCTTGGAGTTGTCGAGATTTTCTGAATTGAGCGGGTCCTCCTGCCCCGCGAGGATCATCCGGATGATGTTCGTTGGCTGTGTCTCCAGCGAGGTCATCCATACTATTTACGGTGCCATTCTCCGCAGAGTCCACATTGCTCGCATGGCTTCGACGTGGCTTTGATCGACGATGCTGTTTTCGGCGTTTGGGCAGCTCATCTCTGGGCTTGCCTCGGTCTTGATTAGGAGCGACGTCGCCGTCCTTAGGGGTGTCCACCATGTAAATGTCGTAGGTGGATGTAGCCGACCAGCGGCCGGTGACAGGGGGGCAACATTGGCATTGGCCGTGGCTCCATCCTCCTTGTCCATGTATTCTGCATTCTCCGAATTATTGTCTAGCATATCGGCTAAATCATCGATAGTGGCTACCAAGTGGGTGGTGGGTGGGATGCAAACTTCCCTATCGTACGCCTCGAAGGGTCGATGATTGAAGGCGGATGGCAGGTCCTCCTGGATGATCATTTTCTGAATTTGGTCTAGCGCCTCATTTACCATTGCGAGGGTCACCATGCTCGAGGGCTCCGGGCCGAACTCTGTTGTAACGGAGTGGGGGGCGATCAATGCCTGGCCGGTCCTTGGTTTTCGCTGGCCGTGGTGAGCTCGGGGTGTGGAGCCAGATTCGTGACGGGGTCCGGGCCGTCACTGGAGGTCAAGGACGGGCTTCGGTCCTTGCTTGTGGCTTCTCTGTCGGGGTTCGAGATCGAGCTGCTTTGGGCTGGGGGTGACCCTTAGCCATTGGCTGCCGCTTCGTCGTAATGGCTCAAGGCCAGGCGTTGTGAAAGGAAGGTTCGGCCGAGATTGACTCTTGGCCTCTGCCTCCTGATTCTACCCCGAAGGTCGAGGATAGGTCCTCCGCAGTCGTGGCGTGTCCCGACAGAGGCGGAATTTGGCCCCTGCTCGAAGCGGAGTGTGGCACCCCGGCTCAGAGAACCGGTTTACCAGTGTTTCCAACCCAGAGATCATGTCTACTAGAAACACACAACAACTTGGGACATAACATAGCTGATTTTTTTTTGATAATAGTCGAGTACAGGCTTATATATATTACATGATCATTGAGGCCAAAAGCACATCTAGTGCTGTGACAATATCTACATTATTTATCTAACATATCAGGGCCTCGGTATTACTGCGGAATACTACGGCGGAAGACTACTGCGTAGTGGAACATGATAGTAACTCCATCCACAGGGACACTGCTGAGGACACATCCTAGGCATCACGACACGGACATCGAGACCTCCGTCTCAGTCTTCTCCTGCATCTGGCATGATACGCCAGGTGAGTACTTTGAATGTACTCACAAGCACATGACAACCAAATATGCAGCAAATAATAGCATGGCAATGAGCATGTTAAAACTTAAGTGATTCACTCACTGTCACCATCTTACTCATATCCAGGTTGTCTCACAACCCTCGGAATACTCAATCTCAACGAGTACTTCCGCTCATAAGACAAGTTCTTCCATCATTATTATGGTTATTACGGTTGATCACCTAGAGAGGTCTAGACGGGCTGTCCAATTCCTTGGACGCGGCTATTCGAATAGATTTTACACTCTGCAGAGGTTGCGCACTTTACCCACACTATGGAGCATCTGACCTCGTGATCCCATTCGGGTGGACCAGCATTGCTCCAATGAAACCTGCCTGACCCGTGACTCTCTCATCGTACCACCGGCAATCACACTCCCCCGGAGTCAAGCCTTGGGTGGCCCCTGTGTCCTCGTGACACCTGCCACCGTCGCTGCCAAACTAACTGTCCCAAACAGGGACACCGGCAAATAAATCAACTGGGCTCACAGGGTTATCAGCGTCTACCTGATCAGGGCAGCACGCGCGCATAACCCTCCCTAGACGGAGGTACCGGTGAAAGAGCACGGTGCCAGACCAAGTCAAGGCCGTCCCATACCGGCAAATGTGGCTGCACGGGTAAGCCCGGACAGGTGACTCTTGATCAACCAGCTAAGTTCACTTACCAATCATGTTGTTTCATTAAGTTAACTTAGTTGGTCGCATTAAGCATTTAAATAATTGATTATGAATTAACTATGTTAATTAAATGCAAGAAATGCATATGAATTATGCAATGCTATGATATGCTTCATAATATGGGTGTACTGGCTTGCCTTGATCAGTTGGGTGGTTCAGAAACTCTTGGCCTTCAAATCCACAAGCTTCTCCTTCTGAAAACATTTTAAAATAACAAAGGAAAATGTCACATAAAGCATTTTTATTTGCCAACAATTCTGTGAGTGTGAGAAGAATACCAAACTTGGTGGAAAAATAAAGAATTATATTATGAACACAATGCAAAAAAGAATCAGTTCATTTGGAATTTTCTGTAAAAAGTTATTCACAGTCAAACCTCCTGGTCAACTCTGTTTATAAAATCAAATTTGAATTAACCAGAATGGGCCACGTCGAAGGCGTATTGGCCCAATACGCCTCCACTTACCGCTTCGGTAAGTGGCTGACAGTGGGCCCCTTCGTTTTAAAAAAGAGGGGGGGAATAGAGCAGAGAGGGGAGGCGGCTCACCGGCGATGGTTGCCGGCGATCCCGACGGCGGAGGGGCTCGGAGAGGGCGGGGATGGATTGGGCTCGGTGTGGTGGTTCACCCCGTACCCGTAGCTTGGTCGGAGGTGGACGGACGGCGGAGTTCCCTTCTTCTCCGGCGGCGGCAGCTATGGTGGTCGGCGAATTCAAGCACTCCGGCAGCAATCCGACTGGCTGAGGGCTCGGGAAGCACCACAGGACCTCACTGATCACAATGGAGGCCTTGGATGAGGCAGTGGAAGAGTGGAGAAGGCTGGCGACGGAGAGGGGTCAGTGGCGGAACTCCGGTGGAGTTTGAGGCCAGAGGCCTCTCTGCCTCGGTTCTTCACTGCTGGCTATCGATTTGAGGAAGGAGGAGAGGGGTGGAGAGCTTGGCGAGGCAAGGCATGGCTATTTATAGCCGGGAGGGGGCGAGCAGCGATCTCTCCCGAAGCGGCTCGATGCGGGCCATGGCGCCGGCGTCGTACGCCGTGCTGGCTGGCTGCTTGCGGGCGAGAGGACTTGTGCGAGCAGGCGCTTTGAGTGCTCGAAGTGATCGCTTAGGAGGAAGATGGCGGCGTGCCCGCCACTGTGACCGCACGGGCGCCACAGTGCGGCGATGGTGTGGCGGCCGGCGAGGGCTTCTCCGGCGCAGGCGAGGGTTCTGGTGGGACTACGTGTCAACCAGGGGCGATGTCGGCATGCTCGGACACGAAACTGAGGTGAGGGGCAGTCGGACGAGACGGAACAGACACGAGCGCGACGCAGAGCGCGGTGACAAGCATGCCGCAGCCGTGCTCACAACGGTGCTGGCCACCAAGAGGCCATGCAAGCCTGGCATTTCTTGTCTGGCACATTGACCTTTGATCCCTCACTTCACCTGTTCCCATAGTTTGGCTTGGTTCAAACAGAACTGAGAGGTATACTCAGCAACAGTTTTGGACAGCAGACTTGGGGAGGTTCTGGAGACAAGATAAGGTGGAGATTGAGCCAAAGCTGGTGTCTGGAGTGATCTTCGTTGGAAGGACTCCAAACTGGCCAAGTTTGAGGTGGTTTGGATAAGAATTGAGGGTAGTTCATGTGTAAGTGGCAAATCTGGTCTGAAACTGAGATTTGAAGTATTGCTCACACTGAACATCTTCAGATGCTGAAACTTGGTGGAGGAAGGTTGTTTGGAGGTGTCCTCATGCTGTAAAAATTTGAGAGCAATTGGACAACCCTAGCATACACTTCCTTCACAATGGTTCAGTCTGACCAGGAGCTAAAATGAATTATTTTGCAAAATATTTGAACTAGTTCATGGAATATTTTTGGATATTGGAGCAAGATATAGTCCAAGGTATTTTAGGGAATTATTTGAGAATATTCTGGCCATCCAAACTATAGGTTGCTTCACAACCCATAGTGATGACCTAAATAAATAAAGAAAAGGGCTTTAAAAAAATGATTTAAATTGGGATTTGGGTCCTTGAGGTACTTGGCAGGGTTTTGGCAAGGTGATGAGGCTTTGGACTACTTGGAAAAGATTCAAAAGTTTCCAAGACCAAGTGAAAAAGTTCAAAGACCATTCAAATTTTAAATAAAGCCAAGAAAAGTTTGAAAAGAAAAAGTTGCCAAAATTAGGGTGTCACAAACCTACCCCCTTAGGATGAATCTCGTCCTCGAGATTCGGTTGCTCAGGGAACAAATATGGGTATGCGGATCTCAAAAATTCTTCTCTTTCCCATGTGGCCTCTTCCTCAGTATGGTGCTCCCATAGCACCTTGTAAAATCTTATCACCTTACTCCTCGTGGTTCTTTCCATCTCATCCAAGATCCTGACAGGTTTTTCCTCATAAGTCAAATCCTTAGCCAACTCTAATTCACTCATATCCGCTTGCTTGGCTGGGGGTGCAATGCATTTCCTTAATTGTGAGACGTGAAAAACATCATGAACGCCTGACAATGCTGGTGGCAATTCCAACTGATATGCGACTCTGCCCTTCCTAGCAATCACTGGAAAGGGACCGATGTATCTTGGGTCCAACTTTCCCCGGGTGCCAAACCTCTTTACTCCCTTCATAGGGGTTACTCGCAGGTAAGCATAGTCTCCAGGCTCGAAAATTACTTCCCGGTGTTTTGGGTCGTAACAGCTCTTTTGTCGGGACTTGGCTGCTTGCAGTCGCTCTTGAATATCTCTGACTTGCCTTTCAGCCTCGAGCATCAAGTCCGTACCAAAGATGCGACTATCTCCTGTTTGAGACCAGTTCAACGCTGTGCGGCACTTCCGTCCATACAATGCCTCAAAAGGCGACATCTTGAGACTTGCCTGATAGCTATTGTTGTAGGAGAATTCCGCGTATGGCAAACTATCCTCCCATTTGGGTCCATGGGAGAGACACATGACCGAAGCATGTCCTCTAATATTTGGTTCACTCGCTCGGTCTGTCCATCTGTCTGCGGATGGTATGCTGTGCTGTGTTTCAGCATGGTACCCAAGGCTTGATGTAGCCGTAGCCAGAATGCTGAGGTAAATAGGGAACCCCTATCTGAAGTGATAGACTTGGGTACTCCATGCAGACTGACTATCCGAGACATGTAGAGTTGTGCCAGCTGATTTGCGTTGAAAGTGGTCTTTACTGGGATAAAGTGAGCCACCTTCGTGAGTATGTCTACAATGACCCAAATAGCATCATTGCCTCTCGTAGACCTGGGCAGTCCCACAATAAAATCCATACATATGTCGTCCCACTTCCACTGGGGAACTGGTAAAGGTTGCAGTAGCCCAGCGGGTTTCTGATGCTCTGCTTTGACCTTGTTGCAAATGTCACAGTAGGCAACATAGTATGCTATATCTTTCCGCATTCCTGACCACCAAAAGGTTTCTCTCAAGTCCTGATACATCTTGGTACCTCCTGGGTGGATTGAATATGTGGACTCATGTGCTTCCTTGAGTATTTGTTGCCTCAAGTCGTTCTGATTCGGCACACAAATTCGTTTCTCGAACCACACGGTACCCTGTTCATCTATATGGAAGGACTTGGCCTTCCCTTGCTGAATTAACTCTTTGATCTTCCAAATTTCTTCATCTGACTTCTGTGCTTCCTTGATTTCCTCCATGAGGGTTGGAGAAATTTCCAACTTGTCCGGGGTCATTGGGCCGCATAGCACCATATTGAGCTTGACAAACTCCTCTTGTAAGCTCGGATGCATACCCTCGACTAGTGTATTCACAGCAGCTTGTTTCCTGCTCAGGGCATCAGCGAACACATTCGCTTTCCCTGGATGATAGTTTATTCCAACATCATAGTCCTTGACTAGCTCAAGCCATCTTCACTGCCTGAGGTTCAGGTCGGGTTGAGTGAAAATATACTTGAGACTCTTGTGATCTGTGTATATTTTACATCGTTGCCCAATAAGGTAATGCCTCCAAATTTTCAGGGCATGAACCACAGCAGCTAGCTCCAAGTCATGTGTGGGATAGTTCTCCTCATGAGGTCATAGCTGTCGTGATGCATAAGCTACAACCTTCCCTTCTTGCATCAGCACACATCCGATCCCACGCCTGGATGCATCGTAGTATATGTCAAAACTCTTGTGAATGTCTGGGAGGACTAAGACAGGGGCTGTGGTCAGCCTCGTCTTTAACTCCTGGAAACTGCTGTCACACTCGGCTGTCTAGATAAACCTTTGGTTCTTTTTCAACAATTCCATTAGTGGCTTGGCTATCTTAGAAAAGTCTTCAATGAAGCGACGATAGTAGTCTGCCAAGCCCAGGAAACTACGGACTTCGGTCACCGTGACTGGTGTCTTCCAGTTCAAGACCGCAGTAACCTTACTAGGATCAACAGCTACTCCCTTCACTGACAGAATATGTCCAAGGAATCCCACCTCTTTTAGCCAAAATTTGCAATTACTGAACTTGGCATATAAGCGATGGGTTCTCAACCTTTCCAAGACAGCTCTGAGATGTTGCTTATGTTCTTATTCATCCTTAGAATATATCAGGATGTCGTCAATGAACACCACTACGAACTTGTCCAGAAAGTCCATGAAGACTTTGTTCATCATATTCATGAAGTAGGCTGGAGCGTTGGTCAATCCAAACGCCATAACTGTAAATTCATATAGTCCATAACGAGTGGTGAACGCTGTCTTGGGGATATCCTCCTTTCGGATTTTCAGTTGATGATATCCCGTTCTGAGGTCGATCTTAGAGAATACCCATGCTCCATTCAACTGGTCGAATAAGTCATCAATTCGAGGGAGCGGGTACTTGTTCTTGATAGTGACCTCGTTAAGCTGGCGATAGTCTACGCACATTCGTAGACTTCCATCCTTCTTCTTGACAAATAATACTGGTGACCCCCATGGCGAGATGCTTGGATGAATATATCCTTTCAGTAGCAATTCGTCTAACTGCTTCTTTAGCTCTGCTAGCTCTAGGCCTGGCATATGATAATATTTCTTGTATATTGGAGCTGTACCAGGAATTACTTCAATGGCGAACTCCAATTCTCGATCGGGTGGCATTGCTGGTAATTCCTCAGGAAACACATCCGGAAATTCACCCACTACCGGAATCAGATTCATATCCGTAATAGTGGTCTGGTATGTCGTGCCCTTTCTTGTTATCATTTTGCTGGCCAGAAATTGGACGGTCTGTCCGGCGGGGTTCACCAATGTTACCGTTCTGGTGGCGCAGTTGATACACACTTGGTGCGGTGCCAACCAGTCCATCCCTAGTATTATGTCCAATCCTGGGGAGTTAATAGCAACAAGGGTGGCCGGGAATTTGACTCCATGAATTGAAATTTCCAGATCCTTATATATTATATTTGTTCTGAGCATAGAGCCAAGGGATCGTACCACCATGATTTTGTCCAAAAGTGAAGGAGAAAACTTGTGCAAGGTGGCAAAACTTCGCGAAATAAATGAGTGGGAAGCCCCATAATCAAATAAAATTACTGTAGGTATGTCATGGACAGAAAGCATACCAAGGACAATGTCTGGAGCTTCGCAGACATCTTCAGCAGAGACGTGGTGGATGCATCCGTGGCTGAAGTGGTGGTTGGTGCGGCGTCCAAGGTGGTTGACTTGTGGCTTGTGGTCAGCTGATTGCTTTCCATTATTATTAGTAGGACACTACTTGGCATAGTGTCCACTCTGGCTACAAGTGAAACAAGTGTTGTTGCAGCGGCAGTCCTCTATGACTGGCTGCTTGCCGAAGGTCTTGCTCTGGTTGCCTGGCTTGCTGTTGTTGCCACCATTGTTCCACACTGTTTTATTTTCAGATGACCCTGGCTGCCAACTGCGCAGCTTTTGTGCATATGGTTCCTTGCTGTCCTTCTTGGGCTCGAACTTCCTCTTATGATCATTGTTCCCGGGCTTGTGTTCTCATTCAGCGATGAAGGCCTTATCCACCAAGGTTTGGAAATCGGGGAAGTCCAACATACATAGCTGACATCGGAGGGCGTGATTAAGTCCTCCGAGGAACCGGTCTATTTTCTGTTCTTTGGTATCCACATCATGAGGAGAGTACCGGGCCAAATTGTTGAACTTGTTTAAGTATTCTCCCACAGACATGTTTCCTTGTGTGAGAGCCAGGAATTCTCTCTGCTTCACTTTCATGATTCCCGTGGGCATATGATACTTGCGGAACAGCTCTTTGAATTTCTCCCAAGAAATCTCTTCAGCAGGCCACATTAACTTGGTGTTGTCCCACCATATGGCTGTCGGGCCTTCAAGATAATGGGTAACAAATGGGACTTTATCTACTTCCTCACAATGAGCGATGTCCAATTTCTTTTCCATGGTTCTTAACCAATCATCAGCCTCAATAGGATCCGTAGCCTAATTAAAGCTAGGTGGTTTTGTATGCTGGAAGTCAGACAGTTTGGAATGCACCCCATTGCCATTGTTTTGACCTACTATTGTCTGATTCTCTTGAGAAATTCCATGTGGTCTTGGTTTCTCTTTTCCTCAAACATTCTCATTATCTGATCTGTGGTTGGTGCTTGAGGTGGTGGTGGTGGTAAGTCTTCGGGCGGTTGCCCTACCTGCCTGGCGGATCGACGGACGGGGTTTCCATCGCCGCCTTGACTCCTACTTCCTTTCTTCATCCTAATTTTTGTTCCCATGGCAAATACCGAATCGATGAGCGACATCCATAAAGAGAAATACAGTAATATGACACCAAAAGGAAATTCATGAAAAAGGCGAAGAAAACAAGATAATTATACAATATAACCCAACATCATACATGGCAAGCTAGTAGGGGAATAACATGACTAGACTGTTCATACGACAGTCGGCATATGCGAAGATGCATGCATTACTAATCAAACTCCAGTCTAGTGCGTCGGTGACACGAACACTGCCCATCTGAAGAGTCCTCGTCGTCAGATCCTGAGTCAGAATCAGAACTAATGATGTGAGTCACCGGGTTAAAGGAGACGCAACATCGCTGCTGAGACGGCTCTCCTTCCGCGGGGGAAAGAGCACGTCGCCTCAGCATCGGCGAAGCAGGAGTGGCTAAGAGTGAGGCCCACTCAGCTGGGGTCTCGAGTCGACTACCAGACGATAAGCCTGATGGTCCAGAAAAACAAGAAGGGGTATCAAGCACACGCGGGGGTGGAACTGGTGGTGGATAACTGGGTGGAACTACAGGAGGAGGAGGTGCTGGAGTCACTGCTGCAAGTGCCCCCTGAACACGACAGAGCTCCTCAGCCAAGGAAATGATCATACGATAACTGGCGTTCAGGTAGCGAGACAAAACACCAGCCGCATGGTCACACGCCGGGTCAACAGGTGAGAAAAGGACTCGCCCTGTCGTAGGTGACAGAGTGGGATAGTGGAAAAAACCTGGATGGGTCTGCATTTCGACCTCGTGGAAGCGCAAATCAGTAATAGCCTCCATGGCAGCAAACTGGATCGCCAGCTCCGGAGTAGAAGCCACTCCGCCCTTGGAAGAGCGAGAAGAGCTTCCAATATCCGAAGTCGCGGTCATGTAAGCCACTGCATGGTACTCATATACTGACTCGCCCAACTGGTCCCGAAACACCTGGTATACTGGGTCGTCACCGTTGGGATACAGCCGAAGCCAGACGCTATGAAGCAGAGCTGGAAAAGTGTGGGGTTCTGGCTCATGATGGAAATGATATGGAGCTGGTGCCATCTACACTCACAATGCCAAGGGTTAGTAACATAATGAATTATGATGCATGAGGCATGGCATGCAACAATCAAACGCAACAAACATGATGCACACTCAAAATCCTATGCTAATCGCAGTCCTAATGCGGGTTACCTAGGGTGTCCTACAGTCAGCTTGGCTTTGATGCCAAGCGTTGTGGGACCCCGGCTCAGAGAACCGGTTTACTAGTGTTTCCAACCCAGAGATCATGTCTACTGGAAACACACAACAACTTGGGACAGAACATAGCTGAATTTTTATTGATAGTAGTCCAGTACAGGCTTATATTACATGATCATTGAGGCCAAAAGCACATCTAGTGCTATGACAATATCTACATTATTTATCTAACATATCAGGGCCTCGGTATTACTGTGGAATACTACGGCGGAAGACTACTGCGTAGCGGAACATGATAGTAACTCCATCCACAGGGACACTGCTGAGGACACATCCTAGGCATCATGACACGGACATCAAGACCTCCGTCTCAGTCTTCTCCTGCATCTGGCATGATACGCCAGGTGAGTACTTTGAATGTACTCGCAAGCACATGACAACCAAATATGCAGCAAATAATAGCATGGCAATGAGCATGTTAAAACTTAAGTGATTCACTCACTGTCACCATCTTACTCATATCCGGGTTGTCTCACAACCCTCGGAATACTCAATCTCAACGAGTACTTCCGCTCATAAGACAAGTTCTTCCATCATTATTATGGTTATTACGGTTGATCGCCTAGAGAGGTCTAGACGGGCTGTCCAATTCCGTGGACGCGGCTATTCGAATAGATTTTACACTCTGCAGAGGTTGCGCACTTTACCCACACTATTGAGCATCTGACCTCGTGATCCCATTCGGGTGGACCAGTGTTGCTCCAACGAAACCTGCCTGACCCGTGACTCTCTCATCATACCACCGGCAATCACACTCCCGCGGAGTCAAGCCTTGGGTGGCCCCTGTGTCCTCGTGACACCTGCCACTGTCGTGGCCAAACTAACTGTCCCAAACGGGGACGCCGGCAAATAACTCAACTGGGCTCACAGGGTTTTCGCCATCTACCTGATCAGGGCAGCACGCGCGCATAACCCTCCCTAGATGGAGGTACCGGTGAAAGAGCACGGTGCCTGACCAAGTCAAGGCCGTCCCATACCGGCAAATGTGGCTGCACGGGTAAGCCCGGACAGGTGACTCTTGATCAACCAGCTAAGTTCACTTACCAATCATGTTGTTTCATTAAGTTAACTTAGTTGGTCACATTAAGCATTTAAATAATTTATTATGAATTAACTATGTTAATTAAATGCAAGAAATGCATATGAATTATGCAATGCTATGATATGCTTCATAATATGGGTGTCCTGGCTTGCCTTGATCAGTTGGGTGGTTCAGAAACTCTTGGCCTTCAAATCCACAAGTTTCTCCTTCTGAAAACATTTTAAAATAACAAAGGAAAATGTCACATAAAGCATTTTTATTTGCCAACAATTCTGTGAGTGTGAGAAAAATACCAAACTTGGTGGAAAAATAAATAATTATATTATGAACACAATGCAAAAAGAATCAGTTCATTTGGACTTTTCTGTAAAAAGGTATTCACAGTCAAACCTCCTAGTCAACTCTGTTTATAAAATCAAATTTGAATTAACCAGAATGGGCCACGTCGAAGGCGTATTGGCCCAATACGCCTCCACTTACCGCTTCGGTAAGTGGCTGACAGTGGGCCCCTTCGTTTTAAAACAGAGGGGGGAAGAGAGCAGAGAGGGGAGGCGGCTCACCGGCAATGGTTGCCGGCGATCCCGACGGCGGAGGGGCTCGGAGAGGGCGGGGATGGATTGGGCTCGGTGCGGTGGTTCACCCCGTACCCGCAGCTTGGCCGGAGGTGGACGGACGGCGGAGTTCCCTTCTTCTCTGGCGGCGGCAGCTACGATGGTCGGTGAATTCGAGCACTCCGGCAGCAATCCGACTGGCTGAGGGCTCGTGAAGCACCACGGGACCTCACTGATCACAATGGATGGCTTGGACGAGGCGGAGGAAGAGTGGAGAAGGCTGGCGACGGAGAGGGGTCAGCGGTAGAACTCCGGTGGAGTTCGAGGCCAGAGGCCTCTCTGCCTCGGTTCTTCACTGCTGGCTATCGATTTGAGGAAGGAGGAGAGGGGTGGACAGCTAGGCGAGGCGAGGCACGACTATTTATTGCCGAGAGGGGGCGAGCAGCAATCTCTCCCGAAGCGGCTCGATGCGGGCCATGGCGCCGGTGACGTACGCCGTGCTGGCTGGCTGCTTGCGGGCGAGAGGACTTGTGCGAGCAGGCGCATTGAATGCTCGAAGTGATCGCTTAGGAGGAAGACGACGGCGTGCCCGCCACTGTGACCGCACGGGCGCCACAGTGCCGTGATGGCGTGGCGGCCGGCGAGGGCTTCTCCGGCGCAGGCGAGGGTTCTGGAGGGACTGCGTGTCAACCAGTGGCGATGTCGGCATGCTCGGACACGAAACTAAGGCGAGGGGCAGTCGGACGCGACGGAACAGACACGGGCGCGGCACAGAGAGCGGCGACAAGCATGCCGCAGCCGTGCTCACAACGGTGCTGGCCACCAAGAGGGCACGCAAGCCTGGCATTTCTTGTCTAGCAAGTCGACCTTTGATCCCTCACTTCACTTGTGCCCATAGTTTGGCTTGGTTCAAGCAGAACTAAGAGGTATACTCAGCAACAGTTTCTGACAGCAGACTTGGGGAGGTTCTGGAGACATGATAAGGTGGAGATTGAGCCAAAGATGGTGTCTGGAGTGATCTTCGTTGGATGGACTCCAAACTGGCCAAGTTTGAGGTGGTTTGGATAAGAATTGAGGGTAGTTCATGTGTAAGTGGCAAATCTGGTCTGAAACTGAGATTGGAAGTACTGCTCACACTGAACATCTTCAGATGCTAAAACTTGGTGGAGGAAGGTTGTTTGGAGGTGTCCTCATGCTGTAAAAATTTGAGAGCAATTGGACAACCCTAGCATACACTTCCTTCACAATGGTTCAGTCTGACCAGGAGCTAAAATGAATTATTTTGCAAAATATTTGAACTAGGTCATGGAATATTTTTGGATATTGGAGCAAGATATAGTCCAAGGTATTTTAGGGAATTATTTGAGAATATTCTGGCCATCCAAACTATAGGTTGCTTCACAACCCATAGTGATGACCTAAATAAATAAAGAAAAGGGCTTTAAAAAAATGATTTAAATTGGGATTTGGGTCCTTGAGGTACTTGGCAGGGTTTTGGCAAGGTGATGAGGCTTTGGACTACTTGGAAAAGATTCAAAAGTTTCCAAGACCAAGTGAAAAAGTTCAAAGACCATTCAAATTTTAAATAAAACCAAGAAAAGTTTGAAAAGAAAAAGTTGCCAAAATCAGGGTGTCACACGGAGCTCTCCTGGCTTGAAGCTGTCAAGGCTGATCTGGCGATCGGATCGGAAAGGAACTTCGGAGCAGGCGTGGTGAGGGTGTGGGAGGGGGAAGTGAATCCGGTGACACTAGTAGAAAACAGGGCTTTGGTTCGGGCCAGCCCAGCCCATTAGTCCCGGTTCAGTCACGAATCGGGACCCATGTGAGGCATACGTCCCGGTTCATGCGCCCAGGGGGCCGGCCAGGGCCTCATGGGCATTGGTCCCGGTTCGTCTGGACCCATTTGTCCCGGTTCCTGGCACGAACCGGGACCAATGGGCCTCGATCCTGGCCCACATCCATTGGTCCCGGTTCGTGGCTTGAACCGGGACAGAAGGGGGGCCTTTAGTCCCGGTTCCACGCACGAACCGGGACCAATGAGGTGGCTATATATACCCCATCGCCGGCAAGCAGAGCACTCCACACTGCTCTATTTTTTCTGGCCGGCGAGGGGAGAGCTTTGTGGTGCTCTAGCTCACCTCCTATGCAGATGAGGTGTTTGATGAAATGCCCGAGCCACACTAGTTAAGCTTTCTCTTCTTGAAGCTCGACCTTCAAGCTCCATTTTCCTCAAGATTTGTCTAGGTTTAGCGGTCCGTCACGTCCCGTCCCCGTCTTCACTGCCGTCGATCGCCCGCGCCGATCTCGTCGCCGGCATAACCGTGGTGAGCCTCTTGTTCTTATCTTCTTTCTAAAAGAAAAAAAATTCTCGTCGCCGGTTTTTTACACACTTAATTACATATAATGCACGCAGATGAACCGGCAATGGTTGTACGGTGATAGACGCACCTCCGAGTACATTAAGGGCGTGCATAATTTTCTCGAAGTGGCTGAGGCAAACAAGCAGAATGGTTTTATGTGTTGTCCATGCCCTATATGTGGGAATACGAAGTCTTACTCTGACCGGAAAATCCTTCACACCCACCTGCTTGAGAAGGGTTTCATGCCACACTATAATGTTTGGACCAGGCACGGAGAAATAGGGGTTATGATGGAAGACAGCAAAGAAGAAGAGGATGATGACAACTATGTGCCCCCTGAATACGGTGATGCTGCAACGGGGGAAGCTGAAGATCAAGAGGAACCAGACGATGTGCCCGATGATGATCTCCACCGGGTCATTGTTGATGCAAGGAGACAGTGCGAAAGTGAAAAGGAGAAGCTGAAATTCGATCGCATGTTAGAGGATCACCAAAAAGGGTTGTACCCCAATTGCGAAAATGGCAACACAAAGCTCAGTACCGTACTGGAATTGCTGCAGTGGAAGGCAGAGAATGCTGTGCCTGACAAAGGATTTGAGAAGCTACTGAAAATATTGAAGAAGAAGCTTCCAAAGGATAACGAATTGCCCGACAGTATGTACGCAGCAAAGAAGGTCGTATGCCCTCTAGGATTGGAGGTGCAGAAGATACATGCATGCCCTAATGACTGCATCCTGTACCGTGGTGCGTACGAGGATTTGAACGCATGCCCGGTATGCGGTGCATTGCGGTATAAGATCAGACGAGATGACCCTGGTGATGTTGACGGCGAGCCCCCCAGGAAGAGGGTTCCTGCGAAGGTGATGTGGTATGCTCCTATAATACCACGGTTGAAACGTCTGTTCAGAAACAAAGAGCATGCCAAGTTGATGCGATGGCACAGAGAGGACCGTAAGAAAGACGGGAAGTTGAGAGCACACAAATACCAGTACGGGAAGCCTCTCGTCAGACCTGGTGATCCTCCTCTAACAACGATGATGTGAAGATTCCATAAGTGGTACATGGACATCTGCAAGTCTGGGAAGGATATTTTGACGCTGAGAGTTAAAGAGGAGCACGACCTCGTTGGAATTGATCTGTTGTCTGTTCCATTTGAGGAGTTCTTCCAGTTTTTCAATCAAAAGGACCTCGATAAAATAATCATCACTTGCTACTGTCTGTAAGTACTATACTTCTGTAATTAAGTCTCTATATATAGCTCAGCTCTTTCATTGCATGTATATATAATTATCCTCACTATATTATGTAGATTGAAGATCGTCGAATGCAGAAATGCACAAATCTATGATATTGGGTTCATTAACACAAATCTCATAGATGAATGGACGGTTAAATATCATGCCAAAGAAACCGAGGCCAACTTGCTACAATCGTTGCTTCGAAATCAAAACAAAGATAAAATACTCTTTCCTTACAACTTCAAGTGAGTGTTACTGTCTTGTGCATATTCGGTTTCCCTTATTACTCGAGGTTATAGTAATGTAATTGATGAGTTATGCATGCATGCGCAGCTTCCACTTTATTCTCCTAGAGATTAAGCTTGAGCAGGGACTAGTAACCGTCTTAGACTCAAGACGAAAAGATCCCAAGGAGTATGCGGCCATGGCTGAAATGCTCCAGAAGTAAGTTCAATCGATCATTATCGCACCATATCGGCAACTTTGGTCATTTCCTAATATCAAGTAATTATTTTCTTTGTCTCACAGGGTTTGGAAAGTGTTCACCATAGAAGCTCCGGGATTGCCGGGGGAGCTGCGATTTACACACCCGAAAGTAAGTACTACTAGCTAGTTCCGCGCATCTCCCATTGATTCTAGCTAGTTTCATCAATACCATTTATAATGCTTGATTATCAGTTTGATTGACCTTTATTTCTTGTAAAGTGGTTGTGGCAGGAAGGCGGGAATAATTTTTGTGGAGACTACATTTGTGAGTACATCTACAACGCGACGACCTCTAAGCGGGGCTACTCTGAAAAACAATATGAAGTGCGTAAGCAATAATATTCACAATTTTTTTTTATTACCATCATTTGTGTTGAGTTTCATTCATATATATGTATTGACCCCCTTCTTCAAATTAGATTTGGCAGATGCGGGATGAACTCCTACCACAAGATCGCATAAAAGCAATTCAAGAGGAATTGGCGGGATTCTTTCTTGACCACGTCATCAATCCAGCCGGAGAATACCATGTGGAACTTGACATCAAATGTTAGGGATTGTAAGAGATCTTATATTGTATATATGTAGCTAGTAGCGTCGGATAGATATACGAAAACTTGTTGTTCGACCAATCTCTCGGAGAAGGAGGAGGTCGATCACTTCTCTCTGTATATGTTCATGACGATCTTGTGTACTTAATGGTTTCCTTCATTTGCTTACTAGCTAGCGTGTCGAGTCCTCTCTATACGTATAGCACGTAGCGTCGACCAGCCGGACGATAATAGAGGACACTTCTCTCTAGCTATTAGCTAGCTTACAAAATATAGAAAGCCCTAATTAACCATACAAAACCCCAAAACCCCCAACCCCCCCCCCCTTAAAAAAACAAAAACCCCAGCTCCTGAGCTACTGACACGTGGATGATCTTTGGTCCGGTTGGTGTTACCAACCGGGACTAAGGCCCTCCTCTCTGGGCTCGCCGCAGCGGCCACGTGGAGCCCCATCTGTCCCGGTTCGTATAAGAACCGGGACTAAAGGTGTTAGGCTTTAGTCCCGGTTCCCGAACCGGGACAAATGGGCCTTATGAACCGGGACAAATGGGCCTTTTTCTACTAGTGTGAAAACCAGATCGCCCCGTGCGTTCGCAACATATTCCAGACGACCGAATTGAATCCAGTGTCTGGGGGCGAAGGCGTCGACCTGACCCAGACGACCAGTCAGGTCTGCGTGCAGCATGATGCTGCCCGAAGAGTTGTCCCGGGACAAAGAAGTCCCCGGATCCGAAGCCCTCTCCTATGATCAGGCGAGCCATCGATCCTTTGGGCGACCCTACAGCGGAACTCTCAATGAAAGCACCAATGTCGGTGTCAAAACCGGCAGACCTCGGGGTAGGGGGTCCCGAGCTGTGGATCTAGGATCGATGGGGAACAAGGGACGACGAACACAATGTTTACCCAGGTTCAGGCACTCTCGAAGAGGTAATACCCTATGTCCTGCTTGATTGTATTGAATGTATGATGTGGTTTACAGAGTAGATCTACCTCGAGACCCGTATGAGCTAAACCCTAAGGCGATGAGGTGATGAATGTAGCCCTAGCCCTAAGACTAAAAACCCTCGGTTTATATAGACACCGGTAGGGTTAGGGTTACCGAAGATAGATTACAATAAGGAATTAAAGAGATCCTGCACCTTCTTGACTTGGATGGTACACCACGGCCATCGCCCTGAGAACCCCTTAGTCCATGACTCCCTCAGTGGCCCTCACAACTGATCATCCTGGGCCCCTCCCTTCTTCCGTTGTAAGTAGCAAGAAGGCCTCCTCCCAAACGGGGTGTTTGTCCCGTGCTACTCCGAGTGTGCTGACTTCTACTCCCAAGGGTCACCGCACTTCACGCCGGACACCAACAGGAGCGGCGTCAAACGCACCGCCATCGGCCACTAACGGAGCATCCAAGCGTAAGGACGTTACGGGGACTGCATCGGCCGCACCCCCAACTCAAAGGTAATGTATCCAAAGTTATTGCTGATGTGGCTACCATCGGCTCCTTTTTACATTAGCTGAGATTCGCAGGAGAAAAGCACCACCACCACCGTCCAAAGATGTCCAGGAGGCATTAAGGCGCAATCCTGATCCTGGGTCTTCGGCGCGAGCCGGGGTCAATTCGGGCGGTGCTGCAGCAGACCCGCCCCTGGAGGATCTAGAGAATGTTTTGGTTACTAATTCTAAAGTCAAAAGTGTGATGAATCACCATCAACAGATGGAATCCTTGCGTCACATCACCTTTTCTAACCAAGGGTTCAATGTGTTCAATACTGTGGATGCATACCTCGGAGCAGCCCGAAGAGGGCTTGAGGGGATTGCCGACCTCCTGTCCGCCAATATGCAGGTACAAGATTGATTAAAAACCCAATCATAAGTCCTATCCCAGTAGCCCCCGAGCCTTGATTTGGGTGGGACGGCCAAGTTAAGGATCTGTAACTGCATGTATTGTTGGTATGTTGTAGGCAACGAGGGAACGGAATAAGAAATTATCCAAGGACCTCGAGCTGAACTGAAAACAACTAGCTGATGCGAAGGCCGAACTAGAGGCAGTCAAGAAATTCACCAGCGAAGCTCATGGTGATGAAGAAAGCTTTAGAATGCTGCAATTATTTAAGGTACTTTTTTTAACACAAGCTTCCGTTATAGCAGCTGAATCCATAGGTCAACTACAGAAGGACCTGGACGCGGACAAAGAATCTCAGAGGTACGCCGAGTCGCAGGAGGAGGCTGTCCGCCGAGTATTGACATGAAGTCATGAAGAAAAGAACAAACTAAAGGCAGAAAACTAGTGACAGGCCAAAGAAATGGAGAGTTTAAAATCTCAATTGGCGCAATCCCGTGAGGAGAACCAGAGATTGAAAGGCGGCATGTTTGGTAAGTGATAGTTTGACTTACGTGCGCGTAGATACTCGTAGTGTTTGAATGTAAAGCATATGCCGTGCCGTGTGCTAGGTCTACTGACGGGGCATCCCGAAGAAGAGGTCAGCTCATTTGGAGGGAACCTTTTTAAGGAGTTGTCCATTGTGCACGAGAGAGCTCGAAAAGCCATGAAAAGTATGGCCAAGGCGTTATGACCGACAGAGGCACCTCCGGAAGGAATGGCCGAGCTGGCAAATCGCTCTAAAGGAGCGTAGAGGCGTTTTGAGCTATGGAAGACATCGGCTTGTCAAGAAGGAACGCGCGAGGCCTGGGCGATGGTGAAGACCCGATTTACCAAACTCGAACCCAATCACATGGCTCGTGTTGGACCGGTAGGGCCGAATGGGCAAGAAATACCACTTCGCATGGTGTATGACCAAGTGATGCCTGCTGCCCGGTACTCCCAAGAGGACTGTGCCCTGGACAACTCAATAGATAATATTGACAAAGAGTAGATTGCTTGACTCTATGTATCTATGTACTGTACATCAAGCTTTCTCGATCTGTATTGGAAAACGCTGCCTTAACCGGCCATCAGCTTCCGCCTCTTCGACCAGTGGTCGGGGAGTGTTCCGTACTATGCGATCTGAAAAATAGGAAATCACTTCGGGAACCAGGCAATTCGGCCATTTGGTGTGAACAGGCAAAAGCGTACGCGGAGAGTTATGTTATATTACTTTTTAACATAAGAAACATCTTCCGAAGAAAATAGTTCCTCCAAGGGTTCCTTTCTTTGGGGTCGTCATGTTGATCATTGACGTTGTGTCCGAATACCGATAGTATGCGGTCATTATATATATTTTTATTTTGGGAATCGAACCCTAGTATTTTTGTGGCGAACACCTAATTATTTTCACTTCCCTCGTGGCCGACCCATTGTTTTCTTAAGAACGCTAGCTTTTGGCTTCACCCGTCTGAGGTACGTACACGGCTAATCCGGTTGTAGCAATCGCAGAGGTGCTCCCTTTACCCCCTAGCCGAACAGTCGGGAATGTAGGGGATAAACATAGGAGCTAGGCAACCCAGCTTGGCAAAATACTTAGGTCAAATTGGTGCATATGATAGCTTTAAAGGTACAGTAAGGATGTAAACACGGCGGAGACGAATGCCTGCATGAAAATTATATTGATTGGCTTCTTTAAAGGAGCCCCCAGGTAAATCTGGATATTACATGTAAGGATGTATACTAGAGCCTAGCACAGTTCGGTTTATCCGAACATAGCCTGGGCGGTGACAACTCCAAAAAGTAAAAAAGAAAGAGATAAGAAACGAAGAAAACTGGAGAGAAGGTGACAGCACCGGACTAGCCGTAGAAGCGCCGAAGTCAAGCTGCGTTCCATGGGTTTGGTTCGAGGCGATCTTCCACCGGATTGCGAAGACGATATGCTCCTCCTGCTAGTACTTCATCGATTATGAAAGGACCCTCCCATTTGGGTGAGATCTTGTGCTTCTGCTTTTCAGGGAGGCAGAGGACTAGTTCACCCACATTGTATGCCTTCGCCCGAACTTCCCTACTCTGGTAGCGCCGGGCTTGCTGTTGATAGAATGTGGAGCGAGCCCGAGCTATGTTGCGCCTTTCTTCCAGGGCGTCCAGGTCGTCTTGCCGATCCAAACTCGGCTTCCTTTTCTTCGTACATGTGCACTCTAGGCGCATCGTGGATGAGATCGCATGGGAGGACTGCTTCCGCGCCATACACCAAAAAAAGGGGGTGTATCCCGTTGACCGGTTAGGGGTGGTGCGCAGTCCCCATAATACGGAATCGAGTTCCTGTACCCAGTGGCAATCAGATTCATTCAGAGAACGAACCGGAGGGGCTTTGTGCCGTTCATAATGAGTTCGTTAGCTTGTTCAACCTGTCTGTTGGTCTATGAGTGATATACCGAAGCATAGTCGAGCTTGATGCCCATTTTAGCACACCAGTCTCTGACTGCCTGGGCTGTGAAATTGGACCCATTGTCTATGATTATGCTATTGGGAACACCATAATGGTGAACCACCCCAGATATAAAGTCAACAACTGGTCCGGATTCGGCTGAAGTTTCTGGTTTTGCCTCGATCCATTTAGTGAACTTATCGACCATAACCAGTAACCATGTCAAGCCCCCAGATCGCGAATGGCCAGGTGATCAGTATTGTTCGAAGAGCCGTGGGGGGCATATGGCTTTGGTTGGCGAAAAGCTGGCAACCAACGCAGTGTTGGACTAGGGTACGAGCATCCACGTGTGCCGTGGGCCAGAAAACCCCCGCTCGGAAGGCCTTGCTTACCAAAGCCCGAGCTGCTGCGTGGTGGCCGCCCATGCTGGCATCTATCTCGGCGAGAAGTTGTTACCCCTCTTCCTCGGATATGCATCTTTGGAGGACTCCAGTAGTGCTTTTTTACAACTCACCCTCGTGGACCTTGTAGGCTTTAGATCGCCGAACAATCCGTCATGCCTCGGTCTGATCTTCGGGGAGCTCTTGCCGTAGGAGATAGGCATGGAAGGGCTCGGTCAATGGTGCAACTACGGCCATTACTTCATGAAGGTATTTCTTCAAGTGCTGAACCACCAATGATGTCATCATCTGGCTCAATTTCTGGAGGGATGATCTGCTCGGGCCCATTGGGTATCGCGCCATTGTCCCTGTCTTGCAACACCATGGATGGCTTGAAGAGCCGTTCCAAGAAAGTGTTCTTGGGGACTGGGTCATGTTTAGCACCCATTCGAGCGAGGACATCTGCGGCTTGGTTACTGTCTCTAGGGACATGTTGAAATTCTAACCCTTCAAATCGGGCTGATATTTTAAGGACGACATTTCTATATGCCGCCATTTTTGGGTCTTTGGCATCAAATTCGCCATTGACTTGGGATATGGCGAGGTTCGAGTCTCCCCGCACTTCCAGCTGTTGTATGCCCATTGACGTTGCCATCCGAAGACCATGCAACAGGGCCTCATATTCGGCTGCGTTGTTAGAGTCCGTGTACATGATCTGCAGGATGTACCGAATGTTGTCGCTGGTGGGAGATATAAGATTCACCCCAGCCCCCAGAAGGGCTAACATTTTGGAGCCGTCAAAGTACATTGTCCAGTGTGAGTATGTACTATATTCCCGGGGGAGCTCGGCTTTTGTCCCCTCGGCCAGGAAATCAGCCAATACCTGAGATTTGATAGCTCAGCGTGGTTTGTACACAATTTCAAAAGGAAGGAGCTCTATGGCCCATTTGGCAATGCGGCCCATGGCATCCCTATTGTTGATGATGTCATTCAAGGGTACCTCGGATGCCACTGTAACCGAACATTCTTGAAAGTAGTGTTGAAGTTTTCGGGATGCCATAAAAACTATATAGGCTATCTTCTGGTAATGCGGATACGGAGACTTGCACGGGGTAAGAACTTCTGACACATAGTAGACTGGCTTCTGTACCCTGTATTTGTGGCCCTCCGCTTCTCGTTCGATCACGAGTACAACGCTCACCACTTGATTTGTGGCCGAGATGTATAACAACATTGGTTCTCCGGTGCCAGGTGCAACTAGTATGGGGTTGCCTACTAGTATAGTTTTTATTTCTTCCAGTGCAGTGGTTGCTTCATCGGTCCACTTGATGTTTTTGGTCCTTTTGAGCAATCTGTAGAGTGGTAGTGCCTTCTCGCCGAGGCGGGAGTTGTAGCGGCTCAGGGGCCTGCCAGCTTCTGGACATGTTTAAGTTCCATGGGTATTGCTAGCTGAGACAAGGCTCGGATTTTGGCCGGATTGGCCTCGATCCCTCTGTGCGAAACTATAAACCCGAGTAGTTTTCCGGCAGGGACCCTGAAGACACATTTGTCCAGTTTCAGCCATATATCGTAAGCTCGCAAGTTGTCGAAGGTCTGGCAGAGGTCGTCCACCAGTTGGCTGGCATTTTTGGTTTTAATGACCACATCGTCTACATAAGCTTCGGCCGTTTTGACAATTTGGGTTTCGAGGCATGTTTGAATCATGCGTTGGTATGTGGCTCATGTGTTCTTTAACCCAAAGGGCATCATGTTGTAGCAGAACGACCCGTAGGGGATGATGAACACGGAGGCTGCTTGTTCGGACTCCTTCATCTTGATTTGATGGTATCTGGAGTAAGCATCGAGGAAGCATGAAGAGTCGTGTCCGGCAGTGGCATTGATGATCTGGTCTATCCGGGGTAAGGGGAAGGGATCTTTAGGGCAGGCCTTATTTATGTCTTTGAAATCGATGCATAGTCGCCAGGAGTTATCCTTCTTGGGTACCATATCGAGATTTGATAACCACTCGGGGTGTTTGAATTCACGGAGGAATAAGGCCTCAAGTAACTTTGCTAATTCCTCCCCCATGGCTTGACGTTTGGGTTCAGAAAATTGGCACAGCACCTGTTTGACTGGCTTAAAGCCCTTTATTATATTCAGGCTATGCTCCACTAGTCTTCGTGGGATTCCTAGCATGATTGAAGGGTGCCAGGCAAATATATCATAGTTCTAACGCAGCAAAGCTTGCAGTGCTTCATCAAATGTGGGGTCCAGCTGGGCTCCGATGGACGCTATTTTATTAGGATCCGTTGGATGCACTTGGAATTTGACTATTTTGTTAGCTGGTTTGAACGATGTGGATTTGGACCTTTTACTAAGCACCACGTCATCCCTGTCTACCGCTGCGCGAAGTGTAGTTAGTTCCTCGGCTGTGAGAGCCTCGGATAACGCTTCGAGGGCGAGCGATGCATTTTTGTTTTTGGCTCGAAGGGCTCTGTCCGGGTCGCTTGTGAGTGAGATCACACCATTGGGCCCTGGCATCTTGAGTTTCATGTACCCATAATGTGGTATGGCTTGAAACCTGGAAAATGCCTAACGCCCCAATAGGGTGGAAGGGCACAATGTGGAAGAGCAATTCTTCGGACCTATAATTATTTGGAGTTCCGAATACCACGTCTAGCATGACTCATCCGGAGCAGCACGCCTCTCTGCATGGGATGATTCCTCGAAAGGTGGTATAGATGCGAGATCTATCGAACTGCATTTTGTCAAGGGTGTCCTCGTAAATGAGGTTTAGGCCACTGCCTCCGTCCATAAGCACTTTGGTTAATCTGAAGTTGTCTACTATGGGGTCAAGGACTAGTGCGGTGGGTGTTCAGACGGGGCGGGTTCTTGGTTCATCTTCTTTATCGAGCATGATTGGCATGTCCGCCCATGAGTTAGCGGCTGTAACCTGGTGGACTTGGCCGAGCTCCTGAAGTGCTCTTTTCCTTTGATTTTTTGAGGAGAATGTTTCGTAGATCGTCAGAACATCATTGTCGCCATATAGGGGTGTTGCTGATCATCTACCGGGGGTGTGAGTCCGAGGATTGTTTCGTCGCTCTTGGCCACTTCTCTGACCACCCAGCAAGATCGAAGCCTATGGGTTGGGTTTGTGTTCAACAGGGCTGAGTGTATAGGACATGGTTTGTCTAGTAGCTCATCGAGGACTGACCTGCGTCCGAAAAGGGATCTGTTCTTCTTCCCGGCGGGCTCATGTTCAGGAGACCGCCGTGGGTATGCACGTTTTGTCGGAGCTTTTCTGAGTTGCTCGGCGTGGGTCGAATCCATGCATGTTTGCTGTGCTTTCCAAATGCTTTCCATGGCGCTGTACTTGCATACCGGGTCTGATAATTCGGTGTAACTTTGCACATGGCGAAGGGCGAGGGCATTCAAGATTCCTTCGCCCTGGCAATTGGACCGAAAGGTCTTTATTATTTCTTGATCGCAGTGCTCCGTCATTTTATTTTTGACCAGGAGGAATCTTGCCCAGTAATGGTGGACTATTTCTCTAGGCTGATGTTTGACGTACATCAGATCCCATATGTCAGGGTTTCCCAAATTACTTGGGGAGTGTTCGACATGGGGGGTTGGTGGGAAAGAACTCCATGTTCGGGCCGGTGGTGTATCCGGATTTTTTAGCAGTGGCATTGAGCATTGCTGAATTATCCGGCGTGCCGAACATGGTTTCTGAATTGACCACAAGACGCGGCGCAGACTCAAGGTCGTGTTTTGAACCGAGGTTTGGTTCCGGGCTCTCTTCGGGGCGAAAGTCGAATTCCGAGCCCGGAGCTTGAGTGAGGTTGTCGCCCACCGGGATGTAGCTTGTCTTCAGTTTTGGAGGCTGCGAGCCTTCGGCCGATTCCTGAATGGTGGCGACAAGGTGTGTGATAGGCGGGATGCAGATTTCCCTATTGTCGGGTTTGAGCCCGATTCGATCGTAGACCGAGGGCTGATCGTCGGAGATTCCCATGACTCGGATCTGATCTAGTAAATCATTTAAAGATGAAAGATCTAATGGGTTTATGCCCTTGATTATTCGGGACCGACTTGTAGTGTTGCCGCTATGGGGGCGCTCGAGGTTGTGCCCGGGTGGTGTTCGGCCAGGATCAAATCGGCCGAAGTAATGAGGTCGGGCTTTAGAGTCGGGCTCCGTGTCGCCTCAGCCACTGGCGAGTGCCTCCCCCGATGTTAAGGCATCAGGATCGGCGAGTTCTAAGGGAGCCGAGGCTCTAATCACGGTAAGGTCTCCCTAGGGGTCGACGGTGAACTCTATGCTCCCGAATCTGACCTTCTGGCCGGGGGTGAAGTTCTCAACCTGGCCGAAGCGGCTGGTCGGATCGGAGTGCAGAATCATATCGCTAAACGCGAGATCATGGCCGAGGACGGAGGCGTCCTTGGTATGGAAGGTGTTGTCGATGAACAGGCGAGCCATTAATCCTTTCGGCGATCCGACAGTGGAACTCTCAATGAAAGCACCAATGTCGGTGTTAGAACCGGCGTATCTCGGGTAGGGGGTTCCGAGCTGTGGATCTTGGATCAATGGGGAACAAGGGACTAGGGACACGATGTTTACCCAGGTTCGGGCCCTCTCTAAGAGGTAAAACCCTACGTCTTGCTTGATTATATTGCTTGTGTATATGAGGATTTCAGAGTCGATCTACCACGAGATCAGATGAACTAAACCCTAAAATAGTACGATGATGGTTGTTGTTCCCTCGATGGACTAAACCCTCTGGTTTATATAGACACCATGGGTACTAGTGTTACACATGGTCGGTTACAAGGACAGGATAAACATGCCGATTCTTCTCATCTTGACTTGGAGAACACACCAAGGCATTAAGGATCTTCTTGTCCAGATACGTAGTCTCTTCATAATGCGGTCTTCTACCAGTTAATAGTGTGGCCCTCATGTTCGGCCCATGAGAGTTAGGCCGGCAGCCCGAGGACCCCCTAGTCCATGACTCCCTCACCACCGAAGAGCCAAATTAAGTAACTTTCTTATGCACCTTTTTATTAAGATTTTCAATGTTTTCAATAGTTGGCATTTTGTTCTCAATAATTTCTAACCTTCGCATAATATGTTCCAAAGTTAATGTCATTTCATTGATAGTGATAGGTGGTGATCCCACTAAATTCCCCATAGCATTGAAAGCATCCAAAGGGTGACTACTTATCAAATTTCCTACAGTAATTGTGTCAAACACAAATCTCTACCAAGTAGTAACTGTTGGAAATATGCCCTAGAGGCAATAATATTGTATTATTATATTTTTGTTATTCATAATTAGGAGTTTATATTTCATGCTATAACTGTTATGATCCTGAAATATGCGATTCAGTGGAAAACTCATATGCACGTGTGAAGTAATAAACGGTAACAATAGGTCCCTGCTCTCACCTCTAAGACTGGCTCAAGTGTTGTTGGTGATCACTTTTTCCGGATCTTAGGATATCGTTAGGCGTAAGGATAGTCCTAAAACAACATTGAGGGTATGATGTTAGAAGAACGATCATATTGAATCAACCCAATACTTGTTTGTTATACTTTGTGATTATATCGTCTAAAATCATTTGTTATAACACGAAGTGTTACCATGTGTTTTAGTTCCTTAGACCATGAGAGTATCTCGATCACTTCCTAGCGGACGGTGGGCTTTGGGGTTGCTTAAATGTCATCTATAACAAGGTGATCATAACGATAACTTTCACGATCACCGGAAAGTTTGACAAGTGACCAGATAGCTCAAGAGTGGGATATTCTCCTCCGATGATGGAGAGATATTCTTAGGGCCCTCTCGGTTTGGCGGCATCAATCATCATCTGGCCAAACATAGGTGACTATGTCACGGGGATGCCAGAACACATTAACAAGAAAGAAGAACAAAACCTGTAACAGAAGCAACAGTATAGTGAGCATGGTGATGACTCAGGAGGATACCGATGCACACTGGGTTTTGTAAAGTATCGCGAAGCAAAGGGAACATCACATGATAACCAAAGGTTCACTCAAATATCATTCATGTAATCATAGGGACCTCTATGGATGTCCACGGCTCCGCTATCAGTCATTGAATGAAGGGGTTTCGTTCATGTACATGATTTACCGAACCTATGGGGTCACAAGCTTAAGGTAATCACGATCTGTTGAGTGTTAGTAGGACGGGAGTGATAAGAATATATTTGTGGAATTGTTTCATTAATATCCAAAATAGTTCCGAGAGGTTCCGGATGCATTTCGGGGTCACACCGAGAGGGCCCTAAGAATATACTAGGGCCCTCTCTGTGTGACGACATCAATCATCGTCCATAGGGCGAAAATCCTCTTAGGGCCCTCTCGGTGTGATGCATAACAGGTTTATATCTCCATCGGTGAATATCGGGTAATACCGGGTATTACCGATTAATATATATAGGTGGAAAATGTTTCTAGGGATGTTAAATTATATATATGATGGTCTGAAAATATTTAGAACATTTTATATTTAATTTAAATATGAATGGGCCTTAAAAGGCCAAGAGGTGGAAGGCAACTTCGGCCACAAGGGCCCAAGTAGGAAGGTGCCCCCCTTTCCTTGTGTGTGTGTGGGGGGGGGGGGGGGGGGGGGGGGGGGGGGGGGCGAATTGGACTTGGGGAGGAGTCCTACTCCGACTCCTCCCCTTATGGCCGGCGCCCCAAAGGGGGACTTCCCCCCTTTGGTGGCCGCCCTCTCCCTCCCCTCTAACCTACATATACTAGAGGATTTTCACCCTATGGAGATATAAGTTTTGGAGTCTCCTCTAGTTAATCTAGTTCTAGTTCTTGTTGGTCCTAGTCGACTAATTAGAGCTAGCCCTAGCCACCTCTAATCCTCATAATTAGAAGCCTCGTGTGGTTCTAATCTCCTACCTCTAATTCTCCGGCAACGATTAGCTCTGGACGGCGAAGCGCTGCCGGATTGTGAAGACCGTACGCTTGCAACAAAGTAGAGAGGCCGTGCTTTCGGTCTTCTGTTCGAGGGATCGTTCGAGGGTGGTTCGCAGGATCATCATCGACGTTTGAGGGACTCCAAGTACGATCCACACTGAGTCGTCTACTTCCACTGCACTCCCGGAGTCGGTAACGATCGTTGATCCAAACCTGTTATGCATCTTCATATTGTTCCTAGGTGATCATAGCGTGCATTTTTTGTTGTCTACTATGTTTACCAACAGTGGAATCATAAGCGGTTCTATGAGTAGATGCAGGTTGCGATCTAGATCACATGTGGATGTGAGGGTGATGTTCTTGCTATGCTTCCCTTGAGTGTTGCTTGGGTTCAACTCATTGACGGCATGGTGTTGCTTTTCACAAGGTTCTGACAATCGATCAGCTCTTGATGTCGACGATCTACTAACAGTTCCTTGGGCTTCACCATAGTTAAGAATAGTGAACCATCGCCTATGCAAAAGGGAAATGAAGATGGATGATCTTCTAGGGGGTAACGCGTATTTGACAAAGTGTAGTGTGGGGGAACAAGATTTTTAATTAAGTCTCTTCTTTCACACACCCCGAAAGTTAATCTAGCAACAAGGATTATGACTTTATAGTGTGCACATAGGTAGCTAGGTTTATCTGGAAACCCTAGAAGCCACGTAATTAAAATTTGCAAAACTGATTAGAGGACATCTAACTTGGTTTTGTAGGGTTTGCATATGATGTGCTATAGCCTTCGTCATGATAATAAGTTTATGTATGAGATGGTTATATGTTGCAATGTTAAGTGGCCTGCACGTCACAACATGATGGCTGGAGCCACGAGATTGGCACCTTAATGTAAATATCATAGAGATAGGTTACATGTTATGGTGGCAAGACGTACATGGAGGACCCCGATGAGGTGAAGGTGTACCAGGCGCAGGACTAGGAGCTATAATTTCGTGCCACGGTGGAATTTCAGATTTTGGTGCCACGACAACATTTTCTGGAATGGCCGCCACGACAACGCTCTCTAAGATTGCCGCCATGGCAACGTTTTTGAAATGGGTGCCACAACAACAAAATATTGGTCGTCACGTCGCTTCAACTGAAGATTGAAGACGATCATGGAGAACTCCCGGTGCCCAGGGCTATACCATGTCATGCTATTATGAATTGCCTAAGATGTTTATCCCTTTGTTGTTTGCACCCTTTGATTGCGCAGTAGTCAATTATTAGGGTGATCTCCCACAGTAAATATCAAGTTAAAAGGTTCTCTTCCCATTGTGCAACCGTCTATAACACATAGCGTTCCGGAGTGCGTCATGTCCACATGAGTACAAACGGAACATGAGGTGTAAGACTGGGATGGTCAGACCATGGATGCAGATAGCACTCAGTTGTCTTGAAGATCTAGCAGAAATGTTCTGCACTCGGAGCACAAAGCATCGAAAGATGAACAAGAGTCATATGGAGATATGATCGGCAAAAGTTTGCCCACCGGTTAAAATTCTCGTCATCTGTGATGTCCACATCAATGGCTGAGAATTAGAGTTGGATCTTGAATCACTCACTATTAATTATGAGAGATATTAATTTGAGTGGGAGTGCACTTTAAATTAAAACTTGGTTAAACACTAGTGCCGCATTAATTATGAATTGGGTCTAAAGTAAATCTTGTGTTTACTATTGTAGATCAATGGCTTGCAATAGTTTCAATTTAGCACTACTGTTTGAGAAAGAAAAGTTGGCTGATAATGGTGGAAACTATGAGGATTGGATCCACACTCTGAGACATGTTTTCAGGCGTGCAAAGAAAGAATATTTGCTGGATCAACCACTTGGTGACTGCCCGGTGCCTGGAGCATCGCAAGATGTCATCAACCTATTTTTATCTCGCAAGAATGATTTCCGTGTTGTCAAGAGCATTATGTTAGCTTGCATGGACACTGTGTTACAGAAACATTTTGAACAATCCAGTACTATCGAGATTGTCGAGACACTGGAAGTTTTGTACCACAAAGAACCAGCTGAAGTTCATGAGATGACTGAAGCTATGGAAGAATGCAAGATAACTGAAGGTGTTAAGCAAGGTGCTAGGCTTGCAGACTATTATGATAGTATAACTGCAATGGGAATTGATTTTCCCAAGACACCAGAAAATGACTTACTCCTCACTTCACTTTACGAAGTAATGCTCAAAACCAATGAGATTGGTTTGCAGAACCAACAAAAGTTATTGATGAACAAAACAGAAAGTTTCAAGAAGAAACAAAACACCAAGAGGAACAAGGGTGAAGCATCTCATGAGATTATGTGTTTGTACTACAAAGAAAGACGACACTGGAAAAGAAATTGCTTGAAGTATCTGGCAGATAAGAACTCATCTTCTAGTAAAGGTATAAAAGTTATGCAAGTTAATGTTATTGATATTCTGCTTACTGAAAATTACAAGTCATGGGTATTTGATACTGGATTTGTTGCTCACATTTGCAACACGATACAGGTGACGGTGTCCTGAACTAGGGGGTACTCACCACGTCGTCTCCCGACCAGGTGGATAGGGCCAAGGACCCCCATGGCGGTTCACTCATAGGCCACTTCGGGCAGCCCATGCCGTATACAAGGAGGCTTCCATAAGACTTGGCGCACAAGCCCAGGACTCTCCTAAAACCCTAGGTCTCCGATGTATTATATAAACCGAGGCCAGGCTAGTCAATAGATCATCCCATATTCATTAGAACAATCTCGTGGTAGACACATGTACTCTGTACTATCCCCCATATGAATATAATCAAAAGCAGGATGTAGGGTATCATCTCTTCGAGAGAGCCCGAACCTGGGTAAAATCCTGTGTCCGTGTTACCATCGCTCCAAGAGGCCTAGCTTAGGACCCCTACTATGAGATATGCCGGATATAGAACCGACATTGGTGCTTTCATTGAGAGCCTGTTGGGTGATCGTCACGGCACGATGGTATCTTTAATCGACGGCAAATCACGTGTTATTGTTTCAATTTATTCCTCTTTACATAGATCAATTCTTTTGTAGAAGAATCTCTGTTATTCTGTGCTATTTTTTCCGCAGATCAGGTTCGGCACCACGCGTACACTCTATCAAGGCGGGGGGTGTGCCTAGGTATACCAGCGCCAGATGGTGATGTGTGCCTAGAGCGGCGACGACAGGAGGCCTCGCAACCAAATTTTGTGGCAACGTCGGGGACGCATGCCCTTGGTTACTGGATGCGGGCCAGCTCGTACGCTGGCTCGACAGCAACTCACGGGACCCCTTAAAAAAAGGGGACAATCCGACCTATGGTAATCTAGCCAAGGAGACCACGCAACGTTATTACTGCCCATGTGGAAACAGTGCGCAGAAGCTGACGAGACTCAAATCGCTAGAAACACATCGGGTGATCCAATCCTTGTTCTCTTTTCTTTATTAGTTAATTACAAGGCAATCTATGCTTTTCACTAACCCTCTGTCTTTTATGCACTTCCCATGTGCAAGTACTCCTAATATTACTAGGACTGCCTTTGTCCCCGTAATAAAAGTAACACAGGTTTTTCTTTGGATTTCCATAGCAATAACGTGGAGCTAAGGACCTCCGAGCACACATTAGGGAGATTTGGCTTCTTTCCTTTTCTTTTTTAGCTCTTGGTTGCTTGTCCTCTACTACTTGATGCGGCTTGAAACTGCGTCGGCATTTCCCCAAAGAGGAAGGGATGATGCAGTACAGCTACGGTAGGTATTTCCCACAGTTATGAAACCAAGGTATCAATCCAGTAGGAGAACCAAGCAACACTATGTAAACGGTACCTGCACACAAAGAACAAATCCTCGCAACCCAACGCGTAAGAGGGGTTGTCAATCCCTCCTCGGTAAAAAGATAGATTGTTTTGTATGTGTTTGGATAAATAGATCTGAATAAAACGCGAAATAAAAGATGCAAATAAAACGTGAAATAAAAGATGCAAATAAAAAGTGCAACAAATCTGATTGCCTTGTTTCCGCTAACACAACTGCCTCCGGGCACCGAGATGTCGGCTAAGGGTTGTCTTGTTAGTACGGAAACACCCTCCGTAGCATCTACAAAGGGGATAGAAGCCAATGATGGGCCGCTTTCAGATTATAAACGGTCGCGACAGAGTCAAAAATTAACATATATCATCAGCATTTGTATTCAATATTCGAGCGTTGCATTCCGTAATTATCGTTATAAAGCCATTAATATGCATCAATTTAACTTAAGATTTTGACCAAGCTGGGTGGCCTGGCTCCTGTGCTTACCCCCTACGTTCCCGATAGTTCGGCTAGGGGGTAACGGGAGCACCTCTGTGATTGTTACTTCCGGGTCATACAGGTTAGTAGCTCAGACTGGGTGAAGCCGAAAGCTGGCCATCTTAAGAATATAATTGGTCGGCAGCAACGGAAGTGAAAATTTAGGTTCACTAAAGACCACAGAGTTCGGGAACTTTCCCCAAACTAAATCCTCAATATTTTTCTCCCACATTGATCGGAGTTGAGGTTTCATGATCATGGTCAACATGTTAGCCTGGGAAAAGGAACTTATAAAGGAACTATTTTTCCCAGAAGATGTTTCTTACGTTAAAAAGTAATATAACATATTTCTCCGCGTACCTTTGTTTATAAAACCGTATGTCCGGATTGAATGGTTTTTCGTAAATCTTTGCCCTTATAAAGGCTTTATAAAGTAGGACAAACACTCCCCGGCTACTAGCCGAGGAGGTTGAAGCCGATGGTCGATCAACAAACTTTTGTACAATGCGGATCCGAGCAATAATGACGTAAAGTACCTGGATACATAGAATCGTTACATATAAATTGTGAGTAAGTCAATTTACTGCAGCCCATCTTTTAAAGAGTCAAGGTCACAATCTCGCTGAGACAACCGAGCAGCTGACATAATGCTCTCATAATTCCGTATTGGCATTGATTTCCTATCTATTAAGCCCCTTGGGGCCGACCTTGGCGAGCCCAGCTTTCGCTAGCTCTAACTCCTTTAAGAGTTCTTTATTCTCTTTCCGAGAAGTTTGTGTTAAACACAACAAAATTTTCTGTCAAACGGATATCGATCCTTAATTCGGCCACCCATGCCCACATTAAGGCTCGGGGGCTACTGGGCATCGCGCTTATCATTTAGAAATATTAAAGGGGCACATCAATCCCCTGATCTGGTATTGCCACCCGACCAGTGGCTCGGGGGCTACTGCATTGCCTATTCAATGCAGAAAATTCAAAGTGCTCAGTATTCGGCTTGACCGAGCTATGGGCAAACACGTCTTCGGACAATAATAGGTACCATTTGGGACTTATCCAGCATCAAGCTAATATATTACGATGACTTCTCAGAACCCTCTCTCAAGGGCCCGTCCGCCGAACACTATCTCCTCTAATGTGCATCTCGGATTTTAGGCCGACACACACGTTGAGGGCTACTGGCTATACATCTTGTCAGCAAATAAATTGCACCAATCGGAAATAAAATCCGCAAACAATCAGCCCAAGACCGAGGTGGTGCACCACCTCGGATATAGTCCGGCGTTGGAGCTCGGATACAGTCTGGCATTGGATGCAGTCTGGCGTTGGAGCTCGGCTGTGAAAAGAAACCTCAGATACAGTCTGACGTTGGAGCTCGGCTGCAAAAAGATAACTTGGATGCAGTCCAGTGTTGGAGCTTGGATGTAGTCCGACGTTGGAGCTCGGATGCAAGAGGACACCGCTGCACGGGAAACACTTCAAACCCGAGGTGTGGCATAAAAATAACAAGGCATTGATAAAGGCCGAGAACTTAAAGGGGCTCCTCGGATACCCGATGTGTAAACTCTTCGGATTCACTTCGGCGATCCCCAAGATCGAAGATGAGAAGATTTGTTGAACCAGTTTTCAAGATCTATGACCAAAGATGAAGAACAGTTCATAAGAATCGAGGAGCGTCCCCAACTTGAAGACTGGTTTAGGGGCTACTGACGGTGTCCTGGACTAGGGGGTACTCACCACATCATCTCCCGTCCAGGTGGATCGGGCCAAGGACCCCCATGGCGGTTCACTCATGTGCCACTTCGGGCAGCCAATGCCGTATACAAGGAGGTTTCCACAAGGCTTGGCGCACAAGCCGAGGACTCTCCTAAAACCCTAGGTCTCGGGTGTATTATATAAACCGAGGCCAGGCTAGTCAATAGATCATCCCATATTCATTAGGACAATCTCGTGGTAGACACATGTACTCTGTACTATCCTCCATATGAATATAATCAAAAGCAGGACGTTGGGTATTATCTCTTCGAGAGAGCCCGAACCTGGGTAAAATCCTATGTCTGTGTTACCATTGCTCCAAGACGCCTAGCTTAGGACCCCTACTACGAAATATGCCGGATATAGAACTGACAGCAGGGACTACGGAAAATTCGCAAGCTGAGTAGAAATGAGGTCATGACGCGAGTCAGGAATGGTGATGGGATTGCCGCTCAAGCCATCGATGTCATATCTTTGAGCTTACTTTCAGGATTTGTTTTAGAACTGAATAATTGCTACTTCGTTCCAAAGTTATGTAAAAACATTATCTCTGGATCATGTTTGATAAGTGACGGATATTCTTATAAATCAAAAAACAATGGTTGTTCGATATATTATAAGGATATATTTTATGAATTTGCACCCATTGTTGGTGGTTTATTCATAATGGATCTTGAACGTTAGAAATATGTCTTTAACATTAATGCTAAACGTCTTAAGAAGACTGATAACACCACTTACATGCGGCACTGTTGTCTTGGTAATATCAGAAAGAAACGCATGCAAAAACTTTATAAAGATGGAGTATTAACATCGTTTGATTTTGAATCATTTGCTACATGTGTGAAGCTTGTTTGATGGGTAAAATGACCAAAACATCATTCACAGGTCATCCTGAACGGGCGCAAGAATTATTGGACTTAATACATTGTGATGTATGTGGTCCGATGAGTATTCCAGTGCGTGGTGGATACTTATACTTCGTAACCTTCACTAATGAATTGAGTAGATACGGTTATATCTACTTAATGAAACACAAGTGTGAGACATTTGAAAAGTTCAAAGAATTTCAGAACGAAGTTGAGAATCATCGTGGCAAAATGATAAAATTTCTATGATCAGACTTTCGAAGGGAATATCTAAGTCATGAGTTTAGCAAACATCTAAGTTATTGTGGAATTGTTTCACAACTTACTCCTTCCAGAACTCCATAGAGAAATGGAGTATCGGAAAGACGTAACCAAACTTTATTAGACATGGTGAGGTCAATGATGTCTCTTACCGATCTTCCTTTATCCTTCTGGGATATGCACTTGAAAAAGCAGCATATACACTAAACAGAGCATTGTCCAAGTCTGTTGAGACGACACCATACGCGTTATAGAATGGGAAGAAACCCAACTTGTCACATCTCAAAATTTGGGGCTGCAAGACTCATGTAAAACATTTACAACCAAATAAGCTCGATTCCAAAGCAGACAAATGTTACTTTGTAGGTTATCCCAAAGAAATAATTGGGTATTCCTTCTACCAAAGGTCCAAAGACAAAGTGTTTGTCGCAAAGAATGGACACTTTCTTGAGAAAGAGTTTTTCACTAAAGAAGTAAGTGGGAGGACAGTACAGCTTAACGAGATTACCGAATCTCCAGAAGTTGGGAGGACTAATGAAACGAGAACTGTTCCAGAAGTTATCCACACAACTGAACTAGAAGTTACTACACCGGTTGTAGAAACCCCGGTTAAAACTGTAACTGAACCGCGTACGTCAGGCAGAGTTATAGAACCTCTTGAATGGTTTCACAATGAAATATTCATCTTAGAAGAAGATGAACCTGCGCACTACAGAGAAGCGATGGCGGACCCAGCTCAAAAGAATGGCATAAGGTCATGCAATCCGAAATGGAGTCCATTTACGAGAATCAAGTTTGGAACTTGGTTGATCCTCCAGAGGGTGTGAAACTGATAACTCACAAGTATAGGGGGTCGTTGGTAGCCTTTTTCGACAAATAAGAGTGTCGAACCCAACGAGTAGCTAAAGGTAGAACAAATATTCCCTCAAGTTCTATCGACCACCGATACAACTCTATGCACACTTAATGTTTGATTTACCTAGAACAAGAATAAAACTAGAAGTACTTTGTGAGAATAAAACTACGAATAAATTGCAAGATAATAAAAGTAGATAGCTTTTTGTAACACAAGAGAAAGATTTGTGAATAGGCAGTTGATAACTAAACCGGTAATCATTATTGCAATTTTATATGAGGGAGAGGCATGAGCTAACATACTTTCCGTACTTGGATTATATGCACTTATGATTGGAACTCTAGCAAGCATCCGCAACTACTAAAGATCATTAAGGTAAAACCCAACCATAGCATTAAGTATCAAGTCCTTTTTACTCCCATACGCAACAACCCACTTACTCGGGTTTGTGCTTCTGTCACTCACGCCACCCACCATAAGCGAATCATGAACGTATTGCAACACCCTACAGTGGGGATCCCTCATGTTTGCGCAATATGAAGGGCACCATAGGACAACACCAAAATAAAACATACAACTCAAACCAATCACGATCAACAATCAACCCATAGGACAAAACAGATCTACTCAAACATTATAGGATAACAACATATCACTGGATAATAATATACAGTGTTGAGCACCATGTTTAAGTAGAGAATTGCAGCGGGAATAGAGAGGTTACACCGCTGCATAGAGGGGGAGAAAGTTGGTGTTGACGGTAGCAAGTTTGTTGATGTAGATCGTCATCACGATCCTTTCCCCGGCGGCACTCCAGCGCTACCGGGGGAGAGGGGGAGAGAGCCCCCCTCCTTCTTCTTCTTCCTTGGCCTCCCCCCTAGATGGGAGGAGGGTCTCCCCTCTGGTCCATGGCCTCCATGTCAGTGGAGGGGTGAGAGCCCCTCCTAGATTGGATCTATCTCTCTGTTCTCTTCTATTTCGTGTTCCTGTTTTCTGGCCGAAAACCGTTTCTTAAATTCCCGGAGATCCGTAACTCCGATTGCGCTGAAATTTTAACACAATTTTTTTCCCGGATATAAGCTTCCTTGTGCCCAAAAAAGAACCCGACCGAGTTACGGGGTGCCCACAAGGCACCACCATGCGCCAGGGGGCTGGGTCGCGCCCTGGTGTCTTGTGGAGGCCGTGGGCCTCCGTTTGCGTTGATTCCACCTCCCAAAAATCAAAAATATTCCAAAATAATTCTTCGTAAATTTTTATTGCATTTGGACTTCATTTTATATGGATATTGCGCGAAACAAAAAACATGCAACAAACAGGAACTGACACTGGGCACTGGATCAATATGTTAGTCCCAAAAAATCATATTAATTGTTGCCAAAAGTATGTGAAAGTTGTATAATGTTGGCATGGAATAATAAAAAATTATAGATACGACAGAGACGTATCAGCATCCCCAAGTTTAATTCCTGCTCGTCCTTGAGTAGGTAAATGATAAAAAAAGTTAAATTTTGATGTGGAATGCTACCTAACATAATGTTGATTAGATGTCTAATCATTGCATGAATATTAAGACACGAGTGATTCAAAGGAATAGTCTATAATTTGACATAAAGACATCAATACTCAGGCATCCCAACAAACAATCATGTCTTTCAAAATATCAATGGCAAAGAACGCTATCCCTAGAAAATCATATAGTCTTGTCATGCTCCATCTTCTTAACACAAAGTATTTATCATGCACAACCCCGATGACAAGCCGAGCAATTGGTTCATACTATTTAACGCGCTTCAGCTTTTTCAACCCCCACGCAATACATGAGCGCAAGCCATTGACATAGCACTATGGGTGGAATAGAATATGATGATAGGGGTAAATATAGAGAAGACAAAAAAGTAAGAAAGTATCACATCAACGTGGCTAATCAAAGGGCTATGGAGATGCCCATCAATTGATATCAATGTGAGGAGTAGGGATTGCCATGCAACGGATGCACCAAGAGCTATAAGTGTACGAAAGCTCAATGTTAGAGATATATTTAGTAGTAGAGATTGCCCGGGATTAGATAGAGTTATTTTTGTCTTATCTCCAGGAGGTATCTTGCCCTCCAAGTCTTGTACTCAATATATACTCGCCCTCGAGGCTCAATATTACAATCCATCATATTCCGCAACAATCCCTCTCTATCCCTTCTAACATGGTATCAGCCTTACCTCGATCCTAAACCCTAGCCGCCGCCGCTTCCGCACCCGCGCGCCGCCCCCGGGGTGGTCGGCCTCCATGACCGCCGCCGGGGGCCGCGCCGCCCGTACCCAGGGTTCGTCCGCTGGTTGTGTTGACCGGCTGCCCTAGAGATTCTTTTTCCCGGGCCCTTGCTCTTGGTTTTTCACTCTCTAGGTTGTCACCTTGATCGGGATTTGTCTTTTTGGTTTTCCGATCTATGCTTGATCGGTTTGCGTCGCCCGCCTCCGCCGTCGACCCCCTCGCACCTCTACTTCGACCCTGGCGCAACCAGCCGGACTCTGCTCCGACCCGGCGGCCTCACGCGCCGAGGCGGCCCGTCAGGGCCAGCCATCGTCCACGCGTCGCCCTGCGCCGGCCATCTCTGCCCTGCTCCGACCGGGACTCCTAAATTGCCCCAACCCGGCGGCCTCGCACCATGCGGCGGCCCATCATAGCCGTCGTTCACGCGCCGGCCCGCCCATCGATCCACGCCACCCGCCTCTGTCATGTATGCACGGCGGCCCTGCGGACTGCCTCGCCAGCCTCGTCCCCGGCTGCATCGGGCGGGCGGCGTCAGGCTTGTCGGCTACCTCTGCTTCAGCGTTGCTGCTATGTTGGTCGCCCGGGCCTTACTGCCCGGGAGCCGGCGCTGCTTTGGCAGCCCAGATGTCAGTGCTGGCGCACTCGTCCGCACGACGTCCCACGGCGTCCATCGTCGTCTGCTTCATCTCGGACTCCGCCGCCAACCCGCCTCCACCGAGCGGCATCCCTGACCTCCCATGAGATCGGCTTGATCACCCGCTCGCCATCGCGATCCGCCCCAACTACGCCGCACGACCGACCTGGCTCGTCGGTTGTGCGCGCTACGCAGGTCCCGTGAAGACCGTCCCGAGTACAACACGCCTCTCCACCGATCGAGCATCGGGCTGCCGCTGTGTCGCCCCATCAGGCCGCAGGGCTGCCGCCCCGTGGTTCTCCTCATGGCCGCATTGACTCGCGCGTCACCATTGCGTCGCCCCTTCGGGCCGTAGTGCCGCGATACGCGGTCTTCGCTGCCGCCCCGAGGCCATCCCCGCGATTGCACTGACCCGCATTTCATCACTACACCGCCCCTCCGAGTCGTAGCGCCGCGGCCCGCGGTCCCCGCCGCCACCCCAAGGTCTTCTCATCGTCGCTCTGACCTGCCCGCCACCGCTGTGTTGCCCGTTCGAGCCGTAGTGCCATGGCCCGCGGTCCACTCCGTCGTCACCGCACATCGACTTTTCATGGTATGCGTTGCACCGCCTCCCCTGGTGCGGGGAACGCCACCGTCCGTGCTGGTCTTCGTCAAGCTGTCAGGGTTCCTTGCCTACTTCGAGTACCACCGCCGCGCTACTAACCTAGCCGCCGCCGCTGTTAGGCCGCTGCCGCGCTACCTCCGTAGCCGCTGCCGCCCGTCCACCCCCTTCGTTTTTGTCCAAGCACCAGCCCGTCGCCAGCGTCGCCGTCATCTACCCCGACCACTTCGTCTACTACGACCACCGTTGGTGACATCGGCCCCGCACCGATGGACGTCGCAAGCGCCATCGAGTTCTTCTGTGCTGGCCCCTTCGACTTCTCCGACATGGCGTACAGCTCGTGCAGGTCCCTCTTCTACGCATGCCCGGTACTAGCAACACCGTTGCGTGCCTTCGTCCATGACGTGTCCCCGGGCCTGGCAAGCCTTGTGCGGCACTTCGTTAACTTCGTCTTCGTCCGTCTACGCATGCTTGGTGCTGGCAACACCGACGTGTGCCTTCGTCTACAACGTGTCCCCGGGTTTGGCACACCAGATGCGATGCATCGTCAACAACGTCTTCTCCCCGGCGCACCACTACTTCGCACTACTGCGCCCATGACTAACTCGGTGCCTCCTTGCACCCGCGGCTCCACGGCGACTTCCTCGACACCGGCCAACCCGACTCGACATCGACCACGGCGTTCTTCGCACGGCTACCTCGACCACGGCTACACCACCCTACGCTCTCGGCTACCTCGACATCGGCACAAAGAGTTATCATCCGCTTGAGCAACTCATCGGCTTCCTCTACAGTCAATGCGTCTGCGAAGCGACACCGTCCACGACGCTCCCGCTATGACTGCCGGGGGATGTTAGCCCGTCGGCTGCTATTCTCTCTAGTCTGACCGTCCGCAACGCTCCTGTTGTTTGCAACGCTACCGCTACGACTGCGTGCGGGGGGGGGGGGGGGGGGGTGTTAGAGATATATTTGGTAGTAGAGATTACCCGGGATTAGATAGAGTTATTTCCATCGTACCTCTAGAAGGTGTCTTGCCCTCCAAGTCTTGTACTCAATATATACTCGCCCTCGAGGCTCAATAATACAATCCATCATATTCCGTAACAATCCCTCTCTATCCCTTCTAACACTCAACATAAAAACTAACTGGGTGTGCATCCAACTTCCTTGCTCATGAAGATCTCGGGCATTTGAGGAAGCCCATCATCGGAATATACAAGCCAAGTTCTATAATGAAAAATTCCCACTAGTATATGAAAGTGACTAGATAGGAGACTCTCTACATAAAAAACATGGTGCTACTTTGAAGCACGAGTATGGAATTAGCATGCCTCTTCTCTCTTTTTCTCGCATTTTTTTCTTTTTTTGTCTTGGGCTCTTTTTGGCCTCACTTTTTTCTCCTTTTTTTCTCTTTTTTTTTCTTTTTGTCTGGAGTCTCATCCCGACTTGTGGGGGAATCATAGTCTCCATCATCCTTTCCTCACTGGGACATGCTCTAATAATGAATAATGATGATCATCACACATATATTTACCTACAACTCAATTTTACAACTCGATATTACAACTCGATACCTAGAACAAAGTATGACTCTATATGAATGCCTCTGGTAGTGTACCAGGATGTGCAATGATCTAGCATAACATGTATAAAAAATGATGAACGGTGGCTGAGCCACAAATACTATGTCAGCTATATGATCATGCAAAGCAATATGACAATGAATGCTCAAGTAGCAAAAACGAACGGTGAAAGTTGCATGGCAATATATCTCGGAATGGCTATGGAAATGCCATAATAGGTAGGTATGGTGGCTGTTTTGAGGAAGATATAATAAGGCTTATGTGTGATAGATCATATCATATCATGGGGTTTGGATGCACCTGCGAAGTTTGCACCACATCTCGAGGTGAGAAAGGGCAATGCACGGTACCATAGAGGCTAGCAAATTGCGGAAAGGTAAGAGTGCGTATAATCCATGGACTCACATACTGATTGCAAAAGTTTATTATCCCTCGAAGAAAAGTACTACTACGCATGCCCATAGGGGGATAGATTGGTAGGAAAAGACCATCCCTCGTCCCCGACCACCACTCATTAGGAAGACAATCAATAATAAATCATGCTCCAACTTCATAGCATAACGAGAGACTATATGTGCATGCTTCGGGAATCACAAACCTTCACACCAATATTTATACTAAACACAACCGTTTACTAGTACCTCCCACATATTATCATCTCTATATCGCAAAACTATTGCAAGGAATCAAACACATCATATTCAGTGATCCACAAGTTTCATGTAGGATTTTATGACTAACCATGCAAATGACCAATTCCTATTCACTCTCTAAATAGATATAAGTTAAGCATGAGAGTTTAATTCTTTCTACAAAAGACCATGCTCTAATAAATATAAGTGGAGCAAAAGATCATTCTATAAATAACGGTTTTCCAAATGAAGAGAAACAGGCAATCCAAACTTCAAATGATATAAGTGAAGCACATGAAGCATTCTATAAAGCCATGCTCACAAGATATAAGTGAAGTGCAATGAGCATTCTATAAATCAGCCAAGGACTATCTCATACCAGCTTGGTGCATAAAAGAAAAGGTAAAAATAAACACAAAAGATGCTCCAAGATTTACGCATATCACGTGAACGAAACAAAAACCGAAACACACCGATACTTGTTGAAGAAAGATGGGATGCCTTCCGGGGCATCCCCAAGCTTAGACGCTTGAGTCTCCTTGAATATTTACTTGGGGTGACTTGGGCATCCCCAAGCTTGAACTCTTTCCTCTCCTCATTCTCCTCATATCGATACCTCCTCGATCTTTGAACACTTCACCCACACAACACTTAACAAAAACCTTCGTGAGATCCATTAGTATAATAAAGCAAATCACTACTTTAAGTACTGTTGCAAACCCATTAATATTTATTTTTGCATTATCCCTACTGAATCCTAACTTCTCCATGGCTTATACCACGACAAAGTCCATAGTTCCATCGAAACAAGCAAAACAATGCATCAAAAATAGAATCTGTCAAAAACAGGACAGTCTGTAGTAATCTGAACTTGGACCATACTTTTGTAACTTCAAAAATTCTGAAAAAATAGGAAAAAATAAAAAAAAATCATGGAAGTAATGTGTAAAAATTTCATAAACTTTTGACGTTCCAGTAAAAAATGTAAATTCATGCACTACAGCCAAAGATTCTGTTTTTGCACCGCACATACCAACAAGCAATCTAATCATCCTAAAGGCAAATCTTGGCACATTATTTTTATAATACAATGGATTTGTACAAGGGGATAATTATTTTTGTTGAAAAGCTTCTATAATCAAGGTTCACAAAGTTTCCATGGGCATGAACAAAGTTCAAGGACATGCCCCACTTCAACGATGTTCGTCTTTCTCACTTTCACTTTTCTTTTTGTAAAGTTTTAAGTTCCCCTCTATATTTTTTTTGTTTTTAAACTTTATAAAAGCACACAATAGTAGTAAATGACTCTCTAATACTTCTGGGTTGTCTCCCTGGCAGCGCTTTCTTTAAAGCCATTAAGCTAGGCATAAAGTGCTCAAGTAATTTATCCACCCCAATCCCAAGGTATATCAAAGCCAATTTTAATTAGCATTTTTTTTTTGTAATTTAGTAGTGAGAACAAAGTAATATATATCATTCAACAACAAAGTATAACTCTCTTCCTATGCATCGACATGTCATAAAAGAACAATTCATGCACATCAAGTAAAAGCCAATACATAGCATAAGTAGTTTCATGCAGTTTTATCATGTTGGAAACATAGAGGTGGAGATGTAGTTCCTCTCTCATAATAATTGCAAGTAGGAGCAGCAAGCACATGCATATTATATTCATCAAAATCATCATGTGCAACGGTAAGAGGCAAACCATTAATGTAATCCTTAATAAATGCAAACTTCTCCAATATAGAGTAGTTTGGAGAATTCAAAAAGATAATAGGGCTATCATGCGTGGGTGCAATAGCAACAATTTCATTTTTAACATAAGTAGCTATTGCAAGTTCATATCCATAAGCATAATTCATATTGGCATCATGGCCACAAGCATAGCAATCATCAATTTCATCAAAAAGGGATATTTCAAACGAATCCAAGGGATCATAGCAATTATCATAGCATTCATCCTTCGGTAAGAACAAAGGGACATTAAATAATGTATGAGTTTGAGAGTTACTCCCATTAGAAGGTGGGCACGGGTAGCTAATCTGCTCTTCCTCCTTTTGTTCTTCGCTCTCCTCATCATCTTTTTCATCCAATGAACTCACAGTTTCAGCAATTTCTTCTTCCATAGATTCCTGCAAAATATTAGTCTCTTCTTAGACAACGGAGACTTTCTCAATAAATACATCAATATCGGCATTGTATTCATAATTCTCATAGAAATATTTAAGTATAGCAAAATTTTTAGGTCTATAAACAGAATCATCACAATCTTCATATTTTTAAAACAAAGATTCAATTTTACAAGCACCCTTAAAAGCAGTGAATTCTTCTATTCGTTCCACATCATAGTAATAATATATACCATTAGCGTAAGAAGCCAAGGTTTCATTATCATTAAATTCACATGAAAAGGGTAGGTATCGAACCTTCAACCTAGAGCAACAAGTATAATCATATCTCAAGCATAAATTCCAAGCATATATACCATTGCAACATTTCAATTTGATCCCATAATAGTTTCCCTTTTTGTGTCAAGCGATAATCCCTAAAGTATTCACATTGATGCAACGTGTCTCGCATTATCAAGTTGAATGGGGTTTTCTCAGGATTATCAAAGTAGTGTTCAATATTTTTTACATAACGAGCATTGAGGGTTTTAGGAGGCTCCCATCTCCATGAGTAGCAAGCACAACTAATTTTTTTGGTATTTCGTGTTCCATATCTATAACTAAAGATAGAGAACAACTTAGAACAGAAAATAAAAACTACTTAGTGATCAAGCAAACAAGCACACACGAGAATATTCACCCCACGCTATTGCTCCCCGGCAACGACGCTAGAAAAAGGTCTTGATAACCCACAAGTATAGGGGATCGTTTGTAGCTTTTTTTTGGATAAGTAAGAGTGTCGAACCCAACGAGGAGCTAAAGGTAGAAAAAATATTCCCTCAAGTTCTATCGACCACCGATACAACTCTAAGCACATTTAATATTTTCTTTACCTAGAACAAGAATAAAACTAGAAGTAGTTTGTGAGAATAAAACTATGAATAAATGGCAAGATAATAAAAGTAGATAGATTTTGTAACACAAGAGAAAGATTTGTCCATAGGCAGTTAATAACTAAACCGGTAATCATTATTGCAATTTTATATGAGGGAGAGGCATGAGCTAACATACTTTCCATACTTAGATTATATGCACTTATGATTGGAAATCTAGCAAGCATCCGCAACTACTAAAGATCATTAAGGTAAAACCCAACCATAGCATTAAGTATTCCCAAACGCAACAAACCACTTACTCGGGTCTGTGCTTCTGTCAATCACGCCACCCACCATAAGCGAATCATGAACGTATTGCAATACCCTTGTTGTGGTGGGTGCACGGAAGATGCCAAAGGATGGCTAAAGAGAGGGACAGGCTCGAGGGCACCGGTGGGCTCCAGAGGCGAGGTCGGCATGAGCAAGCGCGAGACACAAGACATACCGAGGTTCGGGGCTCTCCGGAGAGATAACACCCCTAGTCCTGCCGAGAGTGGTTTATATGTAACAGTACAGACTTGCTCCTGGAGCTGTTTGGGGGAGAAAGGAAGGCAGGCCAAGGCTCTGGCTGCTCCTTCTCGTGTGTGTGTGTTGTGCCCTTCTGGTGGATTATCTCCTGCGTTCGTCCGTGTACATGGAGGGCTCCTGGGGGGTTTTATAGGTCAACCCCCCAGGGTTACAATGGTAAAGATACAAGGGTGCGGGGCCGGTATGTCAGCGTCTGGGAAGCCGATGCTGGGACCCGCCGGGTACCAGGATTCGCCGGGTTCTCTGGGCGCGGGCCCTGTGCACCAAAGGGCACTGTTCCCTGTCTTATCTTCCGTCACGGAGTGGTTGAGCCAACTCAGCTATAGTGGCACGTCGCCTGGTCACCATCGGCCTGTGTCAGCAGGACGAGGGACGCACTGTTGCCATGCCGGCCCTGGTCGGCGGGGTAGGTGGGGCACTGTTGCCACGCTCCTGCCGGCCAGAGGAGTTGGTGGGCCGCTGTAGTCGTGCTCATCTCCCTTACGGGGACATGATCCGTTGTACGCCTTGGATGGGACGGGAGCTGACCCGTGGCCGGGTTGAGGAAGACGCCACGGGGGCGCTGGCTTGTTGGAGAAGCCTTGGTTTGTCGGGTTCAGACGGCATGCGCTAGCCGGCCTGGCCGTGTTGTGGTCTTGGTCGGGTCGAAGGACTTGGCCAGGTCGAAGGACGTGGCCGGGTCGAAGGACTCGGACAAGTACGAGCAGGATGGAGGGGCGATGCTGGCCCTGATGTTTTTGAAAAGGATCCGGGTTCCGTTGCCTGCCCGGGGTCCATCCCCCCGATAGTAGTCCCAGAAGCTGTAAAGGCTCGCCGGTTCAAGCAGGGGGGCCTTCGCAGTTTCATCTCCTGAGAAGATGGCATATGCTGATGAAGCTAGCGACCGCCGGGTCCGGCAACACCCACTTGTGTGACGGCTTCCGGAAGCCAGACCGCGGCATCCCGGCATGGGCGGCAAAACCGAGGAGTTCGCCGAATCTTGAAGGAGAGGGACGCGATCTCTTGGGTTTGGCACGGGCGCCGTGTGGCGCTCAGGAGCTGAAGAGGCCTGACAGGCCACGCGTGCTATGGGACATGGCAGCGGGCTAGGGCCTTCCACTTTGCACCCACTGCCTGCGCGCGCGGATTTATTGTGGCGCTCGCGGGCGGTTGCCCTTCTCGATGCAGTTAATGTGCGTGTGGATCATGCGCACTTAATGCGGGGAAGTGGGAGGGGTGGGCACAACCGATCCCACTTCCCCACGTTTCGCCCTTCGCTTATAAATTTGGGGGAGGGGGCGGCCGAAATCATTCATGCGCGCGCCCCCCATTTCCTTCTTCCTCTCTCGTTCTTGCGTTCGGTATCGCCGCGTGTCGCGGTGCCTTGCCGCTGTCGAGAGGCACGCCGCCGCCGCTCTACAGCGCTCGGCGACCGCTCCGCAGTTCTCAGCCACCACTCTTCCTCCTTCCCTTTACCCACGCGCCCTGCACCATCGATGGCACTGCCGAAGGGCTCATGGATGGGATCCACGATCACCACTGGGGACATTCAGTATCTGCGTGACATGCGGTGGCTGCCGCCGGAGACAGAGGTGGCCGTCCGCCTGCCCGACGGCGAGCAGACGCCACAGCCAGAGGGGACCGAACACATGGTCTTCTTCACCAACTTCAAGCACGGGTTCGGTCTCCCCGCGAGCGACTTCTTTCGCGCGTTTCTGGAGTTCTTCGGGCTCCAGCCGCACCACCTGGGGGCGAATGCGGTGCTGCAGCTCTCAGGGTTCGTTACCCTATGCGAGGGCTATCTGGGCGTCGAGCCCACCAACGATCTTTGGGTCCGCTTCTTTTTCTTGAAGCAGCAGGGGCCAGAGGCCAATGTTATGTCCGCCTGGGGGGCCGCCGTCATCTCGACGCGGACGCATGGGGGGTGCCCCAAGATGCCGCTGGAAGATTCTACCAAGAAATGGCAGAACTCCTTCTTCTACGTCCGCAACCTTGGCGCGGACCGCATCAACTTGCTGCCCTTCGCCGACGTGACACCGCAAGCGAAGACCAACTGGTCCTACTGCCCCAAGAACCCGGCGCAGGTGGTGCAGAATCTGGCCAGCCGGGTGATGGAGATGGCGACGCGGGAGGGGCTCGCCGGGAAAGACCTTATCACCGCTTTCATCGCGTGCCGAGTGCTGCCGCTGCAGCGCCGGACGCATATCATCGGCCAGGTGACTGGCCTCCAAGACCCCACCCGGATGTCATCCCGGCGGTTGACGCCAAAGCAAGTCGCTGGCCGGGTCAATGACAATTCGAAGGTCGGGCTGAAGGAGGAGTGGCAGTTCGGGAAGGCGCCCTACAGCCACGGGAACCCGGCGCCAGCGGTGAGTCCTTGGTCTCTGTTTTTTGCTATGTCTCAACTTTTTCTTCGTCCTGACATGATGAGGGAGGTGCTGCTGAACGCCATCTGACACCCATATGACGGAACCACGATGCAGGTGGCGGCCGCTCAGCAGGCCGGCTCAGAGGCTGGTCTTTGTGCCCTGATCCTTTGCAAGGTTGGCCAGAAGATGATGCAGGGGTTCTGACGTATGCTGACGACGCAGCGCCGCCGAGGGGAGGAGGGGGCGGTGCGGTCGGGGCCGGGTCGTCCCGCGTGCCGGCTGCAGCCAGCCGGACGCACGGGAAGGTGGACATGGCGCGGAGGAAGCCGGCCGCCAAACGCACGATGGACCCGGACGCTGGTGGCAAACCGGGCGCAAAGAAGAGGCGCCGCGTCGTCTCGGCGGCGCCGGCAAGGCCGCCGTCCCGATCGTGACCAGGTAAGTTTTAGCTTGCAGGCTCCGGCGCGCCGCCGAGCTATTCCTTTCTTACACTTCTCTTGCTTTGATCTAGGTCGCCATTGGCGTTGGTGCTGGCCGCGATGGATGCCGTGTCCGGGGGCGGTTTGCATTTCGGAAGACCCAGACCAGCGCCATCGACATGCCCGAGGACTCGGCCGGGGAGGATCTCGGCCTGGACCCGGCGGGCACGGAGCGCTGCGCCTGGAGGCGGACGCACAGGCCTGGCCGGAGTGGCCGGAGACGACGGCGGGCATGGACACGGGGGTCGCCGTGCCGCCGACGGAGGTGGAGCGCGGCATGGGCGGCCGGGCGGAGATGGCGGTGGACAGCCAGGAGGTCGTGCTGCTCGGCGATGACACCCCGCCGCGGTCGAGCGGGTGGAGGCGGCTGGAGGCGGAGGGGGATCCGGCCTGGAGAGGGCGCCGCAGGCGACGCCGGGCGTGGCGCCGAAGATGACGGTGGACGCGATGCTGCAGGCAACGTCGGTCGTGGCGCCGCAAGTGACGACGGCCTTCGTGCCGGAGTCAAGGCCAGTCTTGGAGGAGACGGTGGGCAACGGTCGTGCCCTAGTAGTCAGGCAGCCGCAGGTGACGCCGGGAGGCCGTCCTGCTGCCGGGTTGCAGCAGGCGCGGGCCAGGTCGAGTGCAGCGGTCACCTTCGGTCCGCAGACACAGGAGGCGGCGGCCATGGCCGCTGTGAGCCAGCGTCTCCGCGGGCACGCGGAGCGGGTTCAGGCCTTCGCCCAGGCCGAAGCGGAGCGGGCACGGGAGCTGGAGCGCTCCGTGCTGGTGAGTCTTTTCTTCCTCTAGTTTCTCCTTGCTGTTGGTTAGTGGGGGCGCGCCAGCGCACCCACTGGGTGTAGCCCCCAAGGTTCGAGCCAACTGCGTAGTAGTTGGGTCGAATCTTCATATGCTCTGTCTCATGCTGGTTTTTTGTTTCCTCGCAGCAACTAGACGCCTTCCGGGTCGGCGTCTACAACCGGCTTCTGGACAAGCACCAGCAGCTCATGGCGCAGCTTGTCGCTAGGGAGGAGGCGCTCCGCCTTGCTGAAGGTATGTTTCGCATGCTCTTAGTTGGGGCGCGCTAGCGCACCCACTGGGTGTAGCCCCCAAGATTCGGGCCGACCACGTAGTAGTTAGGTTGAATCTTAAGTGTTCTTGTTCTTTCTTTGTCTTGACTTCGAATATTTGCTGTGCAGCCGCTCTGGGCGAGATGCCGGTCTGGTGAACCCGGCTGATCAGGGCCGGTCATCAGCACGACCTGGCCGTTGCCTACGCCGACCGGCTCCGGGTCGACGTGGGGGAGCTGAAGGCAGAGGCTGCGAAGGTGGCGAAGGCCCAGCGGGCGCTTGGCGAGGCCGGCCAGCAGCGCGAGCAGCTGGCTGGTGACTAGAGCCGGCTTCAGGCTGAGGTGGAGCGCCTGACGGCGGAGGTGGCCAAGGCGGCGGAGGCCCAGCGGGAGCTCATCAAAATCAGCCAGCAGCGCGATCGGTAGGTCGACGACAAGGGCCAGCTCCAGGCCGAGGTCGAGCGCTTGAAGGCGGAGGCGGCCAAGATGGTGGAGACCCACCAGGCGGAACTCCTCCGCCTCAAGGAGGAGCACGGGAACGCGGTCGCCTCCAAGGACGCCGAGCTGAAGGCAGCTGTTGACAAGGGCGCCGAGTTGGAGAGGGCACTAGAGGCGCGCGACCGTGCCGGCAACCTGGAGCGGTATGGTACGTTGCTCGAGGCGCAGCACCTGGATGAGACCTTCGCCAGTAAGTGTTTTTTCACTGGTTTCGCCAGGTTGTGAAGCCGGCTTTGCTTTTTTGCTACTGACTATCTTTCTTCTTGATAGGGCACTTTCCCGAGACGCAGAGGGCGGCGTAGGAGGCCGTTCGTGTTCAACGGTTGCCCCAGGGATCATCGGCTCTGGGCTCGACCTGAACATCGCCTGGAGCTTGCCGGAGATCATGCAGGCCGCCGAGGCCCGCCTACAGGTCTTGGGCGAGCAGATGTGGTGGATCTCGGCAGCCGGCGTGGAGATGACGGCGACCCTGTGGCCTGGTGCTGTGGCACCCAACAGCTTCATGCGGCTGGCGCGGTGGCTGGAAGCCGGGCCGGCGCGGCTTCATGCGTGGCGTGCTTCTGCCGCCTGTGCCGGAGTCGACGTGGCACTCAGGTTCGTCATGTCCTGTTACCCGGACCTGGCGCTGGACCGACTGGTGGCCCAACGGGCCGGTGCGGAGCCCCAGCTGCAGGCGGAGGCGGGCCGAATTGCCGCCAGGGCCAGCTACCTGGCCTCGTTCGCACTCCACGACGAGTTCCAGGTGGAGCTGACAGACGATGGCGGGGTGGTGCCGCCCGACGACTTCGGCTTGCTGCTGGTCGACCCGGAAGGCAGCTCTGAGGAGACGGGCATCTACACAGATGACAAGGACGCCGGGTAGGCTGATACCGGCACCTCGGCGAACCCGGAGGCCACGGAGGAGGAGCCGGCAGCTGCGCAACCCGGTGCGGGGAACGCCTGAAGCCGTCCTATTTCATCTTTATCACACTTTGTTAAGTAGCAGGTCAACCCACCCACTCGGGTGTTGTTGGTGAATGTAATGAACTTCTGGCCTTGGGCCCATATTTTCGTAACGTAAACATTTGTGCGAATGTTTGCGCTTTTGCTCTTTGTTTTCTGAGCCTTTTTTCTTGCTTGACCATCCCTTGGGCTTCCCCCCCGCGAGTCAAACAGCCGGGTTCCGGTCTGTGACAAGGAGTTTGGTCCTTGGGAGGAACGCGTGGTACTTGGGCCCTTCGAACATTAAGCACAAGCGAAACACCCACTGGGCCGGCTGGCGAGCAGCCGATGGTGCAGCAACTGGGTGCAAATGTCCTCGCGAGTGTTTATGCCTTTGCTCTCTGTCCTCTAGGCTTTTTTTCTTGTTTGCTCCTTCTCTGGGCCTCCCCCACGCGAGTCGAACAGCTGGGGTTCCGGTCTGTGACAAGAGGTTCGGCCCTTGGGAAAGAGCGCGCAGTACTTAGGCCCTTCGAACGTTGAGCGCGAGCGAAACACCCACTCGGACGGCTGGCGAGCAGCCGGTCATGCAGCAACTTAGAGCAGTGAGGCCGGGTTGGCCAATCCGGCGGGTCTGGCTCAGTGTTTCACGGCATGTAGGTGCTTTGGCCCATAGTCCTTGCCAGCCAACAGCCGAAGCCGTACTGTGACATAGGGCGAAGCGAGGGGCCTTGGCAACCCGAACACGCCAGGATGTGCTAAGGAGGACGGCGGGTTGTGGTCAAGCCGGCCAGCTCCCGAGCCCCCGGGTTGAGCGGTTCAACCCGGTGGTGGAGGTTTTAAGAAAAAATGCAAGGATGTGTAGAACACAATAACTTGGTACAAAAAGGCAGCCCCCAAGTGTCGTTCGGGGGTCCCATAGGCTTTTACAGAATTACAGAAGGCAGCGATACATACATGCATACAACTAACTGTAAAAAGGGCGGAGGAGCTCTGCATTCCAGGGCCGGCTTGATTCTTCCCAGGCAGTGTCTCTCTTGCGTTTGTTCGTCTTGCGGGCGTCGATGAGATAGTACATGTTGCGGTCGCATAGGGCCTTGCTGATGCTGAAGGGGCCCTCCCATGGGGAGGTCAACTTGTGCTGGCCGGCTTGCTGCTGGACAAGCCGAAAGACGAGGTCCCCCTCGTGGAATGCGAGGGGCTTTATCTTTCTGCTATGGTAGTGCCTCAATCCTTGTTGATAGATGGCGGATCGGCTGAGGGCCAGAAGGCGCGCTTCTTCGAGTAGGTCAACGCCGTCTTCGTGGGCTTCCTTGGCTTGGGCTTCCGTGTACATCACGACTCGCGATGAGTCGAACTCGATGCCGGTCGGGATGACAGCTTCTGCTTCGTAGACAAGGAAGAACGGGGTGAACCCGGTCGACTGGTTTGGCATTGTGCGGAGACTCCAGAGGACGGCCAGTAGCTCGTCAAGCCAGCTGCCGGGTGAACGGATGAGGGGCTCGATGAGCCATGGCTTGATGCCGGATAGGATGAGGCCGTTGGCCCGCTCAACCTGGCCATTGGACTGAGGGTGAGCTACGGAGGCCAGGTCGAGCCGGATGCCGGAGACGGAGCAGTATTGCGCCAAAGCACCTTTGGCGAAGTTGGTGCCATTGTCTGTGATGATGCTGTGTGGGACGGCGTAGCGTACCGCGATGTCCTTGACGAACTGGACGGCTGTTGGCCCATCCAGTTTCTTGATCGGCCGCGCCTCGATCCACTTGGTGAACTTGTCGACCGCCACGAGCAAGTGTGTCATGCCACCTCGGGCCGTCTTGAAGGGTCCTACCATGTCGAGCCCCCAGACCGCAAAGGGCCAGGTGATCGGTATGGTTCGCAGGACCGAAGCCGGCTGGTGGCTGCGCTTGCTGAAGCGTTGGCATCCCTCGCACTTGAGGACGAGCGACTCGGCGTCTTTGAGGGTCGTAGGCCAGTAGAAACAATGGCGAAAGGCCTTGGCCACCTGGGACCAGGAGGCGGCGTGGTGCCCGCACTTGCCCTGATGTATGTTGAGGAGGATCTCTATGCCCTTGTCCTGCTCGACGTAGCGCTGGAACACGCCTATCGCGCTGCGCTTGACGAGCGCGTTGTTGATGATGCTGTAGGCGGACGCCGGACATTGCACTTGCCGGGCGTCGGTCTCGTCTGTGGGGAGCGCTCCGCTCTCCAAGAATGACAGGATTGGCTGGGCCCATGACGGAGCCGTCATGACGGTGAAGACGGCCACCATGATGGGTTCTGGGGTGGCAGCCCCCGAATTGGGGATGATGGCAGCCGGGGTGAGCACAGCAGTCCCCGGGCCGGGTTCGGCAGCCCCCGGGCCGGGTTCGGCAGCCCCCGGGCCGGGATCGGCAACCCCCGGGCCGGGTCGAGCAGTCCCCGGGCCGGGTTCTGCAATCCCCGGGTCCGGGTTGGGGAGGGGCGCCGCGGGGTCGTCCGGGATGAAGATGGACTTGGAATCCGGAGACGGCTTGACGGATGGCTTGCGCAGGTACTCGAGGGAGCCGCCGGATGGTATGGCCTGCCGGGATGAGCCAATCTTGGCTAGCGTGTCGGCGGCTTCATTTTCTGCGTGCGGGACATGGAGGAACTCGCAGCCGTCGAAGGCACCGGAGATTTGCTGGACCAGGAAACGGTAGCTGGCCATGTTGGTGTCCCGGGCGTCCCACTCGCCGGAGCACTGCTGCACCACCAGATCCGATTCACCATAGCACAGGATGCGCCAGACGCCGAGTTCCTTAGCAAGCCGGAGGCCGTGCACAAAGGCTTCGTACTCGGCGACATTGTTGGAGGCGGTGAAGTGGATCTGGAGTGCGTACTGCAGCCGGTCGCCCTTCGGGGTAGACAACATGATGCCGGCCCCCAAGTCGGAGCGCATCTTGGAGCTGTCAAAGTGCATGCGCCAATGCGTTGAATCCGGCAGCGGCGGCAGGTACTGGGTCTCCGTCCTGTCGACGAGGAAGTCGGCCAGGGCCTGGGACTTGATCGTGGTGCGGGGCTCGTAGAGGATGGTGCGGCTGGCCAGTTCGATGGCCCACTTGGCAACCCGGCCAGAGGCATCCCGGCAGCCCATGATTTCGCCGATGGGGGCCGTGCTGACCACAGTGATGACATGCTCTTGGAAGTACTGCTTCAGCTTCTTGGCGGTAAAGTACACGCCGTAACACATCCTCTGGTAGTGCGGGTAGTTCTGCTTGGAGGCGGATAGCACCTCGCTCAGGTAGTAGACCGGGCACTGAACAGACTGGATCTTGCCCTTCTCTGATCGCTCGTCCACCAGCACCGTGCTGACCGACCGCGAGGTGGCGGCAATGTATAGCAACAGCGGCTCCTTGTCTGCCGGCGCGGCCAAGACGGGTGCGGTGGAGAGCATGCGCTTGAGATCCCGGAAAGCTTCGTCCGCCTGGTCGTTCCACTCGAACGGCGACGTCTTCTTCATCAGCTGATACAGGGGCAAGGCCCTTTCGCCCAGCTGGCTGAGGAACCGGCTGACCGAGGCCAAGCAGCCGGTGAACTTCTGGCCTTGATCTTCTCCGGGTTCGCCTCAATACCGCGCTCCGAGATGAGGAAGCCGAGTAGCTTCCCGGCCGGCACGCTGAAAATGCACTTCTCAGGGTTGGGCTTGATCTGGTACTCGCGCAGATTGGCAAAGGTTTCCCTCAGGTCGTCGAGGAGCGTGAGGTGCTGCTTGGTCTTCACCACGATGTCGTCCATGTAGACGTGGATGTTGCGGCCGAGTTGCATCAACAAGCATTTCTGCATGCAACGCTGGAAGGTGGCGCCGGTGTTCTTCAAGCCAAATGATATGGTGATGTAGCAATACGCCCCAAAGGGCGTGATGAAGGACGTCTTCAGGACGTCGGCCGGGTCCAGCTTGATCTGATGATTGCCGGAGTAAGCATCCAGGAAGGATAGGAGCTTGCAGCCGGCGGTGGAGTCGATGAGTTGATCAATCCGCGGGAGGGCGAAAGGATCCTTGGGGCAAGCCTTGTTCAGGCTGGTGTAGTCAATGCACATGCGCCAGGTGTTGTTCTTCTTCAAGACAAGGACCGGGTTGGCCAGCCACTCGGGGTGAAACACTTCCATGATGAAGCCGGCCACGAGTAGCTTGGCGACCTCTTCACTGATGGTTCTTCTCTTCTCCTCTGAAAAGCGACATAGGGGCTGACGGACAGGCTTGGCGTCCTTGCAGACGTGTAGTTTGTGCTCGGCGTACTCCCTCGGAATTCCCGGCATGTCCTTTGGGGTCCATGCAAAGATATCCCAATTCTCACGGAGGAAGTTGACGAGCTCGCCTTCCTATTTGCTGTCGAGGCGGGTGCCCACGATGACGTACTTGCTGCAGCTGGGGTCTTCCGGATTCAGCTTAACCTTCTTGGTCTCCTTGGACGGCTGGAATGAGGCCTCGCCGGCCGGCTCCTTGGCCGAAGCCGGCACGGCCGGCGTCTCATTGGCCAGCGCGACGATCCGGTCGAGTTGGCGCCGCTCCTCGGCTATGACCAGCGACTCGGCCAATCTAGCACAGCCTTGAGCGCAACCAGGGACTTGCGGTAGTCGCCGACAATGGTGATAAGGCCCTTGGGACCCGGCAGCTTCATCTTTAGGTAGGCGTAGTGGGGGACCGCCATGAACTTGGAGAGAGCAGTCCGGCCCAGCAGCGCATGGTAAGCGCTGGACAGGTCCACCACGTCGAACCAGATCGGTTCGCGCCAGAAATGGTCACTCGTGCCGAAGAGGACGTCGAGCCGGACCCGGCCGATGGGGGAGCAGGAGAGACCCAGCACGATGCCATGGAACACCATCCAGGTTGGCTCTAGGTCCTTGGCTCGAGGCTGAGCTTGGTCATCGTGTCGCGGCAGAGGATGTAGATACTGCTGCCGCCATTGATGAGAACCCGCGAAAACTTGCAAGTGCGCCGGGTTCCGACGATAGTGGTGTCGAGGACGAGGGCGTTGCCACCCGGACTCGGCATGACGGCCGGGTGGTCTTCCCGGGTCCAGCTGATCGGGCGTTCCGACCAGTGCATGTACTCCGGCACGGCCACGACGACGGTGTTCACCTCCTGCCGGAGCAGGCGCTCGCTATGCTTGTCATCGCCAAGGCTGGTGAAGACGATGTAGCTCGTGTTCTGGTTGGGGAAGACTTCGTTGCGCATCGCGCCATTTGCCGGGGGCGGAAGAGGAGGCAGAGTCGGCTGCCCCGCGCCCAGAGCCGGAGCTGGAGGCTGCGGGATGTCGCCCCTCATGATGCTCATGGTGATGGCGCACTGCCGCAGCGTGTGCGTGGACGGTCTCGCGCTGCCATGGTGTTTGCAGGGAGCGTCGAGCATCTCTTCAAAACTCATAGCAGGTTGCCATGCTGTCTTGCCGGCTTGCCGGCGCTTACCGGCCGGGTCGGCCGCGGGTGCCTACTCGGCTGTCGCGACGAGGCTGCCGTCGTAGCGCGGGGCCTGCTGGTCGGCCTTGCGCTTGTTGTTCTGCTGGCGGCTGCTCTCGCTAGCCGGCTTGGGGGGTGGTACCGGCATTGCCTTGCCGGCTTCGTCCAGCACCACCTGGATTTTCATGGCGGAGTTGGCGTTGGCATACTTGTCGGCATTGACCATGAGCGCGGCCATGGTGGTTGGCTCGGAGCGCAGGAGCTTGTGCTTAAGGAGGGTGCCATCCCGGCAACCGCTCATGAAGTACTGAATGGCCTGGACCTCATGGACGCCCTCTTAGTTGTTCTGGAGCTCGGTCCAGTGTGCGAGGTACTCGCGGCCGGTTTCGGCCGGCCCCTGCACGCACATGGCGAGCTGGCTGGGACGGCCAGGACGCTTGTAGGTGCTGGTGAAGTTGCGCACGAAGGCCTGCTCGAAATCGACCCACGCGTTGATGCTGCCGACTGGCAGGCTGTTCATCCACGTGCGGGCCGAACCCTTGAGCATGAGCAGGGCGTAACGCACGGCAAGGCGGCGATTGCTGCCCGCGATGCCGATGGCGGTGGTGTAGTCGATGAGGCAGTCCTCCGGCTTGATGGTGACGTTGTACTTGGGCGTGTCGCGGGGCAGCGTGAACCCTTTGTGGAAGGGCTCATCCCGGATACATGGGCCGAAACAAGACGGACCGACGGCGTTGTCTTCCTCTAGCTCAAGGGAGAGGGCGAGCTGGTCAAGGCGATGCCGAGCGCCGGTGCCGTCGATGGCGCGTGGGACCAGCCGGCTTGCGACGGGACCGCGAGGCGCCGGGTTGGCCGAAGCCGGGTTGTCACACCGGGCAGACTATGGGGGAGGGTCTTGCTTGTGCCGGACTCCGATAGCTGGCTCCTTGCCTAGGCCGTCTCCATCCGTCGGGGCACGGTTGTGCCGGGTTCGGGTCTGACCGGACCGAGCTTCGTCTGGGCGCGGGGAAGACGCCGTGTTCTGTCGCTCACGCTCGGGATCCTTGGTGCATCGCGGGGCCGACGTGGCGGGATGGTCGAGGCGGTCTTGCTGCGCATTCGCGGCTTTGAGAAACTCTTTCAGGCGCTCCTGCAGCTCCTCGCCCTGCAGCTGCTCCAGGCCAATGGCGGCTGCCTCCGCGGCGCGCATGTTCTTGACCGGGGTGTCGTAGACGGTTGGGGCCGCACCGAGGGCATGACCAATGGCGCCGCCATGGGCCCGCACCTTGGCGACCCGGCTGGGCTTGGCAGCGGTCGGAGTGAAACTGTACGCCGCTTCGCGCTCCTGCTGGGTGGCCTCCAGCTAGTGCTGTGTAGCAGCGAGCATCTCGGCCCTGTCTAGCAGGCGCTTGCGCTCCTCCTCAAGCCGGGCCCGGGCCTCCTCGACGTTGGTGGCGTCGATGTCGGTGGCGATGGGGACGCTGAGGTTCTGCATCGTGGCACGCAGCGGGTCGGCCACGCTAGCGCGATCAGCTGTGGCCCTGCCGGCAGCGGCCTTCTTGCTAGATGAAGTAGAGCCGGAGCCGGTGACGAATACCTCCATCCGGACGCAGAGGTCCGCCGCCCCGGTGGAGATGTCATCGCCGATGGGGACGGGCGAGTCGGAGACATCGAGCACCCCACTGGGTACTCATCGGCCGCGGGCGCGTCGGAGATGCGCAGCGCGGTGAAGGAGGCGGTGAGCGCGTCGATGACGTCGGCCACCAGCACGACGGGCTAGGGGGACACGCAGCGCGCAACGCGCTCACCAAAAACGATGAGGGGCCCCGTCTGGAACATGTCTCCGGTCGGGACCTCGAGCTGCCCCACGGTGGGCGCCAAACTGTCGTGGTGGGTGCACGACAGATGCCAAAGGATGGCTAAAGAGAGGGACAGGCTCGATGGCACCGGTGGGCTCTAGAGGCGAGGTCGGCATGAGCGAGCACGGGACGCAAGACATACCCAGGTTCGGGGCTCTCCGGAGAGATAACACCCCTAGTCCTGGCGAGAGTGGTTTATATGTAACAGTACAGAGTTGCTCCTGGAGCTGTTTGGGGGAGAAAGGAAGGCAGGCCAATGCTCTGGCTGCTCCTTCTCATGTGTGTGTGTGGTGCTCTTCTGGTGGATTATCTCCTGCGTTCGCCCGTGTACATGGAGGGCTCCTGGGGGGTTTTATGGGTCAACCCCCCAGGGTTACAATGGTAAAGATACAAGGGCACGGGGCCGGGATGTCAGCGTCTGGGAAGCCGGTGCTGGCACCCGCCGGGTACCAGGATTCATCGGGTTCTCCGGGCGCGGGCCCCGTGCACCAGAGGGCACTGTTCCCTGTCTTGTCTTGCGTCACGGAGTGGTTGAGCCGGCTCAGCTATAGTGGCACGTTGCCTGGTCGCCATCGGCCTGCGTCAGCAGGACGAGGGACGCACTGTTGCCATGCCGGCCCTGGTCGGCGGGGTAGGTGGGGCACTGTTGCCACGCTCCTGCCGGTCAGAGGAGTTGGTGGGCCGCTGTAGCCGTGCTCATCTCCAATACGGGGACTTGATCCGTCGTACGCCTTGGATGGGACGGGAGCTGACCCATGGCCGGGTTGAGGAAGATGCCACGGGGGCGCTAGCTTGTTGGAGAAGCCTTGGTTTGTCGGGTTCAGCTGGCATGCGCTAGCCGGCCTGGCCGTGTTGCGGTCTTGGCCGGGTCGAAAGACTTGGCCGGGTCGAAGGACTCGACCAACTACGAGCCGGATGGAGGGGCGATGCCGGCCCCGATGTTTTTGAAAAGGATTCGGGTTCTGTTGCCTACCCGGGGTCCATCCCCCCGACAACCCTACAGCGGGGATACCTCACATTTGCGCGACACGGAGGGCACCATAGGACAACACCAAAATAAAAAATACAACTCAAACCAATCACGATCATCAGTCAACCCATATAAAAAAACTGATCAACTCAAACATCATAGGATAACCTCATATCATTGGATAATAATATATATTGTTGAGCACCATGTTTAAGTAGAGAATTGCAGCGGGAATAGAGAGGTTACACCGCTGCATAGAGGGGGAGAAAGTTGGTGTTAACGGTAGCAAGGTTGTTGATGTACATCGCCGTCACGATCCTTGCCCCGGCGGCCCTCCGGCGCCACCGGGAGAGAGGGGGAGAGAGCCCCCTCCTTCTACTTCTTCCTTGGCCTCGCACCTAGATGGGAGGAGCGTTTCCCTCTGGTCCATGGCCTCCATTGCGGCGGAGGGGCGAGAGCCCCTCCTAGATTGGATCTATCTCTCTGTTCTCTTATGTTTTGCGTTCCTGTTTTCTGGCCGAAAACCGTTTCTTAAATTCCCAGAGATCTGTAACTCCGATTGCGCTAAAAATTTAACATGATTTTTTCCAGATATAAGCTTCATTGCCCCCGAAGAAGAGCCCCAACTGACTTACGGGGTGCCCACAAGGCACCATCGCGCGCCAAGCGGCTGGGCCGCGCCCTGGTGTCTTGTGGAGGCCATGGGCCTCCATTTGCATTGATTCCACCTCCCAAAAATCACATATATTCCAAAATAATTCTTCATAAATTTTTATTGCATTTGGACTTCGTTTGATATGCATATTCTGGAAACAAAAAACATGCAACAAACAGGAACTAGCACTGGGCACCTGATCAATATGTTAGTCCCAAAAAATCATATAAATTGTTGCCAAAAGTATGTGAAAGTTGTATAATATTGGCATGGAACAACCAAAAATTATAGATACGATGAAGACGTATCAAAAACCCATACAGTGCAAATGGATCTTCAAAAGAAAAACAGATGCGGATGGTAACCCTACCATCTATAAGGCAAGGCTAGTAGCGAAAGGGTTTTTGCAAGTCGAGGGAGTTGATTATGACGGAACTTTCTCTCAAGTATCAATGCTAAACTCTGTACGGATTATGATGGAAATTGCGACATATTTCGACTATGAGATATGGCAGATGGATGACAAAACCACTTTCTTCAATGGGTTTCTGAAAGAGGATGTATACATGATACAACTAGAAGGTTTTTTCGATCCAAAGGATGCTGCCATGCTGGAAAAGTGTGCAAGCTTCAAAGATCAATCTATGGTTAGAAGCAAGCATCAAGGAGCCGGAATCAATGTTTTGATTAAGTGGTAAAAGAGTTTTGCTTCATTAAAAATGATGAAGAAGCTTGTGAATACAAGAAGTTTAGTGGGAGCTCTGTAGAATTTTTAATCTTATATGTGGATGACATATTACTGATTGGAAACGATTCAAAGTTTCTTATAGCACAATAAAAGACTATTTGAAGAGTGTGTTTTCAATGAAGGATTTAGGTGAGGCTGAATATATACTAGGCATAAAGATCTATAGAGATAGATCAAGACGTCTAACTGCGCTAAGCCACGTACATTGACAAGGTTTTAAAGAGGTTTAAAATGGAGAATATTAATGCAAAGAAGGGTTTTCTCCCAATGTCACATGGCACAACACTTAGCAAAAAACAATGTCCAAAGACAGTTGATGAGTGAGTGTAGATGAGTGGAGTCCCATATGCCTCGTCAATTGGATCCATCATGTATGCTATGATATGTACTAGACCAGATGTTTCGTATGCACTAAGTGTTAGTAGCAGGTACCAAAGTGATCCTGGATTGGCTCACTGGGCAGCTGTTAAAAATATTCTTAAGTACCTCAGGAGGACAAAGGATATGCTCCTAGTCTATGGAGGAGATGAAGAACTCGTTGTAAATGGTTACACCGATGCAAGCTTCATGACTGATATAGATGACTAGAAATCTTAATCGGGTTATGTTTTCACCCTTAATGGTGGTGCGGTGGTTTGGAAGAGTTCCAAGCACAACACTGTTGTGGATTCTACGACAAAAGCAGAATACATTGCGACTTCAGAAGCTTTGAAGGAGGCAGTCTGGATCAAGAAGTTTCTTAAAGAAGTTGGTGTGGTCCCAAGTGCGATGAACCCAATGGCAGTCTATTTGTGATAATAGTGGTGTCGTTGCTCAAGCGAAGGAACCAAGATCCCACATGAAGACAAGGCATATCGAGCGCAAGTATCACATTATCCAACAGTATGTCGAGAAGGGTTTTGTGAAGGTTCTAAAGGTTCACACGGATTTGAATGTATCAGATCCGATGACTAAGGCTCTACCACGAGCAAAGCATGAACAACACAGGATAGCCATAGGTGTTAAAGAGACTATGTAAACTAGATTATTAACTCTAGTGCAAGTGGGAGACTATTGGAAATATGCCCTAGAGGCAATAATATTGTATTATTATATTTTCATTATTCATAATTAAGAGTTTATATTTCATGCTATAACTGCTATGATCCTGGAATATGAGATTCAGTGGAAGAATCAAATGCACATGTGAAGTGATAAACGGTAACAATAGGTTCCTGGTCTCGCCTCTAAGACTCGCTTAGGTGTTGTTAGTGATCACATTTTCCGGATCTTAGGATATCATTAAGCGTAACGATAGTTCTAAAACAACATTGAAGGTATGACGTTAGAAGAACGATCGTATTGAATCGACCCAATACTTGTCTGTTATACTTTGTGATTATATCTTCTAAAATCATCTTTTATAACACGAAGTGTTACCATGTGTTTTAGTTCCTCAGACCATGAGAGTATCTCGATCACTTCCCACCGGACGGCGCGCTTTGGGGTTGCTCAAACGTCATCTGTAACAAGGTGATCATAACGACAACTTTCAGGCTCATCGAAAAGTTTGACAAGTGACCGGATAGCTCAAAAGAGGGATTTGCTCCTTCGATGGTGGAGAGATATTCTTAGGGCCCTCTCGGTGTGACAACATCAATCATCGTCTGGCCAGACACAGTTGACTATGTCACGGGGATACCGGAACACATCAACGAGAAAGAAGAATAAAACTGGTAACAGAAGCAACGGTATAGTGAGCATGGTCCGGAGGATACCAATGCACACCAGGTTGTGTAAAGTATCGCGAAGCAAAGGAAACATCACATGATAACCAAAGGTTCACTACAATATCATTCATGTAATCATAGGGACCGATATGGATGTCCACGGTTCCGCTATCGGTCATTGAACAAAGGGGTTTCGTTCATGTCTATGATTTACCGAATCTACAGGGCCACAAGTTTAAGGTAATCACAATCTGCTGAGTGTTAGTAGGACGGGAATGATGAGAATATATTTGTGGCATTGTTTCATTAATATCCGGAATAGTTCCGAGAGGTTCCGGAAGCGTTTCGTGGTCACCGAAAGGGTTTCGGTGAATATCGGGTATTGCCGATTCACATATATAGGTTGAAAATGTTTCTGGGGATGTTAAAAATTATATATAATGGTCTGAAAATATTTAAAACATTTTATATTAAATTTAAATAGCAATGGGCCTTAAAAGGCCAAGAGGTGGAAGGCAACATGGGCCACAAGGGCCCAAGTAGGAAGGCGCCCCCTTTCCTTGTTGGGGTAGGGGGGCGAATTGTATTTGGGGAGGAGTCCTACCCCTCCCCCTATAGCCGGCGCCCCAAAGGGGGACTTTCCCCCTTTGGTGGCTTCCCTCTACCTCGCCTCTAACCTATATATACTAGAGGATATTCACCCTATGGAGATATAAGTTTTGGAGTCTCCTCTAGTTGATCTAGTTCTAGTTCTTGTTGGTCCTAGTTGACTAATTAGAGCTAGCCCTAGCCACCTCTAATCCTCATAATTAGAAGCCCCATGTGGTTCTAATCTCCTCCCTCTAATTCTCCGGCAACGATTAGCTCTAGACAGCGAAGCGCAACCGGATCGTGAAAACCGTACGCTTGCAACCAAATAGAGAGGCTGTGCTTTCGGTCTTCTATTCGAGGGATCATTTGAGGGTGGTTCACGGAATCTAATCGATGTTCGAGGGACTCCTGAAAGTGCGTTATATCAACTAGAGGGGGGTGAATAGGCGATTTTTACAAATTCGTCACTGAGGAATTTCACGGTGAGGAAATTCCTAAGTAACGAACTACTTAGCAGCGGAATAAGTACTCAGATGCAAACATAACTTGGCATAAGAACAGTCATCATGATGAAATGAAATAGGCACAGAGTACAGGTAGCGTGAAACACAGGATAAGCAGGCTGAAGACTATGTGACTGAAGAAATAGGATTGAGGAAATTGAGAAAGTCTTCAGTCAAAGTCTTCACACAGTAACGATCAAGAAAAACAACACATGAATGAGGAAATGAAAGAGTTGAGGAAATAGAACAAGTAGCTCGGTGAAGACAATGATTTGGTAGACTAGTTCCAACTGCTATGACAGTTGTACGTCTGGTTGGAGCGGCTAGGTATTTAAACCTGAGGACACACAGTCCCGGACACACAGTCCTCACCGTATTCTCCTTGAGCTAAGGTCACACAGACCTCGCCCAATCACTCGTGGTAAGTCTTCACAGGTGACTTCCAAACCTTCACAGACTCGGTCACTCGGCGATCCACAATTCCTCTTGGATGCTCTAGACCATGATGCCTAACTGTCTGGAGGATGCATTGTCCTCAAAGGTAACAAGCGTCGGTTCCACACAGGAACAATCTCTTCAGTGATGCTCAATCACTTTGGGTTTGTAGGTGTTTGGGTTTTGGGTTTTTCCTCACTTGATGATTTTCGCTCAAAGTCCTCGGAGGATGGGATGCTCTAAATGACAAGTGTCAATCTATCTCTCGGAGCAGCCAACCAGCTAGTGGTTGTAGGGGCGGCTATTTATAGCCTAGGGAGCAGCCCGACATGATAAGACATAAATGCCCTTCAATGATATGACCGTTAGGTGGGTAGGATATTTGGACAGATGGCGCGTAGCACAGCAACGGTCAGAAATTTGAGCTCTCAAAATCCTCAGGGCTATCATGTTCCGCACTTGTAGGCAATCCGCACTAGCGAATTCCTAACTCCTCAGTCAGAACAAATTCCTCAGAGAACAGAAGAACTTCGTCTCTGTCACTGAAGAAATTGACTGAACTGTATGAGATTTCCAATGGCTTCACTCGAAAGGAATGGGTAGGTGTCGGATTTTTAGATGAGCATCACTTGGAAACTTTTCCTTTGTTTTACCTCGACCCCCTTTAACAGTACGGTGTTTCCTATGACTCAAGAAGAAGAAAATGAAACTACGAAAACAAAAGTCTTCACGCTTCATAATCCTCGCATGAATATCAAGTCTTCAGGGTCACACCAATTTCTTCACTTTCAAAGTCTTCAGTTGAAGACATTCATTTTTAGGGGTCGACTTTCATCGTAAATATCAAACTCCTCATAGACTTATAGACCTGTGTACACTCACAAATGCATTAGTCCCTTAACCTATAAGTCTTCAATACACCAAAATCACTAAGGGGCACTAGATGCACTTACAATCTCCCCCTTTTTGGTGATTGATGACAATATAGGTTAAGTTTTCAACGGGGATAAACATATGAAGTATAAATACTGATAATGAGGAATTTGATTGCAAGATATAGAAGAACTCTCCCTGAAGATGTGCACATTTGAGGAATTTGCTTTGAATAGCAAATGCACATTGTAGAGTAATATCATGGAGATCTCCTCCTATATCTTGTAATTCATACACGCATTTAACATATGATATGAAGAATTTGAAATGCATGATGAAATATGGTGTCTGACGAAATTTAGCATGCGTGCATTAAGGTAATTGAGGAAATAAGCATGTAGAAAGCAGTTCAAAAGTATCAGACCACCATAGGACTTAAGTTTAAAACTCATCAGAGCAAACACCTCAGAAAAGCAAGAGTTGTAACTTAACAGAAATATAGCCCATATATAAGACCCGCTTGAAGACTAACTCAAATTTCTCCCCCTTTGTCATCGAATGACCAAAAAGGGACAAAAAATGAGGACTAACGCCCCTGAAGAATATCATCATGATGTCGATGGAGGAGCGCCAACGTTGTTGGGGTCATCCATTGGAGTAGGGCCTGCCGTGGTGTCATTCAAGTCTTCAGTTTCATCCGTCTCGCGCGATGAAGAATATGAACTGGCGACGAGCTGAGGAACTTTGACCTTCTTGAACTTCTTTGAAGGTGGCTGAGACCAGTCAAAGTCCTGTTGGAATCCCATCTCCTTGAGTTCTTCAGCACTATAAAGATTAGACAGAATAGCCCAAGTGCAGTCAAAGACTTCATGCAAGTAGTAGTGATTCTTCTTCACGGTATTTTGAGTGACTGTCATGTTCTGAAGAATTGCACCAAACTGATGCTTGACCCACTTGTGATTTTGATCAACTTTCTGATGAAGACTAAGGAGAAGTTCACGATCAGTCATCACACGCAGAGCTGTGGCTTGAGGATTTTGTTCTGAAGCTTTGGCGGCAGAATCTTGTGTTGCAGAGTCATCATTGGTGGAATATGAAGTAGCTTTGCAAAACTGTCCATCCAATGGACGAGTACCTTCATCAATAACTACAGCCTTGCCCTTCTCGTCAACTGAGGAAATAGTCCGTTTGAGGACTTCAATAGGGGGCAAATAGCTGAGATGATTTTGAAAGTCAGCCTTATAATGAATTGAAGACCTTGATCTGATGAACCTCATGATCCAGGGAGCATAAGGCTTCAACTCAAAAGCTGACAGAGCAGCATTGGCCAAAGTCCTCATGAAGAAATCATGGTAGTTGATAGGTATACCATGAATGATATTGAACAGCAGATTCTTCATAATGCCAACAACCCCTTCATCATCAGAGTTGTGGCCCTTGATTGGACTAAGGGTTTTGGTCAATATGCGATAAACTGTCCTTGGCACATAGAGCAATTCCTTGACAAGGAATTTGGTCCTTGGAGCTTGGCCTGGCTTCAAAGGCTTCATCAGCACTTGCATCAGATGATCGGATAGTTTAGGTTCAACATAGAGAGGCCTTGCACCTTCAGTGGGAGGACTGACTGGGACGGCATGAAGCAATTCAGAGGCCGGTGCTTTGAAATGAGTATTATCGGTCATCCAGTCCAATACCCATGAATTGACATCATCAACATTTCCAGTAATGTGCAGCGTGGCGAAGAATTGAAGAATGAGTTCTTCATTCCAATCGCAGATGTTGGTGCAGAAGTTGAGTAACCCAGCATCATGAAGAACACTGAGGACTGGGGTGAAGCAGTGTAGCGATTCCATATCCACATGAGGAATTTGCTCATGTTCAAAGATCTTGTCCTTATCAAACAACAATGAGGAATAGAAGTTCATCTGGCTAGCAGTCCATAAGCGCTTGCGGCGAAGTCGAGCAGAGTCATAGGGATTGTAGTCAGTGATGTGCTCATTGAAGAAATCTTCAGCATTGAACTTCTGCTTCTTGGAGTGAGGGTTCTGTGGCTTGGGCTGAAGATTAACAGTTGAAGTCTTCACAGCCTCTTGAGGTATAGCCACTGGAGCCACAGGCTGAGGAATTTTAGGAGCAAAGGCATCAGCAGCAGCCTTGGCCTCCATTTCTTCAGAAACATGGACATCAGCACTAGTGGCTGGAACTTCTTCAGGAATAGAATGAAGTGAAGCTTGACGTTCATCAGAGCCCGTATGAATTTCTTCAGTTGGCACAGGGGACTGAGGAACTTGTTGCAGTGGAGTCATCAGTGGTGAATTGGGGTGATGACTTTCCCAGTAGTCATCATTCAGAATTGGTGTAGTACACCCAATGTCCACATCTTCATCTTCATCATCAATTTCCTCAACGCCTGCCTCTTCAGCTGTGAACTGAGGCATGGGTGATGATATCAGCGGAGTTGAAGTGATATTGTCCACATCAATTTCTTCATCTAACTGTTTTGTCGAAGCGGCAGAAGGATCTTCTTCATCAGATTCACTTGGAATTGCATATTCCTCACCAAAGGGAATAATCTCCTTTGATGGCATGCTTGATATTGGAACAACATCTATAGGATTTGCATAAGAGCTTGTCAAAGTCTTCACTTTCTTGGGAGCTGAACACTCTGAGGAGGCAGATGCTTTCCTTTTCTTCACAGTTGCACGCTCCGCAGCTTTGGTTTTCTTCGCTTCAGATGCAGAAGGAAGGTTGATACTTTTCATCTGTGATGACTTTGTAGGAGGAGCAGATGAAATTGGTTCAGTTACTTCAGGCACAACATTGGAGGTTGCCCTGGCATTTTCTTCAGAGACTGGAATTTCTTCATCAGCCCTGGTGCTTTCATTTTCTTCGACAGTCTGATTTTCATCAGCTGTGCTTGCATGTTCTTTAGTAGACTGAGCAGATGTTTCAGTTTGAGGAAATTTGGGTTGCGATGAAGTAGCAACATTTGGAGTGAATCCCTTTGCCATTTTGATGAATCTGACTTTGGCACCTAGCCAATCTGCACGATAAGCATCAAATTCATCACTGAGTGCTTTGATCTCAGCCTGCATAGTCACAAGTTCTTCAGGAGACATATTCACAACATGCTTCTTCAGAAAGCGCTCCTTCTTGTATTGAGCTTTCTTGACTTGCTTGGCCTTCTCAAATTTCCATTTTTCTTAGGCTATGAAGGCCGTCAACATGTGGCTCTGGCCAGGAGTGAGGTTCAATTCAGGCAAAGGAGTATTTGGATCCTTGTGCCATAGATCGATGAAATCAAGGATCTTCCTTGGATCCAGCATGAGGGGCACAGCACTGCCTTTGGCACTAGCGGCCCTTTGTTGTCAATCTCTGATGATCTCAGCTAATTCTTCATCATCAGCTTCGTCTTCGCTTGACGGAACCTGAAAGGCGACCTGCTTCTTGTGAGGACTTGGCCTTGTGCCTCGTCCAGCAGTGGCCTTTTTCTTCAGCAAGGTTGGAGCTGTTGAAGACTGAGGTGGAGCTGAGGAACTTGCAGAGACTCCTGAAGCAATTGAGATTCCAGTAGTCCTTTGGCATGTGGCAAGATGCACAGGTGCTGAGGACTTTATCAGGAGCAGCTGAGGATTTTGCAACTGAGGGAGTTGGAGCTGCTTTTGAAGAAGTTGCTTGAGGATCAGACCGTGAGGGCTTTGAAGAACCTAGCCATGAGGGGATTGCAGCTGTGGATCTTATCTTGACAGCTAGTTTCTTTGTCATAGCCTTCTTAGGCTTGCTAGCAGAGGCCTCAGCAGCGGCCGTAGCTGAGTCTTCGTTGAATTTCTACACTGCCTCTTTAGCCATTTTGGCCAGCTTGGCTTGACGCTTAGCCCACTCCTGAGGAAATTCCTCACCTCTTCTGATGCTTGTGGGATCAGCTTCTTGGCCTGGAGCCAATGGAGGTCTTGAACATGGAGGGTTGACAGCGAATTTCTTCATGTACTTTGGAGTCACATATCGATACTCCCTCCATTCTCTGGCCCGTCTCCTCTCAATCTTCTGAATGCGCACTTTGCGCTGATTTTTGTTCTCCTTGCCATGAGTTGCTTCATCAGGAGTACAATATTCATCATAGATGTCATCAGGGATCTCAAAAGCAGTATTTGTTTCTGGCCTCTTTCCTCCCTTCTGAGGTCTTTTACCATCAGCCATTTTCTTCACTTGAGGATTTTGAACAATGGATGTTTCTGAGGAAGTGTGCAACTTATCTTCGAGAAATGCTGCAAATGAGTTAAGTTGATGAGAACCTAGTGATTCAGCAGCAGACATGTGTACCTGTGAACAGAATATAGGTGCGAAGAATTTGGAGAGGTCATATGCGTTCTCAGAAGTTTTTCAAAAGTATCAAGTTTGAGGAATTTGACCAGGGGTGTCTTGAAGAATTTCACTAAGCATTCTTTGACTTAGGTTCCAGAGTTGTATAGATTGAAAATCCACACAATTGTGGAATCTTGAAGAAAAACGTTGCTTAGAGAAACAGATCAAGAACAGAAGCAAGTTGGTGTTTAAGAACATGAAAGTTGAAGAATAAACACCTTTTGAAGATTTTGTGGAAATCATCAGAATCAACAAGGGTAGTAAAAATAGATTTTATTTACCCTTGACGAAGAGCATGACGAATTGAGAGTAGCAGTGGAGAAGCTCATCCGTTCAGATCTTCCACGCCCTAACTTGGCGATGCAAAACAGCTACGGCGGCGACGGAGTGAAGATTTCCGCGGCCGGCGTGAGTACTACGGCGACGAGGTCGAGGCAGTGAAGCTCTTCCTCACCGGCAATGATGGAGTGTAGCGGGGGCGCTTGGTCTGAGAGCTCGAGCGGGGTAAATGAGATCTGAGGAGGGCGAGGGGTATTTATAGCCGAGGTGAAAAACCGCTCGTCCGAAGAAAATGGACGAACATGCCCCTGACCCTTCTCATCCTAACGACATGTGTCACCCACGTACTGTGAAGTGTAGATCGTGTTTGATCGTGGGTGAATAGATAAATCTTATCGAGGGATATGGAACGGGTTGAACGGCAAAAGCCAAAAATTCAGATAAGGAAATTTTAATGTTTCGTTCGCGAATTCTTCAGCTGTCAAGGACACAGTGAAGACTTTGAACGGGTTTCAAATAGAACGCACATGAAGAATTTGTGAACAGACTGGATTGAGTTTAGCATAGAGGGGGAACGGGTCCGATCACATTCACTTAGAAGAAAATCAACTTGAAGAATTAGCAATAAGTGAATGCTGTAGAGGACTAAAAACTCATATATATATATATATAGTCAATGAAGAACACAGTCGGAAAGAGTGAAGACTTTGCAAAGTTGAAGAATTTGAACAACTGAAGAATTTCAATCAGAAGAAAAACTCAAATTGAAGATTTTCAACTTTTGTTGGTGGCGTGACCCACCGTGTAAGAATGGTGATTTCAGATGCCGCGTACAATTGTCGTAGGGCTCTGAGAATCAAATTCTTCGTTAATTTCTTCACACTTAGAGGGTTAGTCTTCATTGATTGAAGAAAAACATTTCTTTGTGTGTTGCACATCTAAGTCATCAATTTTGCATAAGTGTTAGGATGTGTGTCCTTTTCAAAGAACATTCGAAGATTCTAAGATATTTAGCTCACACCGCAACTTGCTAAATCTCTTCTCATCCAAGGGCTTTGTGAAGATATCGGCTAGCTGTTCTTCAGTCTTCACGTGCTCGATTGAGATGTCGCCCTTCAACACATGATCACGAAGAAAGTGATGACGAATCTGGATGTGCTTTGTCTTTGAGTGCTGAACTGGGTTATGAGCAATTTTGATGGCACTCTCGTTGTCGCAGTAGAGTGGCACATTCTTCACATTGATGCCGTAGTCCTTGAGGGTTTGCTTCATCCATAGCAATTGAGCACAGCAAGAACCAGCAGCAATATACTCAGCTTCGGCAGTAGAGAGTGATACGCAGTTCTGCTTCTTCGAGGACCAACATACTAAGGATCGTCCGAGGAAATGGCATGTGCCTAATGTTGACTTGCGGTCCACACGATCACCAGCATAGTCAGAGTCAGAATATCCAATGAGATCAAAAGCCGAGCCCTTGGGATACCATAATCCAAGTGTTGGAGTGTGAGCTAGATATCGAAGAATATGCTTCACAGCCTTATGGTGTGATTCCTTCGATGTAGCTTGAAAACGGGCACACATACAAACACTAAGCATAATATCTGGCCTAGATGCACATAGATACAGTAAAGAGCCAATCATGGAGCGGTATACCTTTTGATCAAAGTCTATACCATTTTCATCAGTGCATAGATGGCCATTTGTGGGCATAGGGATTTTGACGCCTTTGCATTCTTGCATACCGAATTTCCTCAGAACGTCCTTGAGGTATTTTTCTTGAGAAATGAAGATGCCATTGCGCTGTTGACGAATTTGAAGACCTAAGAAGAATTTCAGTTCTCCCATCATGGACATTTGATATTCCTCACTCATCATATAAGCAAATTCGTCACTGTAACGTTGGTTAGTACAGCCAAAGATAATATCATCAACATATATTTGGCACACGAATAATTCATCATCATAGGTTTTGGTGAAAAGAGTTGGGTCGAGTGAACCGGGTTTGAAGCCTTTCTTCATGAGGAATTCCTTCAAAGTATCATACCACGCCTGAGGGGCCTGCTTGAGGCCATAGAGGGCCTTATTGAGTCTGAAGACTTTGTCAGGATGGTTAGGATCTTCAAAACCTAGGGGTTGAGCAACATATACTTCCTCCTCAGGCTTACCATTGAGGAATGCACTTTTCATATCCATTTGATATAAGATGATATTATGATGGTTAGCATAAGCAAGCAATATGTGAATAGCCTCAAGTCTAGCAACAGGTGCAAATGTTTCATCGAAATCAATTCCTTCAACCTGTGTGTAGCCTTGAGCTACAAGACGAGCCTTGTTCCTCACCACTAGGCCATTTTCATCTTGTTTGTTGCGGTAGATCCATTTGGTGCCGATGATATTGTGCTTGCGTGGGTCTGGTCGCTTGACAAGCTCCCACACATTGTTCAGCTCGAATTGATGTAATTCCTCTTGCATCGCTTGAATCCATTCAGGCTCCAGAAATGCCTCATCAACTTTGGTGGGCTTTCATTTGCAATGCGAGGATGAGCAGGTTGGCGACTTTGATTTGGCTCAGCATTTTCTTCAGAGCCATTTTCTTCAAATGCACCAGCATGATTTTCTTCATGATCTGGAATGACTTCTTCAGCAGATTCTTCAGTAGGTATGACATCCTTAGTAGCTTTTAGCTTGATGGATTCCTCAGGATACATTTCATCTAGCACAGAAGGTAGGTGCTCTCTTTGCGAGCCATTAGTTTCATCGAACCACACATCTACAGTTTCAACAACCTTGTTGTGATAGGTGTTGAAGACCCTGTAGGTGTGCGAGTCCTTTCCCTAACCAAGCATAAAACCTTCATGTGCTTTCGGTGCAAATTTAGAAATGTGATGGGGATCTCTAATCCAACAATTAGCACCGAAGACTTTGAAATAACTCACATTGGGTTTCTTGTCAGTGAGGAGTTCATATGAGGTCTTCTTGAAGAATTTGTGAAGATATACCCTGTTGATAATGTGGCATGCAGTATCAATTGCCTCAGGCCAGAAGTGACGAGGTGTCTTGTATTCATCAAGCATAGTGCGAGCCATCTCAATAAGAGTCCTGTTCTTGCGCTCTACGATGACATTCTGCTGAGGAGTGTATGGGGCAGATAACTCATGAGTAATACCAAGTTCATCGAGATAGTCATCAAGACCGGTATTCTTGAACTCTGTCCCATTGTCACTACGTATATGCTTGATCTTCACACCGAAATTCGTTAAAGCCCTTGAAGAAAATCGTCTGAAGACTTCCTGCACTTCAGTTTTGTAAGTAATGACATGCACCCATGTGTAACAAGAATAATCATCAACAATGACAAAGCCATATAGAGATGCTGCATTTGTTAGTGTGGCATAATGAGTAGGACCAAAGAGATCCATATGAAGCAATTCAAAAGGACGAGAGGTGGTCATGATAGTCTTCGAGGGGTGCTTGGCTCTGGTCATCTTTCCAGCCTCACAAGCCCCACAAAGATGATCTTTGAGGAATTTGACACCCTCAATGCCAATGACGTGCTTCTTCTTCACGAGCATGTGTAAGTTCCTCATGCCAGCATGACCTAGTCGTCGATGCCATAGCCAGCCTTCTCAAGCTTTTGCAAGTAGACAAGTGGTAGGCTGTGGTCCTGCAGAGAAATCAACAATATACAAGTCTCCTCTCCTAAAGCCTTCGAAGACTTTGGAATTGTCAGATTCCATGAGCACTAAGCAATGATATTTGCCAAAGACAACAACCATATCAAGATCACAAAGCATTGAGACAGACATGAGGTTGAATCCGAGGGACTCGACAAGCATGACTTTGTCCATGTGTCGATCCTTTGAGATTGCAACCCTACCTAGACCCAATACCTTGCTTTTGCCTTTGTCTGCGTAGGTGATATGCTTCAAATGTGATGGAGATAAAGGAGTGTTCATCAGTAAGCTCTTGTCACCAGTCATGTGATTAGTACATCCACTGTCGAGGACCTACTCAGTAGCTTTGGGTAAATCATCCTACAGATGAATTAGTGCATCTTACAAACACATATCTTCAGAGTGAAGAATATGACATCAATTTCATCAGACAGAAATTCATCAGTTAATGCAACATATGTATATATAGCAGTATGAGGACGTGAGAAATGAATGATTCATTTCTTCATGATTAGCTTGCGTCCTTTCAAGCATTTCAGGTCTCCAGAAAATTCTTCAGACGATTTAGTTCGTTTGGAGACCTGACCCTACATAAGAGGTTAGTTCTTTTTCTTCACCACCCACATCTGGAGGGGTGGCAAAGAGTTCATCATGCTGCGAGCTCCATAAGAGAAAGGTGGCATTGAAGCCAAAGCGCTTCGTTTCACAGGAGAGGGATTAGTATAGGCATATGAGTAAGCAGAGAAATTCTTCGAGGACTTATGAACATAATGATTTGAAGAATAATGCACATAATCAGAACTCTTAGATTTTCCTTGCGAAACAGAAGCGTTAGCATGATGATGATCATATGAGGACTTGGATCCACGTGAGGAATTTGATCCATAAGAGGACTTGGATCCATATGAAGAATTTGATCTGAGGTTCTTATTCTCCACAGGTGGTGTCATGAGGACATTCACCTGAAGACTTTCAAGGCACCTTTTGGGAACCCAGATTTTCTTCATAGGGGGACCATTCCTGCAGTTAGTTCCAACATATCTAGCAAATACTTCACCATTCTGATTTTTGAACAGTTTATAGTTGGAGTCAAATGACTCATCAGATGAATGTGAGAATTCACAAGTAAAGCCAGATAGAGTGGATGGATCTACGGGAGGTCCCTTCACAGCAACCCATGAGGTTTTGGGATACTGCTCAGGTTTCTAGTAGGATCCATCAGCATTGAGTTTCCTCTCAAAGGCAATACCCTCTTTCCTAGGGTTCCTGTTCAAGATCTGCTTTTTGAGCACATCACAAAGAGTCTGATGCCCTTTGAGGCTTTTGTACATTCCTGTCACATACAATTCCTTCAACCCTGCATTTTCGTCAGTGATACTAGTGGTATCCTCAGATGAGGAATTTGTGACCACCGAGGTAGTTGAAGAATTTGCAGCAATAGAAGCATTTGAACTTTTAGGTGAAGAATTAGCAGTTTCACGTTCAATGCATTTCAAGCATGGTGGAATAAATTCTTCCTGAGCGGAACGGATCTGTTGAGCAAGTAATGAATCATTTTCCTTCTGAAGATCTTCATGACTCACCCTTAGCTTCTCAAGATCTTGCTTTCTTTGAAGAGATTCATAAGAAAGCTTCTCATGATCGGCTAAGAGAGTTTCATGACGACCTTGAAGGTTGTCAAACTTAGACTGTAGTTGCTGAAGATTATCAGTCAGTGTTTGAGTTCGATCCATTTCCTCACCTAACAGGTCATCGCTTTTGTCTAGCATATTTTGAATCTTTTCCAAAGCCTTTTGTTGTTTAACAGCAATATTAGCAAGTTTGGAATAGCTGGGTTTGAGGTTATCATCAGATTCATCCTCACTTGATTCAGAGGAGGGATATTTGAATACCTTAGCACCTTTTGCCATGAACCAATAGGTGGGAGCATAGTCATCGTTGCCGTCATCAGCAGTGTTGGGGAAGCCATTTTCCTCAGTGTTGAAGATGGACTTGCTGACGTAAGCAGTAGCAAGGGCTAGGCTCGCCACACCAGAGTCTGACTCCTCAGATGCCTCCTCTTCCTCATGTTCCTCAGATTCAGCTTCAGCTTCAGAGTCCATTTCCTTGCCAATGAATGCCCGAGCCTTCTTGGAACTGCTCTTCTTGTGAGATGAAGACTTTGAAGATTTTGATGATGTGGACTTTGAAGATTTCTTCTTCTTCTTAGAGTCATCTGAACTATCATCCTTGTATTTCTTCTTCTTTGATTCCTTTGCCCACTGAGCACAATCAGTTATGTACTGACCAGGTTTCTTGCATTTGTGGCAAGTCCTCTTTTTGTAATCATGGGATGAGGAATCTAATCTTGTGTCATCACCTTTTGAAGATTTTACAAAGCGACCACGCCTTGAGAACTTCTGTAATTTCTTCACGAGCATTGCTAGCTCCTGGCTTAGTTCTTCAGGGTCACCAAGGCTGCTATCAGAATCTTCTCCTTCAGATGAGGAAACTGCCTTAGCCTTCAGTGCGCGTGATCTTCCATAGCTTGGCCCATAGAGATCTCTCTTTTCAGTTTGTTGGAATTCATGAGTATTTAGCCTCTCAAGAATGTCAGCGGGATCAAGTGACTTGTAGTCTCCACGTTCTTGAATCATCAGTGCCAGTGTATCGAATGAAGAATCGAGTGACCTCAGCAATTTATTCACCACCTCATGGTCGGTGATGTCAGTGGCACCCAGTGCTTGAAGCTCGTTTGAAATGTCAGTCAGGCGATCAAAGGTTTGCTGAACGTTTTCATTGTCGAGTCTTTTGAAGGGGTTGAAGAGATTGCGAAGAACGTCAACTCGAGAGTCACGTTGAGTTGAGACTCCTTTGTTGACCTTGGACAGCCTATCCCAGATAAGCTTTGCAGACTCCAAAGCACTCACTCTGCCGTACTGTCCTTTGCTCAGATGGCCACATATGATATTCTTCGCTTGAGAGTCGAGTTGCTTCAATCTCTTCACATCAGCAGCGTTCACGGAAGGAGTGACAGAGGGAACTCCATTTTCCACAACGTACCAGAGATCATTGTCAATTGCCTCAAGATGCATGCGCATCTTATTCTTCCAGTAGGGGTAGTCCGTCCCATCAAAGGTAGGACACCCAGCCGAGACCTTGATCATGCATGCAGTCGACATAACTAAAACTCCAGGTGGTTAAACCAAAATCACACAGAGCAAGGGAGTACCTTGCTCTGATACCAATTGAAAGTGCGTTATATCGACTAGAGGGGGGGTGAATAGGCGATTTTTACAAATTCGTCACTGAGGAATTTCACGGTGAGGAAATTCCTAAGTAACGAACTACTTAGCAGCGGAATAAGTACTCAGATGCAAACATAACTTGGCATAAGAACAGTCATCATGATGAAATGAAATAGGCACAGAGTACAGGTAGCATGAAACACAGGATAAGCAGGCTGAAGACTATGTGACTGAAGAAATAGGATTGAGGAAATTGAGAAAGTCTTCAGTCAAAGTCCTCACACAGTAAAAATCAAGAAAAACAACACATGAATGAGGAAATGAAAGAGTTGAGGAAATAGAACAAGTAGCTCGGTGAAGACAATGATTTGGTAGACCAGTTCCAACTGCTGTGACAGTTGTACGTCTGGTTGGAGCGGCTAGGTATTTAAACCTGAGGACACACAGTCCTCACCGTATTCTCCTTGAGCTAAGGTCACACAGACCTCGCCCAATCACTCGTGGTAAGTCTTCACAGGTGACTTCCAAACCTTCACAGACTCGGTCACTCGGCGATCCACAATTCCTCTTGGATGCTCTAGACCATGACGCCTAACCGTCTGGAGGATGCATAGTCCTCAAAGGTAACAAGCGTCGGTTCCACACATGAACAATCTCTTCAGTGATGCTCAATCACTTTGGGTTTGTAGGTGTTTGGGTTTTGGGTTTTTCCTCACTTGATGATTTTTGCTCAAAGTCCTCGGAGGATGGGATGCTCTAAATGACAATTGTCAATCTATCTCTCGGAGCAGCCAACCAGCTAGTGGTTGTAGGCGGCAGCTATTTATAGCCTAGGGAGCAGCACGACATGATAAGACATAAATGCCCTTCAATGATATGACCGTTAGGTGGGTAGGATATTTGGACAGCTGGCGCGTAGCACAGCAACGGTCGGAAATTTGAGCTCTCAAATTCCTCAGGGCTATCATGTTCCTCACTTGTAGGCAATCTGCACTGGTGAATTCCTAACTCCTCAGTCAGAACAAATTCCTCAGAGAACAGAAGAACTTCGTCTCTGTCACTGAAGAAATTGACTGAACTGTATGAGATTTCCAATGGCTTTACTCGAAAGGATTGGGTAGGTGTAGGATTTTGAGATGAGCATCACTTGGAAACTTTTCCTTAGTTTTACCTCGACCCCCTTAAATAGTACGGTGTTTCCTATGACTCAAGAAGAAGAAAATGAAACTATGAAAACAAAAGTCTTCACGATTCATAATCCTCGCATGAATATCAAGTCTTCAGGGTCACACCAATTTCTTCACTTTCAAAGTCTTCAAGAAAACCAAAGTCTTCAGTTGAAGACATTCATTTTTAGGGGTCGACTTTCATCATAAATATCAAACTCCTCATAGACTTATAGACCTGTGTACACTCACAAATGAATTAGTCCCTTAACCTATAAGTCTTCAATATACCAAAATCACTAAGGGGCACTAGATGCACTTACAACTCCAAGAATGATCTACACCGACTCATCTACTTCCGCTGCACTCTCGTAGTCGGTAACGATCATTGATCCAAACCTCTTATGCATCTTCATATTGTTCCTGGGTGATCGTAGGGCGAATTTTTTTGGTTTCTACTACGTTTCCCAATAGTGGCATCATGATAGGTTCTATGAGTAGATGCAGGTTGAAATCTAGATCACATGTGGATGTGAGTGTGATGTTCTTGCTATGCTTCCCTTGAGTGTTGCTTTGGTTCAATTCATTGAGGACCCTGACGAGGAGAATTTGTACCAAGCGCGGGACAAGGAGCTATAATTTCGTGCCACGGCAGAATTTCAGATTTTGGTGCCACGACAACATTTTCTGAAACGGCTGCCACGACAACGTATTCAAAGATTGCCGCCATGACAACATTTTTGAAACGGTTGCCACGGCAACGAAATATTGGTTATCATGTCACTTCAACTGAAGATTGAAGACGATCACGGAGAACTCCCGGCGTCTAGGGCTATACCATATCATGCTATTATGAATTGCCTGAGATGTTTATCCCTTTGTTGTTTGCACCCTTTGATTGTGCAGTAGTCAATTATTAGGGTGATCTCTCACAGTAAATATCAAGTTAAAAGGTGCTCTTCCCAGTGTTGCAACCGTCTATAACACGTAGCGTTCCGGAGTCCGTCATGTCCACATGAGTACAAACGGAACATGAGGTGTAAGACGGGGATGGTCAGACCATGGATGCAGATGGCACTCGGTTGTCTTGAAGTTCTAGCAGAGTTGTTCTGAGCTCGGAGCACAAAGCATCAAAAGATGAACAAGAGTCATATGGATATATGGTCGGCAAAAGTTTGCCCATCGGTCAAAATTCTCGTCATCAGTGATGTCCACATTAATGGCTGAGAACTAGACTTGGATCTTGAATCACTCCCTATTAATTATGAGAGATTGTGATTTGAGTGGGAGTGCACTTTAAATTAAAACTTGTTTAAACACTAGTGCCTCATTAATTATGAATTGAGTCTAAAGTGAATCTTGTGTTTATTGTTGTAGATCAATGGCTTGCAATAGTTTCAATTTAGCACCACCGTTTGAGAAACAAAAGTTGGCTGAGAATGGTGGGAACTATGAGGATTGGATCCACACTCTGAGATGTGTTCTTAGGAGTGCAAAGAAAGAATATGTGCTGGATCAACCACTTGGTGACTGCCTGGCGTCTGGAGCGTCGCAAGATGTCATCAACGTATTTTTATCTTGTAAGAACGATTTCAGTGTTGTCAAGAGCATTATGTAAGCTTGCATGGGCACTGTGTTACAGAAACATTTTGAACAATCTAGTACTATCAAAATTGTCGAGACACTGGAAGTTATGTACCACAAAGAACCAACTGAAATTCATGAAACTGAAGCAATGGAAGAATGCAAGATAACTGAAGGTGTTAAGCAAGGTGCTAGGCTTGCAGACTATTATGATAGTATAACTGCAATGGGAATTGATTTTTCCCAAGACACCATAAAATGACTTACTCCTCACTTTGCTTTATGAAACAATGGTCAAAACCAATGAGATTGGGTTGCAGAACCAACAAAAGTTATTGGTGAGCAAAACAGAAAGTTTCAAGAAGAAATGCAACACCATGAGGAACGTGGGTGAAGCATCGCATGAGACTATATGTTTCTACTGCAAACAAAGAGGACACTGGAAAATAAATTGCTTGAAGTATCTGGCAGATAAGAAGAACTCATCTTCTGGTAAAGGTATAAAAGTTATACAAGTTAATGTTATTGATATTCTACTTGCTGAAAATTCCAAGTCATGGGTATTTTGATACCGGATTTGTTGCTCGCATTTGCAAGGGACTACGGAAAATTTACAAGCTGAGTAGAAATGAGGTCGTGATGCGTGTCGGGAATGGTGATGGGATTGCCGCTCAAGCCGTCGGTGTCATATCTTTGAGCTTACCTTCAGGATTTGTTTTAGAACTGAATAATTGTTACTTCATTCCAAAGTTATGTAAAAACATTATCTCTGGATCATGTTTGATAAGTGACGGATATTCTTATAAATCAGAAAACAATGGTTCTTCAATATATTATAAGGATATATTTTATGGATTTGCACCCATTGTTGGTGGTTTATTCATAAAGGATCTTGAACGTGAGAAGGATGTCTTTAACATTAATGTTAAACATCTTAAGAAGACTGATAACACCACTTACATGTGGCACCGTCGTGTTGGTCATATCGAAAAGAAACGCACGCAGAAACTTCATAAAGATGGAGTATTAACATCGTTCGATTTTCAATCATTCGGTACATGTGTGAAGCTTGTCTGATGGGTAAAATGACAGAAAAGCTGAAACTTTTGCTCCATATATATGTCGTGAGTGTCAGCAATCATAGAAGACTAAATGATAGTTGAGTATGTGGACTTGCTAAACAAGAGCTCCTACATGAGACTCTTCCTAAAATTATGATGAATTGTAATTGCCTTGTTGACTGAGAACATACTTTGTTAGTTTTCAAGAATGTTTATGCCTTATACTTTGTTGTTGTGATGAATTGTTACTTGGCTATGAAAAGTTCTATGATAATGTATATTGCTGCTATAATAATGATCATGATGCTACTATGTCCATATTTTGTTTTTATCGACACCTCTCTTTCTAAACATGTGGTCATGATTATCGATATCGGCTTGGCTTGAGGACAAGCAAGGTCTATGCTTGGGGGAGTTGATACATCTATTTTGCATCATGTTTTTTTACTATTATTTATAATGTTTTTGATCAATATAGTACTTTGTGGTGCCATTCTAATGCCTTTTCTCTCTTAATTTGCAAGATTTATATGAAGAGGGAGATTGCCGGCAGCTGGAATTCTGGACCTGGAAAAGCCATGTCAGAGATACCTATTCTACACATATCCAAATGAGCTGAAATTCATGGAGAATTATTTTGGAATAAATAAAAATTATTGGTGAAAAGAAATACCAGAGGGGGCCACCCAGGTGCCCACGAGGCACCAGGTGGGCACGCCTTGGTGGCTCATGGGGCCCCTGGCCAGCCTCCGGTGCCCATCGTCTGGTATATAAGCCCATTTGCCCTAGGAAAGATAAGGAGAGGACTTTCGGATGAAGCACCACCATCTCGAGTTCGAACCTGGGCAGGAGCACTTTTGCTCACTGGCGGAGCGATTCCACAGGGGATACTTCCCTTCGGGAGTGGGAAATTGAAGACATATTCATCACCAACAACCCTCTCATCATGGGAGGACCAATATTCATCAATATCTTCACCAGCACCATCCCATCTCAAACCCTAGTGCATCTCTTTTATTCAATCTTTGTATCAAAACCTCAGATTGGTACCTATGGGTTGCTAGTAGTGTTGATTACATCCTATAGTTGATGCTAGTTGGTTTATTTGGTGGAAGATTAAATGTTAGAATCCTTGATGCTATTTCATTCCCCTCTGATCTTGAGGATGAACATGATTTTTGAGTAGTTACTTTTGTTCTTGAGGACATGGGAGAAGTTTTGTCATAAGTAATCATGTGAATTTGGTATTCGTTCGGTATTTTGATGATATGCATGTTGTTGTTTCCCTTAGTGGTGTTATGTGAACGTCGACTACATGACAATTCAACATCATTGGGCCTAAGAGGAATGCATTGTGGAGTTGTAATTAGATGATGGGTTGCTAGAGTGACGGAAGCTTCAACTCTAGCTAGTTTATGCGCTATTCCGTAAGGGGCTGATTTGGATCCATATGTTTAATGCTATGGTTAGATTTATCTTAATTCTTCTTTCGTAGTTGCGGATGCTTGCGAGAGGGGTTAATCATAAGTGGGAGACTTGTTCAAGTAAGAACAGAACCCAAGCACCAGTCCACCCACATTTCAAATTATCAAAGTAACGAACGCGAATCAAACAAACATGATGAAATTGACTAGATGAAATTCCCGTGTGTCCTCAAGAACGCTTTGCTTATTATAAGAGACAGTTCCGGCCTATCCTTTTCTACAAAAAGGAATGGGCTACCTTGCTACACTTTTGTTACCGTGACTACTTATTGCTCGTTACAAATTATCTTGCTATCAAACTACTTGTTACCGATAATTTTAGTGCTTGCAGAAAATACCTTGCTGGAAACCACTTGTCATTTCCTTCTGCTCCTCGTTGGGTTTGACACTCTTACTTATCAAAAGGACTATGATTGATCCCCTATACTTGGGGGTCATCAGAAGGGTACTCACACAAACAAATATAAACGGTACCTGCACAAACACAATACTAATAGTTTCACCCAACTCGAGCAAGTGTGTTGTCAATCCCCTTGTATCCGTTAATTGCAAGGATTAATTCTAGTAATGATAGATAGATAAATTGCAAACAAAATAAAAGATAATAAATTGTAGTAAGGTATTTAGGGTTTTAGTAATATGAAGTGAATGGACCCCAGGGCCATAACTTTCACCAATGCATCTCTCTCATGAGCATAGTAATGTTGATAAAATTACTGTTGGGCAACTAATAGAAATTACATAATTATGACAATATTCATGGCATGATCAATACATAGGAATTACGTATGTGACAAGTAGATCGAAACGATTCTGCATCTATTACTATTACTCCACCACTGGACCGCTACGCAGCATGCGTCTTAAGGTATTAAGTTCATAACAAACAGTGTAATTCTTGGAGTATGATGACATAATGTAGACAAAGTAAGACCAAATAATATGTTCAAACCCCATTGTTTTACCCTTAGTAGAAACTACAAATACGTGCATCACTACTCCTCTTGTCACAGAGTGAAGACACCACAAGACTGAACCTACTACCATGCACCTCCCCCACTGAAGATAAATCAATCTAGTTGGCCAAACTAAACGGATAGAATAGAGAGAAATACATTGCTATAATAAAGTTCAGAAAAAGACTCAATTAATTTCAATGAATAATTTGATCATAAACCCACAATTCGTTGGATCCGAACAAATGCACCGCAAAAGGATTACATCGAATCTATCTCCGAAGAGAACATTGTATTGAAGATCAGAGAGGGAGAGAGAGAGAGAGCATCTAGCCACTGCTATGGACTTGTAGGTCCTGTGGGAACTACTCACGCATCATCATGGAGGAAGCAAGGTTGATGAAGATGTCCTCCGTGATCGATTCCCCCTCCGACGGAGGCCTTCTTGATAAGCCACAAGTATAGGGGATCGCAACAGTTTTTGAGGGTAGAGTATTCAACCCAAATTTGTTGATTCGACACAAGGGAGCCAGAGAATATTCGTGAGTATTAGCAGTTGAGTTGTCAATTCAACCACACCTGGAGAACTAAATATCTGCAGCAGAGTGATCAGTAGCATAGGAGTATGATAGTTTGATAGTAGTGATAGCAGTAACAATAGTAATAGTAGCAGTTTTGTAGCGATTGGAAAAGTAACAACGAAAGTAACTTAGCAAAGATCAATATGCAAAAAAGTGTAGGCATTGGATCATTGTTGGATGACATTCATAATGTAATATTCACAACCTAGAGCGACACATAACTAGCTCCAATTCATCAATGTAATGTAGGCACGTATTCCGTATATAGTCATACGTGTTTATGATAAGAACTTGCATGATACCTTTTGTCCTATCCACCCATGGCAACGGCGTCCATAAGGAAACTAAGGGATATTAAGGCCTCCTTTTAATAGAGAGCCGGAACAAAGCATTAACACAGTGAATACATGAACTCCTCAAACTACGGTAATCACCGGAAAGAATCCCAACTATTGTCACTTTGGGGAATGTGGATCATAACACGTAATAGGTGCGTATAACTTGCAAGATAGGATCAAGAACTCAAATATATTCATGAAAATATAAAGGGTTCAGATCTGAAATCATGGCACTCGGGCCCTAGTGACAAGCATTAAGCATAGCAAAGTCATAGCAACATCAATCTCAGAACATAGTGAATACTAGGGATCAAGCCCTAACAAATTGACTCGATTACATGACAAATCTCATCCAACCCCATCACCATCCAGCAAGCATACGAATGAATTACTCACTCCTGGTTGCGAGCATAATGAAATTGGTGATGAAGAAGAGTTGTTGATGATGATGGCGATGAATCCCCCTCTCCGGAGCCCTGAACGGACTCCAGATCTAGCCTCCTGATGAAGAATAGGAGGTGGCGGCAGCTCCGTATCGTAAAACGCGATGAAACTTCTTCTATTATTTTTTGAGTAAATTCCACAAAACCACCACTTTGAAGGCTTGGTTTGCAGAAAACACTACGCTACATTTTTTTGGCAGAAAACACCACCTCTAAGGTAATTGTTTTTGCAAAAATCACTAATCGGCGGATTAGAGTGTTTTAAGTATGTTTATGACAGGTGGGTCCAGATTTTGCAGACATGGCGTAACGGCTTTGCCGAAACAGTGTTAGATGAGGGATTTTACAAGGAGGCCCTTACATCAAAATCAAAAAAGCAATCGGCTCCATGGACGAGCTCTTCTTCTCGGCCGGCGTAGCCGTGCCGGTGATGCGTCCCCAGCGAAAAGCTCCTCTTCGCGGGCAGCGTGGCCGTGCCGGCGATGCAGCCTCAACGAAGAGCTCTTCTCGGTGGGCAGAGTTGGTCGTCGCGGGCGACATGGCCGCCGCAGCCGAGGAGCTCTTCTTCGCGGGCAGAGATGGTCATCACGGGTGGTGTGGCCACGCCAGCGAGGTGATGGCGTCCGACTTCGAGGGCGGCATGGATAGCGACGAGCTCTTCTTCGTGGGCAGAGATGGTCGTCGCGGGCGGCGTAGCCGTGCCAGCGAGGCGACGACGTCCTTGGCGCTCGTTTCATGCGGCTGCGACTCAGGGCCGATCCGTGCGAGAAGGATGATTAGAGGGAGGGGAAAGCAGACAGAGGGCAGTCTGGGCTCGCCGGCGAAGCGGCGGCGTCCATGGCACTTGTTCGTTGGCGACTGCGACACAGGGTCAATCCGGGCGGCCAGTAGGAGTATAGGAAGGAGAGAGAAGCTGGAGGGGCCATTGGGTTTGTTGGTGACGCTGGCTGTGACGACGCAGTCGGGCTGTGTGACGGCAGTCGGGATCGGGCGTGGGTGGCGGCATGCCTGGGTTCCATTTCCACCATGGGAAAGGGGATAGAGACAGGGAGTTGACTTTTTGGTGAGAGAAACATAGGAGAATTGGAGAAGAAGATCCAGTTGACAGGTGGGACCCGTGTCCGGTCTGACGCCGTATTGGCAGAGCCATTACGCCATGTCGGCAAAATCTGGACCCACCTGTCATAAAAATACTTAAAACGCTCCAATCCGCTGATAAGTGGTTTTTGGAAAAAGATTACCGTAGAGGTGGTGTTTTCTACCAAAAAAAATGTAGCATAGTGTTTTCTGCAAACCAAGCCTTCCAAGTTGTGGTTTTGTGCAATTTACTCCTTATTTTTTCTCAGGAAATAGGAATTTATAGGATTGAGATTAGGGTCAGCGGAGCAACATGGGCCCCACAAGGTACAAGGGCGCGCCCAGAGGTGTGGCCGGCCCAAGTGCCTTGCGGGCCACTGGTGGGTCCCCTCCTGTCGATCTTTTCTCCACTATTTTTTATATATTCCATAAAAAATCTCCAGAAAGTTTCGTCCAATTCTAAGAACTTCTATTTCTGCACAAAAATAACACCATGGTAGTTCTGCTAAAAACATCGTCAGTCCGGGTTAGTTTCATTCAAATCATGCAAATTAGAGTCCAAAACAAGAGCAAAAGTGTTTGGAAAAGTAGATACGATAACACTGATGCAACGGTGGTACAAGTTCAGTTTCTGGCCCGGGTCTACGAAACACCAACTGCAGCTGCCTCCTTAGTCACTATCTCTGATATCGACACTGAAGATGATCAAACTGATAATGATATTCTTGGCCTCACTACAACCAACAATGCAGTTGGCATAAGTTCTGATTCTCCAAGCACAGTGACTGAAGCTGATCTATCTGAACTTACTAGGAATACAACCAACACTGAATCCACACAAGCTGTCACTGCTCCCTTGGTGCCCAATGAACATTCAAACTCCTTGGGCCTGCAGGATGGTGTCAGCCTCATTGCCCCAGGCCTTGGCCCTGCCCAGATCTCGCTACCAACTAGTACTGGGCCGACGGCCCCCAGCTACCAACGCCCCAAGGCCCAAACACCAATTTCCACTCTGGAGGTCAGGCATAGCAATCGGTCCACTAAGTACAATGGATTCCGTGTGCCTCAACCATCTAACACTCGAGCTACGCGTTCCAAGGTTCAACCTTGGGTCTAGCCGTCAGCGGGTTCAAGCTCCTCCACTTCAATTCTCCTAGGGTCTGGTAATGACATACCTCCGCCTACTCCTATCCCCAACCTGTGGAACATTGGAACTAACAGGTGCGCGGTGCCACCTGAAGAACTATCTGAACCTGCTCTTCTTGCTGCTCCATCTGAAGCTGCTCCCAACTAGGAAGATGCTCTGTCTGATGCTGGTGATACTGAGGACCTTACCGCCTCTTCTGTTTAAACTCTACCTCTTATCTTATGCCACTTTTGTGTAGTTGGAATGTCCTCTGTTGGAACATTCGTGGATTTAATTCTGAAGCAAAACAATTGGCTTTATCTAATGCTATTGCTTCTAGTTGTTGCTCTGTCGTATGTCTGCAAGAAACAAAAAAGAGTATGATTGATCTTGCTTTTATTAAGTCCTGTTGCCCTAGATAATTTGATAAATTTGCATATGTGCCTTCGCTTGGTGCCTCGAGCGGCTTACTTACCATTTGGAAAAGTTCTGTTTTTACCGAGGAGGTTTTGGCTTCTGAAGATTTTGCTCTTACCACTCGCTTTACCAGTACACAAACTGCCCAGACTTGGACCCTCTTAACCATTTATGGGCCTTGCGCAGGAGAGGGCAGAGTCATTTACACGAATTGGCTATATAATCTCAATATTCCGGCTTCTGAAGATTGGCTTATTCTTGGGGATTTCAATTATATTCGTGCTCTGGATAATCGTAATAAACCAGGTGGTGACGTAAACGACATGTTCACATTCAATGATACCATTCATAAGCAGAATTTACTTGAATTACCCATCAAAGGACGCTCTTACACATGGAGCTATATGCAACAGGATCCTCTACTCGAGCAATTGGACTGGTTCCTGACTTCACTCCACTGGATCAACGTCTATCCTAAAACCATCGTGAAACGCCTTGCCAAACCTGTCTCAGACCACATCCCCTGTGTGGTCAACATTGAGACCACTATTCCACGCAGTAAACTATTCCGATTTGAATCTTTTTGGTTGCTTTATCCTGGCTTTCTGGAACTTGTCCAAACATCTTGGGATAAACAAGTCCATTCAAATAATGAAGCAACTGTGCTCTGTCGCAAATTCAAACTTCCGAGACATGAGTTGAAAATTTGGAGCAAAAAGATCTCCCGATTGTCCATTGCTATTGAGAAGTGCAATAAAACCCTAGCTGACTTAGATGAGTTGGAAAACAGAAGGACAGTAGTGGTCCAAGAGATCAACTTCAGAATCATTCTCAAGAAATACCTCCTCCGATTATTGGGTTACCAAAAACAATACTGGAAGAAACGTTGCACTGTTAGATGGGTGGAATTTGGAGACGAAAATTCAAAAAATTTCCAAGCCATGGCCACGGAAGATATCGCAAAAACAATATCTCCAGTCTTACCACCACTGATGGAATCAGTATAGATGATCACACAGGCAGGGAAGCAGTCCTTTTTCAGGTGTACAAAGAGAGATTGGGAACTTCAAATACCACAAACATGAAATTTGACCTTCAGGCAATAATTCGCCCAGTACCTAACCTCAAACAGCTCACTGTCCCTTTCACTCAAGCGGAAATTGATGATGTAATCAAAGAAATGCAGGCTGACAGAGCGCCTGGTCCTGATGGATTCAGTGGTATGTTCCTCAAAGCTTGCTGGCACATAATCAAAGCACACTTTTATGCTCTCTGCAATCAATTTCATGAAGGCAAGCTTGACCTTACTAGCATCAATGATGGCCTGATCACCCTTATCCCAAAATTTGGATCACCTGAGACAGTAAATGACTATCGGCCAATCACCTTGATCAATCTATACCTAATATTAAAGGATGGAGGCTTTCATAGTTCTTCATACGTCACCCTTTTCTATCCGTTGATTTTATGTTAATCATAAAGATTGACGGCTGAGATCTATTACCTACTAACAAAGGAATAGGTACTCTTGGTCTGTGACGCACGTTTCATAGAAAAGCCTCCACTGCCTTTTTTACGTACGTGCTCTCGGTCTGCCATCTCATCTCACACGCACCTATGGACTGCCTCCTTCACGCTGCCAATGAACTCACGTACGGGTTAGTGTCAAAGTCGTATTCTAGGAAACCAATCGTTTCTTTACAATAATAAAAAACAAAGAATCCTTCGGTACATATCCCTCATGGCCAGGACTCGTAGTTGAACTTTTCATAAATACGACGCCGGGGAGGAGAGACGAGGCAGCAGCAAACGAGTCGACGAGGCAGAAGCCGAGGCTGATCTCACGGATGATCCATCGGGTTAGTGCGGCCTGTCATCCTCCCGCCAGAGCGTCGAAAACGAAGGACGACGGCTGCCATGTCCTCCATGGAGGAAGAGCCGCGCCGTGCGCAAGACAATAAAGCCGACACCGTCACCTATTCTTCTACCTAGGCGAGATCTCTCATGAAGAAAAGCTTCGCCGAGGCCGATGAAGCACGTTTGATTCCTTTGTCTTCCTCTCGATCGAGATTGAGATCGACCATGGTATTGCCCGAAGTCGTCCGCATGCGAACACCTCGACTTCCTGGATGTCTCACGATGGGTACCTCAACAACGGCCATGCCGGAGCTGCCCGCAGCTCGAGGTCCAGGGAGGAGGGCGTCGTGCTGTCGCTGAAGACGAGGGCCGCCTGCACGAGTCAGGATCGCAACCGGCCGCAGCGCCCGCGTCCACAAAACCTCGGCCAGCCACAACACGCACACGTCGATGTCCACTTACTGCACGCACCGGAAGCAGGCGCGGCGCTGCTTGATGGCAAGCACGATGTCGTTTATGTAGCAGAAGCCGTTGGCGTGGCCACGGCATGCATGCCGCGGAACCAGTTGATGGCGACGTCGTAGTCGTCGCCGTAGAGCGCGCGCACCGCGGCCAGCGCGCCCCAGCGTAGCTCAGGCAGTACCAGACGGGTTGTCGTTCGAGCAGGAGCTGTCCTTGCGGCACACGCTGCCGATGCCATGCTCCTCGGCAGTTCGCCGGAGATCGCTGATCACTGATATACTCGCCGGGGGTGAGCTTGCAGAGGAGGTCGACGTATTTCTGGTGAGGGAACGCGAGGAGCTCCTCCAGCCTAGCCGGCCTGGTGCTTGCTTGGATATATGTATACACGGACAGCGGTAGGATGTCTGATGCTTGCTTGCATGCATATATGTATACACGGACAGTGTGAAGTAGTATATTTTCCTTTCAACTTTTTGTATGCGAATCAGTATCTTAATGTCATTATTTTTAGTATAATAAGAGCAGATTAAAACGTCATTAAATTTGGTACTAATACAAAATAAAATAAAAGATAAACATCATCTATGTACACCCACAAGTATATGTATGCTACATACATGTATATGCTTTGTAGATAGACTGTAGCTACGAATCCCTATCTAATGCTCACGAAAATATCTATCTAAAAATTCCATCATTTATAGAAAAGGAGTAGAAAGCCAATCCATCTATCCTGACAAACATTAATGAATTTAAAAAAAATAATAGCAGATGCTTCATGCAGAAAGCAGTAAATTAATTACATTCACGAATTTGCACTAAATATTGTTGCTATCTTGCAATTCTCTTTTACATTGCTTATGGATCCTATGCTTATATGGTAGGTTTTTATGTGATAAATAGTACAACTTACCAAGACATCTCTCAAAACAAAAATGAACGGAGATAAGTGTCCTTAAGAACCAGATCAAGCAGCTAACAATGTTCATTTTGTAAAGTTTTCTCAATGTAATATTATAAAAGTATCGTTGAGATTACTACTTACCTGCATGTTTGTTGGTCTTTGTGAAAACATGTTGGGCTCTTTCTTTCTAATAATAAAAGGATCCAGTACTATAATTTATCTGTTTGTGTTGATTACTGTGAATTAATTGTATAGTGCATCGTAATTAGCATTGAAGACGTATATCCTGATATTATACATGTGATGCCATAATATCTCCTCATTTTGCTTTATGTGTGTATTAAATACCAGGAATAGTATTATACTTGGGGCGAACCAATTCTATCAATTATAATATAAGGTACATCCTTATCATGGTCAAACGCGTGGTTTTTATCCTGTCCATGTTCCTATCATGAGCACCTTCATGCATAAACATCCTCTATCGAATGTATCTAATTCCCAGTAATCTGGGACACATGGTGCTCCCCTCAAACCTACACATTGGTTTTTGCCCTGGTAGCATATGAGACGGTGTGTGTACGAAGTGTAATGAGATATGGGTGGGGTCGTTACAAATCCACAGAATTACATGTCGGTGCAGGAGGAGCTTATGAAAGCGATATGCTAGAGCATGACAATGAAGCTCATCACCTTGGTATTGATCATGCTCATCGTGAAATAGGTGGACCACATAACTACCATCGAAGCCATTGGCGAAGAGGGGAAGTGGCAACACAGATGAGTCTTTAGGGGCATGCTTGGTTTTTCTTCTCCCGTTGCAACGCACGGGCATATTTGCTAGTTGTTGCCCAAAGCTAATTATGAAAATCCTCGCAAATCGGTTGCAAAAAGTGATCCTACAAATTATCCATAGAAATCAATACGGTTTTATCAAAGGGAGAACGATCCAGGATTGTTTGGCGTGGGCTTTTCAATATATACATCAATGCCAAGCATCGAAGAAAGAGATTGTCTTGCTGAAACTAGATTTCGCCAAAGCTTTCGATACTATTGAGCATGCTCCTATGCTGGAAATAATGAAGAAAATGGTCTTCAATGACAAGTGGCTCTCTTGGATCAAATGTATCTTCTCATCGGGGAAATCATCAGACCTGCTCAATGGAGTCCCAGGCAGACAGTTTCATCATTGACGAGGTGTCCGACAGGGAGATCCCCTATCACCCCTCATTTTTGTGCTCGCGGCTGATCTCCTACAAGTAGCAATCAATGACGCCTATAGACAAGGATTGATCGAACTTCCATTCCCCTGCCCTGATCAGACTGATTACCCCATCATACAATACGCAGATGACACGATACTTGTCCTTCCTGCATGTGCCAGACAGGCAATGATTGTTAAAAACATTCTCACAGACTATGCCCTTTCGATTGGACTCCATATAAATTTTCACAAGTCTACTCTGATCCCAATCAACATGACCAGCAAAAACAGCTCCAGCATAGCAAATATCTTTGGATGCACTATTGGAACCATGCCTTTCACTTATTTTGGCTTACCAATGGGTAGTTCCAGACCCACAATACAAGATTTTCATGCCGCTAGTTTGCAAAACTGAATGACGCCTTACCTCCACTCTGTCCATGATGTCCTATGGTGGAAAACTTACTTGGGTAAAATCTACTGTCACCTCTTTGCTCATCTATGCATTGTGCACATTGAAATTCCGGCCAAAGCTCATCGAAATGCTGGACAAAATAAGAAGAAGATGCCTTTGGATCAAAAAGAAAGATCAAGGAGACAAATGCAATTCACTGGCTGCTTGGGATATGGTCTGCAAGCCTAAAAAACATGGTGGGCTAGGTGTCATAAATCTGAAGATACAAAACAAGGCACTGCTGATGAAATTCCTTCACAAGTTCTACAACAAACATGACACACCTTGGGTCCAAATGACTTGGGATAGCTATTACCAAGACAAGATCTCCCACGCCTCCGAACCGGTTGGATCCTTCTGGTGGCATGATATCCTTAAGTTAACACCGGTCTTCCGAGGAATTTCGCAGGTAAATGTGGTTTGTGGCACAACGGCTCTCTTCTGGAAAGATTTATGGTGTGATGATGTATTAGAAGCCACCCACCCTCGAGCCTTCTCCTTTGCACTTCATGAAGATACATCAATAAAACATTTCTTGGAGTCTACATCACTAGAAGAAAATTTTCACCTCCCACTGTCTCCTCAGGCTTACGATGAAATGCGAGACCTACAGACGATAACGAACCATGCACAACCCCTAACCGCCAGCTCTGACATTTGGCACTGCATATGGGGGAAGACCGAATTTAGGTCTACTGACTATTATCGGTTTTGCTTCAAGGATGTTCAGTCCCACCAAGCCTTTTAGTGGATTTGGAACTCTAAATGTGGGATGAACATAAAGGTCTTTGGCTGGCTACTACTACATGACAGACTCAACACCCGCAACATGCTTGCCCGTAGACATTACAACATAGGTGATGATCGTGACTGTTTGCTTTGTGGTCTCCCCATCGAAGAAACACTAGACCACATGATCTTCTCTTGTTCCTTCAGCCAACAATGCTGGAACATACTAAATATAAACTGGCCGCCCTTCACATGCAGACTGCAATTACTACAAGATGTCAAACACACCTGGGGCAAACCACTATTTGTTGAGACATTTTTTACATCTGCTTGGAGCCGGTGGAAAGAGAGGAACAATAAATATTTCAGGGCCATTCAAGCCAGCATTGATTCATGGCTCAGGCGATTTAAGGAGGATTTCAGTCTCCTCCAACACAGGGTCAAAGAGGAACATAGACCTCTGATTAATACATTTGTCACATCCGTCTAGACTTTACAAACCCTAGCACACATACATTTTCTCTTTGTCCTGTCCCCCACCCCACTGCCCAAAGTGGCAGTAGGAGTACTGTAAATATGTAAATTTGTACTCTGTACTTTGAGGTAATGGAAACACAGTAGGATCCTCTCCTACTGTTTAAGGTGTCAAAAAAAAGTAGATACAACGGAGACGTATCAACTCCCCCAAGCTTAACTCATTGCTTGTCCTCAAGCAATTCAGTTGACAAAGTGAAAGTGATAAAGAAAAACTTTTACGAACTCTTTTGTTCTTGTATCCGTATATAAGCTTAAATAGTACCGAAGTTTTCAGCAAAGATCATAACTAACCATGCAAATGATAACTCTTAGAAATTATATTCACTCATATCAATGGCTATGGTTAGATTTATCTTAATTATTCTTTCGTAGTTGCGGATGCTTGCGAGAGGGGTTAACCATAAGTGCGAAGCTTGTTCAAGTAAGAATAGCACCCAAGCACTGGTCCACCCACATATCAAATTATCAAAGTAACGAATGTGAATCAAACAAACATGATGAAAGTGACTAGATGAAAGGATTGGGCTACCTTGCTGATGTTTTTTTACCGTTACTACTTATTGCTCGTTACAAATTATCTTGCTATCAAACTACTTGTTATGGATCATTTTAGTGCTTGCAGAAAATACCTTGCGGAAAATCGTTTGTCATTTCCTTCTGCTGCTCGTTGGGTTCGACACTCTTGCTTATAAAAAGGACTACGATTGATCCCCTATACTTGTGGGTCATCAAGACTCTTTTCTGGCGCTGTTGCCGGGGAGTGAAGCATCTTTGGTGAGTGGAATTTGGTAAGGAAACATTTATATTACATGCTGAAATTTACTGTCACTTGTTACTATGGAAAACAATCCTTTGAGGGGTTTGTTCAGGATATCTTCACCTCGACTGGAAGCAAAGAGTTGCTCCTCAACCTACTGCACCTACTAAAAATATTTATTATGAGATTCCTTCGGGTATGATAGAGAAACTGCTAGCTAATCCTTATGTAGGAGATGGAACAATACATCCTGATGTGCACCTAATTTATGTGGATGAAGTTTGTGGATTATTTAAGCTTGCAGGTCTATCTGGAGATGAAGTTAAGAAGAAGGTTATCCCTTTATCTTTGGTTGAAAAGGCATTGGCATGGTATAGGCTAGGTGATGATATTGGAACGTGGGATTGGAACTGATTGAAATTGGAATTTCATCAAAAGTTTTATCCTATGTATCTGGTTCATCGTGATCGGAATTATATATATAATTTTTGGCCTCGAGAAGGAGAAAGCATCGCTCAAGCTTGGGGGAGTCTTAAGTACATGATCTACACATGCCCCAATTATGAGCTCTTAAAATAAATTATCTTACAAATTTTTTATGCTCGGCTTTTTCATGATGATCAAACCATGCTCGATTCTTCTTCAACTGGTTTCTTTATGAAGAAAACTATTGGATTTAGAGGGGATCTTCTAGAAAAAATTAAACAGAACTTTGAAGATTGGGAACTCGACAAAGGTAAAGAGTCAGGTATAATGCTTAAGTTTGATTGTGTTAAACCTTTTATGGATACCAATGCTTTTCATAAGTTTAGCACTAAATATAGACTTGAATCTGAGATAGTAGCTTCCTTTTGTGAATCACTCGCTACTCATGTTGATCTCCCTAAGGAGAAATGGTTTAAATATCATCCACCTATTGAAGAAAATATTGCGGAACCCGTTATAGTAAAAGATGAAACTATCACTTAGAATGTTGATCCAGTTGTGCCTACTGCTTATATTGAGAAACCACATTTTCCTGTTAGGATAAAGGAACATGCTAAAGTTTCAACTGTGGTTAACAAAAGTAATATTGGAGCACCTAGACCCTCTGAACAAATTAAAGTTGAACCTAATGTTTATATGGTCAAAGATCTCTTGGTCGATAATATTGATGGGCATGATATTTGCTTTTGCGATGAAGCTACTACAATTGCTAAGTCCGGTCCTAAAGATAAGAATAAGCCTGTTGTTGGCATGCGTGTTGTCTCAGTTAAAATAGGAGATCATTGTTACCATGGCTTGTGTGATTTCGGTGCTAGTCCGAGTGCTATCCTATTTACCTTATATCAAGAGATTATGAATGATATTACACCTGTTGAGATAGAAGACATTGATGTTACTATTAAACTTGCAAATAGAGATACTATTTCACCGCTTGGGATTGTTAGAGATGTTGAAGTCTTGTGTGAAAAAATAAAATACCCTACTGATTTTCTAGTTCTTGTTTCTCCACAAGATGATTTTTGTCCCATTATATTTGGTAGACCTTTCTTAAATACAGTTAATGCTAAGATTGATTGCAACAAAGAAACTGTCAGTGTTAACTTTGGTGATGTATATCATGAGTTTAATTTCTCTAAGTTCCGTAGGCAACCCCATGATAAAGAATTGCCTAGTAAAGATGAAATATTGGTTTTGCTTGTAGTGCCGTACATCCTACTGATCCATTTGAACAATAATTGCTAGACCACGAAAATGATATGCACATGAATGAAAGAAATTAAATAGATAAGATGTTCTTTGATCAACCACCTATCCTTAAACACAATTTGCCCGTTGAAACTCTTGGAGGTCCTCCTCTACCTAAAGGTCATCCTGTGTTTGAATTAAAACAATTTCCTGATACATTGAAATATGCTTATCTTGATGAAAAGAAGATATATCCTGTTATTATTAGTGCTAACCTTTCAGAGCATGAAGAAAAGAGATTACTAAAAACTCTGAGGAAGCACCGTGCTGTTATTGGATATACTATTGATGATCTTAAGGGCATTAGTCCCACTCTATGTCAGCACAAGATTAATATGGAACCTGATGCTAAGCCGGTTGTTGATCACCAACGACGGTTAAATCCTAAGATGAAGGATGTGGTAAGAACTGAAATATTAAAGCTTCTGGAAGCAGGTATAATTTATCCGATAGCTGATAGTAGATGGGTAAGTCATGTTCATTGTGTCCTAATAAAGGAGGCATTACCATTATTCCTAATGATAAAAACGAACTTATTCCACAAAGAATTGTAACTGGTTATAGGATGGTAATTGATTTTTGGAAATTAAACAAAGCTACTAGAAAAGATCATTACCCCTTGCCTTTTATAGATCAAATGTTAGAAAGACTATCTAAGCACACATACTTTTATTTTCTTGATGGATATTTCGGTTTCTCTCAAATACATGTGTCACAAGAAGATCAAGAGAAAACTACTTTTACTTGCCCTTTTGGAACTTATGGTTATAGACGTATGGCTTTCGGTTTATGCAATGCACCTGCTACCTTTCAAAGATGTATGAATGCTATATTCTTTGATTTTTGTGAAAAGATTGTTGAGGTTTTCATGGATGATTTTTCCGTTTATGGGATTTATTTTGATGATGCCTTGAGCAACCTTGATCGACTTTTACAAAGATGTGAACAAACTAATCTTGTCTTGAATTCGGAGAAGTGCCACTTTATGGTGAATGAAGGTATTGCCTTGGGGCATAAAATTTCCGAATGAGGTATAGAAATAGATAAAGCAAAGGTTGATGCAATTGAGAAAATGCCATGTCCTAAAGATATTAAAGGTATAAGAAGTTTCCTTGGTCATGCTGGTTTCTATAGGATATTTATTAAAGACTTCTCTAAAATTTCTAGGCCTCTTACTAATCTCTTTCAAAAAGATGTTCCATTTGTTTTTGATGATGATTGTGTAGAAGCCTTTGAAACACTTAAGAAAGCCTTAACCTCTGCACCTATTGTTCAACCACCTGATTGGAACTTACCATTTGAAATTATGTGTGATGCTAGTGACTATGATGTTGGTGCTGTCCTAGGACAAAGAGTTGATAAGAAATTAAATGTTATCCATTATGCTAGTAAAACTCTAGGCAGTGCTCAAAGAAATTATGCTACTACTGAGAAAGAATTTTTAGCAGTTGTGTTTACATGTGATAAATTCAGATCTTACATTGTTGATTCTAAAGTAATTGTTCACACTGATCATGCTGCTATTAAATATCTTATGGAAAAGAAAGATGCTAAACCTAGACTCATTAGGTGGGTTCTATTGCTACAAGAATTTGATTTGCATATTACTGATAGAAAGGGAGCTGGGAGCCCCATAGCTGATAACTTGGCTAGGTTGGAAAATATTCTTGATGACCCACTACCTATTGATAATATTTTTCCTGATGAACAACTACCTATTATAAATGTTTCTCGTAATACTCCTTGGTATGTAGACTATGCTAATTACATCGTTGCTAAATTTATACGACCTAGTTTCACATACCAACAAAAGAAAAAGTTCTTCTTTGATTTAAGACATTACTTCTGAGATGACCCACATCTTTATAAAGAAGGAGTAGATGGTATTATTAGATGTTGTATACCCGAGCATGAACGGGAAAAAATCCTACGAAAGTGTCATTCCGAGGCATACGGAGGACACCACGCTGGAGATAGAACTGCACATAAGGTATTACAATCTGGTTTTTATTGGCCTACTCTCTTCAAGGATGCTTGTAAGTTTGTCTTGTCTTGTGATGAATGTCAAAGAATTGGTAATATTGGTAGACGTCAGGAAATGCCTATGAATTACTCACTTGTTATTGAGTCATTTGATGTTTGGGGATTTGATTATATGGGACCTTTTCCTTCCTCTAATGGGTATACACATATTTTAGTTGTTGTTGATTATGTTACTAAGTGGGTAGAAGCTATTCCAACTAGTAGTGCTGATCATAACACTTCTATCAAAATGCTTAAAGAGGTTATTTTCCCAAGGTTTGGAGTCCCTAGATATTTAATGACTGATGGTGGTTCACATTTTATTCATGGTGCATTCTGTAAACTGCTTGCTAAATATGATGTTAAGCATAGAATTGCATCTCCCTGTCATTCTCAATCTAGAGTGGACAAGTTGAATTGACCAATAGAGAAATAAAGTTAATTTTGCAAAAGAACGTCAATAGATCTAGAAAGAATTGGTCTAAGAAACTTGATGATGCATTACGGGCTTATAGAACATCTTATAAGAAGCCTATGGGTATGTCTCTGTATAAAATGGTTTGTGGAAAAGTATGTAATTTACCTCTTGAGTTAGAACATAAAGCATATTGGGCAATTAAAGAACTTAATTATGATTTCAAACTTGCCAGTGAGAAGAGGTTATTTGATATTAGTTCGTTGGATGAGTGGAGAACCCAAGCATATGAAAATGCCAAATTGTTTAAAGAAAAAGTTAAAAGATGGCATGATAAAAGAATTCAAAAATGGGAATTCAAAGTGGGTGAATATGTTCTATTGTTCAACTCGTTTCATATTCTTTGCAGGAAAACTACTCTCCAAATGGGAAGGACCGTACATCATCGAAGAGGTTTATCATTTCGAAGCTATTAAAATCAATAACTCTGAAGGCACTAATCCGAGGGTGGTCAATGGACAAAGATTAAGCATGATATCTTAGGTACTCCTATTAATGTTGAAACTAACATTATTGAAACTATGACACCGGAGGAACACATAAGAGAGACCTTCTAGAACACTCAGAACCCTGAAAAGGAATAGGTATGTGATACGTTAGTAAACTGACTCCAAAAATTCCATAAAAATACTTTCTGTCAGTTTTGGAATATTAGGAAAAATACCAAAATAAGAAACAGCCGAGGGGACCCACGAGGTGCACACGAGGCACCAGGGCGCACCTTCCCTACTCCGTTTTCTTCTAGAATACTTGTTTTGCAAGATAAAAATTCTTTATATATACTCCTGGACATTTTGAGCACCGCATCGCAGAAATATTCTCTGTTCTTGTTTCGTGTTGTTCTTTTGGTAGATATGAAAGTATGTCATCCCAAGACTCAGATGGGGAGAGCTTTGTATCACGCTATGTTGCAAATCCGAGGGTCTATGGGCATATAGATCCCTATGGATGGTCCACGGAGGAAGAGCGAGATGTCAATTTGAAGAGAACAGAGGACACTAGTTCAGATGAAGATGATGTCCCTCTACCTCAACAAGGGGATATGCATGTGGAGTTCAAGAAGTCGAGCCTCCCAAACACAGAAAACAAATCTAAGATTCAATTTATCCCTTCTCGTCTTCTATAGGAAAACAAGAAGGTATTATGTGAGAAGATAGTGGAGCTGGAGCAGGAGATTAGCAAGTTGAAGGAAGAAAACTGGGTTCTCAAGCGAAAGCTGAAGGACAAGCCCACTACTTCATCTCACAATCATCACCGAAGAAAGAAACTTGAGTACATAGGTATGGGCACTCCCCTTGGCTTGTGCCAAGGTTGGGGGAGGTGCCCGGTATCGTATCACCATCACTTTTATTATCTTTACCTATTTTAGTTTGATCCTTAGTTATTTCGTGAATTAGTTGAATACAAGTTTAGTATGATCTATTTTCGAGTGCTAGTTTCATGATCTACCTATCTATGTAATCGAGTTGAGAGTTATATAATAAAGAGTAGTTTGAGTTTTGCTTCTTTACTTTTATGTTTCAATCTTAGCAATGAAAACAATGGAAAAGATCATATGCTAATTTCATGCAAAGTAATGACATCACATAAAGAAAAGTTTAAGTGGTAAAATTTATTGGAAGTTAACAAACATAGCATTGGTCAATGATGCAATTCATGAAATATTAATAAGGGGAGAGAAGATTCACATATAAATATACTACCTTGGACATCTTTTATGATTGTGAGCCCCCATTAAGTACTCTATGTAAAATTGTTGACGCTGGACAAGGAGGACAATGTAATGAGTTATGTTTCCTTATATTCACATATAAGTTATATTGTTATAGATCCTCGAACATGTGGTGCTTGCTCAATATCTTTGCTAGCCAAAAATCCGCACCAAGTAGAGATACTACTCGTGTATCCAAAAACCCTTAAACCCAGTTTCATGTCATGAGAGTCCACTATACCTGTAAGTGCATCTAGTGCCCCTTAGTGATTTTGGTGTATTGAAGACTTATAGGTTAAGGGTCTAATGTGTTTGTGAGTGTACACAGGTCTATAAGTCTATGAGGAGTTTGTTAATTACGATGAATGTCGACCCCTAAAAATGAATGTCTTCAACTGAAGACTTTGGTTTTCTTGAAGACTTTGAAAGTGAAGAAATTGGTGTGACCCTGAAGACTTGATATTCATGCGAGGATTATGAAGCGTGAAGACTTTTGTTTTCGTAGTTTCATTTTCTTCTTCTTGAGTCATAGGAAACACCGTACTGTTAAAGGGGGTCGAGGTAAAACTAAGGAAAAATTTCCAAGTGATGCTCAACTCAAAATCCTACACCTACCCAATCCTTTCGAGTGAAGCCATTGGAAATCTCATACAGTTTAGTCAAGTTCTTCAGTGACAGAGATGAAGCTCTTCTGTTCTCTGAGGAATTTGTTCTGACTGAGGAGTTAGGAATTCGCCAGTGCGGATTGCCTACAAGTGAGGATTATGATAGCCCTGAGGAATTTGATACTCAAATTTCCGACCGTTGCTGTGCTACGTGCCAGCTGTCCCAAAATATCTACCCACCTAACGGTCATATCATTGAAGGGCATTTATGTCTTATCATGTCGGGCTGCTCCCTAGGCTATAAATAGCCGCCCTCTACAACCACTAGCTGGTTGGCTGCTCCGAGAGATAGATTGACACTTGTCATTTAGAGCATCCCATCCTCCGAGGACTTTGAGCGAAAATCATCAAGTGAGGAAAAACCCAAAAACCCAAACACCTACAAACCCAAAGTGATTGAGCATCACTGAAGAGATTGTTCCTGTATGGAACCGACGCTTGTTACCTTTGAGGACTGTGCATCCTCCAGACGGTTAGGCGTCATGGTCTAGAGCATCCAAGAGGAAATTGTGGATTGCCGAGTGACCGAGTATGTGAAGGCTTGGAAGTCACCTGAAGACTTACCACGAGTGGTTGGGCGAGGTCTGTGTGACCTTAGCTCAAGGAGAATACGGTGAGGACTAGGTGTCCTGGACTGTGTGTTCAGGACTGGGTGTCCGGGACTGTGTGTCCTCAGGTTTAAATACCTAGCCGCTCCAACCAGACGTACAACTGTCACAGCAGTTGGAACTGGTCTACCAAATCAGTGTCTTCACCGAGCTACTGGTTCTATTTCCTCAACCCTTTCATTTCCTCGCATACTTGCTATGTATTTGATCATTACTGTTTGAAGACTTTGTCTGAAGACTTTCTCAATTTCCTCAGTTCAAATTCTTCAGTCAGTTTGTCTTCAGCCTGCTTATCCTGTGTTTACGCTACTCCTACTCTGTGCTTGTTTTCATTTCATCATGATGACTGTGCTACTGCTCTGTTATGCTTGCATCTGAGTACTCATTCCGCTGCTAAGTAGTTCGTCGCTTAGGAATTTCCTCACCTTGAAATTCCTCAGTGACGAATTTGTAAAAATCGCCTATTCACCCCCCCTCTAGTCGATATAACGCACTTTCAATACCTACCTATGGATTGAATAAGATCCTTCAAGTAAGTTGTCATTGGTGCATAAGGCAATAAAAATTGCTTCTAAATATGTATGATATTTATTGTAAGGTAAAATAAGCTTTGTACGATCTTGTGATGGTAAAGATATAAAAGCGACGGACTGCATAATAAAGGTTGCTATCACAAGGGGCAATATAAAGTGACGTTCCTTTTCATTAAGAGGTTGCACATCCAAAGACAAAAAGCGCATGACAACCTCTACTTCCCTCTACGAAGGGCCTGTCTTTTACTTTTATGTATTTACTTTTCATGCAAGAGTCAATAGTGTTCTCCTCTATTACTTTTTATTTTTCTCTTTTGCAAGCATCATGTGTTGGGGAAAGATATAGGCATATATATCGAGTTGGATATGAGTGATCATGAGTTATTATTGTTGACATTACCCTCGAGGTAAATGAGTTGGGAGGCGAAATTATAAGCCCCTATCTTTCTATGTGTCTGGCTAAAACTTTTGCTCCATATATATGTCGTGAGTGTTAACAATCATAAAAGACTAAATGATAGTTGAGTATGTGGACTTGCTAAACAAGAGCTCCTACATGAGACTCTTCCTAAAATTATGATGAATTGTAATTGCCTTGTTGACTAAGAACATACATTGTTAGTTTTCAAGAAAGTTTATGCCTTATACTTTGTTATTGTGATGAATTGTTACTTGTCTATGAAAAGTTCTATGATAATGTATATTGTTGCTATAATAATCATCATGATGCTACTATGTCCGTATTTCTTTTTATCGACACTTCTCTCTCTAAACATGTGGTCATGATTATCGGTATCAGCTTTCGCTTGAGGACAAGCGAGGTCTAAGCTTGGGGGAGTTGATACGTCCATTTTGCATCATGTTTTCTACTGTTATTTATAATGTTTTTGATCAATATAATACTTTGTGGTGCCATTCTAATGCCTTTTCTCTCTTAATTTGAAAGATTAATATGAAGAGGGAGATTGCCGGCAGCTGGAATTCTAGACCTGAAAAAGCCATGTCACTCCTTCCGTAAACGCTGCTGATGTGAAGAGATTCAAGCAACTCGACTCTCAAGCGAAGAATATCATATGTGGCCATCTGAGCAAAGGGCAGTATGGCAGAGTGAGTGCTTTGGAGACAGCTAAGCTTATCTGGGATAGGCTGTCCAAGGTCAACGAAGGAGTTTCAACTCAACGTGACTCTCGAGTTGACGTTCTTCGCAATCTCTTCAACCGCTTCAAAAGACTCGACAACGAAAATGTTCAGCAAACCTTTGATCGCCTCACTGACATTTCAAACGAGCTTCAAGCACTGGGTGCCACTGACATCACCAACCATGAGGTGGTAAAGAAATTGCTGAGGTCACTCGATTCTTCATTCGATACACTGGCACTGATGATTCAAGAACGTGGTGACTACAAGTCACTTGATCCTGCTGATATCCTCGAGAGACTAAATACTCATGAATTCCAACTAGCTGAGAAGAGAGATCTCTACGGACCGAGCTATGGTAGATCTCGTGCACTGAAAGCCAAGGCAGTCTCTGAATCTGAAGATGAAGATTTTGGTAGCAGCCTTGGTGATCCTGAAGAACTGAGTCAGGAGCTAGCAATGCTCGTGAGGAAATTCCAGAAGTTCTCTAGACGTGGCCGATTTGGAAAATCCTCAAGAGGTGATGACATGAAATCAGATTCCTCATCCCGTGATTACAAGAAGAGAACTTGCCATAAATGCAAGAAACCTGGTCACTACATTACTGATTGTCCTCAGTGGGAGAAGGAATCAAAGAAGAAGAAATACAAGGATGATAGTTCAGATGACTCTAAGAGGAAGAAGAAATCTTCAAAGTCCTCATCGTCAAGATCTTCAAAGTCTTCATCTCACAAGAAGAGCAGCTCCAAGAAAGCTCGGGCATTCATTGGCAAGGAAATGGACTCTGAAGCTGAATCTGAGGAACATGAGGAAGAGGAGGCATCTAAGGAGTCAGACTCTGGTGTGGCGAGCCTAGCCCTCGCTACTGCTTACGTTAGCAAGTCCATCTTCAACACTGAGGAAAATGGCTTCCCCAACACTGCTGATGACGGCAACGATGACTATGCTCCCACCTATTGCTTCATGGCAAAAGGTGCCAAGGTACTCAAATATCCCTCCTCTGAATCAAGTGAGGATGAATCTGATGATAACCTCAAACCCAGCTATTCCAAACTTGCTAATATTGCTGTTAAACAACAAAAGGCTTTGGAAAAGGTTCAAAATATGCTAGACAAAAGCGATGATCTGTTAGGTGAGGAAATGGATCGAACTCAAACACTGACTGATAATCTTCAGCAACTACAGTCTAAGTTTGACAACCTTCAAGGTCGTCATGAAACTCTCCTAGCCGATCATGAGAAGCTTTCTTATGAATTTCTTCAAAGAATGCAAGATCTTGAGAAGCTAAGGGTGAGTCATGAAGATCTTCAGAAGGAAAATGATTCTTTGCTTGCTCAACAGATCAGTTCCGCTCAGGAAGAATTTAATCCACCATGCTTGAAATGCATTGAACATGAAACTGCTAATTCTTCACCTGAATGTTCAAATGCTTCCATTCCTGCAAATTCTTCAACTATCTCTGTGGTCACAAATTCCTCATCTGAGGATACCACTAGTATCACTGACGAAAATGCAGGGTTGAAGGAATTGTATGTGACAGGCATGTAAAAAAGCCTCAAAGGGCATCAGACTCTTTGTGATGTGCTCAAAAAGCAGATCTTGAACAGGAACCCTAGGAAAGAGGGTATTGCCTTTGAGAGGAAACTCAATGCTGATGGAACCTACTGGAAACCGGAGCAGTATCCCAAAACCTCATGGGTTGCTGCGAAGGGACCTCCCGTAGATCCATCCACTTTATCTGGCTTTACTTGTGAATCCTCATATTCATCTGATGAGTCATTTGACTCCAACTATAAACTGTTCAAAAATCAGAATTGTGAGGTATTTGCTAGATATGTTGGATCTAACTGCAAGAATGGTCCCCCTATGAAGAAAATCTGGGTTCCCAGAAAGTGCCTTGAAAGTCTTCAGGTGAATGTCCTCATGACACCACCTGTGAAGAATAAGAACCCCAGATCAAATTCTTCATATGAATCAAATTCCTCACATGGATCAAAGTCCTCACATGAACATCATCGTGCTAACACTTCTGTTTCGCAAGGAAAGCCTAAGGTCTATGAATATATGCATTATTCTTCAAATCATTATGTTCATAAGTCCTCGAAGAATTTCTCTGCTTATTCATATGCTTACCCTAACCCCTCTTATGTGAAACAAAGTGGTCTGGCGTCTATGCCACCTTTCTCTTATGGAGCTCGCAGAATGATGAACTCTTTGCCACCCCTCCAGATGTGGGTGGTGAAGAAAAGGAACTAATCTCTTATGCAGGGTCAGGTCTCCAGACGAACTAAATCGTCTGAAGAATTTGCTGGAGACCTGAAATGCTTGAAAGGACGCAAGCTAATCATGAAGAAATGATTTATTCATTTCTCACGTCCTCACATTGCTATATATACATATGTGCGGTTCGATGAAACTAACGGCTCGCAAAGAGAGCACCTACCTCCTGTGCTAGATGAAAAGACGCCTGAGGAAACCATCAAGTTCAAAGCTACTTAGGATGTCATTCCTACCGAAGAATCTGCTGAAGAAATCATTCCAGAACATGAAGAACAGCATGCTGGCGCATCTGAAGAAAATGGCTCTGAAGAAAATGCTGAGCCAAATCAAAGTCGTCAACCTGCTCATCCCCGCGTTGCAAATGAAGTACAGATTGAGAGAATCATCAACGACATCAACGCACCAGGTCCTCTGACTCGCTCAAAAGCTTCACATTTATCTAACTTTTGTGGGCATTTTGCTTTCGTCTCTATCACAGAGCCCACCAAAGTTGATGAGGCATTTCTGGAGCCTGAATGGATTCAAGCAATGCAAGAGGAATTACATCAATTCAAGCTAAACAATCTGTGGGAGCTTGTCAAGCGACCGGACCCATGCAAGCACAATATCATCGGTACCAAATGGATCTACCGCAACAAGCAAGATGAAAATGGCCTAGTGGTGAGGAACAAGGCTCGTCTTGTAGCTCAAGGCTACACACAGGTTGAAGGAATTGATTTCGATGAGACTTTTGCACCTGTTGCTAGACTTGAGGCTATTCGCATATTGCTTGCTTATGCTAACCATCATAATATCATCTTATATCAAATGGATGTGAAAAGTGCATTCCTCAATGGTAAGCTTGAGGAAGAAGTATATGTTGCTCAACCCCCAGGTTTTGAAGATCCTAAGCATCCTGACAAAGTCTTCAGACTCAATAAGGCCCTCTATGGCCTCAAGCAGGCCCCTCGGGCGTGGTATGATACTCTGAAGGAATTCCTCATGAAGAAAGGCTTCAAACCCGGTTCACTCGACCCAACTCTTTTCACCAAAACCTATGATGATGAACTATTCGTGTGCCAAATATATGTTGATGATATTATCTTTGGCTGCACTAACCAACATTACAGTGACGAATTTGCTTACATGATGAGTGAGGAATATCAAATGTCCATGATGGGAGAATTGAAATTCTTCTTAGGTCTTCAAATTCGTCAACAACATAATGGCATTTTCATTTCTCAAGAGAAATACCTCAAGGACGTTCTGAGAAAATTCGGTATGCAAGAATGCAGAGGCGTCAAAATCCCTATGCCCACAAATGGCCATCTATGCACTGATGAAAATGGAATAGACTTCGATCAAAAGGTATACCGCTCCATGATTGGTTCTTTATTGTACCTATGTGCATCTAGGCCGGATATTATGCTTAGTGTTTGCATGTGTGCCCGTTTTCAAGCTACACTGAAGGAATCACACTATAAGGCTGTGAAACATATTCTTCGATATCTAGCTCACACTCCAACACTTGGATTATGGTATCCCAAGGGCTCGGTTTTTGATCTCATTGGATATTCTGACTCTGACTATGCCGGTGATCGTGTGGACCGCAAGTCAACTTCAGGCACATGCCATTTCCTCGGACGATCCTTAGTATATTGGTCCTCGAAGAAGCAGAACTGCGTATCACTCTCTACTGCTGAAGCTGAGTATATTGCTGCTGGTTCTTGCTGTGCTCAATTGCTATGGATGAAGCAAACCCTCAAGGACTACGGCATCAATGTGAAGAATGTGCCACTCTACTGTGACAACGAGAGTGCCATCAAAATTGCTCATAACCCAGTTCAGCACTCGAAGACAAAGCACATCGAGATTCGTCATCATTTTCTTCGAGATCATGTGTTGAAGGGTGACATCTCTATTGATCCCGTGAAGTCTGAAGAATAGCTATCGGATATCTTCACAAAGCCCTTGGATGAGAAGAGATTTAGCAAGTTGCGGTGTGAGCTAAATATCTTAGAATCTTCGAATGTCCTTTGAAAAGGACACACATCGTAAAACTTATGCAAATTGATGACTTAGATGTGCAACACACGAAGAAACGTTTTTCTTCCATCAATGAATACTAACCCTCTAAGTGTGAAGAAATTAATGAAGAATTTGATTCTCAGAGCCCTACGACAATTGTACGCGGTGTCTGAAATCATCATTCTTACACGGTGGGTCACGCCACCACAAAAAGTTGAAAATCTTCAAAATTTGAGTTTTTCATCATTGTGCAAATTCTTCAAATTTTCAAATTCTTCAACTTTGCAAAATCTTCACTCTTTCCGTCTATGTTCTTCATTGACTATATATATATATTTGAGTTTTCTGTCCTCTACAGCATTCACTTATTGCTAATTCTTCAAGTTGTGTTTCTTCTAAGTGAATGTGATCGGACTCGTTCCCCCTCAATGCTAAACTCAATCCAGTCCGTTCACAAATTCTTCATGTGCGTTCTATTTGAAACCCGTTCAAAGTCTTCACTGTGTCCTTGACAGCTGAAGAATTTGCGAACGAAACATTAAAATATTCTTATCTGAATTTTTGGCTTTTGCCGTTCAAACCGTTCTTTATCCCTCGATAAGATTTATCTATTCACCCTCGATCTAACACGATCTCCACTTCACAGTTCGTGGGTGACACATGTCGCTAGGATGAGAAGGGTCAGGGGCACGTTTGTCCATTTTCTTCGAACGAGCGGTTTTTTCACCTCTGCTATAAATACCCCTCACCCTCCTCAGAGCTCATTTACCCCGCTCGATCTTACTCCCTCGCTCGAGCTCTCAGACCTAGCACCGCCGCTACACTCCATCGTCGCCGGTGAGGAAGAGCTTCACTGCCTCGACCTCGTCGCCGTCGTACTCACGCCGGCCGCGGAAATCCTCACTCCACCGCCGCCGTAGCTGTTTTCCATCGCCAAGTTAGGGCATGGAAGATCTGAACGGACGAACATCTCCACTGCCACTCTCAGTTCGTCGTGTTCTTCGTCAAGGGTAAATAAAATTTATTTTTACTGCCCTTGTTGATTCTGATGATTTCCACAAAATCTTCAAAAGGTGTTTATTCTTCAACTTTCATGTTCTTAAACACCAACTTGCTTCTGTCCTTGATCAGTTTCTCTAAGCAACGTTTTTCTTCAAGATTCCTCAATTGTGTGGATTTTCAATCTACACAACTCTGGAACCTAAGTCAAAAATGCTTAGTAAATTCCTCAAGACACCCCTGGTCATCTTTCTCAAACTTGATACTTTTGAAAATCTTCTGAGAACGCATATGACCTCTCCAAAACTCTTCGCACCTATATTCTGTTCACAGGTACACATGTCCGCTGCTGAATCTCTAGGTTCTCATCAACTTAACTCATTTGCAGCGTTCCTTGAAGAAAAATTGCACACCTCATCAAAAAATTCGATTGTTCAAAACCCTCAAGTGAAGAAAATGGCTGATGGTAAAAGACCTCAGAAGGGAGGAAAGAGGCCAGAAACAAATACTGCTTTTGAGATCCCTGATGACATCTATGATGAATATTGTACTCCTGATGAAGCAACTCATGGCAAGGAGAACAAAAATCAGCGCAAAGTGCGCATTCAGAAGATTGAGAGGAGATGGGCAAGAGAATGGAGGGAATATCGCTATGTCACTCCCAAGTACATGAAGAAATTTGCTGTTAACCCTCCATGTCCAAGACCTCCATTGGCTCCTGGCCAAGAAGCTGATCCCACTAGCATCAGAAGAGGTGAGGAATTTCCTCAGGAGTGGGCTAAGCGTCAAGCCAAGCTGGCCAAAGTGGCTAAAGAGGCAGTAAAGAAATTCAATGAAGATTCTGTTGCTGCCGCCGCTGAGGCCTCTGCTATCAAGCCTAAGAAGGCTATGCTGAAGAATTCAGCTGTTAAGACAAGTTCCTCGGCTGCAATGCCCTCACGGCCTGTTCCTCAAGCAAATTTCTCAAAAGCAGCTCCAACTCCCTCGGGTGCAAAATCCTCAGCTGCTCCTGCAAAGTCCTCAGCACCTGTGCATCTTGCCACATGCCAAAGGACTACTGGAATCTCAATTGCTTCAGGATTCTCTGCAAGTTCTTCAGCTCCACCTCAGTCTTCAACAACTCCGACCTTGCTGAAGAAAAAGGCCACTGCTGGACGAGGCACAAGGCCAAGTCCTCACAAGAAGCAAGTCGCCTTTCAGGTTCCGTCAAGCGAAGACGAAGCTGATGATGAAGAATTAGCTGAGCTCATCAGAGATCGACAACAAAGGGCCGCTAGAGCCAAAGGCAGTGCTGTGCCCCTCATGCTGGATCCAAGGAAGATCCTTGATTTTATTGATCTATGGCACAAGAACCCTAACACACCTTTGCCTGAATTAAACCTCACTCCAGGTCAAAGTCACATGTTGACGGCCTTCATAAATGAAGAGAAATGGAAATTTGAAAAGGCCAGGCAGGTGAAGAAGGCTCAGTACAAGAAGGAGCGTTTTCTGAAGAACAATGTTGTGAACATGTCTCCTGAAGAACTTGTGACTATGCAGGCTGAGATCAAAGCACTCAGTGATGAATTTCATGCATTCCATGCAGATTGGCTAGGTGCCAAAGTCAGATTCGTCAGAATGGCAAAAGGATTTACTCCAAGTGTTGCAGCTTCATCGCAACCCAAATTTCCTCAGACTGGAACATCTGTTGAGTCTGCTGAAGAAAATGAAAGCGCCAGAGCTGATGAAGAAATTCCAGTCTCTGAAGAAAATGCCAGGGCAACCTCCAATATTGCGCCTGAAGAGCAATCCAGGCCAGATGAAGCATCTGCTACTGTGCCTGAGGAATCTGAACAAGCCAGGGCAACTGCATCAGTTGTGCCTGAAGAAATTCAACCAATTTCCTCTGCTCCTCCTGCACCGATGACAAGCATCAACCTTCCTTCTGCATCAGAAGCGAAGAAAACCAAGGCTGCGGAGCGAGCAGCTGTGAAGAAAAGGAAAGCATCTGCATCTTCAGAGTCTTCAGCCCCCAAGAAATTGAAGACTTTGAGGAGTTCATCTGAAAACCCAATTGATGCTATTCCAATATCAAGCATGCCATCAAAGGAGATCATTCCCTTTGGTGAGGAATATGAAATTCCAAGTAAATCTGATGAAGAAATTCCTTCTGCTGCTTCGACAGAGCAGATGGATGAAGAAATTGAAGTTGATACTTTCCCTTCAACCCCACTGGTATCATCGCCCATGCCTCAGTTCACAGCTGAAGAGGCAGGCATCGAAGGAACTGAAGAAGATGAGGATGTGGATATTGGGTCTACAACACCTATTCTGAATGATGACTTTTGGGAAAGTCATCACCCCAATTCACCTCTGACAACCCCTCTACATCATGTTCCTCAGTCTCCTGTGCAAACTGAAGAAATTCATACGGGCTCTGATGAACGTCAAGCTTCACTTCACTCTATACCTGAAGAAGTTCCAGTCACTAGCGCTGATGTACATATGTCTGAAGAAATGAAGGCCAAGGCTGCTGCTGAAATTCCTCAGCCAGTGGCTCCAGTGGCTACACCTCAAGAGGCTGTAAATTCTTCAACTGTTAATCTTCAGCCCAAGCCACAGAACCCTCACTCCAAGAAGCAGAAGTTTAATGCTGAGGATTTCTTCAACGAGCACATATTCTTCACTGACTACAATCCCTATGACTCTGCTCGTCTTCGTCGCAAGCGTTTCTGGACTGCAAGCCAGATGAACTTCTACTCCTCATTGTTGGTTGATAAGGATAAGATCTTTGAACATGAGCAAATTCCTCATGTAGATATGGAATCACTGCCCTGCTTCACACCAGTCCTCAGTGTTCTTCATGACGCTGGGTTACTCCATTTCTGCACCGACATCTGCGATTGGAATGAAGAACTCATTCTTCAATTCTTCGCCACGCTGCACATTACTGGAAATGTTGATGATGTCAATTCATGGGTATTGGACTGGATGACCGATAATACTCATTTCAAAGCACCGGCCTCTGAATTGCTTCATGCCGTCCCAGTCAGTCCTCCCACTGAAGGTGCTAGGCTTCTCTATGTTGAACCTGAACTGTCTGATCATCTGATGCAATTGCTGATGAAGCCTTTGAAGCCAGGCCAAGCTCCAAGGACCAAATTCCTCGTCAAGGAATTGCTCTATGTGCCAAGGACAGTCTATCGCATATTGACCAAAACCCTCAGTCCAATCAAGGGCCACAACTCTGATGATGAAGAAGTTGTTGGCATTATGAAGAATCTGCTGTTCAATATCATTCACGGTATTCCTATCAACTACCATGATTTCTTCATGAGGACTTTGGCCAATGCTGCACTGTCACCTTTTGAGTTGAAGCCTTATGCTCCCTGGATCATGAGATTCATTAGATCAAGGTCTTCAATTCATTACATTGCTGACTTTCAAAATCATCTCAGCTATTTGCCCCCTATTGAAGTCCTCAAATGGACTATTTCCTCAGCTGACGAGAAGGGCAAAGCTGCTGTTATTGATGAAGGTACTTGTCCATTGGATGGATAGTTTCGCAAAGCTACTTCCTATTCCACCAATGATGACTCTGCAACTCAAGATTCTGCCGCCAAAGCTTCAGAACATCATCCTCAAGCCACAGCTCCGCGTGTGATGACTGATCGTGAACTTCTCCTTAGTCTTCATCAGAAAGTTGATCGAAATCACAAGTGGGTCAAGCGTCAGTTTGGTGCAATTCTTCAGAACATGACAGTCACTCAAAATACTGTGAAGAAGAATCACTACTACTTGCATGAAGTCTTTGACCGCACTTGGGCGATTCTGTCTAATCTTCATAGTGCTGAAGAACTCAAGGAGATGGGCTTCCAACAGGACTTTGACTGGTCCCAGCCACCTTCGAAGAAATTCAAGAAAGTCAAAGTTCCTCAGCTTGTTGCCAGTTCATATTCTTCATCGCGCGAGACGGATGAAGCTGAAGACTTGAACGACACTGCGGCAGGCCCTACCTCAACAGTCGACCCCAACAATGCTGGCGCTCCTCCATCGACATGATGATGATATTCTTCAGGGGCGTTAGTCCTCATTTTTCGTCCCTTTTGGTCATTCGATGACAAAGGGGGAGAAATTTGAGTTTAGTCTTCAAGCGGGTCTTATATATGGGCTATATTTCTGTTAAGTTTCAACTCTTGCTCTTCTGAGGTGTTTGCTCTGATGAGTTGTAAACTTAAGTCCTATGGTGGTCTGATACTTTTGAACTGCTTTCTGCATGCTTATTTCCTCAAGTACCTTAATGCACGCATGTTGAATTCCGTCAGACACCATATTTCATCATGCATTTCAAATTCTTCATATCATATGATAAATGCGTGTATGAATTTCAAGATATAGGAGGAGATCTCCATGATATTACTCAACAATTTGATTTGCATATTACTGATAGAAAGGGAGCTGAGAGCCCCATAGCTGATAACTTGGCTAGGTTGGAAAATATTCTTGATTACCCACTACCTATTGATAATATTTTTCCTGATGAACAACTACCTGTTATAAATGTTTCTCGTAATACTCCTTGGTATGTAGACTATGCTAATTACATCGTTGCTAAATTTATACGACCTAGTTTCACATACCAACAAAAGAAAAAGTTCTTCTTTGATTTAAGACATTACTTCTGAGATGACCCACATCTTTATAAAGAAGGAGTAGATGGTATTATTAGATGTTGTATACCCGAGCATGAACAGGAAAAAATCCTACGAAAGTGTCATTCCGAGGCATATGGAGGACACCACGCTGGAGATAGAACTGCACATAAGGTATTACAATCTGGTTTTTATTGGCCTACTCTCTTCAAGGATGCTTGTAAGTTTTTCTTGTCTTGTGATGAATGTCAAAGAATTGGTAATATTGGTAGACGTCAGGAAATGCCTATGAATTACTCACTTGTTATTGAGTCATTTGATGTTTGGGGATTTGATTATATGGGACCTTTTCCTTCCTCTAATGGGTATACACATATTTTAGTTGTTGTTGATTATGTTACTAAGTGGGTATAAGCTATTCCAACTAGTAGTGCTGATCATAACACTTCTATCAAAATGCTTAAAGAGGTTATTTTCCCAAGGTTTGGAGTCCCTAGATATTTAATGACTGATGGTGGTTCACATTTTGAGCACCGCATCGCAGAAATATTCTCTGTTCTTGTTTCGTGTTGTTCTTTCGGTAGATATGAAAGTATGTCATCCCAAGACTCAGATGGGGAGAGCTTTGTATCACGCTATGTTGCAAATCCGAGGGTCTATGGGCATATAGATCCCTATGGATGGTCCACGGAGGAAGAGCGAGATGTCAATTTGAAGAGAACAGAGGACACTAGTTCAGATGAAGATGATGTCCCTCTACCTCAACAAGGGGATATGCATGTGGAGTTCAAGAAGTCGAGCCTCCCAAACACAGAAAACAAATCTAAGATTCAATTTATCCCTTCTCGCCTTCTATAGGAAAACAAGAAGGTATTATGTGAGAAGATAGTGGAGCTGGAGCAGGAGATTAGCAAGTTGAAGGAAGAAAACTGGGTTCTCAAGCGAAAGCTGAAGGACAAGCCCACTACTTCATCTCACAATCATCACCGAAGAAAGAAACTTGAGTACATAGGTATGGGCACTCCCCTTGGCTTGTGCCAAGGTTGGGGGAGGTGCCCGGTATCGTATCACCATCACTTTTATTATCTTTACCTATTTTAGTTTGATCCTTAGTTATTTCGTGAATTAGTTGAATACAAGTTTAGTATGATCTATTTTCGAGTGCTAGTTTCATGATCTACCTATCTATGTAATCGAGTTGAGAGTTATATAATAAAGAGTAGTTTGAGTTTTGCTTCTTTACTTTTATGTTTCAATCTTAGCAATGAAAACAATGGAAAAGATCATATGCTAATTTCATGCAAAGTAATGACATCACATAAAGAAAAGTTTAAGTGGTAAAATTTATTGGAAGTTAACAAACATAGCATTGGTCAATGATGCAATTCATGAAATATTAATAAGGGGAGAGAAGATTCACATATAAATATACTACCTTGGACATCTTTTATGATTGTGAGCCCCCATTAAGTATTCTATGTAAAATTGTTGACGCTGGACAAGGAGGACAATGTAATGAGTTATGTTTCCTTATATTCACATATAAGTTATATTGTTATAGATCCTCGAACATGTGGTGCTTGCTCAATATCTTTGCTAGCCAAAAATCCGCACCAAGTAGAGATACTACTCGTGTATCCAAAAACCCTTAAACCCAGTTTCATGTCATGAGAGTCCACTATACCTGTAAGTGCATCTAGTGCCCCTTAGTGATTTTGGTGTATTGAAGACTTATAGGTTAAGGGTCTAATGTGTTTGTGAGTGTACACAGGTCTATAAGTCTATGAGGAGTTTGTTAATTACGATGAATGTCGACCCCTAAAAATGAATGTCTTCAACTGAAGACTTTGGTTTTCTTGAAGACTTTGAAAGTGAAGAAATTGGTGTGACCCTGAAGACTTGATATTCATGCGAGGATTATGAAGCGTGAAGACTTTTGTTTTCGTAGTTTCATTTTCTTCTTCTTGAGTCATAGGAAACACCGTACTGTTAAAGGGGGTCGAGGTAAAACTAAGGAAAAATTTCCAAGTGATGCTCAACTCAAAATCCTACACCTACCCAATCCTTTCGAGTGAAGCCATTGGAAATCTCATACAGTTTAGTCAAGTTCTTCAGTGACAGAGACGAAGCTCTTCTGTTCTCTGAGGAATTTGTTCTGACTGAGGAGTTAGGAATTCGCCAGTGCGGATTGCCTACAAGTGAGGATTATGATAGCCCTGAGGAATTTGATACTCAAATTTCCGACCGTTGCTGTGCTACGTGCCAGATGTCCCAAAATATCTACCCACCTAACGGTCATATCATTGAAGGGCATTTATGTCTTATCATGTCGGGCTGCTCCCTAGGCTATAAATAGCCGCCCTCTACAACCACTAGCTGGTTGGCTGCTCCGAGAGATAGATTGACACTTGTCATTTAGAGCATCCCATCCTCCGAGGACTTTGAGCGAAAATCATCAAGTGAGGAAAAACCCAAAAACCCAAACACCTACAAACCCAAAGTGATTGAGCATCACTGAAGAGATTGTTCCTGTGTGGAACCGACGCTTGTTACCTTTGAGGACTGTGCATCCTCCAGACGGTTAGGCGTCATGGTCTAGAGCATCCAAGAAGAAATTGTGGATTGCCGAGTGACCGAGTATGTGAAGGCTTGGAAGTCACCTGAAGACTTACCACGAGTGGTTGGGCGAGGTCTGTGTGACCTTAGCTCAAGGAGAATACGGTGAGGACTAGGTGTCCTGGACTGTGTGTTCAGGACTGGGTGTCCGGGACTGTGTGTCCTCAGGTTTAAATACCTAGCCGCTCCAACCAGACGTACAACTGTCACAGCAGTTGGAACTGGTCTACCAAATCAGTGTCTTCACCGAGCTACTGGTTCTATTTCCTCAACCCTTTCATTTCCTCGCATACTTGCTATGTATTTGATCATTACTGTTTGAAGACTTTGTCTGAAGACTTTCTCAATTTCCTCAGTTCAAATTCTTCAGTCAGTTTGTCTTCAGCCTGCTTATCCTGTGTTTACGCTACTCCTACTCTGTGCTTGTTTTCATTTCATCATGATGACTGTGCTACTGCTCTGTTATGCTTGCATCTGAGTACTCATTCCGCTGCTAAGTAGTTCGTCGCTTAGGAATTTCCTCACCTTGAAATTCCTCAGTGACGAATTTGTAAAAATCGCCTATTCACCCCCCCTCTAGTCGATATAACGCACTTTCAATACCTACCTATGGATTGAATAAGATCCTTCAAGTAAGTTGTCATTGGTGCATAAGGCAATAAAAATTGCTTCTAAATATGTATGATATTTATTGTAAGGTAAAATAAGCTTTGTACGATCTTGTGATGGTAAAGATATAAAAGCGACGGACTGCATAATAAAGGTTGCTATCACAAGGGGCAATATAAAGTGACGTTCCTTTTCATTAAGAGGTTGCACATCCAAAGACAAAAAGCGCATGACAACCTCTACTTCCCTCTACGAAGGGCCTGTCTTTTACTTTTATGTATTTACTTTTCATGCAAGAGTCAATAGTGTTCTCCTCTATTACTTTTTATTTTTCTCTTTTGCAAGCATCATGTGTTGGGGAAAGATATAGGCATATATATCGAGTTGGATATGAGTGATCATGAGTTATTATTGTTGACATTACCCTCGAGGTAAATGAGTTGGGAGGCGAAATTATAAGCCCCTATCTTTCTATGTGTCTGGCTAAAACTTTTGCTCCATATATATGTCGTGAGTGTTAACAATCATAAAAGACTAAATGATAGTTGAGTATGTGGACTTGCTAAACAAGAGCTCCTACATGAGACTCTTCCTAAAATTATGATGAATTGTAATTGCCTTGTTGACTAAGAACATACATTGTTAGTTTTCAAGAAAGTTTATGCCTTATACTTTGTTATTGTGATGAATTGTTACTTGTCTATGAAAAGTTCTATGATAATGTATATTGTTGCTATAATAATCATCATGATGCTACTATGTCCGTATTTCTTTTTATCGACACTTCTCTCTCTAAACATGTGGTCATGATTATCGGTATCAGCTTTCGCTTGAGGACAAGCGAGGTCTAAGCTTGGGGGAGTTGATACGTCCATTTTGCATCATGTTTTCTACTGTTATTTATAATGTTTTTGATCAATATAATACTTTGTGGTGCCATTCTAATGCCTTTTCTCTCTTAATTTGAAAGATTAATATGAAGAGGGAGATTGCCGGCAGCTGGAATTCTGGACCTGAAAAAGCCATGTCAGAGATACCTATTCTGCACATCTCCAAATGAGTTGAAATTTCACAGAGAATTATTTTGGAATAAATAAAATTATTGGTGAAAAGAAATACCAGAGGGGGCCACCTAGGTGCCCACGAGGCACCAGGGCGCACCCAGCCCCCTGAGCGCGCCCTGGTTGCTCATGGGGCCCCTGGCCAGCCTCTGGTGCCCATCTTCTGGTATATAAGCCCATTTAGCCTACAAAAAATAAGGAGAGGACTTTCGGGCAAAGCGCCGCTGTCTCGAGGCGGAACCTGGGCAGGAGCACTTTTGCTCTCTGACGGAGCGATTCCGCTGGGGATACCTCCCTCCGGGAGGGGGAAATCAAAGCCATCGTTATCACCAACAACCCTCTCATCGTGGGAGGACCAATCTTTATCAACATCTTCACCAGCACCATCTCATCTCAAGCCCTAGTTCATCTCTTGTATTCAATCTTTGTATCAAAACCTCATATTGGTACCTGTGGGTTGCTAGTAGTGTTGATTACATCCTGTAGTTGATGCTAGTTGGTTTATTTTGTGGAAGATTAAATGTTCCGATCCTTGATGCTATTTCATACCCCTCGGATCTTGAGCATGAAAATGATTTGTGAGTATTTACTTTTGTTCTTGAGGACATGGGAGAAGTCTTGTCATAAGTAATCATGTGAATTTGGTATTCGTTCGATATTTTGATGATATGTATGTTGTTGTTTCCCTTAGTGGTGTTATGTGAACATCGTCTACATGACACTTCAACATCTTTGGGCCTAAGATAAATGCATTGTGGAGTAGTAATTAGATGATGGGTTGCTAGAGTGACAGAAGCTTAAATTCTAGTTTATGCGCTATTCCGTAAGGGGCTGATTTGGATCCATATGTTTAATGCACTAGTGTAGAAAAGCCTAGCTATGGCGTGCCAAAAACAACCTTGCTGGCGTAGAAGCTCGATGCCACCAATATGGCGCCATTGTTAAGAAATAGTGGTGGCGCTAGAGGCTACGCCAGCAGTATTATACGTGTTGCTGGCATGCGATGTTTGCAACGCCACCACTATATTCACTCACCTAGCGGCGCGCAATGTAATTTGCATGCCGAGAACGTTTCGTGCACCAAAAAAAAAGGTTTTTCAACACCATGTAACATTTAGCATTTCACATTAAAAATAAGTACATACTATATAACATTACATAGTAGAACAGTACCAGATAATAGAACATTACGAGTTAATATTTAAGTGCCTGCTAACTAGATCTCACAAACATAACCAGTTCATAGAAACATTACGAGCTAAAACAGTAATAGTACATAGCGCTAATACATAAGCAGTTCATTCATGTACTGCCCCACCACACACATAGTTCTAAATGAGGTCGATGACCACCATCATCGTCAAGCCATGGCGCCGGGTGTTCCTGATGTTGACTAAGATGGCCTATCCAACCTGGAGATTCTTTCCAGCAAGGAAGTTGTTCCATCCCGCGGCGCTGAACACAATGTGACCGTCCGTGTCCACTGCGTAAGCACAGTTTGTGATGGAGCCCCTTGCGGTAAGGCGTAGTCCAGCAATGCCTGCTTCATCCGGCTCGATGCCACAGCTCTCACTTAGCCTCTTCTTAGGTAATTTCTGAAGAAGAAAAACAAATATGGTAAATGAGCATGTCACATTACTACACACTAAGAGCATATTCATCACGTTCTACACTATATATATATATACATATATATATATATATATATATATATATATATATATATATATATATCACAACACATTAGTACACTAAGCATATCACATTAGTACACACTAGCTAAGAGCATATTCATCACGTTCTACACTAAGCACATCACATTACTACACACTAAGCATATCCTCAAATTCTACACTAAGCATATATATATCACAACACATTAGTACACTAAGCATATCACATTACTACACACTAGCTAAAAGCATATTCATCACATTCTACACTAAGCATATCACATTACTACACACTAAGCATATCCTCAAATTCTACACTAAGCATATATATATCACAACACATTAGTACACTAAGCATATCACATTACTACACACTAAGCATATCACAACATTAGTACACTAAGCATATCACATTACTACACACTAAGCATATCACAACATTAGTACACTAAGCGTATCACATTACTACACACTAAGCATATCACAACATTACTACAAGCATGTCACAACTAAGCATATATATCATCAAATTTCAACACTATAGCATGTCAAATTTCTACACTCACAAGTAATATACCATGACATGGCGGTTAACATTTGTCCTTGTCAGGCGGGTCATGAATGGCATCCCGACGTAGTCATCACATAGAGGAAGTATGTACCAGAGGTTGCCTGATTCTTCCTCGCTTAGCTTGATTCCTTTGGCATAGAGGGCTTCAGCAAGTGGGTCATCATCTTCGTCCTCCGAATTGATGTAGATAACAGCCAGCCTTGGAGTTTGTCTTCTGAAGGAGAAGCTGATAAGTTCACCCCCAGTGAGATGCATGTGGGCGATGAAACGATTCCATTCATCTCCTCCAATCTGGGATATTTTTTGTCCCTTGTGGACCTCCATAGTGTAGGCCCCCCTGGAGCATCGAAGATCATAGTGTCTTCGGTAATGAGCTCATTTAACTCCAATCTCACATTGCAACGGACGATCTGTATAAAAAACCAAAAAAAAACAGTGCATTACGGGAAATAGCAAGAAAAACAAAAGAACAAACTGTTAGAAGGTTCATGTAATGCGTTACCGCTGCAGGAACAAAGCACGGCTGGAAGTAGATGCCAAACAATGTGCCACTTGCAAGGTCGGTTGCGCACCTTGACTTGCACACTGGACATGGTGGCGGACGCGCCATTCTACATAAAATATAATTGAAACTAAGTATATAAACACTTTGTAAACTAGTAAATCAATTTATACGAAACATAATTAATTGGAGTTCATTTTACACCAAACATATTGAAAACTAAGTATATAATTCTACACTACTAATTGCATACACAAATAAACAAAATCCACAGAGGGAGACACACAAGTAATCGGATTATAATCAAAATGCATTATAAATATCGGATTCTACACAATAGCAATTGGATTATCACTACAATTTCTACACAAAGCAATCTATGCAACTAACTTTGGATTCTACATGACACAAAGCAATCCATGATATATATACTAAAATTTCTACACAAATTAAAGCAATCCCCTAATGAACTACATGAATCCCAATGGATCCCGGCCGTGCGGCATGTCCGCGAACGGAGGACGTGGGAGAGTGGAGAGGAAGGAGATGCGATGTGAGGAGTAGTGGATCTAACCTTGGTACCGGTGAGGGGCGTCGACGGGGCGTCAACGGGGCGGCGGCAGTGGCTTTGGTCCAGGGGGAGGGGTGTGAAATGAGAGAGAGCGATGACTTAGGTCTTTTACTAAGTTGAATCAGATAGATTATCGCTGGCGTTGGGAAAAAGGGCAACGCCATAGCTAATAACAGGCCAAATAAAAAAAGACTAGGATTAATGAAACAAAATAAAAGACTCAAAATTTGAACTAGTAGTAAAGAAATAAAATTCCTAGATTGATAAAAACAGTAAAATTAATGATGACAAAAAGCATAATATAATTTTTTTATTATTTTGTTACTAGGATAATAATTAAATACTTAAAACAGTTGATCAAATGGAAAAAGTGTTTCTCGCGTGCAAAGCAGACGGACGCTAGCACTAACAAATTAACCATGACGTGCAAAGAAGAGCAACGCCACCAGTGCGTTCCAAATGGTGAGTGCATATGGGCCAACAGATTTGTGTCGTTTCAAAAAAACAATGCCAGCACTAAGCATGTAAAGCTGGCATGCTGATTTGTCCTATGCCAGCACTATTTGGAAAAAATAATGTTGGCGTTGATGGGAAATGGCGCGCCACCAACGATAGTTGTGGCTAGCCGTTTTTCCACTAGTGATGCTATGGTTAGATTTATCTTAATTCTTCTTTTGGAGTTGCGGATGCTTGCGAGAGGGGTTAATCATAAGTGGGAGGCTTGTTCAAGTAAGAACAACACCCAAGCACCGGTCCACCCACATATCAAATTATCAAAGTAACGAACGTGAATCAAACAAACATGATGAAAGTGACTAGATGAAATTCCCGTGTGTCCTCAAGAACGCTTTGCTTATTATAAGAGACCGTTTCGTCCTGTCCTTTTCTACAAAAAGAATGGGCTACCTTGCTGCACTTTTGTTACCGTTACTACTTATTGCTCGTTACAAATTATCTTGCTATCAAACTACTAGTTATCGATATTTTCAGTGCTTGCAGAAAATACCTTGCTGAAAACCGCTTGTCATTTCCTCCTGCTCCTCGTTGGGTTCGACACTCTTACTTATCAAAAGGACTTCGATTGATCCCCTATACTCATGGGTCATTGGTAGGTTACTGACGCAAACAAATATAAATGGTACATGCACACACAGAAAACAAATAGTTGCACCCAACTCGGGCAAGTGTGTTGTCAATCCCCTTGTATCCGTTAACTCCAAGGATTGATTCTAGTAATGATAGATAGATAAATTGCAAAACAAAATAAAATATAATAAATTGCAGCAAGGTATTTAGGGTTTTAGTAATATGAAGTGAATGGACCCGGGGGCCATAACTTTCACCAAGGCATCTCTCTCATGAGCGTAGTAACGTTGATAAAATTACTGTTGGGCAACTAATAGAAAAGCGCATAATTATGACGTTATTCATGGCATGATCAATATACAGGAATTACGTCTATGACAAGTAGACCGAAACGATTCTACATCTACTACTATTACTCCACTCCTCGACCGCTATCCAGCATGCGTCTTAAGGTATTAAGTTCATAACAAATAGTGTAATGCTTGGAGCATGATGACATAATGTAGACAAAGTAAGTCCAAATAATATGCTCGAACCCCGTCGTTTTACCCTTAGTAGCAACTAAAAATACATTCCTCGCTACTCCTCTTGCCATAGAGTGAGGACACCACAAGATTGAACCTACTACCATGCACCTCCCCTACAGAAGATAAATCAATCTAGTTGGCCAAACTAAACGGATAGAACGGAGAGAAATACATAGCTAAAAATCACACATAATAAAGTTCAGAAAAGACTCAATTACTTTCAATGAATAATCTGATCATAAACCCACAATTCATCGGATCAAACAAACACACCGCAAAAGGACTACATCAAATCTATCTCCAAAGAAAACATTGTATTGAAGATCAAAGAGAGAGAGAGAGAGAGTCTAGCTACTGCATGGACCCATAGGTCCTGTGGGAACTACTAACGCATCATCATGGAGGAAGCAAGGTTGATGAAGATGGCCTCCGTGATCGATTCCCCCTCCGATAGAGTACCGACGGAGACCTTCTAGATAACCCACAAGTATAGGGGATCGCAACAGCTTTCGAGGGTAGAGTATTCAACCCAAATTTATCGATTCGACAAAAGGGAGGCAAAGAATATTCCCGAGTATTAGCAGTTGATTTGTCAATTCGACCACACCTACAGAACTAAATATCTGATGCAGCATGATCAGTAGCATAGTAGTATGATAGTTTGATAGCAGTGGTAATAGTAACAATAGTAACAGTAGCAGTTTTGTAGCGATTGTAACAGCAACAGTGAAAGTAACTTAGCAAAGATCAATATGAAAAAAGCGTAGGCATTGGATCGGTGATGGATAATTGTGTTGAATGACATTCGTAATGTAACAGTCACAACCTAGAGCAACATAGAACTAGCTCCAATTCATCAATGTAATGTAGGCATGTATTCAGTATATAGTCATACGTGCTTATGATAAGAACTTGCATGACACCTTTTGTCCTACCCTCCCGTGGCAGTGGGGTCCATAAGGAAACTAAAGGATATTAAGACCTCCTTTTAATAGAGATTCGGAACAAAGCATTAACACAGTGTGAATACATGAACTCCTCAAACTATGGTAATTACTAGAAAGAATTCCAACATTGTCACTTTGGGGTATGCGGATCATAACACGTAATAGGTGTGTATAACTTGCAAGATAGGATCAAGAACTCAAATATATTCATTAAAACATAAAGGGTTCATATATGAAATCATGGCACTTAGGCCCTAGTGACAAGCATTAAGCATAGCAAAGTCATAGCAACATCAATCCCAGAACATAGTGGATACTAGGGATCAAGCCCTAACAAATTGACTTGATTACATGACAAATATCATCCAACCCCATCACCGACCAACAAGGCTACGAAGGAATTACTCACTCCCAGTGGTGAGCACAATGAAATTGGTGATGAAGAAGGGTTGGTGATGATGATGCCGATGAATCCCCCTCTCCGGAGCCCCGAACAGACTCCAGATTTGGCCTCTCGATGAAGAACAAGAGGTGGAGGTGGCTTCGTATCGTAAAACACGATGAGACTTCTTCTCTTATTTTTTTCTCGGGAAATAGGAATTTATAGGCTTGAGATTAGGGTCGACGGAGCCACGTGGGTCCCACAAGGTACAAAGGCATGCCCAAGGGTGTGGTCGGGCCCAAGTGCCTTCTGGGCCACTGGTGGGTCCCCTCCCGTGGATCTTCGCTCTAGTATTTTTTATATATTCCATAAAGAATCTCCAAAAAGTTTCGTCCAATTTTGAGAAATTTTATTCAAATCATGGTAGTTCTACTGAAAACAGCGTCAGTCCGGGTTAGTTTCATTCAAATCATGCAAATTAGAGTCCAAAACAAGAGCAAAACTGTTTGGAAAAGTATATACGATGGAGACGTACCAACTCCCGCAAGCTTAACTCAATCCTTGTCCTCAAGCAATTCAGTTGACAAAGTGAAAGTGATAAAGAGAAACTGTTATGAACTCTCACTAAAAAAAACCACTTCCGTGATGATACGTGTTTGTCACAGTAGGTCATGTTTTCTGTCATGCATGTACATCCATGATGATTTTATGACAGAATCAAGATAGTCATACCTGTGTTGTCGTAGAAGTGTTCCATGATAATACCAAAATTATCATCACGGAAGTGTCCACTTCCATGACGATAAATGGCGCGTCATGGAAGTGTTTTCATCAAGGGTAACTGACACGTGGCATCCACCGTAATGGGTCGCTGTTAAGCTATCGGGTTCCAGTTTGGATCCGATAACCCGTTAACAGTCCGGACCAATGGGGATTTTCCACGTGGAAAATTCTCAATGGCCAGAGGAACCACGTGTTGGCTCAATGTTGGGACAGATGTCATCCACTGATTGGACGGAAGGCGCCTATGATACGTCGACACGTGGCAAGGCCAAATAGTGGCCCATTCAGGTGAAAAGGCCGGCCCGTTTGACTTGGTCAAAAGGTAGCGGGCTGGCCCACAGAAAGCCTGTTAATAGCCTATTCGTATATAGCCCATTTATAGCCCGCTAACTCATGGCCTGTTATGGCCTATCCGATTTAGGCCAAGTAGCGTCATCTGGGCCGTCCAATATGATTCCAACCCATTGTAACTTCAGGCCCATGTATGGCCCATGACGTCTTTCGGCCCATATGAGGCCCTCTGTAACCCTGGTCCCATTAACGGCACATGGTGAAACTGGCCCATACTTAACAGTATGTCGCTTTATACCCCTTAACGGCCTGTTATTCCATTGGGCCATTTCCATCCCGTGTTATCTTTCAGCCTTCTAAGGGCCCATTTATTCTCGGGCTCATTTCCAGCATTCAAATACTTACGGTTCGTTACTGGCCTGTTCCGCTTGTGGGCCAAATTTAGCCTGTGGCTACAGTCGGCTCGTTTGTGGCCCATTAATTCGTTGGGCTGTTCTCATAGCGTGATCAAGTACGTCCCACTAATGACCCATTATGCCTGTCGATAGAATGAAGCCCGTTAAACATATCGTCCTCTTAATGACCCATTATGGTAGGCCCATAAATAGACGATTCCCATTGTAGCCCGTTTACGGCCCATATTGCGGTCCATTATTGGTCCACAAATAGTACGGCCCATGTTTTGCCAATCGATTATATGGCCCGTAGAAGCCCCATTGATTCTACGACCCGTAGAAGGCCCATGGATCCTTTGGCCCGTAGGAGGCCCATGGTCACTACAGCAGGTAGCAGGACCATGGTTACAACGGTCCGTATGTTGCACATGGTTATTGTGGCCTAGTTTAAAAAAATAGGTTATTGTGGCCACTAGAAAAATTTGAAAAAGAACTGCAGTGACAACAAGCAAACAACTAAACAAGACAACAAGGAAATAAATAAGCAAGCAACTAACGCTAGGCTATTACGGCTATTACACATATTACATCCACTGGGCACCAAAGTTCGCCACCAGTGCAAATATAGGGAACAAAGCAGCATATTGCATACACTGGCCGTCTAAGTTAGCCACCAGTGCAAATAAACATGGCAGCAAAACAAGTCCATAACTGAAACAACTTCACAAGAGCTCAAGAAAAATTATCCTGGGTATCCACCATGCTGGCAATTAGCATAGCAAGCTTATTAGCTTTCTCCTGTTTGGCGCTAAAATCCTCCAACACTTTGCTGTTGCACCAGAAAGTATGCATCTGAATTCTCCAGGGACTTCCGCAGTCCTTCGGCTTCTTGTCGCAGCATAGCTGATCGATGTCTTTCAGCTTGTAGTTGAGACTCAAGAAACCAAACTGATTCAGACAGTGAGTTCGAAGAGCTTGTGCTAGCGGTAGTGGCCAGTAACTCGAACACTAAATCAAGAAGGGACTTTGGGGTTGTCTCACTGTCTTCAAGATAGTTTTCCTTAGCTGTTTTATCAGCTTTGTTGGAGACCAACAAGGATGTCCCACTATCCTGAACCTTATCTGCATTACTTCCTTTACCATTGCTTAATAAGGTACTCTTCCCCAATATTCTGTCAGCATTCTAAAAGAAGAAACAAGCAGACACATAACAGGTTTAGCATGTAGTATATGAAACTCATTTCGGTGAACCAGTTCAGTAGTAAGGTGGACATGATTAAACTACCAAGTCTTCTATTGCCAAGTAGTACATAATAAAAGCATCAAACAAACATATATCCATGTCCTTTGGTCACTGCATTGTCTTGCCAAATCAAAATAGAGACATGGTTCAAATCATATCAGTTCAAGACAAAGTACTATTGAAAGAATACAAGTGTGGGAAACTACACGACACAACAAGATTTCAGATGGGTACCACGGGTATACATGTACAACAACACTATTGGCTCTGTTGTGATGCTAGTAATGTGCATGATATGAGAAGTCAACTGTATACACAATTGAAATTGAAATCAACAGAGCAATTTAGAAGAGCAAACATGTTAAAGAAACATGTTTAAACATACCTGTTGTGCCATTGGATTTTTGATTGGATCCTTCAACTTAAAAACAAGTTTGTATGAGTAAATACAGTGATACAAGAGCAAAGCAGTATGCACCATAGCAATAGAATCTTAAATGAGAATAGTTGTTCTTTAGGTTTAAGCACTTGTGCTACACAAACAGAGTACAGTAAGACGCATGCATATGGTACTTCAAAATAAAAAAATGAGCTCATAGACCTTACCACATTCTTGGTCCGGGACTAGTACAGGACAAGGCGTTCCCAGTCATCGTCCCGTAAATGTGTCTCACAAGAAAGTAAGGAAATTTTATGAGTTTCTTTGCCAGTGAAGTACGTTTTCGTCAGGTAATTCCGATACTGCCACGAAGCATTCTTGAAGATAGCAGAGGTATTAGCACAGGTTACCTCATCCTGAGTTTCCAAATCGGTCCTTCTCTATAGAGATAAATGGGAACATTTGCTATATTATAACCAGCATGGAGGTAGAATGTACGGGACAAAGCAAAGTAATTGCCATGAATAAAATTACTTACACATAACTCCTGGACGAACACCTAGAACTGGCTTTTTCCTTCATCTTCGGTATAATATTTCCATGATGGGAAGATATGCACATAGGATTTAACAACATCAAATGTGATAGATGTTAAACTACGAATGGCTAGTTGTGCTTCGTCCACATGAATAGGTGTACTAACTGGTGGAGTTGGGGTTCGCCGAGGTAGTACTGGCGCTTTGGGCAATGGAGCTGCCTTACTAACTGTTCTGGTTTGGGAGCTCTGTGGTGGAGATGGTGATGTGTCAACTGGAACTGGGTTACTATCTGCTGGGGTTGGGGTTAGATTGGGTGAAGCTGGTTCTTTGTCCATTGGAGTAGGGGTACAATCTGCGAGAGTCTGGGTTATGTGTGGTAGGGTTGGTTCTTGTGCATGTACAACCGGGGTGTGTCGGATTCAGGGTTCCGCAGACCCAAGAAGGTTCGAACTCTGGGGCGTGTGCGAAGAAATCAACCTATCCAACCTACCATCTCGTCGCCCCACAACCTAGCCTAGCCGGACTCGCGTGACCAAGGAAGAAGATGAACACGGCAGTTTACCCAGGTTCGGGCCACCTTGCGGTGTAAAACCATACTCCTGCTTTGTGGTGGATTGGCCTCACGAGGGGCAGAGGGTGAACAAGTACAGAGGATGAACAACCTCGCGAGGTCTCGGTGGTGAGAGTGAGTCGACCCCTTCTATGGTGGTGGCTAACCTATCTTTATAGTGGCCTCGGTCCTCTTCCCCCAAAACGTAGGCGGGAAGGGATCCCACAGTGGCCAATTTGTAAGTGGACAAGTAGTACATCTTATCCTGACAAAAGGTGGTCTTCACCTGCAAAGCTTCTGGTCGTGACACAGCGGTGGGCTCGGCGATGACATCCATCCTGCCTTGCTGGTGGTCTTGGTCTTGTAGCACCGAAATGGAAACATTTGGAAGATTCCTCGGGAACCCACGCCTGTCCTTGCCTCCTTAGCACCAAAGAGGAAATGGTCTCCTCTGCGCCCGCTGGCGCCCGCTTGGCCTTGGTCGTCATGGCTTGCGTCATCGCAGCCTCATGAGGCCCGTACCTGCATAGAAATCTCCACACCTCGGGAGGCCGCCCCCTCCGGAGGTCTTGGTGTCGTCTGCCTCGCAAGGCCAAGGGCCTCGCGAGGGTCTTGTCTTCGTGGTCTTGGATGTGGGCCGTACCAGGCCATCGAAGGAGCCATGCCATGGGCCGTAGGCAGGCAAGTATGGGTACCCTGGTGCCCAGAACGCCAACAGTAGCCCCCGGGCCCAAGGCGTGCTCGAGCTTGGCTTCGAGGTGAAGCCAAAGGGCAAGGGCGAAGTGCCGCGAGCCCCAATCGCTTGCGGGCCAGGCTGACGCGTGGCGCTTGACGGGACATTGGCGTCTCCACTTTCCCATGCCGCCTCGGCAACCGCTCGACTTGACAACTGCCTAGTGCACGCACCCGAGCCATCATTGCCCTGCTATGCGCTTGCCTTCTGCTTCTTCTCCTCCTCGCGAACTCACGTCCTCTTTGCCAGATTCCGCGATAGCTCGGATCCACCTAGCTGCCATGGCTCCCAGGAAGAAGAAGGGCAAGATCCCTACGGCAGCAGAGCCCTCGCCGGGGCCGGAACCAGTGCTAGGCCGGTCCACGGTGATCAACCACGAGGGGCTCGATAAGGTCCGACACGCCATCGCCGCCGATTCCAACGAGTGGAAGGCAACGAAGATCTGGCCCGCCTCTTGGACCTTGGCTGACATGGAGGCCACCGAGATCCCCCTTCATCTTCACGCCCTTTTCGCCAGCCTATTGCTGCCATTCTCCGACTTCTTCAATGCCATGCTCTCGCACTACCAAATCCACGCGCTCCATCTGGATCCCGGATCCGTCGTCCTCCTCTCCACCTTTGCGTTTTTGTGCGAGGCCTTTGTGGGCATTGCTCTGTCCGTGGCCCTGCTCTGCCACTTCTTCTCACTCCAGTTGGTCGACGGTGAGCAACGCTCGGGGTGCATGTCGCTTCAGGCGGTGACGGCGACCGCAGGCTCCGGCATCGACTCCACGCTCCGCTAGGACGCAAGGGGGTTCCGGAGGCAGTGGGTGTATGTAGACGCCACCGTGTATAACCCCCTGCTCCTGATCCTATCTGCCCCCGTGAAGCCGAGCTCCGGGTGTGGGCACGCGAGGCTGGTCGACCCGCGGCTCGCCCGAGTCATGACCAGGTTGGCTAACCTGTGGAAGGCGGGGGTGACGATGGCGATCGTGGTGAGGGATTTCACCCGGTGGCGCATCGCCCCGCTCCAGCGCCATTCCCGCCCGATGTGGGCTTTCACCGGCCCCACAGACAACATGAGGCTTCTGCAGCCCCCTTCCTTCCAGCACACTACGCGTAGTGCTCCGTCTCCTGACCGGCGAAGAACCCGCCGGGCTCCCTCTGGATGGGTTCCCTCTGTATGATCACCCGAAGGGGGAGCCTTCGCCAAGAAGATGCCGCGCTTCAACGAGTGGGGGCTGCTCCCCGAGGGCCACGAGGGGCCTCGTGACAAACCCCTCTTGGTAACTCCCGGGTACGAAGGCCCCAGGGTGCACGCTCCTGAGGTGGTCGCCGGGGAGCGGGCCCCATCATGCGCTCTCGAGGCACCCGCTCCCAGCCCCACGGGCGGCGGGGAAGGAGTCTCGCCCGTGGATGTAGCTGCTGTCCCCGTCGAGGAGGGCTACACGCCAGCCCCCAGCGTGTCTCCTTTGGATCCCGGGGCATCCCGCAAGAGGAAAGAGCCCGAGAGCCACTGCAATCCTGTCCCAAGGACCCTGAAGAGGAGGCAGTGGATCACTGTGGATAAGTAAGTACCTTGCCTTCCTCTTGACTCTTGCATATCGCGTCTTCTTCTGACTTTTGCCCCTCAGGACCCCTTCCGTCAAGGGAGTGAGCGCGTCCCGAGCGCCACCTCCGAAGGGCACCGGTTCCATCGTGACCTTAGGCCTCACGAGCCAAGCGGTTGCGCGCGAGGTGGCGCCTGTACCCGAGCCAAGGCCATCCCTGGGGGGCCGCAGGCCTACGTTCCCGGTGTCCTTCTTTCGGGGCGATCTCCAGAGTGCATGGGCCATGCTAAGGGCTCCCCCACTGATCCTTGCCGGTAGCTGGGCGCCCTTCGGGACGGCGCCATCCCCAAGCAGCGGGGTGAGTCCGCGTCGGGCCCCACCTCAGGACACAGGAGCGAGCAAGGGAGTTCCAGCCCCCGGGCTCCTGCCGGAGGCGGGCGAGTCCTCGCGCGCCTCCCCAGCTGACTGGGGCGTGGAGGAAAGCCCAGGCCGGGAGTTGGAGCTCGCACGCGGGCGCAGCGCCATCCGGCACGGCCTTCTTCAAGAGGCATCGAATGCGCTGGGGCACCTCGGGGTGGAGCTTGGTGACGTTGACGCCCGCCTTGAGGCGGAGCGCCTGAGTCTGGCATGCGAATGGCGCAAGCTAGAAGTCGCCAGCAACTTCGGTCGCCTGCAGTGCGAGCATGCCCGCGCGGAGGCGGAGGGGACCCTGGCCGCGGCGAGGGAGGCTCGTGAACGCGCCCTGGAGAAGTCTCGAGCTGCAGATCACCGTCGCGAGGCGGCGGAGGGGCGCGAGAGGGAGCTCCAAGCTTCGAATGCCATCCTTGAGCAACAAGTCCGGGTGCGCACGGCTACGCTCACCGCCTCGGTGGTCGGGCTGCCCGCGAGTGAAGCGAGACCCCGCACGCCCGAGCACATTCTGGCGCTGGAGGCGATGGAGCAAAACCTGGAGCGCGAGTGGTTGGAAGTGATGCAGCACCAAGTGGCCACTGCCGAGGATGCCCTCGCCTCACGGGAGGCGAAGATCCAGCAAGAGGTTGACGAGAAGGTAGCGGGGATCCGCAGGACCCTTGCTGAGGAATACCACCGGAAGCTGGAGCTCCAGGAGACTCACTTCTGCACGCGGCGCGATGAGCTGCAGGGCAAGGCCGACACCCTCAAGAAGAAGCAAGCTGCGGCGGAGCAGCGCAAGAAAGCCGCTGGGGAAGCTTGGGCAACTGCTGAGGCCGAGGTGTCCTTCCTCCACCAGCAGGTAGAAGGCATTTCCTCCCTCGTGGAGAAAGCTTCAGACAAGGCGAGCCGAGCACGGATGCTGCAATGTGAGTGCTCCCAGATGTTCCAGGCCCTTGGGCTAAGGGCCAACCGGGCCCTGAGCAACATTTGTGATGAGAACGTCTCCAGCCAGCTCGTTGTCGACGACGCCGGTTACCTCAGCTTCGTCACCAAGGTCGTGGCACGCCTTGAAGGCGGGGCCATGAGGGCGTGCAGGCTCGTCGAAGAGAAGAGCCGCAACCTTCTTGCGCGCGTGTTCTCGCGCGTCTTCAGCCACCTTCTTCACTCTGATCCAGACTTCGACTTCGATGCTGCGATAGCCCCCGTACCTGGGGCGATCCAAGGCCCCCTAGCGGGCTGAGTGGAAGATCACGTGGACGACCTGATCGCGAAGGTCGCCCTTGCCGAGGACGTGTGCGCGCCCATGGCCGAAGAACGCGGAGCCGAAGATGACGACGACGACAGTGGAGACGATGACAACGCGTCTCGCTAGGCTTGTATTTCCTTATTTTCCTGTCAAGACTTTGAATGTGACCCCGCGGGGATGTGAAAGCATTTTTTGGAAGAACTTTCTTTATGATGTATTAAATAGTATTGCACTCCCTGATGCCACCCTTCCTTTACTTTTCGTGCAACCACGACCCCTGAGCAGGGGTGGCTGTCATTGACATGCTGGATCACGGTGCCCAATTCAAGGTCTGGAGGCGGGCACCCGTTGAGAGCCCTGGGCAATGCGCACCCGCCAGCTCGCTCGAGAGCGCCGCGCGAGGATCCGGAGAGGTGTGCACGCGGGCAAGGCCGCGTCCGCTCTGGCCTGGGCCCTTAGGGCATCTTTAGCGCCACTGGGCCAACCCAAGCGTGCACACCGCGCCCAGACCCGCTTGCGGGGTGCGATTGAGGGAGCCATGGGTGCCCGCCATCTTTCGCGAAGACGAAAATCAAGCGAAGGGAAAACAACTAGAAGAAGAAAACCCAGGAACCCCCCCCCCCCTTTTTAAACACAAACGCAAGAACTGCAAGTTTATTCCAAGAAGTAGCAAATTTAGTTACAAGAAAAAGCCAAGAACAGCCGCGTCAGGCACCTATGCTAGTCTTCCCGCCAGCACGGAGCATGGGGCTTCCACTGGGCGAGGGCATAGTCATTGGGGGACCGTGTCGTCCGCCAGCGCGGAGCATGGGGCTTCCACTGAGACGTGGGTGGGAGCCCCCGTGAGGCTCAGGGGCAGCACTCAGGAGACTCCGGGGCGTGTACAACCCCACTCATTATTATGTGAGAGTGTCACGGGCGGAGACTTGGGGAGGCATAAGGCGGCCGCCTGCCTTCTGGTCGGGGACCCCGCCCTTCGCCCACGGCTGCATGCTAGCGAGCCTGATGTGGCGCCAGCCCTAGGCGGGGTCTCCGGCTTGGAAACCACTAGTGAGTAGTGCGGTGCACCCCCGCAACGGCCGCAAGTCACCTATCCGGCTCGCTAGGTGGGCGCTGGGTCCCTCCCGAGCCTTTGGGCCTTCGCGCCCCCGTCGTCGAGTGGCCGCGGCTCAGGAGACCCCAGGCCCTCATGAGGCGCCCGGGACTCACGGTCTCCTCAGGTCCTTGGGTCCCCCTCGGGGCCCCATCCTTGCTGGGGGCCCCACCGCGCGCCTAGCGCGCCTCGGCGCGCTTGGTCTGGCTGCTGCCTCTCCAGCGTGCTACGGTGGCGTGGTTCACTTGCACACCAACATTAACATACATGTCCCAAAAAATATTCGCTGTGGTGAGTGGGAATCGCCCTACGAGGCAGCAAAGGCCCTGGCGCAGGCTTACTTGCAGCACTCAGGCACCGGGAGGCCTTGTCGACCTCGAGGGCTTGATCGACAGGGGCCTGCCTTCTGTCGACCCGCTCTCTTTGGCTTCGCCGATCGCGACCCTTGCTGACGGGTCACGATGGCCACGAGGTGGCCCGCCGCGGCGCTCCTCCGAAGGGCCATCTACTCCGCACAGGGCCCGGGGCAACGCCCCCGGGGCTGGACGGGAAATCCCGCTCGCCCCTTCTCCACTGCGGAGCCCCCTAGGGCTCCTCCAGAAAGACGAGCAGACGCAGCACGCGCACGGGCGGGCCCCATGCAAGCGCCACGGCACCGGTGGGTGACGGAGAGGCTCTATGCCCCCACAGGCGGCATCGAGGAGCTCGGCTACCCGGCCGAGCCAAGTGTCATAATCGTCACTGGCCGGCCGGTAGCGCAGCAACTCCCGTGCCATAAGGAGCGTAGCTTCCGCGCTCGTCAGCCCCGGCTGGCATGGAGGGACGGCGCCGTGGCGGAGCTGGCCGCGGGCGCCGCAGCCCACCCGTCGCGCCATGCGGGGGGTGGCGGCGGTGAGCTCTGCTTCCGGCGGCGGTATGCCAAAGGTGGCGGGGCACGACGGGGAATGCCGCAGCGGGAGGGCGCCGCCTGATCGGAGCGCACGGCCCACCGCTCCTCACGGGCTCGGCAAGCTCTTGTCATGGCAATGCGAGGACGGAGCATAGTTGATGATGAGGCGGGGCTTTGACACGCCCCTACCTGGCGCGCCAAATGTCGGATTCAGGGTTCCGCAGACCCAAGAAGGTTCAAACTTTGGGGCATGTGCGAAGAACTCAACCTATCCAGCCTACCAGCTTGTCTCCCCATAGCCTAGCCTAGCCGGACTCGCGTGACCAAGGAAGAAGATGAACACGGCAGTTTACCCAGGTTCGGGCCACCTTGCAGTGTAAAACCCTACTGCTGCTTTGTGGTGGATTGGCCTCACGAGGGGCTGAGGATGAACAAGTATAGAGGATGAACAACCTCGCGAGGTCTCGGGGGTGAGAGTGAGTCGACCCCTTCTATGGTGGTGGCTAACCTATCTTTATAGTGGCCTCGGTCCTCTTCCCCCAAAACATAGGCGGGAAGGGATCCCACAGTGGCCAATTTGAAAGGGGCAAGTAGTACATCTTATCCTGATGAAAGGTGGGCTTCGCCTGCAAAGCTTCTGGTCGTGACGTAGCGGTGGGCTCGGCGATGACATCCATCCTGCCGTGCTGGTGGTCTTGGTCTTGTAGCACCAGAATGGAAACCTTTGGTAGATTCCTCGGGAACCCACGCCTGTCCTTGCCTCCTTAGCACCAAAGAGGAAACTACCTCCTCTGTGCCCGCTGGCGCCCGTCTGGCCTTGGTCGTCATGGCTTGCATCATCGCAGCCTCATGAGGCTGGTACCTGCATAGAAATCTCCGCTCCTCGGGAGGCAGCCCAGGGTGGCAGCCCCCTCTGGAGGTCTTGGTGTCGTCCGCCTCGTGAGGCCAGGGGCCCCTCTAGGGTCTTGTTTTGGCGGTCTTGGAGGTGGGCCGTACCAGGCCGTCGAAGGAGCCACGCCGTGGGCCGCAGGTAGGCAAGTCTGGGTACCCTAGTTCCCAGAACGCCGACAGGGTGCTATCTCCACCAAGTGGTAGCATTGTTTTATTTGAAAATTGTGTTTTTACTCCGCTAGATACTGCCATCACCCCCTCCAATTCAAATGGCTGATAAACAAGAAAAGTAGTTGAATGTACAAACCTTGTATGAGGGATAGATGCAATAGATAGTGTGGAAAAAAGAGGGCATGAAATAGTTCACATATATATTGTTAAACTAAAAAGGATAGTATGACATAATTTCACATATATGATGTCTATATAAACTGGATAGCATAGCATGACATAATTCAAAGATATGATGACTAACTAAACAGGATGGCATGAGATAATTATATGATGTCTTTAGTAAACAGGTTCGCATGACTTGATTCACATACATGTTATCTAAGTAATCAGGATAGCATGATATAATTCACATATGTGATATATATACTAAAAAGAGGGCATTTGCATATATGATGTCCGAACTAAGAACATGGTGTTGAATATTGTGTATATGATGTCTAAACTATGCAATGCAAGACACCATATGCATGATACAAGAAGTATAACCGTCCCAAGTTAGAGCATACACCTCGATGGGGGAATAGGACAGGTCATCTGTCTCTGAATCCATCTCTGAGGAGCTATTGGGACCCAGCAAGAGATCTGCTTCAACAGGTAGCACTGTCTGCCCTGAAGACCTTGTTTTCACTCCAGATTTTTCCGTCACCCACTCAAATAGCTGATTCACAGGAATAGTAGTTGAATGTACAAACATTGTCGACAAATGGAAATGTAATGAAGAAAAGGATTGGCAAGATATAATTCAAATATATGGTGCCTGGTTAAACAGGATGGCATTGCATATTTCACATATATTATGGCTGGCTAAAAGAGATGAGATTGCATATTTCACATATATGATATAGAAACTAAACATGTGGCATTACAGAACATGTCTAAACTAAGCAGATGACATATATGATGTCGAAAGTAGGCACTGCAAGGCAACATATGCATGATATGACCAACATCATCATGCCAAGTTAGAGCAATCACCTCGGGGGGTAAATAGAGTGGTCAGCTCCATCTGAATCTGCCTCAAAACAAATATCTTCCTCTGGATTACAATCTCGAGGGGGGGGGGGGAGGGTTTGCCATTGCACCCACCATGGAGCGATGTCTACATGAAATTGTATTGCCGGGCAAAACTCTTCTCTTTTTCTCTACATGTTCAGCAGGACTGTGTACAATATATGACATGCATACGGAAAAAATATAGTGAGATTATGTAAGGAGAGCATGCAGAAATTTAGAGTGATGGTAACAACAAGTGGATAGATCCAAAAATAATGATAGCAGGCTGATGATAGCTTTAACTGAATAAAAAGACAGATGATGATTGCTTTACTGTTTGTTTCCCACCCAAGATGAACAACATAGGCATACCCTAGGTGAACCAGATAATAGACAGAGATACTATTCATTGCTGCCTCGATAGCTAGGTGCCCCACAAGCATTTTAAAACTCAAGTTTGAACATTAATTTGGACCTAACTTGGAGTCTAAGTGGTGAACAGGACGATAAAGTAGCAGGTAATATTAAGCAATGCATAACATCAGCGGAAACAAAAGAGTGCGACCTCTCTTGTGGACCCATGTACTCCTTAGGTTCATCTGCTGAGTCGATGATGGTGATGTAGTTGCGGTGGGTGCCGGCGGTAGGGAAGGAGATCTGAGGTGGCGAAAGACAGTCAGGAGTCATGATGTCTGGTATGGTGGATGCTTCTGTCGATAAAGCAGCTCAGGTGAGGTGGACGACGTCGCGGCAGGAGCAGGACAAGCCACACAAAGTTTTCTTCGACACCTATCTGTAACTGAAGTAATTCTGTAAGGGCTCCTTTGGCTTGGAGGATTATAAAAATGCAGGGATAGGAAAAACACCGGAATAGGATAGGAATGCACATGGGAAACAGAGCATTTGTAAACACAGGATTTCTGTCAACTTGGATGTTTGGTTCACAGGAATTGGAAGAGCAGAGGAATGCAAAGAAACATGGCCAAATTAAAGTGAAACCATATGAAAGTGTGTACAGTTAGAAAGTTATTCTGCCACTAATGCACTTAGTCTTGTTTTCATGCATAGGATTTTGAAAAGCAGGTCCAGGTGGATGTTTTGCTCCATTCCTATCAACCAAATGCATGAATAATTGAATAGTAGAGTACCATAGGAAAATTTCCTATTGCTATGTTTTTCCTTCACTTTTTCCTTTGAACCAAAATAGCCCTAATGGATCGAACTAGAGCCAGAGCAGCAACTCATGTTGCTGCACCAGCCCGTGTACCAGCATCAGCAGCGCGAGCGAGAGTAAGAGCAGAGCGGCAGCACGAGCGAGGGGAAGAGCAGAGCAGCAGCGCGAGCGGGTGAGAGCCGAACCAGCAGAAACAACTCCGGCTGGTATGGATGCTACTGCCGAGGGAGCCTCGCACTGCGGGAGAGCCGCCGTGGAGATGTCACCGGCGGCGCCGACTACGAGGTAGCCACACCATGGGGGAGCGGGATCGAGCACCGGCGGCGCCGGGAGGTTGAGTTAAGGAGAAGGTGCGACGCGATGAGTGTACAACTACTTTGGTGGCACTGAGTAGGCCTCGGCTTCGTCCGAGGAGTTGGTGAGGATGCTGCAGTTTCGGTGGAGAAGATTAAGGTGAGCTGTGGGGATGGAGCAGTCGCGATAGATGAGGCGATTGAGGGAGTCCTAGTTTAAGGGGTCCTCGGGTGGTCGGGCTATGTAACATGGGCCGGACTGATGGGCCGTGAAGATACAAGGCAGAAGACCTTTCCTCGTGTCCAGGTGGGACTCTCCTTTGCGTGGATGGCAAGTTTGGCGTCCAGATGTATATTTTCCTTCCTCTGTAAACCGACTCTATACAACCCTAGCCCCCTCCGGTGTCTATATAAACCGGAGGGTTTAGTCCGTAGAGGCTATCAGAACTTTCATAAGCTAGACAAAACTAGGGTTTAGCCATTACGATCTCGAGGTAGATCAACTCTAGTAACCCCCATACTCATCAAATACAATCAAGCAGGACGTAGGGTTTTACCTCCATTAAAAGGGCCCGAACCTGGGTAAACATCGTGTCCCCTTTGTCCTTTGTTACCTTCGATCATCAGACGCACAGTTCGGGACCCCCTACCAGAGATCGGCCGGTTTTGACACCGACATTGGTGCTTTCATTGAGAGTTCCACTAGGTCGTTGGCAGAAGGATCGATGGCTCATTTGATCATCAACAACGACGCTGTTTCTGGGGAGACCTTCCTCTCCGGTCAACTTTTTGTATTCGGCGGCTTCGCTCTGCGCGCCAATTCAGTTGGTCACCTTGAGCAGATCAACAGCTACGCCCCTGGTCATCAGATCAGATTTGGGAGCTTGAATTACGTCGCTGATATCCGAGGAGATTTGATCTTCGAAGGATTCACGGCCTCGACCACTATTCCTCATCTTCAAGAAGGCAACCCATCGGATCCGTCGTCAGGCGCCGCTCAAAGACCAACTACTACCCCTGCCCTGGCCATAGATCCAGGGCAGGCCACCTCATCCGAAGATGGGATCTTAAAATCCACCGGACCCTCTCCTCTCATGGAGCCCTTTGTCGAAGACCCAGAAGCAACTGTATGTTCGGCGAGCCTGGAATCAAGTAGGACCCTCCTTGTCATCGGAGAGCCGAACTCACCTTTGGAAGCCAACTCCGAACTCTCAGGGCCTGCGTCTGGTGAACACAACCTGGAAGAGTCTGCCATCCCCAGTTTCGCAGGTCCTTGGTTTCCCGTCCGGCCTTCACTCTTAAGCGAGGCCCTGGACTTAATGCGATCTCTCGCCATCACGGAGGTATCACCTCCGAATTGCGCACAGCCCAAACTAGGGGCTGAGTGCAGGGAATTTTACGTCCCACCCACCACCCACTTAATAGCCACTTTCGAGGACTTAACCGATATACTCGACTACGACTCCGAAGACATCGACGGCATGGACGACAATGCCGAAGCCGAACCAGGCCAAAACTCGCCCATCACCGGGCGTTGGACTGCCACTTCTACATACGACGTGTACATGGTGGATACACCCAAAGAGGACGACGATGGCAATCAAGATCCGATCGAGGACAAGCCCGTCGAGGTACCACCGAAGCGTCGGCGTCAGCGGCGCCGTTCATGATCGCGGCGGGAAAAAGAAAGTAATACCGGCACCGGAGACATTGACACTCCGGAGAATGCCGAAAACTCTGACAAACCCATTGAGCCTGCCGTAGAGCAGGATAATTGGGAAGAGGGACAAGTTAACACCGACGAGCCAGTCGGGAATGAGGATTCGAAGGATAGTAACTATCTACCGATCTCCGAGGAGGATGCCAGCCTCGGCAACGAAGACTTCATCATGCCAGAGGAACCCCTCGAGCAAGAGTGCTTTAAGTGACAGCTCATCGCAACTGCGAGGAGCCTAAAAAAGAAACAACAACAGCTTCAAGCCAAACAGGATACGCTCAATGACAGATGGACCTAGGTCCTAGCTGCCGAGGAGTACAGCCTCGAACGCCCAACAAAGAGCTATCCGAAGCGTCGGCTACTGCCACAATTCGATGACGAGGCCCTAGAGCCAATACCGTCAAGATATAATCTTGCTGATGAACCAGAACAACCACCACGTGGACGAGACAAAGCGGCCACTCATACCAAACACCAGCCCGCACCACCTCGCCGTCAAGGCAAAGAGGCAGCAGCTCAGGGCTGCACCTACGACTTATGTCAGGACCTGGACAATAGAGCCGGCAAGACCACATAAATATACAGATCAAGGGAGCGTGCTCCGACGAGATACGACGGCCTTCAAGCTTGGCGCGAGCAGTATAACCGAACTCGGGCCAAAAACCAAACACGGATGTCATCCGAACTCCGTCGTGATGTTGCCCGATACAGGGGCACCGCACACCCCTTGTGCTTTACCGATGAGGTAATGCAGCACAAATTTCCAGAAGGGTTTAAACCCGTAAACATCGAATCATACGATGGAATGACAGATCCCGCGGTATGGATTGAGGATTTTCTTCTCCATATTCACATGGCCCACGGCGACGATCTCCACGCCATCAAATACCTCCCCCTAAAGCTGGAGGGACCAGGGCAGCACTGGTTAAACAGCCTACCAAAGAACTCTATTGGTAGCTGGGAAGACTTGGAGGATGCGTTTAGAGACAACTTCCAAGGTACCTATGTCTGGCCTCCGGATGCCGATGACCTTAGTCATATAGTCCATCAACCCGGTGAGTCAGCCCGCAAACTCTGGACTAGGTTCTTAATTAAAAAGAATCAAATCATCGACTGTCCGGACGCCGAAGCCCTCGCGGCCTTTAAACATAGCGTCCGCGACGAGTGGCTCGCCCGACACCTTGGTCAGGAAAAGCCGAAGTCTATGGCAGCTCTTACTGCACTCATGACCCGCTTCTGCGTGGGAGGGGATAGCTGGTTGGCTCATAGAAGCAACAGTACTAGCGACCCTGGCACCTCCGAAGTCAGGGACGGCAATGGCAGGCCACGACGCAACAAACACAAGCGTCGGAACAATAACGAAGAAACTGAAGACACGGCGGTTAACGCCGGATTCAGTGGCTCTAAATCCGGTCAGCGGAAGATGCCATTCAAAGGAAATAAGGACGGCCCATCTAATTTGGAAAAAATACTCGATCGGCCTTGCCAGATTCATGGCACCCCCAACAAGCCTGCCAACCACTCCAACAGAAATTGTTGGGTCTTCAAACAGGCCGGTAAGTTAAATACCGAACATAAGGGGAAAGGGCCGCCAAGCAAGGACGATGACGAGCCCCACCCACCGAACACAGGGGGACAAAAGAAATTTCCCCCTGAGGTGAAAACAGTGAACATGATATATGTCACGCATATCCCCAAAAGGGAGCGCAAGCGCGCACTAAGGGACGTCTACGTCGTAGAGCCTGTCGCCCCCAAATTCAACCCATGGTCGGCTTGTCCGATCACCTTCGATCGCAGGGACCACCTGACCAGTATCCGTCACGGAGGTTCGGTGGCCCTGGTCCTCGATCCAATCATTGACGGCTATCATCTGACTCGAGTCCTTATGGACGGCGGCAGCAGTCTCAACTTGATCTATCAAGACACTGTCCGCAAAATGGGTATTGACCCGTCAAGAATCAAGCCTAGTAACACCACCTTTAAAGGAGTGATACCCGGCGTCGAGGCCTGCTGTACAGGCTCATTAACATTGGAAGTAGTCTTTGGTTCACCGAACAATTTCCGAAGCGAAGACTTGATCTTCGACATCGTCCCCATCCGTAGTGGTTATCACACACTGCTCGGACGTACTGCCTTCGCCCGCTTCAATGCAGTCCCGCATTATGCTTACTTAAAGCTCAAGATGCCTGGACCCCGCGGCGTTATCACAGTCAATGGAACACATGGAACGCTCCCTCCGTACCGAGGAGCACACCGCGGCCCTTGCAGCCGAGGTACAGAGCGTCCTTATCAAGCCGAACACTTCATCAACCATCAAGCCTCTGGACACTATTAAATGAGTTCGGCCTACTCTGCAGAATGACAGCTCAGTCAATCCGGCGGTGGACTAGCAGTTCTGCCTCCGTCCACCGCCCCATCTAATAGCGGCATATGTACCGCGTGTGCATAACTAAGCACTCAAAATACCTTGGGCAACGACGGAGGCACTCCGCGGACGAGGTCCATAAATACGGCTCGACCCTATTCAGACCTTAATCTCCTTCTTCGTTTTTCTCTTTTCTCTCCTATTATAGGTTCTTTAAAACCTAAAGTTACTTTACGGTGGCACAGGGCCCTTTCCCAGGCCCCTGCTATATACACTATCGTCGATCCTTTCAAAGGATCCTCCACCAAGGCGAAAAGCGGCGCAGACGTGCGGCAGGGTGTCCAAAGGATCTTCATGATACCTTTTCTTTTTAGGACCTGTATACAGCTTTCCCTTGTTCTCAAATTCTTGGCATGTAAAATAGCCCTGATGCTTATCGCATCATCTGTAAAAGCACATTTTGACGTATCAATCAGACTATAATGGAAAATAGTTTTTACCAACCCTATTCAGTATTAGTTTATTTCATAATCTGTATTCCCTCTTCATGTCAGATTGGCGTATACACTTCGGCATAGCTTAAGATGCCAGGGGCTCTATTCGGCCACCTATATTTTCAACAAAAAAGAAGAAGTCCGAACGCTTTTAGAGTGCACTTCGGCATCCCGAACATTGCATTATATGCATCAGCTCTGAATCATGTCTTTGGTCAATAGTTGGGTTGCCCGGCTCCTGTGGTTACTACCTTATGTTCCGCTCGTTTGGCTAGGGTAGTAAAGGGAGAACTACTGCGATTGTGTTTCTGGTTTGTCCGGTCAAACACCTCAGTAGAGAAAGCCAAAAACTGACTGTCATGGTGTGGCGAGAGCTGGTCAGCTATTCGGCGACTTGCTATAAATCTTTTGCGATTTCTTCCGTATTATGCGAAAGACTGGCCTCTGTCCGGTCATGTGCTTAAGGCATCCTAGTTCGGATAGCCGCATATGCACCAAGGGCTAGTACTTAGCCGCACCGTCAAACTCCTATGGCTAAGTGAAAGTGATAAAGCCGCATAGTCTGATTGCCTGGTTCGCCTATGCAGACACCTCCTTCAGGGACCAAGACGTTGGGTCAAGAGTGATCATGCGTTATTCCGAACACCCCCGTAGTATCTACGTGGGGGCTGAAGCCGACGACTTGCAAACTTTCAAGATAACAAAATACGGCAGCACAGGAGGCAAGCAATTCCAGATAAAGACATAAATATATTACAAAGCCTTGGTTTATAAAACAACGTCTGGGTAGCTCGGATACAGTCACTCAAATATGATATCCTTTGAGCATTGGCCCTTTATTAATCGAGCACCCTCAAGGAAGTCTTCAAAATACCGCTCTGGCTTGCGGTGGTCCTTGCCTTCAGGTGGGCCCTCGTCCGCCACGACGGCGGCCTTCATCTTTGCCCAGTGCATTTTGACACGGGCAAAGGCCATCCGCGCACCTTCTATGCACGCCGAGCGCTTGATAGCTTCAATCCGAGGCAGCGCGTCGGCAAGTCGCTGCACCAGGCCAAAGTAGCTGCTAGGAATGGGTTCGGTTGGCCACAGCCAGACTATGACGTCCTTCATGGCCAATCCGGACATCCTGTGCAGCTCTGCCAGTTGCATCATGTGGTTGTTCAACAGCGCCGGATGCTCCGACGTCGTGAACTGTGACCAGAAGAGCTTCTCCATCATGTGCCCCTCCTGGGCCTGGAAGAACTGCGCGGCGTCGGCAGTACTCTTCGAAAGATCCGCAAATGTGTCTGGAGAACTCCACAGTCTAGTGAGCAAGGCATATCTTTGACCGCCAAATATAGTCTGCAAAAGAAAGGGCTTACCAGCCGCTATCTGTTCAGACTGCCGGATTTCCTCGCAAGCTGCCCGGGACTCGGTCCTCGCCTCCTTGGCCTCTTGGAGGGCCTTGGCGAGTTCGGCCCCCTGGGCCTTATTCTTCTCCTCCAAGGACTCGCACTTGTCGGCGGCGTCCTTGAGCTCTTGCTCCACTTCGGTCACCCTCTCCTTGTACTGGCGGCGGGCGACCTGTTCGGACTTTAAATCTGCAGCCGATTTGTCTGCGGCCGCTTTGCTCGCCTTCGCCTCCTCCTTGGCTTGGGAAAGGGCACTCTTGAGGGTTTCGACCTCGGTCGCGCTGCCTGCAATCATACACATAGTAACACATGAGTCTAAACTCATAATTTGCATATTAATTCAGGCATGTGCGAGATATTTCAAACATACCTTGCGCCTCATCGAACCGCTTGTTCATGCGGTCGATATCATCATCAGCCAGTTGCAGCCTCCGCTTAAGATCGGAAACTTCAGCGGCCTGGGTGGTTACCGCCAACATGGAAGCCTGTTATACAATATAAAAGTACGTCACCTCTTCTGAATACTATATGATCCTCTGTCCGGCTTTTTCAAAACCAGACAGAGTCTCAGGGGCTACTATCTATGCATAGGTCTGTCCCTTTATAAAAAGCATCTAGAGCATTATGTCGCATACCTCGAAGCCTGTTAACAGGCTGGTGAAGGCTTCGTTCAGCCCGCTCTTGGCGGACTGAATCTTCTCAACCACCACACCCATCAGGGTGCGGTGCTCCTCCACGATGGCAACACGTCGTAGTGCTTCCACCAAGGTATTCGGCGCCTCCGGATTAGTGGAGGCCGCCGTCGAAGCTGATGCTCCCCCTCCTTCGAAGGGGGCTGCTCGCCTGACTCCGGGGCCACATTGGTCTCCGGAATGATGTCCGGCTGGGGGCCAGATTACTCTGGACCCCCGCCGTCTGTCGCCATGAGGGTCGCCCCCTCCATGTCTTCGGCAGCCGAGGTATTGTCCTCGGGCGCCTTCTCGGCAGCCTCGCTCACCCCACCGTGGCTAGGAGAGGTCCTTCGGGACAACACCTCGGTTTCATCCACGGTGATCGGCGAAGGGGCTCGCGGGGGCGTCTCGCTCTCTGCCATCTCGGGCGGCAGAGAACTCCCTTCGGACAGCGATTGTTGGGGGAGGTCGCGGGCTAGGCTGAAACACACAAAATGATATGTTATATTACAACCATAACAGACTGAATATTTGCTGAGTATCCTTTTCGACACTTACGATTCGGCCAGGGTTTTTCCATGAGGCGCCTCTTGGGGGTGTGTTCGGCGTCTGTATCCGAATCGTCTGAGAGCGTTATCTTCTCCCTCTTGGATGCCCCCTCCTCCAGGTCTACGGAGGCGGCCCTTTTCTTCTTTCCCCACTTTAGGGAGAACCAATTTCCGCCTCCTCCTCCTCTTCATCTTCATCCCCCTTATGGGAGGAGTGGGCTTCGGTTTCTCCGGACACTGTGTCGGAAGTATGTAGCGACCCGACCCGAATGGATCGAATCTCTGTGTTCAAGTGTCATCCCTGGATCGGTAATGCTGACACACACAGTACTCGAAGGATTTATAACAGAGTGCAATCACACACTTATTACATCGAATGTCTCAAAAGAGAACTGATTACAATAAATATGGCTTAAGGCCATCTAAATAAGATAACAGCGGAAGGCTTGGAAGATAAAGTGAGTCCATCAACTCCAACGGCATAGCTGAGTGCACGACAACGACCTAGCACACCTTACTCTTCGTCTGAAAAGTCTGCAACATGATACGTTGCAGCCCGAAACGGGTCAGCACATGGAATATGCTGGCAATATAACACAGTAGAGCAATGAACAGAATAATTGCTAATACTACATGCATATTTGGCTGGTGGAAAGCTCTAGTGTTATACTGTTTTGCGAAAAGCTAATTTTTCCCTACAACAAAGGAATATATTTTATTTAACTATCATGGTGGTTGTTGAACATTGAGAAGGTAAATCCCCCTCTCAATCCCAATTAAAAGTAATTATTAATCCCAACAAATTAATTTAGAGTGATGGGATTCAATATGATGATCCAAGAACCAGATACTCAAGATGTCCATAACCGGGGACACGGCTAATCATGATTAGTTTGTACACTCTGCAGAGGTTTGTGCACTTTTCCCCACAAGACTCGATCTCCTCCGTTGGATTTCTCGCACTACATGGTGTTTGAGAAACGGATGACCGAGACACAGTCTTTCAGAAACATTTACTCTTTACTCTGGGTAGACAGTTACACCTACTTTCCCCTACATCTGCTAGCCTACCACTGAAAGAGGTCATGTAACATACTCAACTATGCTAGAGCCCATAATAGCTTGTGACTGCACACGGAAGTTTCTAGCATGAATAATCTTATGATCCCTTTGAGCCTGGGTGGCGGACCGTAGGAGGATCACACGGTATATCCCCGGGATCTCCTAGGACAACACTGGTATATCCCCAGGTGCCCAAACAAGCAATCCACCCAGATGTGTATTAAAGTTGCCACCTTAAGTTGAACCATTAATTAAAAATCTCACATCTGTCATGGATACACTCAAAACCCAATCCACGTCTACGAGCATAGCATGGCAACATAAGCATAGCGTGGAAGTAACTCCCAAGGGTTTTATAATAAAAGGGCAATAGGTTCTACCTCATCATCTACTTCCCAATACCCACAAGTTAATCACATCCTAGTCATGTAGTGTTTGAGGATAAAACTAATGCATAAAACTGGGTATAGAAGAAGTATGATCAATGTGTTACTTGCCTTGCTGACGATCTGCAAATCCTAGAGACTCGTAGTAGCACGCTTCGCACTCCGGGAATTCTATCGCAAACAAACAATAGCATACATAAGCAATCAAGCGAAGATGCACGGGTAAAACCCAAATGAGAAGACCTAACCAGAAAGTTCAACTGAAGAACTCCGGTTTGCAAAAAGAATCGAATCAAACGGAGCAACGAAACTCAAACTGCGAAAGAAACAAGCTTCGATTACTAATCTGGACTAAAGTCAAATTTTACAGTAGCAAAAACTTGTTTAAGTTGGTTAAACAGAAAGAGGGCTTCGAGACGAAGATCTAGGCGCTTGAATCGCCTGATTCCGACAAACGAGCGAAAAGTTATACTAAAACGAAAATCGGATCAGAAATCGCGATCGAAAATAATCGCGGAAAATCCGAGAAAAAGAAAACTAACGAACAGGCTAACGAACGAACGTTCGCTGTCTGCGGTTAAACGGTGAAAACCGTTCGTTAAAACGAACGTACGGACGAACGTCTGCTAAATAACTAAACCGACGGAAAACCGATCTAAAAAGAATAAACCGGAATTTAAAAAAAAACCGAATCTAGATCTAGGGTTTAAACAAAACCGATCGGTTTTTCTCACGAAACCGACGGCGGCGGCGGCTACCTCCGGCGGGGCTCCGGCGGGACGGCGGGGTGCGGCGCGGCGCGGCGGGGCGGGGCGCGCGCGGGGCGGCTGGGCCGGCTGGGCTTCGGCCCAGTTCGGTCCGGCGGAGTTTTTTTTTTTAAATAATTCCGCGCAGAAAAACAAATAAAAGAAATACTAAACAGACTCCAAAATTCCCGAAATAAATTTTCCCCGTCCTCTAAAAATCTCCCGGACAAGGTAAACATTTATTTGGGACTCTAATGCAATTTTGAAAAATGCATATTATTCTAAATTCAAATAAAATGGCAATAAAAATCCAAATAAAATATTTATTTGATTTTAATATTTTTCCTCCAATATTCCATTTATTTTGGAGAAGTCATATTATCTCCTCTCATATATTTTTAATATGAAATATTTTCGGAGAGAAAAATAGTTAAACCAAATTGATCCCTGTTTCAATATTTGAGAAAATTCAAATATGAAAACGGTGAAATCCCCAACTCTCTCCGTGGGTCCTTGAGTTGCTTAGAATTTTCGAGGATCGCAAAACGAAATGCAATAAAATATGATATGCATGGATGACCTATGTATAACATTCCAAATTAAAAATTTGGGATGTTACAAACCTACCCCCCTTAAGATGAATCTCGCCCTCGAGATTCGGGTTGGCTAGAAAACAGGTGCGGGTGGTCCTTCCGGAGGTCTTCTTCGCGCTCCCAGGTAGCTTCCTCCTCGGTATGATGACTCCACTGAACTTTGCAAAACTTGATAACTTTGTTGCGTGTAACTCGGCTGGCAAACTCGAGAATCTTGACGGGTTTCTCCTCGTAGGTTAGATCACTATCCAATTGAATTGCTTCTAGGGGAACTGTATCTCTTAGAGAAATATCAGCCATCTCCGCATGGCACTTCTTCAACTGGGAAACGTGAAACACATCATGAACTCCTGACAGTCCTTCGGGCAATTCCAACTTGTAGGCAACTTCACCCATACGTTCCAATACTCGGTATGGTCCTACAAACCTTGGGGCTAACTTTCCTTTAACTCCAAAACGTTTCACTCCTCGTAAGGGTGATACTCGTAGATATGCTCTGTCTCCGACTTCATAGGTTACCTCCTTGCGTTTTGGGTCGGCATAACTCTTCTGTCTGGACTGGGCTACTTTCAGTCTATCTCGAATCAGCTTAACCTTCTCTTCGGATTCCTTAATCAAATCCGGTCCAAACAACTGACGGTCTCCAACTTCATCCCACATCAACGGTGTTCTGCACCTCCTTCCATACAAAGCCTCGAAAGGTGCCATCTTCAAACTGGCTTGGTAGCTGTTGTTGTATGAGAACTCCGCGTAGGGCAAATTGTCATCCCAACTAGATCCATAATCTAGCGCACAAGCTCTTAACATGTCCTCCAGAATTTGATTGACTCTCTCGGTCTGTCCATCTGTCTGCGGATGAAAAGCTGTACTAAACTCTAGCCTGGTTCCCAATGTCTGGTGTAGTTGGCGCCAAAACTTTGAAGTAAACTGGGTTCCTCTATCTGATATGATGGTCCTCGGAACTCCGTGCAGACATACGATCCTGGTCATATATATCTTGGCCAACTTCGCACTCGTATATGTGGTTTTCACTGGGATAAAGTGAGCTACTTTGGTCAACCGATCCACTACTACCCAGATAGAATCATATCCTGATCGGGTCCTGGGTAATCCGGTGATGAAATCCATGCCAAGCTTATCCCACTTCCATTCGGGTATTGGCATAGGCTGTAGCAATCCTGCGGGCTTCTGATGCTCTGCCTTCACTCTCTGACATACATCACATACGGCTACATACTCAGCAATATCCCTCTTCATACCCGTCCACCAGAAACGCTCTTTTAAGTCCAAATACATCTTGGTGTTTCCGGGGTGTATCGAGTATGGCGAGTCATGAGCCTCCTGTAGTATCAACTTCCTGATCTCGGCATTATTGGGTACATACACACGGTCCTCAAACCATAAGGTGTCGCTCTCATCTTCACGAAAACCTTGGGCTTTTCCTTTGCGCATTCTATCCTTTATCTCGGCAATTTCTTTGTCCTCTTTCTGAGCTTCTCGAATCCTTCCCAATAATGTTGACTGAACTTCCATAACTGCAACAAAACCTCTAGGGACTATCCCCAAACGAAACTCCCTGAGATCTTCGGATAACCCCTTTGGTAAACCTCCGCTTTTGAGGGTATTGACATAACTTTTCCGGCTCAAAGCGTCTGCTACGACATTGGCTTTTCCTGGATGATAATGCAACTTCATATCATAATCCTTTATAAGTTCCAACCATCTCCTCTGCCTGAGGTTCAGCTCCTTCTGAGTGAAAATATACTTCAAGCTCTTGTGATCCGTGTACACATCACAACGATTCCCAATAAGAAAATGTCGCCAAGTCTTAAGTGCATGAACTACAGCTGCTAACTCCAAGTCATGCGTGGCATAATTCAACTCATGCGGCCGAAGCTGACGTGAGGCATATGAAACAACTCTTCCTTCCTGCATAAGTACTCCTCCCAGTCCTAAGCGAGAAGCGTCGCAATACACTTGGAAATCCTTGCGTATATCTGGCAGAATCAGAACTGGGGCTGTAACCAAACGTTTCTTCAGTTCCTGAAAACTTGCCTCACATTCATCTGTCCATTTGAACTTAGTGTCCTTCTTCAGTAACTCCGTCATAGGCTTCGCAATCTTGGAAAAATTCTCGATAAATCTCCGATAATATCCTGCAAGTCCAAGAAAACTGCGGATCTCCCCTACTGAGGTGGGTGCCAACCACTCAGTGACAGACTGAACCTTAGTGGGGTCTACTGCTATACCTTCGCCCGATATAACATGTCCAAGAAATCCAACTTCCTTCAACCAAAACTCACATTTGCTGAACTTGGCATACAACTGATGTTCCCTGAGCTTCTCGAGAACTAAACGCAGATGCTCCTTGTGCTCCTCTTCATTCTTTGAGTATACCAAGATATCATCAATGAACACCACGACAAACTTATCCAAAACTCCATGAACACCTTGTTCATCATACTCATGAAATAGGCAGGGGCATTAGTCAATCCAAATGACATAACTGTGTACTCATATAGCCCATACCGGGTGGTGAAGGCTGTCTTAGGTATATCCTGTTCTCGGATCTTCAGCTGGTGATACCCTGATCTCAGATCGATCTTGGAGAACACTTTAGCTCCTTGCAACTGATCAAACAAATCATTAATCATTGGCAGTGGGTACTTGTTCTTAATCGTCACTTCATTCAATGCGCGATAATCAACAACCATTCTCAAGGATCCATCCTTCTTCTCAACTAAGAGCACTGGGGCTCCCCACGGTGATGAACTTCGTCGAATGTAACCTTTCTCCAATAATTCCCTGATCTGCTTCTTAATCTCCTCCAGATCATTTGCGGGCATCCGGTATGGTCTCTTTGATATTGGTCCGGTGCCTGGCAACAACTCTATCAAGAATTCAATGTCTCGATCCGGCGGCATGCCTGGTAACTCCTCTGGAAATACATCCGGGAAATCTTTCACAATAGGCACCTCCTCTTGAACAACTCCCGTGAGAGAATTTACTTGGCTCCTTCTAGGCACATGCCTAGATACATACTTGATCCTTTTTCCCTCCGGGGTGGTAAGCGAAATCGACTTACTCGCACAATCGATGCTTCCTCCATACATCGATAGCCAATCCATGCCTAGTATCACATCCAATCCTTGTGACTTCAAAACTATCAGGTCTGAGGGGAAAACATGACTTCCAATGATCAATGGCATCTGAAAACATCCTTGTCTTGCCATATACTCCGCACCGGGTGATCTTACTAACATGGGTGTCCTAAGTACCTTAGTGGGCAACTTATACTTCTCCACGAATCCCCTTGATATGTATGAATGCGATGCACCAGTATCGAAAAGAACAATTGCAGTAAAAGACTTAACCAAAAACTTACCGATAACTGCATCAGGCTGCTCCTCAACCTCCTCCACGTTCACGTGGTTCACTTGTCCTCGGTTGAATGGATTGGGCTTCTTCCCAGCGCTTCCATTACCATTGCCGTTCTTCAATTCTGGACATTCGTTGGCATAATGTCCAGTCTTCCCGCACTTGAAACAGGTAACGTGGCTTTGATCCTTCTTGGCGGGTGTGGCTGGGTTAGAGCGGTTCTGATTACTGCCTGCTCCATGTCCATTTCCGTTCTTGTGGCCATTATGGTTGTGTGAACTTCCTCCATTGTGGTTATGACCTCCATGGTTATGAACAAGTCCTCCCGAGTTCGGGGTGAACCGGGGCTTCTGCTGAGCTCCTGAGTTGAACTTCCCTTGTCCATACTTCCTCTTGCGGCTATCAATCTGCTGTTGCTTCCCTTCAATCATAAGAGCTTTGTCTACCAACTCCTGGTAGTTGTTGAATGTTGCCACCATCAACTGCATACTCAGCTCATCATTCAACCCTTCCATAAACTTCTCCTGCTTCGCGGCGTCAGTGGCCACATCATCCGGGGCATAGCGTGCTAATTTACTGAACTCATCCACGTACTGCCCCACGGTACGGTTTCCCTGGCGTAAGTTGCGAAACTCACGCTTCTTCATGCTCATAGCTCCTGCTGAGACATGTGCCGTGCGGAAAGCTTGCTGAAACTGATCCCAAGTGACATTGGCTATAGGGAATGTGGCTGTGTAATTCTCCCACCATGAGGCTGCGGGTCCATCCAATTGATGTGCGGCAAAACGCACCTTCTCAGCGTCTGTGCATCCTGCGGTGGTCAACTCCCTTCCAATCCTGCGTAGCCAGTCATCCGCAACTATTGGCTCGGTGCTACTGGAAAACACCGGCAGCTGCAACCTCAGAAAACGGGCTAAGTTGGTGGTGGCGGCGGTGGGTTGTTGTTGTTGTTGTCTTGGTTCTGAACTAGTAGCTGCATCAGGGTATTCTGCTGTTGAATCAACTGAGTGAGCTCCGGTGGGAAAACAAATCCGGTGTCGCGTCTCGGAGGCATCTGATGGGTTTAGAGGGAAGAGATTAGAATAGAGTAAGGTCTAGTGAGAAAGCACTACCCATATGCACATGAGACAAACACATTCATAACACACCACTCAATTCAAGCAAGAGCATACAATCGATCTAACTACCGTTACAAAAGTGCTCGGACTATTACTATTTACATGGGGAAAACACTAATGATAATATGGTGGTCATCTAGAAATTTTGATCGGTGGAAGACTCCATGATATCCGCTCCAGCTTCGTCTTCATAATCATCATCACTACTGTCGGGGTCGGAGTCGGTGTCGTCGATGATGATGTAGTCTTCAGATCGAATTTCCTCAGGTTCATCGTCTTCTTCTCCGGGCGCTGATCATCTCCCATTGCTCATCTCGGCGCCCACATAACTGGTAGATCGTGTCCTTAAGATCCTGGTGATACACTTCGCCGATGCGTCCCATGGCGATGTGGGCTGCCATGCTCTTTCCTAGACTCCCGGTTGGTGCATCAAAGGAAAACTCTATGGGCTCCGTAACTGGCGTGAATGTCCTTCCTGGAATTTGAACTCGAATCATCCAACGCTCCTCTTCTGGTACAGTGGCGGTGTAGGTCCCGGTGAAGCTTGGTATTCCGATGTTCAGGTACCTAGTGACTTCCTTCAAGTGTCGTCCAAAAGGTGTGTCTTCATCCGGTTGTGTAAACTTGTTCCTTGAGTCTGCCATCCTAGAGAATAGAAGATGGAGAGAAGTCAGAAATGAGTAGAGAAGAGTGTCCTATGGCTTTTCTTAGTGGTCGTGTCCTACAGTCAGCGTGTGCTCTGATACCATCTCTGTAGCGACCCGATCCGAATGGATCGAATCTCTGTGTTCAAGTGTCATCCCTGGATCGGTAATGCTGACACACACAGTACTCGAAGGATTTATAACAAAGTGCAATCACACACTTATTACATCGAATGTCTCAAAAGAGAACTGATTACAATAAATATGGCTTAAGGCCATCTAAATAAGATAACAGCGGAAGGCTTGGAAGATAAAGTGAGTCCATCAACTCCAACGGCATAGCTGAGTGCACGACAACGACCTAGCACACCTTACTCTTCGTCTGAAAAGTCTGCAACATGATACGTTGCAGCCCGAAACGGGTCAGCACATGGAATATGCTGGCAATATAACACAGTAGAGCAATGAACAGAATAATTGCTAATACTACATGCATATTTGGCTGGTGGAAAAGCTCTAGGGTTATACTGTTTTGCGAAAAGCCAATTTTTCCCTACAACAAAGGAATATATTTTATTTAACTATCATGGTGGTTGTTGAACATTGAGAAGGTAAAACCCCCTCTCAATCCCAATTAAAAGTAATTATTAATCCCAACAAATTAATTTAGAGTGATGGGATTCAATATGATGATCCAAGAACCAGATACTCAAGATGTCCATAACCGGGGACACGGCTAATCATGATTAGTTTGTACACTCTGCAGAGGTTTGTGCACTTTTCCCCACAAGACTCGATCTCCTCCGTGGGATTTCTCGCACTTCATGGTGTTTGAGAAACGGATGACCGAGACACAGTCTTTCAGAAACATTTACTCTTTACTCTGGGTAGACAGTTACACCTACTTTCCCCTACATCTGCTAGCCTACCGCTGAAAGAGGTCATGTAACATACTCAACTATGCTAGAGCCCATAATAGCTTGTGGCTGCACACGGGAGTTTCTAGCATGAATAATCTTATGATCCCTTTGAGCCTGGGTGGCGGACCGTAGGAGGATCACACGGTATATCCCCGGGATCTCCTAGGACAACACTGGTATATCCCCAGGTGCCCAAACAAGCAATCCACCCAGATGTGTATTAAAGTTGCCACCTTAAGTTGGACCATTAAAAAAAATCTCACATCTGTCATGGATACACTCAAAACCCAATCCACGTCTACGAGCATAGCATGGCAACATAAGCATAGCGTAGGAGTAACTCCCAAGGGTTTGTTATTAAAAGGGCAATAGCATGGTGGCTCCACTGAACTTTGCAAAACTTGATAACTTTGTTGCGTGTAACTCGGCTGGCAAACTCGAGAATCTTGACGGGTTTCTCCTCGTAGGTCAAATCGGTATCCAATTGAATTGCTTCTAGGGGCACTGTATCTCTCAGAGGAATATCAGCCATCTCTGCATGGCACTTCTTTAACTGGGAAACGTGGAACACATCATGAACTCCTGACAAACCTTCAGGCAATTCCAACTTGTAGGCAACTTCACCCATACGTTCCAATACTCGGTATGGTCCCACAAATCATGGTGCTAACTTCCCTTTGACTCCGAACCGTTTAACTCCTCGAAGTGGCGACACACGTAGATATGCTCTGTCTCCGACTTCATAGGTTACCTCCTTGCGTTTTGGATCGGCATAACTCTTCTGTCTGGACTGGGCTACTTTCAGTCTATCTCGAATCAGCTTAACCTTCTTTTTGGATTCCTTAATCAAATCCGGTCCAAACAACTGACGGTCTCCAACTTCATCCCACATCAACGGTGTTCTGCACCTCCTTCCATACAAAGCCTCGAAAGGTGCCATCTTCAAACTGGCTTGGTAGCTGTTGTTGTATGAGAACTCCGCGTAGGGCAGATTGTCATCCCAACTAGATCCATAATCTAGCGCACAAGCTCTTAACATGTCCTCCAGAATCTGATTAACTCTCTCAGTCTGTCCATCTGTCTGCGGATGGAAGGCTGTACTAAACTCTAGCCTGGTTCCCAATGTCTGGTGTAGTTGGCGCCAAAACTTTGAAGTAAACTGGGTTCCTCTATCTGATACGATGGTCCTCGGAACTCCGTGCAGACATACGATCCTGGTCATATATATCTTGGCCAACTTCGCACTCGTATATGTGGTTTTCACTGGAATAAAGTGAGCTACTTTGGTCAAACGATCCACTACTACCCAGATAGAATCATATCCTGATCGGGTCCTGGGTAATCCGGTGATGAAATCCATGCCAAGTTTATCCCACTTCCATTCGGGTATTGGCATAGGCTGTAGCAATCCTGCGGGCTTCTGATGCTCTGCCTTCACTCTCTGACATACATCACATACGGCTACATACTCAGCAATATCCCTCTTCATACCCGTCCACCAGAAACGCTCTTTTAAGTCCAAATACATCTTGGTGTTTCCGGGGTGTATCGAGTATGGCGAGTCATGAGCCTCCTGTAGTATCAACTTCCTGATCTCGGCATTATTGGGTACATACACACGGTCCTCAAACCATAAGGTGTCGTGCTCATCTTCACGAAAACCTTTGGCTTTTCCTTTGCGCATTCTATCCTTTATCTCGGCAATTTCTTTGTCCTCTTTCTGAGCTTCTCGAATCCTTCCCAATAATGTTGACTGAACTTCCATAACTGCAACAAAACCTCTAGGGACTATCCCCAAACGAAACTCCCTGAGATCTTCGGATAACCCCTTTGGTAAACCTCTGCCTTTGAGGGTATTGACATAACTCTTCCGGCTCAAAGCGTCTGCTACGACATTGGCTTTTCCTGGATGATAATGCAACTTCATATCATAATCCTTTATAAGTTCCAACCATCTCCTCTGCCTGAGGTTCAGCTCCTTCTGAGTGAAAATATACTTCAAGCTCTTGTGATCCGTGTACACATCACAACGATTCCCAATAAGAAAATGTCTCCAAGTCTTAAGTGCATGAACTACAGCTGCTAACTCCAAGTCATGCGTGGCATAATTCAACTCATGCGGCCGAAGCTGACGTGAGGCATATGAAACAACTCTTCCTTCCTGCATAAGTACTCCTCCCAGTCCTAAGCGAGAAGCGTCGCAATACACTTGGAAATCCTTGCGTATATCTGGCAGAATCAGAACTGGGGCTGTAACCAAACGTTTCTTCAGTTCCTGAAAACTTGCCTCAAATTCATCTGTCCATTTGAACTTAGTGTCCTTCTTCAGTAACTCCGTCATAGGCTTCGCAATCTTGGAAAAATTCTCGATAAATCTCCGATAATATCCTGCAAGTCCAAGAAAACTGCGGATCTCCCCTACTGAGGTGGGTGCCAACCACTCAGTGACAGACTGAACCTTAGTGGGGTCTACTGCTATACCTTCGCCCGATATAACATGTCCAAGAAATCCAACTTCCTTCAACCAAAACTCACATTTGCTGAACTTGGCATACAACTGATGTTCCCTGAGCTTCTCGAGAACTAAACGCAGATGCTCCTTGTGCTCCTCTTCATTCTTTGAGTATACCAAGATATCATCAATGAACACCACGACAAACTTATCCAAAAACTCCATGAACACCTTGTTCATCATACTCATGAAATAGGCAGGGGCATTAGTCAATCCAAATGACATAACTGTGTACTCATATAGCCCATACCGGGTGGTGAAGGCTGTCTTAGGTATATCCTGTTCTCGGATCTTCAGCTGGTGATACCCTGATCTCAGATCGATCTTGGAGAACACTTTAGCTCCTTGCAACTGATCAAACAAATCATTAATCATTGGCAGTGGGTACTTGTTCTTAATCGTCACTTCATTCAATGCGCGATAATCAACAACCATTCTCAAGGATCCATCCTTCTTCTCAACTAAGAGCACTGGGGCTCCCCACGGTGATGAACTTCGTCGAACGTAACCTTTCTCCAATAATTCCCTGATCTGCTTCTTAATCTCCTCCAGATCATTTGCGGGCATCCGGTATGGTCTCTTTGATATTGGTCCGGTGCCTGGCAACAACTCTATCAAGAATTCAATGTCTCGATCCGGCGGCATGCCTGGTAACTCCTCTGGAAATACATCCGGGAAATCTTTCACAATAGGCACCTCCTCCTGAACAACTCCCGTGAGAGAATTTACTTGGCTCCTTCTAGGCACATGCCTAGATACATACTTGATCCTTTTTCCCTCCGGGGTGGTAAGCAAAATCGACTTACTCGCACAATCGATGCTTCCTCCATACATCGATAGCCAATCCATGCCTAGTATCACATCCAATCCTTGTGACTTCAAAACTATCAGGTCTGAGGGGAAAACATGACTTCCAATGATCAATGGCATCTGAAAACATCCTTGTCTTGCCATATACTCCGCACCGGGTGATCTTACTAACATGGGTGTCCTAAGTACCTTAGTGGGCAACTTATACTTATCCACGAATCCCCTTGATATGTATGAATGCGATGCACCAGTATCGAAAAGAACAATTGCAGTAAAAGACTTAACCAGAAACTTACCGATAACTGCATCAGGCTGCTCCTCAACCTCCTCCACGTTCACGTGGTTCACTTGTCCTCGGTTGAATGGATTGGGCTTCTTCCCAGCGCTTCCATTACCATTGCCGTTCTTCAATTCTGGACATTCGTTGGCATAATGTCCAGTCTTCCCGCACTTGAAACAGGTAACGTGGCTTTGATCCTTCTTGGCGGGTGTGGCTGGGTTAGAGCGGTTCTGATTACTGCCTGCTCCATGTCCATTTCCATTCTTGTGGCCGTTATGGTTGTGTGAACTTCCTCCATTGTGGTTATGACCTCCATGGTTATGAACAAGCCCTCCCGAGTTCGGGGTGAACCGGGGCTTCTGCTGAGCTCCTGAGTTGAACTTCCCTTGTCCATACTTCCTCTTGCGGCTATCAATCTGCTGCTGCTTCCCTTCAATCATAAGAGCTTTGTCTACCAACTCCTGGTAGTTGTTGAATGTTGCCACCATCAACTGCATACTCAGCTCATCATTCAACCCTTCCATAAACTTCTCCTGCTTCGCGGCATCAGTGGCCACATCATCCGGGGCATAGCGAGCTAATTTACTGAACTCATCCACGTACTGCCCCACGGTACGGTTTCCCTGGCGTAAGTTGCGAAACTCACGCTTCTTCATGCTCATAGCTCCTGCTGAGACATGTGCAGTGCGGAAAGCTTGCTGAAACTGATCCCAAGTGACATTGGCTGTAGGGAATGTGGCTGTGAAATTTTCCCACCATGAGGCTGCGGGTCCATCCAATTGAAGTGCGGCAAAACGCACCTTCTCAGCGTCTGTGCATCCTGCGGTGGTCAACTCCCTTCCAATCCTGCGTAGCCAGTCATCCGCAACTATTGGCTCGGTGCTACTGGAAAACACCGGCGGCTGCAACCTCAGAAAACGGGCTAAGTTGTCAACTGGTGGTGGTGGCGGTGGGTTGTTGTTGTTGTTGTTGCCTTGGTTCTGAACTAGTAGCTGCATCAGGGTATTCTGCTGTTGAATCAACTGAGTGAGCTCCGGTGGGAAAACAAATCCGGTGTCGCGTCTCGGAGGCATCTGATGGGTTTAGAGGGAAGAGATTAGAATAGAGTAAGGTCTAGTGAGAAAGCACTACCCATATGCACATGAGACAAACACATTCATAACACACCACTCAATTCAAGCAAGAGCATACAATCGATCTAACTACCGTTACAAAAGTGCTCGGACTATTACTATTTACATGGGGAAAACACTAATGATAATATGGTGGTCATCTAGAAATTTTGATCGGTGGAAGACTCCATGATATCCGCTCCAGCTTCGTCTTCATAATCATCATCACTACTGTCGGGGTCGGAGTCGGTGTCGTCGATGATGATGTAGTCTTCAGATCGAATTTCCTCAGGTTCATCGTCTTCTTCTCCGGGTGCGGGGTCTCCCATGAATACTCCTAGTTTCCTTGTCAGGTCGTCATTCTTCTCCACTAGTATTGCGATTTCCTCCTCGTATCCATCGCGTGTAGACTTGAGTTCCTCTTCTAGCTCCATGTTCCTGGTCATCACCTTCTTCAAATCTATCATGCTTGCACACATCTGGTTCTCCTGTCGACGAATGTGCTGGTTTAACTCCTGGATGAAAGCTGCAATGGGCCTGTCCCTCCGGGTGCTGATCATCTCCCATTGCTCATCTCGGCGCCCACATAACTGGTAGATCGTGTCCTTAAGATCCTGGTGATACACTTCGCCGATGCGTCCCATGGCGATGTGGGCTGCCATGCTCTTTCCTAGACTCCAGGTTGGTGCATCAAAGGAAAACTCTATGGGCTCCGTAACTGGCGTGAATGTCCTTCCTGGAATTTGAACTCGAATCATCCAACGCTCCTCTTCTGGTACAGTGGCGGTGTAGGTCCCGGTGAAGCTTGGTATTCCGATGTTCAGGTACCTAGTGACTTCCTTCACGTGTCGTCCAAAAGGTGTGTCTTCATCCGGTTGTGTAAACTTGTTCCTTGAGTCTGCCATCCTAGAGAATAGAAGATGGAGAGAAGTCAGAAATGAGTAGAGAAGAGTGTCCTATGGCTTTTCTTAGTGGTCGTGTCCTACAGTCAGCGTGTGCTCTGATACCATCTCTGTAGCGACCCGACCCGAATGGATCGAATCTCTGTGTTCAAGTGTCATCCCTGGATCGGTAATGCTGACACACACAGTACTCGAAGGATTTATAACAGAGTGCAATCACACACTTATTACATCGAATGTCTCAAAAGAGAACTGATTACAATAAATATGGCTTAAGGCCATCTAAATAAGATAACAGCGGAAGGCTTGGAAGATAAAGTGAGTCCATCAACTCCAACGGCATAGCTGAGTGCACGACAACGACCTAGCACACCTTACTCTTCGTCTGAAAAGTCTGCAACATGATACGTTGCAGCCCGAAACGGGTCAGCACATGGAATATGCTGGCAATTTAACACAGTAGAGCAATGAACAGAATAATTGCTAATACTACATGCATATTTGGCTGGTGGAAAAGCTCTAAGGTTATACTGTTTTGCGAAAAGCCAATTTTTCCCTACATCAAAGGAATATATTTTGTTTAACTACAAAGTTGGTTGAAAATATTGAGAAGGTAAAACCCCCTCTCAATCCCAATTAAAAGTAATCATTAATCCCAACAAATTAATTTAGAGTGATGGGATTCAATATGATGATCCAAGAACCAGATACTCAAGATGTCCATAACCGGGGACACGGCTAATCATGATTAGTTTGTACACTCTGCAGAGGTTTGTGCACTTTTCCCCACAAGACTCGATCTCCTCCGTTGGATTTCTCGCACTACATGGTGTTTGAGAAACGGATGACCGAGACACAGTCTTTCTGAAGCATTTACTCCTTACTCTGGGTAGACAGTTACACCTACTTTCCCCTACATCTGCTAGCCTACCACTGAAAGAGGTCATGTAACATACTCAACTATGCTAGAGCCCATAATAGCTTGTGGCTGCACACGGAAGTTTCTAGCATGAATAATCTTATGATCCCTTTGAGCCTGGGTGGCGGACCGTAGGAGGATCACACGGTATATCCCCGGGATCTCCTAGGACAACACTGGTATATCCCCAGGTGCCCAAACAAGCAATCCACCCAGATGTGTATTAAAGTTGCCACCTTAAGTTGAACCATTAATTAAAAATCTCACATCTGTCATGGATACACTCAAAACCCAATCCACGTCTACGAGCATAGCATGGCAACATAAGCATAGCGTAGAAGTAACTCCCAAGGGTTTTATAATAAAAGGGCAATAGGTTCTACCTCATCATCTACTTCCCATTACCCACCAGTTAATCACATCCTAATCATGCAATATTTGAGGGTCGAAACTAATGCATAAAAACTGGGTAATGAAGAAATATGATCATGTGTTACTTGCCTTGCTGACGATCTGCAAATCCTAGGGACTCGTAGTAGCACGCTTCGCACTCCGGGTACTCTATCGCAAACAAACAATAGCATACATAAGCAATCAAGCGAAGATGCACGGGTAAAATCCAAATGAGAAGACCTAACCAGAAAGTTCAACTGAAGAACTCCGGTTTGCAAAAAGAATCAAATCAAACGGAGCAACGAAACTCAAACTGCGAAAGAAACAAGCTTCGATTACTAATCTGGACTAAAGTCAAATTTTACAGTAGCAAAAACTTGTTTAAGTTGGTTAAACAGAAAGAGGGCTTCGAGACGAAGATCTAGGCGCTTGAATCGCCTGATTCCGACAAACGAGCGAAAAGTTATACTAAAACGAAAATCGGATCAGAAATCGCGATCGAAAATAATCGCGGAAAATCCGAGAAAAAGAGAACTAACGAACAGGCTAACGAACGAACGTTCGCTGTCTGCGGTTAAACGGTGAAAACCGTTCGTTAAAACGAACGTACGGACGAACGTCCGCTAAATAACTAAACCGACGGAAAACCGATCTAAAAGAATAAACCGGTATTAAAAAAAAACCGAACCTAGATCTAGGGTTTAAACAAAACCGATCGGTTTTTCTCACGAAACCGACGGCGGCGGCGGGATTCCGGCGAGGCTCCGGCGGGACGGCGGGGTGCGGCGCGGGGCGGCGGCGCGGCGCGGCGGGCGGCGCGACGCGGGCGGCGGCGGCGTGCGGCGGCTCGGCGGCGAGCGGCGGCGGCTGGCGCGGCGAGCGAGGCGGCGCGGCGGCAGCGGCAGCAGCAGCGGCGAGGGCAGGCGGCGGCGGCGGCTTGGGGCTCCAGGGGGGGGCGGCGGCTATTTAAGGGGGGAGGGGGTGGCTTGGGCGAGGGGGCGACGGGGCGGAGGCGCGGCGGCGGCGGACTCCTCCGGCGAGTCCGTCTCCGGCACGGGACGCGAAGGCGGCGGCGGCCTGCTGGGCCGGCTGGGCTTCGGCCCAGTTCGGTCCGGCGGAGTTTTTTTTTTTTTTTTATAATTCCGCGCAGAAAAACAAATAAAAGAAATACTAAACGGACTCCAAAATTCCCGAAATAAATTTTCCCCGTCCTCTAAAAATCTCCCGGACAAGGTAAACATTTATTTGGGACTCTAATGCAATTTTGAAAAATGCATATTTTTCTAAATCCAAATAAAATTGCAATAAAAATCCAAATAAAATATTTATTTGATTTTTTTATATTTTTCCTCCAATATTCCATTTATTTTGGAGAAGTCATATTATCTCCTCTCATATATTTTTAATATGAAATATTTTCGGAGAGAAAAATAGTTAAACCAAATTGATCCCTGTTTCAATATTTGAGAAAATTCAAATATGAAAACGGTGAAATCCCCAACTCTCTCCGTGGGTCCTTGAGTTGCTTAGAATTTTCGAGGATCGCAAAACGAAATGCAATAAAAATATGATATGCATGGATGACCTATGTATAACATTCCAAATTAAAAATTTGGGATGTTACAAAGTACCTTGACGGCGGAGGCCGCCTTTGGCCTCCTTGCCCTTCTTCTTGGTCTTCTTCTCCGGCGCCTGATACGGCGCCGGAACCAGCATCCTCGTCAGCAGAGGATTGGCTGGGTCTTCAGGTAGTGGAGCCGGACACTTGATCCGCTCCGCCTTCACTGTCCAGCCCTGAATGAAAGAATGAAAATCTCAGTATAAACTTTGATTTATTTACCGAAAATTGTGTTCGGAACTAAAATACTTACCGGTGTGGCCGGATTCTCGATGTCAAGACCGATGTCTTCGGTCTTCTTCGGCCACGTCTTCTGGGCCTTGAAGAGCAGCTTCCAGATCTCTTCGTGCGTTCTACCGAAGAAGCGCTGCAGGGTCCGGGGACCTTCCGGATTGAACTCCCACATATGGAGAGGCCGGAGTTGGCAGGGGAGGATCCGGCGGGAAAGCATCACCTGAATCACGTCAGTGAGACTGGTATTCTTGCTTATCATATTTTTGATGCGCTTCTGCAGCATCATCACTTCCGCGGTCGACCCCCCAGTCCAGACCCTTGTTGGTCCACGACGCGAGCCGCATTGGGGGTCCGGATCTAAACTCAGGAGCGGCCGCCCACCTGGTGCCGCGAGATTCGGTGATATAGAACCACTCCTGCTGCCACACCATGACGGTCTCCACGAAGGCCCCTTTAGGCCAGGTGGTGTTGGGGAGCTTGCTCACCATGGCGCCGCCGCACTCCGCATGTTGCCCGTCGACCACCTTCGGCTTCACATTGAAGACTTTTAGCCATAGACCGAAGTGTGGGGGGATGCGGAGTAGCGCCTCGCACACGACGATAAATGCCGAGATGTGGAGGAAAGAATTTGGGGCTAGATCATGGAAATCTAGCCCGTAGTAGAACATGAGGCCGTGGACAAAGGGGTGGAGAGGAAACCCTAGTCCGCGGAGGAAATGGGGGATGAATACAACCCTTTCGCCGGGCTCCGGAGTGGGTGTGACTTGAACCTTGACAGGGAGCCTGTGCGCGATCTCCGCGGACAGATATCCTGCCCCCCGAGCTCCTTGATGTCCTTCTCCGTGACGGAGGAGGCCTCCCACTTGCCCTTCAAGCTAGATCCAGACATGACTGTAGAGGTTGGCGGCGGTGGGAAAGATTGAAGCTTGGGCGCTGGAGCTTGAGGATGGGAAAACGGGAGAAGGAAGAAGGCGTGGGGAGAAAAGATGGATCTTTATCCACATATAGGCAGTAAATATCAGGCGCCCCCCCCCAAGCCTTAAAACTCGGCTGTTCCCAAGGGGTCGTGCCAATGGCACGGTTGGATTACCCAAACCCGTATTGATGAGGATCCCACAATAAGTGGGCACGATCTCCGCTTTGATGAGACGTGTCGATAGAGGCCGTATCTCGAAATGCGAAGCGGGAGGCCAAAAAACGGTTCAGAATGATAAAGAGGCTAGATGTGATGTTTTGCCAAAAAATCTGTTAGTTGATGGACATTACTTTGACTAAGCATTTTACCTCCGTGGTTGAGGGTTGTGACTGACATGCAAAGCCGGATATAGTTCTTTTATTCAGAAGATTGCTTCGAAGTATTCAGAGGAGGAACCCGCCTTGCAATGACAATCTACATGCCGGATACATCGCCATTGAAGACTGGTTCAGGGGCTACTGAGGGACTCTTGGTTTAAGGGGTCCTCGGGTGGTCGGGCTATGTAACATGGGCCAGACTGATGGGCCGTGAAGATACAAGGCAGAAGACCTTTCCTCGTGTCCGGGTGGGACTCTCCTTTGCGTGGATGGCAAGTTTGGCGTCCAGATGTATATTTTCCTTCCTTTGTAAACCGACTCTATACAACCCTAGCCCCCTCCGGTGTCTACATAAACTGGAGGGTTTAGTCCATAGAGGCTATCAGAACTTTCATAAGCTAGACAAAACTAGGGTTTAGCCATTACGATCTCGAGGTAGATCAACTCTTGTAACCCCCATACTCATCAAATACAATCAAGCAGGATGTAGGGTTTTACCTCCATTAAGAGGGCCCGAACCTGGGTAAACATCGTGTGCCCTTTGTCCTTTGTTACCTTCGATCCTCAGACACACAGTTCCGGACCCCCTACCCGAGATCGGCCGGTTTTGACGACGACAGCGATCGTCGGAGCAAGTCCTTGGAGGTGGAGGACGGGATGACTGAACCGGTGGGACGACGAGATCGACGACGGATCCTCATCCGAGGTGGTGGATGAGGGACGTCGAGCTGTTGTGGTGGATGACGTCGCCTGGGAAGAGGCTCCGGCTGGGCAGCGGTGGGGTGGCGGACGGCGGAGGGTGTGGTTTCGCGGCTGGAGCAGAGAGGTTATGGCGGTCTGGGTTTTCGAATGATGAAGAGGAGGTGATGGGAGGGGGGACCATGACTTAGGGACGCGCTTGTCTAAAATGTAAGGTGTATTACAAAAGTACCCACATCGAATTGAACTAGCGGCCCTTTCAGCTCAGGGTTAGAAGGGGTATTTCGCGTGTCGGGATTTGGCAGTTGGAGGGAGTGTTCGTGCGCATTGTAATTTTGGGATAGCAAGGCGCGGGTTGTGAAGGCGCAAGTTTTCGGAGCACAAACAGACAAAGCGATATCTGAATTTTCGGGATAACAAGGTGCGGGTTGAAATTTTGGGACAAGCCGAACGTGTAATAATGTACGTACCAAATCAATTCGCACTTCCCTCGATGAAAAAAACAAAAAGAAAATTATTCGCACCACACAAAGAGAGAGTCTTGTCCCATTTAACTGTACAAATGCTATTCAAAACTATGAATCCATGTTATGGCCAATTAAATTTTTTTGCTACTTGTATAATGCATGTCACCAACTCATACGAACATTTTAGCGCATTCCAAATGTATATACTACCGCTGCAATTCAAACTAAATTTGAATCTGTTTCTCTATTTGAATAAGAATCTACAATCACGATTGTTGCCAAGTTAAACCATCATCTGTATATTATCTTAACAACACACCACATGATTACTATAGAGATAGATATGAACTATCTGTACTATATGAACTCGAATTCAAAATTTTGAATACACTTGATGTTGATTCCAAATAATAGAACATTTGAAGTGCTAGCTAGATGTTCGTAATCATCTAAACCATGTTTCATATGTATAATGTGTTTATCACACAATGTATAGTGCCCCGCCCCCTACATTATGACAAGTATTTAGACGTGAGCTACAAAATGCCACACCTTATCACAAATTCAAATAAATTGTTATATAGTATAACATGTTCATAACCACACCATGTGTATCACCATTATAATCATGCATGCGTGGGTTTAGAGCACTATGATTTCTTATTCAAATATCTGAATCCAATTGTGTAAAAATATGATCTCTGTTAGTCTTTTACACCCACACAATCCTCTTCTCTTTGTAGCTAGCGCTAACTTTCTCACGTGCATGCACACGCACGCCTCCCTCTCACCCTCACTCGGCATTCTATCCATCGCACACATTCATTATTTTTCTTTAGGTCGTTCACCCACGGTGTGTGTAGGCCCTCCAGCTCCTAATTTCCGGCAAACACCGATCGATATACCTCTCTAGCCAGGCGTGCCTACCACAAACATAGGCTTTCCCTCTTCTCTTCTCACCGTCCATGCCCCTCTCTGTCTAATACGGTTCCATGTACGTGCACACTCCCACCCCTAATTTCATCGATCTCATACTCGCAAACTCCTCCCCCTCGATATAGTAGGTCTATCGCACCACCTCCTAGCCGCATCCCTCTCTCTCTCTATCCGTCGCTCCGGGCCTTATTTGCTTCTAACACATGCATGCATGTATACCGATCGATCTCCCTATGTATAGCTAGGTCAACTATAACTCTTTTTCCCCATGCACCGATCGACGTACCTCACAAGTTATGTCTCTCCCTTTGTCTGACACACGACGATTGATCTTCCTATGTAGTTATGTCTACTTACCATATCCATATCGTCCCCCCTCATCATCCGTACAAGCCTCCCGACCCGTATCTCACACGCACATGCACAGACAGGAAGGCATCCCATCTCTTATTGATATTGCAGTCGTACCCTCCGTTTGTCTAGCAGGCCTCTCCGACCATTTGTGAGAAGCAACTCCACCACCAACCCTCCAACACTCTAGCTCTGTCTCTCTCCCAACATTATTCCTCTCCTACACATATGCATGGATGCCGCTCGATCTCCCTCAATACATAGCTAGGTCCCTCTCCTTCTCCACACATATACCAGTTGATCTACCTCTCTATAGTTAGATCTCTGCCCCCCCCCCCCACACACACCGATACTCGAATGATGTAGGTAGGTATCCATGTCACAGAGACAAACTGCACCTCTCCCCTCTCACGTTCCAGTAGGCCGGCCGGCCGCCCTATATCTTTGACGTGGGCACACACAAATTTGATGGCACTCTTTATCGATCATGCACCCACACACTTAATTTCTCCCTTCGATTCTATCAATATCTCACGCCGATGATCCCTCCACTCTCTTCTCATGGATCGCCCCCTCTATATATGATATATCCAGGCCTCTGTTTCACACACATTGCATATGTTACTTCGCACACACCATCTCTCTCACACACACCCACGTACGTGGGGTACTTGCACGTAGAGAAGAGGTGCACGCGCAATGCATGTACTCAGGTCTCGTTCCCGGCCACACCCGCACGGGTACACGATGGAGCTCATTTTTGTACGAAAAGGCAGCCCACGTGATAATTTCATGCGTGTAGAGGTTGTTTACTTGAACGAGGGTCGTGTACCACGCGTACATGGAACAAAGTTTGACTTGACATGTTAGTTTTAAATAAAGTTATATTCCTCAATGGCACGTACAGAATATAAAACGATTGTCATCGAGAAAAAAGAAATCTGCTCCAGTATATACAATGGAGCCTACGTGCCGAGGTTTGTCTCTCTTCACACTATATCTCACACAAGGCGGCGGTGGCCTCTCTGTCTCACCGTTGGTCACTGATCCGGCCGCATTCTGTCCGCCGGCGGAAATGGAGGATGTGCATCGTTTCTCCGCTTGACAGAGTCCAGGCAGCACGTCCCGATCTGCGGTACTCGTCGTTCTCTCTGACCAAGCTCCAACGCGGTAGGGCCTTCGCCACTTACTCGCTGCCGCAGTATGGGCAGATCCCGGCCACTGGTGCCCTCCTACTTACATCCCGATGACCCTCAGGTACAGCTTCCTCCGGCCTTGCTCCACTGCCCATCTTCCCACGTTGCTGCATGTGGAAAACCCTGCATGTGGATCTTCTTTAGTTCTTTGCTTAAAACGTATCTCGGCCGGCATACCTTCCATCTTGCAAATCTCGTCCTCACACCATTTTTGATAAACCACCATGCTGCTATCTTTCCCTTATGGCACGGAATATGCTTCTTTTTTATCGGCGTATTGAAAGGATCGAGAAGAGGGGTCTAGAGGGGGGTGATTAGACCCTCAACAAGCAAAACTTGCAGTTTTTAAATTCTTCAAGTTGAGATAGAGTTTTAGCACAAGTTTAAGCACTCACAATACATTTCAAGCAAGCATGACAAGAGCATATGCACCGGAAAGAGTAAAGCATGCTAATTGCAAGAAAGTAAAAGGATGGGATTGGAGTGTGCAAACGCAAGGAAGACACGGAGATTTTTGGCGTGGTTCCGATAGGTGGTGCTATCGTACATCCACGTTGATGGAGACTTCAACACACGAAGGGTAATGTTTGCGCGAGTCCACGGATGGCTCGGCCCACGAAGGGTCCATGAAGAAGCAACCTTGTCTATCCCACCATGGCCATCGCCCACGAAGGACTTGCCTCACTCGGGTAGATCTTCACGAAGTAGGCGATCTCCTTGCCCTTACAAACTTCTTGGTTCAACTCCACAACTTGATGGAGGCTCCCAAGCGACACCTAACCAATCTAGGAGACACCACTCTCCAAAAGGTATCAAAGGGTGTGTTGATGATGAACTCCTTGCTCTTGTGCTTCAAATGATAGTCTCCCCAACACTCAACTCTCTCTCACAGATTTGGATATGGTGGAAAGATGATTTGAGTGGAAAGCAACTTGGGGAAGGCTAGAAATCAAAATTCTTGTGGTAGGATTGGAATATCTTGATCTCAACACATGAGTAGGTGGTTCTCTCTCAGAAAATGTATGGTGAAAGTGTAGGCACGTTCTGATGGCTCTCTCACATATGGAGAAGGGGGTGGTGGGGTATATATAGCCTCCACACAAAATCCAACCATTACACACATTTGACCCATCTCGATGAGACCGAATAGCTAAACTCGGTGGGACTGATTAGTTCAAAATGTGAATGTTAGGAATCTCGGTGGGACCGACTGGAACAACTCAGTGGGACCGATGTGCTAGGGCTTAGGGCAAACCTCATCTCGGTGGTGCCGATTGCATCAACTCGGTGAGACCGAAGTGAAGCAATAGGGCAACAGAGAATTGTTCAAGCCATCTCGGTGAGACCGATTGCAATTTTGGTGAGACCGAAAAATTGCAACAAATAACAGGGAGTTGGCAAGGCCATCTCGGTGAGACCGAGATCCGTATCGGTGTGACCGAACTGTTAGGGTTTCTGGCTGTGGCTATGTCATATGAACTCGGTGGCGACAGATAGAATGAATCGGTGGGGCCGAGTTGGAGTTTAGGGTTTTGACATACTTGGATGGAGAAAGTGATTGAGGGTTTAGGAGCAATATCACTAAGCATTTGAGCAAGCAAGCCATTAAGCAACACCTCATCCCCTTTTAATAGTATTGGATTTCCTATGGACTCAATGTGATCTTGGATCACTAAAACAAAAATGAAGAGTCTTGAGCTTTAGCCAATGCATGTCCTTGGCACCTTGAAGGGGTTCCACATTCTCTTGTCCTTTCCACGCCATTGTTGAACTCGTCTGAAATACACTAGATAAAAGCATTAGTCCAACAAGAGATATGTTGACATTAGTTACCAAAATCACCCAGGGAGCACTTGTGCTTTCAATCTCCCCCTTTTTGGTAATTGATGACAACATACATCAAAGCTTTAGGTAAATGATATGAAGAGTAGTAAGTAAAGCTTTGGAGGAACATGTAACATGCATAAGCTCCCCCTACATGTATGCAGTCATGTGAAGATAGAACATACTAACATGTGAATGCATAACATGACAGAGCAAGCAGAGAGTTACATGTATCTTGGCTATATGCATCAGAGCAAAAGATATGATTGAGAAACATACCTCCATATTTATGAATCCCTCTTGCAAACAATATGTACAACAGCAAGAGATCATCATGCACATGATTGTGATGCATATACTTGCCTTGTGGTCTTGATCTGACTTTTGAGACAGTGGACTTGAGAAAGCAGGGTTAGATAACACAAGAACACTCTGAGCAAGGCAGTTTTGGGGAACCATTAGAATACCAAGACTGGGATGACATGTGATGGGTGAGTACTACAAAGTAAGTACTTCATTTAGATATAGACATGTCCCCAAAGGTTTAAAGATGTGCAATAAATTTCAAGGATTTTTCTCCCCTTAGGCATGGACTCTTTCTCCCCCTAAATCTGATATTGGATAATGGGACAAGGTAGGGTGAGATAAAATCAGAGCAAATAGAATAAGAGCAAATAAAATCAGAGCAAAAAGAATTTTCAGCAATAGCTAGGATCAAACATATTAGCATGTCTGTCGGTGTTCTGGGAACGAGGGTACCCATACTTCCCTGCTTGCGGCCCACGGCGTGGCCCCCTCGACGGCCTAGAATGGCCCAGTAGCTAGGGCTTCAATACAAGACCCTCGCGACGGCCCCCAAGTCTCGTGAGGAGGACGACACCAAGACATCCACAGGAGCGGCCTTCCCAGGTTGCCTCCCGAGGAGTGGAGATTTCTATACAGATACCCAGCCTCCTGAGGCTGTGATGACGTGAGCCATGACAACCAAGGCCAAGCGGGCGCAAAGGAGGCAGTTTCCCTTTTAGTGCTAAGGGAGCAAGGACAGGCGTGGGTTCCCGAGGAGCCCTCCAAAGGTTTCCATTCCGGTGCAACAAGACAAGGACCACAAGCTCGGCAGGACATATGTCATCGCCGAGCCTATCGTTGTGTCATGACCAGGAGCTTTGCAGGCGAAGACCACCTTTCGTCAGGATAAGATGTACTACTTGTCCCCTTTCGAATTGGCCACTGTGGGATCCCTTCCCGCCTAAGGTTTGGGGGAAGAGGACCGAGGCCACTATAAAGATAGGTTAGTCACCATCATAGAAGGGGACAGAACCCAGAGAGTTGAACACACACCACTCGAGCCCTCGCGAGGTTGCTCAAGCCACTGTACTAGTTCATCCTTAACCCCTCGTGAGGCCAATCCACCACAAAGCAGGAGTAGGGTTTTACACCGCAAGGTGGCCCGAACCTGGGTAAACTATCGTGTTCATCTTCCTCCCCGCTCGTGTGAATCCAACGAGGCTAGGCTATAGGGTGGTGAGCTGGAAGCTTGAGAGGTTGAGATCTTCACACATGCCCCAGAGTTCGAACCTTTTTGGGTCTGCGGAGCCCTGAATCTGACATTTGGCGCGCCAGGTAGGGGGCGTGTCGGAGATTCGCTTCCTCCCCTATCGTGCTTCGCCCTCACCTCGTGGTTTCCATGGCAGGCGCTGCCTCGCCGTTCTGGCCGCTCGTGGTCTGTGGAGACATCGCGGGCTGCCTGGCCTTCACCTGCAGCATGCGTCGGGTGCTGTGGCCGGTGAAGTTTTGGCCGGCGCTTCCCCCGCGGTACGACCGCGTGGCTGACCCCTGAGAGTTCCTCCGGTCATACGCACAGCCCATCAAGATGGCGGGCGGCGATGACAAGGCCATGGCGAACTGGCTCCCCCTGGCCCTCACATAGGCTCCTCAATCCTGGCTCCGCAGCCTCCCGCATGCTTCGATTTCCTCTTGGGAGGAGCTCTGCAACAAATTCGTCGCACTCTTCGCAGCCCCGGCACCCCACGCGGTCGCATGCATCATCAGCGGGTCGCAGGCACCCGCTTCCTGCCGCCACATCAAGCAGTTCCTCTGTCGGGCAAGCGTCGCTCAGCCACGGCGCAAGGTCGAGCAGGGCCGTATCGGGCCTGAGACTGACATCACTAGCGATTCCAGGGATCACCCCAAGACCACGGTGGCTGCGGGGGCCCTTCCCGTGTTATGCACGCCTACCATCAGCAATGTCGCGGTAACCAAGACCCTCATCGATGGTGGCGCCGGCTTGAACGTCCTCTCCATGGAAACCTTCGACTTGCTCCAGGTGCCATACGACCAGCTCACCCCCTCCAAGCCTTTCTCAGGGGTGGTCAAGGGCTCGGCCGTCCCCCTGGGGCAGATACGCCTCCCAGTCACCTTCGTCACGCGTGACAACTACCACACCGAGCTCGTTGACTTCGACTTCGCCCACATCAGCCTCTCGTACAATGCCATCCTGGGGTATCCGGCCCTCGCCAAGTTCATGGCGGCAACGCACCCAGGTTACAACGTCGTTAAGATGCCTGGGAGCAGTAGCATCATCACCGTGGCGGGAGACACCAAGGATGCGCTCCTAGCCCTCAAGCTCGCCTTCAAGGCAGCGGCGGCCTTGCGGCCAGGCATTGGGGGCGCTCCAGAAACCCCAGAGGCCGCGCCCGCAAAGAAGAAACAATTGTTCTTTCAAGACTGAGCCAAGACGAAGCAGGTGCCCGTTGACGACGGGGGTTCAGGCCCCACCTTCACCATAGGCGCTGGCCTCCCCCCGGATTAGGAGGAGGCATTAGTCAGCTTCCTCCGTGCAAACAAGGATGTGTTTGCATGGGAGGCAACGGACTTGGTCGGTGTCCCCCGGGATGTGATCGAACACCACATAATGGTGCGCCCCAGTGCACGGCCGGTGAAGCAGAAGGCACGACGGCAGGCCCAAGAAAAGCAATCATTCATTTTCCAGGAGGTCCGCAAGCTGCAAGAAGCTGGCGTCATTCGGGAAGTGCGACACCTGGATTGGCTGGCTAACCCAGTCATCATCCCCAAGAAGGGCGGGAAAGAGCGGATGTGCGTCGACTTCACGAGTCTCAACAAGGCTTGCCCTCAGGACCTGTTCCCTCTTTCGCGCATAGATCAGATCGTGGACTCCACCGCCGAGTGTGATCTGCTGTGCTTTTTGGATGCCTTCTCAGGCTACCACCAAATCAAGATGGCGGTGCAGGACATCGAGAAGACGGCCTTCCTCTCCCCGTGCGGTGTGTACTGCTACACCTGCATGCCCTTTGGGCTGTGGAATGCTGGCGCAACTTTCCAGCGATTGATGCACATCGCTCTGGGCCAACAGCTCGGGAGGATTGCCGAGGCATACGTCGACAACATAGTGGTAAAATCAAGGGAGGCAGGACCCTTGTCGAAGACCTGGAAGAAGCATTCGCCAACCTGCGCAAGGTGAACCTGAGGCTCAACCTAGAGAAATGCGTGTTCGGTGTCCCGTCCGGCAAGCTGATGGACTTCCTGGTGTCACATAGAGGGATCGAGGCTAACCCCAAGAAGGTCAAGGCAATAGAAAGGATGAGCCCACCACAGACCCTCAAGGAGATGCAAAAGCTCGTGTGCTGCGTAACCTCCTTGGGGCGCTTCATCTCCAAGCGTGGCGAGCGCGCCCTCCCGTTCTTCAAGCTGATGAAGAGGAAGGGCCCCTTCGAGTGTACTCTGGAGGCTGAGGCGGCTTTCCAAGACCTCAAGAGGTACCTCACGAGCCCACCTGTAATGGTGGCGCCCCGTCCTCTTGAGCCTCTGGTGCTTTACTTGGTCGCCACACCCCACTCGGCTAGCGCAGCACTCATGGCGGTCAGGGAAGAGTGCATAGGTGCAGGCGCGTGATGAGGCGTCTCGCGTAAGTTCGTGCCGTCGCCGCCTCAGGATGGCACTCCTGAAGCCTCCGCTACTCCGCCGGACAGCGAGGCTCCCAAGGCCCCCTCGTCCCAAGAGAGTGGAACATTGTCAATGCCTCATCCCTCGTCGAGCACCCAGTATACTTTGTCAGCACGGTGCTGCGTGATGTGTGCGCTACCCCATGCCGCAGAAGCTCCTGCTCGCACTCCTCGTCGCCTCCAGGAAGCTACGCCACTATTTCCAAGGCCACCCCATCAAGGTCGTCTCCGCATATCCCCTTGGAGAAGGTGCTCCGCAGCCCCAATGCTGCAGGGAGGGTTGCGGAGTGGAACATCAAGCTACAGGCCTTCCAGCTAGAATTCAGCAGCACCAGGGTCATCAAAGGCGCGGCCCTTGCTGACTTCGTGGCCGAATGGACAGATGCCCCCGACCGGGGGATGGGCGAAAGCCAATCCCTCGTGCCCAGTGATGAGGCACCCGATGTACTTCGATGGTGCTTTCGCGCGGCAGGGTGCGGGGGCTGGAGCCGTGCTCATCTCGCAGACCACGGACAAGCTATACTGTGATGTACAACTCTGTTTCTAGCATGGCGAGAAGGTCTCCAACAACATTGCAGAATACGAGGGCCTGATCGCTGGCCTCAGGGCCACGACCGCCCTGGGGGTCAAGTGTCTCACCATCAAGGGCGACTCTCAGCTCCTCGTCAACTTCTCCAACAAGGAATACAAGCCCAAGGACGAGCACATGGAGGCATACCTGGAAGAGGTACACAAAATTGAAAAACGCTTCTTGGGCTTGGAATTGCAGCACGTCCCGCGGCACGAACAAGGAGGCGGACGACATCGCCAAGAGAGCACCCCGCCGCGAGCCCCAGAAGCCTGGCGTCTTTGAGGAAAGGCTCTTCAAGCCATCAACAGCACCCCCCACTACTAGGGAAAAGCCTAGCAGTAGCGCGGGTCAAATGCTTATCAGTAGCGCGGGCAGCCGCGCTACTGATACGGCGCTACAGCTAACGCTTAGCAGTAGCGTGTGTTGACCCGCGCTACTGCTATCTAGGGATAGCAGTAGCGGTCATCGCAAAAACGCGCTGCTGCTAATATCTGTAGCGCCCTATTATAAAAGGCGCTACTGCTAAGACCTCACTGCTGCTAAAGCCATACCCCGCGCTATTGTTATTAGTTTCTGGAAAAAAAATCTGCTCCATATTTTGTGCTACTGAATTTTGTTTAGTGTTTTATACAATAGTCTCTAGCATATCATACACATACAAATCTGATCATATCATACACATACAAATAGTCTCATCAAATCGATCATGTCATCATCATAATCACCATCCAACACAAAATGATGTCTCTCGTCATCATCTCGAAATAGCGATACATGTTATGAGATGTCTGGAATACTTGTAACTACATCATCATCCATCTAAACAATGATATAGACAAGAAGAGCTATCACTATGAGGGAGAGCCAAACTATGCAGTACATGAGGCGGCGGTTATGAATCCTCTCTCGCGTTACCGTGAACCTCAAGTAACTAGCTTCTGCTTCTTGTCTGCTTTTGAACCCTTTATGGATGGCGCCCGAGAACCGCTCGGATCATTTACCCTGCACATAATCATCATTTTCCAAATATGACATGTCCAAAACATCACATGTCCAAATATGACATGTCCAAATTCCAAATATGACATGTCCAAATCACATGTCCACATATCACATGTCCACCTCAAATTTGCATATAACAGGAAGAAAAATATAGAACTTAAAGAAAAATGCAAGAAGTTTTTTTAAGTAGGGTTCATACCACCTAATTATATCACATGTCCAAATTCTGTTTTTTTAGAACTTGAAGAAAAATATAGAACTTGAAGAAAAATATATCACATGTCCAAATTCTGTTTTTTAAATAGGGTTAATACCACCTAATTAACTAGGGTTCATACTGATTCTGTTTTTTTAAATAGCAACAATTGCTTTAACTAAAAAAATTAAATAGCAACAATTGCTTTAACTAAAAAATAGCAATAGTTTGAAACCTAGGGTTCATACTAACTACCACTAAAAAATAGCCACTAATCTGTCCTACGGTTTTTTTAACTAGGGTTCATACTACCTAATTAACTAGGGTTAATACTAATTCTAATTAAATAACTAGCACTAAAAAATAGCCTAGGGTTCATACTAACTAGCACTAGATAGCTAGGGTTCATAATAAGAGAGAGAGAGAGAGAGAGAGAGAGCAGAGAGCAGAGAAGAGGGAAGGGGAGAGTGCTTACAAAGGGCGGAGAGAGAGATGGGGTCGGGGGAGACGGCGCCACCGAGGCATGACGAGGCAGGGTCGGGGGAGACGGCGGTGAGGCGGGGTCGAGGGAGACGGCGGCGGAGAGCGAGGGCAGGGGCTCCGGCGAGGTCGAGGAGGAGGAGGCACAGGCGTGCGGCGACGTCGAGGGCAAACTCCGGCGGAGAGCGAGGGCAGGGGCTCCTGCGAGGGCGAGGGCGATGGCAGGGGCTCCGGCGGCGGCGACAGGGGGAGAAGAGAGAGTGGGGAATTGGGGGAGGAAGTAGAGGAGGGAAGCCCGCGCGGGGGGTTATGTCAAAATAGCTTTAGCAGTAGCATGGGAAAGGAAAATGCGCTGCTGCTAAAATCCGTAGTAGTAGCGCGCTCCTCACAAACTCGCTACTGCTAAGCTGGGCCCGCCCTGTGGACAAGTTCAAACTTAGCAGTAGCGCCCTACCCTAAAAGCGCGCTACTACTAATTTGTTAGCAGTAGCGCGGTTTGTAGAAGGGCGCTACTAATATACCTAGCATGTCGGCAACAGTGTGGCAATCATAGTAGTAGCACGTTTTATTCCTACCACGCTACTGCTAAGTGAATAGCAGTAGTGCCCTTTCTGACCATGCGCTACTGCTAAGTAGCAGTAGCGCCTCATTTTAACACGCGTTACTAGTAAGATTCTGTGTATAAGGTTTTCCCTAGTAGTGCCCTGCCATGGGCCCAGCGTTGCTTTGGGAGGAGCCGCCTCTGGCCCCCTCCTCGGGTGCACGGCTTGGGGTCCGACCTCAGGAGTTCGCCTGCACCTGGTGCTAGAACCCCTGGAGCTCATTTTAACACGCGTTACTAGTAAGATTCTGTGTATAAGGTTTTCCCTAGTAGTGCCCCGCCACGGGCCCAGCGTTGCTTTGGGAGGAGCCGCCTCTGGCCCCCTCCTCGGGCACCCCGGCTTGGGGTCCGACCTCAGGAGCTCGCCTGCACCTGGCGCTAGAACCCCAGGAAGGCTGCTGGACCGTGGAGTTCAAGGCGTACCTACTCCGCGGCACCCTGCCGGATAAGCGGGAAGATGCAGAACGTGTGGCTCGTTAGGCCACCGCTTATTGCCTGCAGGACGGCGAACTCAAAAAGACGACCCAACGAGGTCTCGCTGCGATGCATATCCAAGGAGCAAGGGCGCGAGTTGTTGGCCAACATCCACGGCGGCGATTGCGGACACCATTCTTTGCGGCCTCATGGGCAAGGTGTTCTGCATCGGGTTCTACTGGCCCACGGTGCTCAACGACGCCACCGAGCTGGTGCAGTCCTGTGAGGCCTGCCAGTTCCATGCCAAGTAGATTCACCAGCCCGCGCAAGGTCTCCAGACCATCTCGCTCTCGTGGACATTCGCGGTCGGGGGGCTGGACATCCTGGGCCCGTTCCCTTGAGCAGCCGGGGGATATCGCTACCTCTACATCGCCATCGACAAGTTCACCAAGTGGGCGGAAGTGGAGGCCGTGCGCACCATCCCTGCTGGCTCGGCCGTCAAGTTCATCAGGGGCCTCGTGAGCCGTTTCGTGGTCCCCAATCATATCATTACTGACAATGGCTCTCAGTTGACGAGCAATCTCTTCAGGACGTATTGTGCTAACCTTGGAACGCAGATATGCTATGCTTCGGTGGCACACCGACGGAGCAATGATCAGGCTGAACACGCCAACGCGGAGGTCCTGAGGGTCCTCAAGGCGAGGAGCTTCAAGAAGAAACTTGAGGCTTGCGGCAGGGGCTGGCTCGGTGAGCTTCAGTCCGTGTTGTGGTCCATCCATACCATCGCGACTAAGCCCACCGGTGAGACCCCATTCTTCCTCGTCTATGGGGCAGAGGCGGTCCTCCCGCACGAGATCAAGCATCGCTCCCCGCGGGTCTTGACATTTGACGAGGCACGCTAGGATGCCTCGCGGGGGACAGAGCTCGTGCTCGGGGAGGAGGCCCGCCGCCAAGCCTCGCTCCGTGCGGTGAGGTACCAGCAAGCGCTGCGGCGGTATCACGGCCGCAGCATCCGCTCCAGGACCCTTGAGGTGGGAGACCTTGCCTGAGGCGAGTGCTCTCTAGGGAGGGGCTCCACAAGTTCTCACCCATATGGGAGGGCCCGTTCAGGCTCGCCCGCGTCTCCAGGCCTGGCGCCGCGCGCCTGGAGATGTCGGACAGGGTCCCCAGCCAGAATGCCTGGAACATCCAGCATCTCCGCAAGTTCTACCCATGACACTCTCACATAATAATGAGTGGGGCTGTACACGCCCTGGAGTCTCCTGAGTGCTACCCTAGAGCCTCACGAGGGCTACCACCCAGGTCCAAGTGGAAGCCTCATGCTCCGCGTTGGCGGATGACACGGTCTTTCAGCGACTACGCCCACGCCTAGTGGAAGCCCCATGCTCCGGGCTGGCGGGAAGACTAGAAGACTAGCATAGGTGCCAGACGCGGCTGTTCTTTTGCCTTGATCTTGTAACCCATTTGCTACCTCTTGGAATGAAACTTGCAGTTCTTCTCATCTTTATTCGAAAAGGGGCGAGTTTCCTTTTTCTATCTTCTCCTAGCGGTGTTTCCTCTCCTGAGTTTCGTCTTTGGGGGGTGCGGCAGCTGCCCATGGCTCCCTCTATCATGTCTCGCGAGCGGGGGGCTGGGCACGGTGTATACGCTTGAACCGGCCCAAGCTGCGCCAGCAGCAGGCCTGCTCATGCATACACCTTGGCAAAATCCCCGCGTGACGCTATTAAGCAAGCCATCGGCCCCTCGGCCTCAGGAGTGCTCGCCTCCTAGCCCTACCGGGCATCACGCCTCGGCACGCTAATAACGGCCGTCCCTCGCTCAAGGGCTCTAGAGGTCTACGCAAGGCCCCTTCACCAAGGAACCCTACGCAGATTGCCTCCCCCCCCCGGAGGCCTCGCGGGGGCATGCCATTCAAGGGTCCAGAGCTTTTCGAGGGGCCTCCCTAGGTCGCTCTGGCATTCTAACTACACCTTCACCAGGAGAAGCTCCGGAGGAGCGCACCACCACGACGAAGGGACCCGCCAAGGGTCACTAGCGCACCAAGCTAAGTTATTTTAATCACACCAAGCAGGAACCTTTCAATTAATGGTAATATAATGCTGGAGTATGAGCACGAAACACTAATGTAAAGGCGCAAGCGCCGAAGTTCATTACACGCCCCTTCGGGGCTCTTCGCAAACTCCTGATGCAGGAAATAAAAAAACACAAAGCAAAAGAAGCGACCTCCCGAGGACCGCTGCTCCTGAAGCTTGGCTCCGCCGCCACCCGCGTTTAGTCGGACTCCTCCTCCTGCTTGACAGGGGCATGGTGGTGAGGCGGCTCGATGTCCTCCTGGGCCCGGGCGCGGCGACGGGGTGGCTCGTTGTAGTCATCATCGCTCGAGCTGCCCCCGAAGGAGGCGCCACCGCTGCTGGAAGTGCGGCGGCCGAGGGCAAGTTCACCGCTGGGGACGCCGCCGCCGCACTGACCAGCGTTATCCGAAGAGTGGTCGCTGTCTACATCGTCGCCTTTAGGGCAGCACCCCAGGCGACCGCCATCCTCCCCGAAGATCCTGACAAAGAGCATTGTCACCCCATCGTACTTGAAGTGGAGGGTACGCCCCCCCCTTCAGATCACGGGCGTAGGCAAACGACTACCATCCGTGGGTCAAGAACATGTGGTCGATGGAGGAGACCTCGACCTCCACCCGCGAGGACCCGTTGCAGCAGCCGTCAGGCTGTAGCCATAGTCCAACGGGTCCCGTCACTAGCAGCTCCTCCACGAAGGAGCTTGGAAGCAGAAGCCAGGTGCCCGAAGGACCCTCCACCCAGACGACGAACTTGCGGGCCGTGCCGCTAGAGCGCTCGCGGACGCGGTGTGGCCGGGTTGCCACGGCGCGTCTTCCCCCTTGGCTGTTGCTGCCATGGCCCCCGTGGGGGAGGCTCCTCTCCTGGCTGTCGGGGCTGGTGCGGGCCGCCTCAGGTGAACGCCCGCGCCCCTATGATGACATCGACGGTGCAGCAGCGGATTTGCGGGGACGGCCGCACCCTCTCTTGGGTGGCGGCGCCTCCGGGCCCACCTGGAAGGCCTTGCCCTTCTCTTCGGCTGAGAACCTCCTCATTGGCGCCATTGTCTCTTTGCCAAGATGGCGGCACGACGGAGATGAAGAAGGAACGGCAAGCAAGAAGATGATGATGGGCTGGGGGCTCCGCCTCCCTTGGCCTCTTATAGGTGGTCGAAGGCTAACCGGCGCCTCTCCACGTTCTGGGCAATGATTGCCTTGCTGCATGCACTAGGCAGTTGTCAAGTCGGGGCAGTTGCAGAGGAAGTGTAGGGAAGCGGAGTCGGCCGCGTCTCGTCGGGCACCACACGTCGAGCCTAGCCCGCAGGCGATTGGGGCCCACGGTGCTTCGCCCTTGCCCCTTGGCTTCGCCTCGAAGCCAGCCCGAGCGCGCCTTGGGCCCGGGTGAGGGAGTCCTGGATTAAGGGGTCCTCGGGCGTCCAGGCTACGTAAGGTGGGCTGGACTGATGGGCCATGAAGATACAAGACAGAAGACTCTCTCCCGTGTCCGGATGGGACTCTCCTTGGCGTGGACGGCAAGCTTGGCGTTCGGATATGAAGATTCCTTTCTCTGTAACCGACTTTGTACAACCCTAGTCCCCTCCGGTGTCTATATAAACCAGAGGGTTTAGTCCGTAGAGGCAATCATAATCAGACAGGCTAGACTTCTAGGGTTTTAGCCATTACGATCTCGTGGTAGATCAACTCTTGTAATACTCATATTCATCAAGATCAATCAAGCAGGACGTAGGGTATTACCTCCACAGAGAGGGCCCGAACCTGGGTAAACATCGTGTCCCCCGTCTCCTGTTACCATCGACCTTAGACGCATAGTTCGGGACCCCCTACCTGAGATCCGCCGATTTGGACACCGACATTGGTGCTTTCATTGAGAGTTCCGCTGTGTCGTCACTAGAAGACTCGATGGCTCCATCGATCATCCACAACGATGCTGCCTTGAGGGAGGTCTTTCTCCCCGACCAGATCTTCGTATTTGGCGGCTTCATGCTGCGGCCCAACTCGCTTGGCCATCTGGAGCAGATTGACAGCTATGCCCCTGGCCATCAGATCAGGTTTGGAAGCTTGAACTACGTTGCTGATATCCGCGGAGACTTGATCTTCGATGGATTCGAGCCCATGGCAGCCGCTCCCTACCACCGCGATGAACATGACCTAAATCTGTCATCGGACCATACCCGGGAGATAGCGCCTGTAGTTGCTCTGGCCCTAGATCCGGAGCAGATCGCGCCACCCGAGGACGGGAAGCTCAACCCCGCCACTGAAGCCGCAGACTCAGCGGCGTTGGAGCCGCTCACAAACCCAACTTTGAACGGGATCTGTGTCACCGGAACCTCGGATTCGTCTCCGGCCACAGGTTCCGAACCGCGTGCGTCCGCGCCCATCGAGCTCGATCGGGCGCCAACCGTCGAGTTCAGCTCCGCGGACATCTTCCGGCACTCACCTTTGGGTGATGTGCTAAACTCATTGAAAACCCTCTCCTTAGCGGAGGACTCACAGCCAAATTATATCCGGTTTGAACTGGAGGCTGATGATGGAGAATTTCGCTTCCCACCCACCACCCACTTCATTGCCACTGTCGAAGACTTAACCGACATGCTCGATTACGACTCCGAAGACATCGACGGTATGGACGATGATGCCGGAGAGGAGCAGGCCCAAAACCCGCCGTTTACTGGGCGCTGGACAGCCACCTCCTCGTATGATGTGTACATGGTGGATACTCCCAAAGAGAATAACGGCGATAACGAGAAAGATCCAGTCGACGATAAACCTCCTGAGACACAGCCAAAGCACTGATGTCAGTGGCACCGCTCTAAATCACGCCGTGGAAAAGACAGCAATACTGGCACAAGAGAAAACAATACTCCGGACGATGCCGAATACAAAGCAGATCCCGTCAAGCCAACTTCCGAACAGGACGATAGGGAAGATGGGCAAGTCAGCCCTGACAAACAGGCCATAAACGAAGACTCGGAGGACAGCAACTATTTTCCACTTTCCGAAGACGAGGTGAGCCTCGGCGACGAAGACGTTATCGTGCCTGAGGAACCCGTCGAGCAGGAGCGTTTTAAGCACCGGCTAATAGCCACTGCGAGGAGCCTGAAAAAGAAACAGCAGCAGCTTCAAGCTGATCAAGATCTACTCAACGACAGATGGACTGACGTCCTGGCAGCCGAGGAATACGGACTCGAGTGCCCCATTAAAAGTTACCCAAAGCCTAAACTACTACCCCAATTCGACAACGAGGCACTTGAGCCCATGCCATCAACACGTAATGCGGCTGACCGACCACCACGTGGCCGGGACAAAGCGGCAACCCAAGCCGAACACCTGCCCATACTACCTCACCGTAAAGGCAAAGATACCACAGCTCGGGAATACACATATGACCTGCGGCAAGACTTGGAGAACAGAGTGGGCCAGTCCAGATCGATCTACGGATCGCGGTGGCATGCCCTGGCGCGCGACGACGGCTATCAAGCCAGACGTAACGAGCATAACCACGTCCGGGCCGAAAACCGCAGATGGACTACATCCGCACTACATCGCGACTTGGCCCGATATAGAGGCGCCGCACATCCCCTCTGCTTCACTGATGAAGCAATGGAGCACAAATTCCTAGAAGGGTTTAAACCCGTAAATATCGAATCATATGATGGATCAACAGATCCCACGGTATGGATTGAGGATTTTCTTCTCCATATTCATATGGCCCGCGGCGATGACCTTCACGCCATCAAATACCTCCCACTAAAACTCAAGGGGCCAGCTCAGCACTGGTTAAACAGTCTGCCTGAAAACTCTATTGGCAGCTGGGAGGACTTGGAAGACGCCTTCCGCGACAACTTCCAAGGCACATATGTACGACCTCCGGATGCCGATGACTTAAGTCAGATAGTTCAACAGCCTGGAGAGTCGGCCAGGAAATTCTAGACTAGGTTCCTAACTAAAAAGAACCAGATCGTCGACTGCCTGGATGCCGAAGCCTTAGCGGCCTTTAAGCATAGCATCCACGACGAATGGCTCGCTCGTCACCTCGGCCAAGAAAAGCCGAAGTCCATGGCGGCCCTCACGGCACTCATGACCCGCTTTTGTGCGGGCGAGGATAGCTGGCTAGCCCATAGCAATAACACTGCAAGCGATGTCGGTACCTCTGAAGCCAAGAATAGCAATGACAAGCCCCGACGCAACAGGCACAAGTGCCGAAGCAATGGTGGCACTGCCGATGACACGGCGGTCAACGCCGGTTTCCGCGGCTCCAAGTCCGGCCAACGGAAGAAGCCATACAAAAGAAACAATCCGGGCTCATCCAGCTTGGGTTTTGAAGATCGTCCATGTCAGATCCACGGCACCCCTGATAAACCAGCCAATCATACCAACAGAGACTGTTGGGTTTTTAAGCAGGCCGGCAAGTTAAATGCCCAAAACAAGGAGAAGGGGTCGCAAAGCGAGGACGACAACGAGGAGTCCCGTCCGCCGAACACAGGAGGACAGAAAAAGTTCCCTCCCCAGGTTAAAACGGTGAACATGATATACGCCACTCATATCCCCAAAAGGGAGCGCAAACGAGCGCTCAGGAACATCTACGCGATAGAGCCAGTCGCCCCAAAGTTCAACCCATGGTCGTCCTGCCCGATCACCTTCGATCACAGGGACCATCCGACCAGTATCCGTCATGGAGGTTCAGCCGCACTGGTCCTCGATCCAATTGTTGATGGATTCCATCTCACGCGCGTCCTCCTGGACGGCGGCAGCAGCCTGAACCTGCTCTATCAGGATACAGTGCGCAAAATGGGCATCGATCCCTCAAGGATCAAACCCACAAAAACTACCTTTAAAGGAGTCATACCAGGTGTAGAGGCCCGCTGTACGGGCTCAATCACACTGGAGGTTGTCTTCGGATCCCCCGACAACTTCAGAAGCGAAGAGTTGATCTTCGATATCGTCCCCTTCCGCAGCAGCTATCACGCACTGCTCGGACGAACCGCATTTGCTCGATTCAATGCGGTGCCACACTATGCTTATCTCAAGCTCAAGATGCCGGGACCATGCGGTGTCATAATAGTTAACGGAAACACGTAATGCTCCCTCCGTACCGAGGAGCACACCGCGGCCTTGGCAGCGGAAGTACAGAGCGGCCTGGCCAAGCAGAATCTTAATTCAGCGGCCAAGCTCCCGGACACTGTAAAGCGGATCCGTACTACTCCGCAGCATAACAGTCCAGCTCGTCAGGAGTTAGACTAGCAATCCGGACTCCGTCTCCGTCCCGGCCAAATGGGGGCATACGTACAACGCGTACATAACTACGCACTTAAAATACCATGGGCATAGACGGAGGCATAACTAGATTGTGGTCCATATTACGGCTCGACCTCCCCTGGACACACATACTTTCACTTTTTCTTTTTCATCCTTTTCAGGTTTCTTTTCCACAGGCCCCTCAAGATGGCCTGATCATCGGCCCTTTCAAAGGATAGATACACCAAGGACAGCAAGAAGCATTGAGGTATACGGGAATCGCTAGGAGGTCTTTTTGACGATCACTCTACCTGTTCTCAGGACCCGCACGCAGCTCTCCCTTGGTCATGGCATGTTAAATAGCCTTGTTGCTTATCGCACTACTTATACGCTTTGACATATCAATTAAATTATAATAGAAACAGTTCGCGGCCCAACTTCTGCGGCACTAGCTTACTACTTCATTTTTTCTTGATAATCTTATCAATTGCACCCGTATACTTTGGTACGGCTTAAATTCGCCAGGGGCTTTATTGCGCCCCATATTATGGCAACAAAGTCCGAACACTTTTTACAGTATAGTTCGGCACCCCGAATTTAGCATTATATGCATCGGCTTCGAATCATGTCTTTGGTCAATAGTTGGGTTGCCCGGCTCCTGTGCTTACTACCTGACGTTCCGCTATATCGGCTAGGGTAGTAAAGGGAGAACTACTGCGATTGTGCCCTGGTTCATCTGGATGAGCACCTCAGTAGAGAAAGCGGAAAACTGACTGTCATGATGCGGCGTGAGCCGGTCAGCTCTTCGGAGGTTACAAATCTTTTGCGATTTTTTCCGCATTATACGACGAATCAGTTTCTACCCGATCAGGTGTTTACAGCACCCTAGTTCGGACTCACGAATACTAGGGGCTGCGCCTAAATTTCTATTATAAAACTCCTATGGCTAAGTGAGGGTGATAAAGCCACATAGTCTGATTGCCTGGTTCGTTGCGCTAAACACCTCCTTCAAGGACCAAACTTTGGATCAAGAGTGTTTAGATTTTATCCCGAACACCCCCGTACTACCTACGAGGGGGCTGAAGCCGATGACTGGCCAACTCTCAGATTTAATAAAACGGCCGCACAGGAGGAAAAATCTTGATATAAACAACTAATATTATATTACATATCAGTTTTGTTCCATTATGCAGGACAGGATAACATCAATATATTCATCCAAAGATAATGTCTTTTGCACACTGCTCCGCTACAATGCTGGATCCCTCCAGGACATCGTCAAAATATCGCTCGGGCGTGCGGTGCTCCTTGCCCGCGGGCGGTCCCTCGGTCGCGAGCTTGACAGCGTTCATCTTCGCCCACTGTATCTTGACACGGGCGAAGGCCATCCGCGCACCTTCAATACAGACCGACCGCTTGATGGCATCAAGCCGAGGGCAGGCAGCAACCAGTCGCTTCACGAGCCCGAAGTAGCTGTTGGGTATGGCTTCGGCAGGCCATAGACGGATTATCAAATCCTTCATGGCCAATTCGGCCGCCCTATGCAGTTCGGTCAGCTGTTTCAGCTGATCGCTAAAGGGCACCGGATGCTCTGGCGCAAGGTATTGCAACCAGAACAACTTCTCCATTGAGCTCCCCTCTTCGGCTCGGTAGAAATCCGCAGCGTCAGCAATGCTGCGCGGCAGATCCGCAAACGCTCCTGGAGAACTCCAAATCCGGGTTAGTAAGAGGTACCTTTTCTTCACAAATTTGCTTTGCATTATAAAGGCCTTACCCGCCGTGATTTTCCTGGCCTCTTGGATTTCCTGGAGGGCGCCCTAGGCTTCGACCCGGGCCTCTTGCGTGCTTTGGTGGGCCTTAGCAAGCTCGGACTCTTGATCCATAATCTTGCGCTCCAAGGACTCACATTTCTTTACAGCGTCCTGGAGCTCTTGTTGGACCTCACCGACCCTGGCCTCGTGCTTTTCGCGGACAGATTGCTCCTCCGCCACTCTCTTCTGGGCCTCGGCCAGCGCCTTTTTAAGGGCCTCCACCTCGGTCGCCGCTCCTACAAATATCATGGCACTGTGGTTAATACAAATCATCTATCCTTTCTGATATCCAGAAGGTCATGGCATACCTTGCTTGTCGTCCAGCTGCTTTTCACACGGCCGAGTTCTTCCTCGGCCTGCTCCAGACTCTGCTTCAGTTCAGGGACTTCGGCAGCATGGGAGGTCGCAGCCAGCAGCGATGCCTGCTTTTTCACATACACATGTATGGTTAGTCTCCTGCGAAAATTGTTTGATCCTCTGTCCGGCTTTTCTTTTCGACCACCGGACAGTGTCTCAGGGGCTACTGTCTATACTGTGACATTCTTTTTTACATAACTGCGTTTCATACCTCAAAACCTGTTAGAAGGCTTGTGCAGGCTTCGGTCAGTCCGCTCTTCGCGGACTGAATCTTCTCAATCACCGTACCCATGAGTGCACGGTGTTCCTCTACAATGGAAGCACTTCGCAGCGCTTCCAGTAGGGAGTCCGGTGCCTCTGGTTGCACAGAGGTCACCGGCAAAATAGGCACACCCCCTTCTTGCGAAGGAGGTTGCTTGCAGGATTTCGGAGCCGTATAGGTCTCCGGGACCGTATTCGGCTGGGGGCCGAATTGGACCTGGCCCCCATTGCCAGTCTCCATTGGGATTTGCTCCCCCATGTGTCCGACGGCCGAGGTTTCACCCTCTGGCGCCGCGCTGATGGCCTCCTGCGTCTCTCCCTGGCCCGGGATCCTTCGGGACAATGCCTCGGTGTCATCTATGGCCTTGGGAGAGGAGGCCGCCGGAAGGGACCCGCTGTCCATCACCTTCGGGTCCAGCGAATTCCCCGAAGATGAGGATCGCTCGAGGTCGGAACGAGCCGGACTGCAAGTACATGATTCAACATGTTAAAACTATGGAGAAAAGAGGCTGAACATATGAATGCGTCAGGGTCTTTTGAGTACTCATGACCTGACCAGGGGCTTATCTCGTGGGCGCCGCTCTGGGCTGCTGTCGACGTCCCACGCGGAGTTATCCGCGAGAGAGACCTTCCCCTTCTTGGATGCCTCTGCCTCCAGATTTATGGGGGCCGCCCTTTTCTTCCTTCCCCCCTCAGGGGGAGAGTTGCTTTCTTCCTCCTCCTCATCGTCCTCTGCGGCGGTGGAGTGAGTCTCGGCGTCTTCAGACATCGCATCCGCAGTTCCCTTGCGACGGAGGCCACTTCTGGTCTCCGTGGCCTTTTTCTTGGCCTTCTTCTCGGGCGCCTGGTAGGGCGCTGGGACCAGCATTTTCGTCAGAAGCGGGATGGCTGGTTCCTCGGGCAGTGGAGCTGAACACTTAATCTGCTCTGCCTTCTTCGTCCAGCCCTGAAAAGATAAATAGGGAGGCTTAGGCATTTTCCCTGAGTAAGCAAGTAAAGGATCAACCTTGAAGCGCGAAAGACTTACCGGACTGGCGGGATGGGCCAGGTCGTGCCCATGGTCCTTGGTCGTCTCCAGCCATTTCTCGTTGGCCTTAAAAAGCACATCCAGATGTTTCGAAGAACTGTTGCAAGGTCTGGTGCTTGGCCGGATCAAACTCCCACAGATGGCAAGTCCGGCTTTGGCATGGAAGGATCCGGCGAACTAGCATCACCTGGATCACATTGACAAGCTTGATGTTCTTGTCCACCATGCTCTGGATACGCGCCTGCAGCGCTGATAGCTCGTCCGACGACGCCCAATTTAGGCCCTTCTCTAGCCAGGAGGTGAGCCGCATTGGGGCTCCGGACTTGAATTCAGGAGCCACGGCCCAGGTGGCGTCGCGGGGCTGTGTGATATAGAACCACAGTTGCTGCCACCCTTTGACGGTCTCCACAAAGGTACCTTTGGGCCATGTGACGTTGGGCATCTTGCTCACCATGGCGCCTCCGCACTCTGCGTGTTGGCCATCCACCACCTTCAGCTTCACATTGAAAATCTTGAGCCACAGTCCGAAGTGGGGTGGGATGCGGAGGAAGGCCTCGCACACGACAATAAATGCCGAGATGTTGAGAAAAGAATTTGGGGCTAGATCATGGAAATCTAGCCCGTAGTAGAACATGAGTCCGCGGACGAAAGGGTGGAGAGGAAACCCTAACACACGGACAAAGTGGGGGATGAACACCACCCTCTCATGAGGCTTGGGGGTGGGGATGATCTGTCCCTTGGCCGGAAGCCGGTGGGCGATTTCCTTGGCCAAGTACCCCGCCTCCCGGAGCTTCGTGATGTCCTTCTCCTTGACGGAGGAGGCCATCCACTTGCCTTGCGCTCCGGATCCGGACATGGTCTGAGTGCTTCTTTGAGGCAGAAAAGATGAGGACTTGGGCACTGGAGCTAGAGAATGGAGAGGCAGAGAAAGAGAAGGCGTGGGTGAAAGGGGTGAATCCTTATCTCCTTATAAAGGCAGTGAATATCAAGCGCCTCCCCACTCGCCTTAAAACTCGCCTATTCCCAAGGGCCATGCAGACTGCACGGTTGGATTACCCATGCCCGTATTGATGAGAATCCCGTAATAAAGGGACACGATCTCTGCTATGACAAGACGTGCCACCGGAAACCGCATCTTAAAGCGTGGAGCAGGAGGCTAAAGAACGGTTCGAAATAATGACCGTGCAGGAACATGGTGTCACATTACAAAAAGTTGTCAGCGGATTGGACTCATGAAGTATTATACTCTCTGCGGTTGTGTGTGGTACTTGTTTTGCAGAGCCGGACACGCTTTCTGTGCTCGAAGTCTGTTTTGGAGTATTCGGAGGAGGAACCCGCCTTGCAATGCCGAAGACAATCTGCGCGCCGGACACATCGTCATTGAAGCCTGGTTCAGGGGCTACTGAGGGAGTCCTGGATTAAGGGGTCCTCGGGCGTCCAGGCTACGTAAGGTGGGCCGGACTGATGGGCCATGAAAATACAAGACAGAAGACTCTCTCCCGTGTCTGGATGGGACTCTCCTTGGCGTGGACGGCAAGCTTGGCGTTCGGATATGAAGATTCCTTCTCTATAACCGACTTTGTACAACCCTAGTCCCCTCCTGTGTCTATATAAACTGGAGGGTTTAGTCCGTAGAGGCAATCATAATCAGACAGGCTAGACTTCTAGGGTTTTAGCCATTACGATCTCGTGGTAGATCAACTCTTGTAATACTCATATTCATCAAGATCAATCAAGCAGGACGTAGGGTATTACCTCCATAGAGAGGGCCCGAACCTGGGTAAACATCGTGTCCCCCGTCTCCTGTTACCATCGACCTTAGACGCACAGTTCGGGACCCCCTACCCGAGAACCGCCGGTTTTGACACCGACACCGGGTGCTACTGTCGGCGTTCTAGGATCGGGGGTACCCAGACTTGCCTGCCTGCGGCCCACGACATGGTCCCCTCGATGGCCTAGTATGGCCCAGCAGCTAGGGCTTCAAGACAAGACCCTCGCAAGGGCCCCCAAGTCTCGCGAGGCGGACGGCACCAAGACCTCCAGAGGAGCGGCCTCCCTAGGCTGCCTCTCGAGGAGCGGAGATTTCTATGCAGGTACCCAGCCTCCCGAGGCTGTGATGATGTGAACCACGACGACCAAGGCTAGGCGGGCGCCAATAGGCGCAGAGGAGGAAGTTTCCCTTTCGGTGCTAAGGGAGCAAGGACAGGCGTCGGTTCTCTAGGAGCCCTCCAAAGGTTTCCATTCCGGTGCAACAAGACCAAGACCACAAGCTCGGCAGGACATATGTCATCACCGAGCCCACCGCTGTGTCATGACCAGGAGCTTTGCAGGCGAAGACCACCTTTCGTCAGGATAAGATGTACTACTTGTCCTCTTTCGAATTGGCCACTGTGGGATCCCTTCCCGCCTAAGTTTTGGGGGAAGAGGACTGAGGCCACTATAAAGATAGGTTAGCCAGCACCATAGAAAGGGACGGAACCTAGAGAGTTGACCACACACCACTCGAGCCCTCGTGAGGTTGCTCAAGCCACTATACTAGTTCATCCTCAGCCCCTCGTGAGGCCAATCAACCACAAAGCAGGAGTAGGGTTTTACACCGCAAGGTGGCCTGAACCTGGGTAAACTACCGTGTTCATCTTCCTCCCCGCTCGCGCGAATCCGACGAGGCTAGGCTATAGGGTGGTGAGCTGGAAGCTTGAGAGGTTGAGATCTTCGCACACGCCCAGAGTTCGAACCTTCTTGGGTCTGCGGAGCCCTGAATCCGACAATGTCTTCCCCTCTTAAAGACATGTGACTTCTCTCCTCTTTGTTAACAAGCATCTGTAGAAGAGCTTAGATGTGCTCATTTGATAAGTTTTGATGTGCTCTCTCTTCCCCTTTGACATCAATTTCCAAGAAGGGCACTTCTAGAGCATGAGCCAAGTAGGTGTGGTCCTTGAGAGTCACTACAAAGCAGTAGGTAGCTTATGATGCTGATAGAGGGAAGAATCATTGGGTGGAGCTGAAGAAAATAGGCAATAAGAAATGGCAAAAGGTTTTCTCAGAGTTGAAATCGGTGACGCTGATATGGTTCCGTCGGTGACTCCAAGATGACAGAATCACAGAGGGTGCTTATTGGTGAGACCGAGCTAGTCCGTGTCGGTTGTACCGATGAACTATATACAAGGAACCCTTGTATTTTGGTCGAGCCGATATGTTTGGATCGGAGGGACCGAGTTCAATGCAGAGTAAAGATTTTGTCAACTTAGCTCACTTGACAAATGAAATCTCACAAGGATTTGCAAGGAATTAGCAGAAAGATTTGCAATGAATTAAACACGTATGAAGAACATAAATTAAAAAGATCTAGATGAAGTTTTTTTTGTTATTGTTTTAGAGGGAGACACAATGACAAGAAAAACATACAAGTGAAAGAAAAAATCAATAAGTAAAAGGTCACTAGTGAACTTCATCTAGAAAGGGTCAGCGACAAAGTCACCTATGTTAGAGTATATTGACTTAGGAGTCAAGTGAGATCACTTGATCATAGGTCATACTCATCGTTTTAAGCTCAAAATGCGGTTGCCATTTTTCGTTTAAGCATTTTGATGTATTCACATCATGTTGAGTTGCTTTAGCTCATGACTTGGAGTAAATCCTCTCTAAGATGGAATGACTTACCTTGGGTTGTGGTATATATCTTGATCATGTAGTTGAACTTGTGTTGGATGCTCAAGGTTGATGTAGTTGGGAGCACCCTTTAGAGTTGAAGTTCATCTTCCTACATGGGTTAGTTTTGCAAGGAATAGCACTTGTGTATCCAAATTGACAACCATGAAATTTGATTCCAATTGAAATAGTCAAAGGATATGTTGAGTGAGTTCATTCTTCCTTGAATTCAACAACCAAATCATAGGAACTTGGTGATGTAGAAATTGCTCAGAATGTGAGTGACTTGCAATCTCATAGATTTGGGACCATCCAAGCACCTACATGGGTTAGATAACATGCAAGGGTACAAGTATAGATCCAAGACATATGATCATTATCATAAGAGAAATATCAAGGATTAGTCACAAAAGGCTCGCGCCTTGCATGTATCCAAATGGAGCTTCTACTCCAAGTTTGAGGCATCAATGATATTCAATTCACCTCTCAAACGGCAAAATACTTTTTCATCAAGCAGTTTGGTGAATATATCCGCCAATTGCTTATCGGTTCGAACATGCGTAAGATTGATGTCTCCTTTAGCAACATGATCCCGAATGAAATGATGACGAACTTCGATGTGCTTAGTTTGAGAATGTTGCACGGGATTGTGAGCAATCTTAATAGCACTTTCATTATCACAAAGCAATGGAACATGTTTCACATGTATCCCATAATCCTTAAGAGTTTGGGTCATCCAAAGTAATTGAGCACAACATGATCCGGCGGCAATGCATTCCGCATCGGCAGTAGATAAGGATACCGAGTTTTGTTTCTTGGAGGACCAAGACACAAGGGATCTACCAAGAAATTGACAAGTACCTGAAGTGGACTTTCTATCAACCTTGTCACTGATCCGTCTCCATCGTATCTACTTTTCCAAACTCTTTTTCCCTTGTTTTGGACTCTAATTTGCATGATTTGAATGGAACTAACCCGGACTAATGTTGTTTTCAGCAGAATTGCCATGGTGTTATTTTTGTGCAGAAATAAAAGTTCTCGGAATGACCTGAAACTTCACGGAGATCAGTTTTGGAATAAATAAAAAATATTGGCGAAAGAATCAACCGATGGGGACCATACCCTGTCCACAAGGGTGGGGGGCGCGCCCACCCCCCCAGGGCGCGCCCTCTGTCCTTGTGGGCCCCCTGGACCTCCACCGACCTCAACTCCAACTCCATATATTCACGTTCGGGGAGAAAAAAATCAGAGAGAAGGATTCATCGTGTTTTACGATACGGAGCCACCGCCACCTCCTGTTCTTCCTCGGGAGACCAGATCTGGAGTCCGTTCGGGGCTTCGGAGAGGGGAAATCATCGCCGTCGTCATCATCAACCATCCTCCATCACCAATTTCATGATGCTCACCGCCGTGCGTGAGTAGTCCCATCGTAGGCTTGCTGGACGGTGATGGGTTGGATGAGATTTACCATGTAATCGAGTTAGTTTTGTTAGGGTTTGATCCCTAGTATCCACTATGTTCTAAGATTGATGTTGCTATGACTTTGCTATGCTTAATGCTTGTCACTAGGGCCCGAGTGCCATGATTTCAGATATGAACCCTTTATGTTTCCATGAATATATTTGTGTTCTTGATCCTATCTTGCAAGTTATATTCACCTACTACGTGTTATGATCTGGCAACCCCAGAGTGACAATAGTCGGGACACTTCCCGGTAATGACCGTAGTTTGAGGAGTTCATGTATTCACTAAGCGCTAATGCTTTGGTCCGGTTCTCTATTAAAAGGAGGCCTTAATATCCCTTAGTTTCCAATAGGACCCCGCTGCCACGAAAGGGTAGGACAAAAGATGTCATGCAAGTTCTTTTCCATAAGCACGTATGAGTATATTTGCTAAGTTACTTTTCTGTTGCCACTGTTCTCGGTGTCAAAACCGACAGATCTCGGGGTAGGGGGTCCCGAGCTGTGGATTCTCGGATCAATGGTAACAGGAATGAGGGACACGATGTTTTACCCAGGTTCGGGGCCTCTTAATGGAGGTAAAACCCTACGTCCTGCTCTTGTTTATATTGATGGAGTATCAAGTACAGAGTTGATCCACCTCGAGATCATACATTGTGGTCTAAACCCTAGAGGTATGATGAGTAATGTCATAATGATCTAGTATATAAGATGCCATCATCCTCTATCGACTAGCCCGGCCTCGGTTTATATAATGTACCGGAGACGTAGGTTAACAAGAGTCCTAGTCGAATACATCGGTGGAGAGGAGTCCTTGTCTTGATCATCAAGTCTTGTGGAATCTTCCTTGTATGCGGCATGGGCTGCCCGAAGTGGCCCATGAGAGAACCGCCATGGGGGTCCTCAGCCCGATCCAGCTGGTCGGGAGACGACGTGGTGAGTACCCCCTAGTCAAGGACACCGTCAGTAGCCCCCTGAACCGGTCTTCAAGTTGGGGACGCTCCGCGATTCTTCCGAACTGTTCTTCATCTTCAGTCGTCAGTCTTGAAAACTAGTTCAACAAATCTGCCCATCTTCGATCTTGAGGATCGCCGAAGTGAATCCGAAGAGTTTACACGTCGGGTATCCGAGGAGCCCCTTTAAGTCTTCGGCCTTATCAATGCCTTGTTATTTTTATGCCACACCTCGGGTTTGAAGGTGTTCCCGGGCGGCGGTGTCCTCTTGCGTCCGAGCTCCAACGCCGGACTGCATCCAAGCTCCAATGCCGGACTGTATCCGAGGTGTCATAGATCACCTTGGTTCAAAAAGTTGAAGGAGTTCAGCCGAGCTTAATGCCGGAAATGCCCTCTATGGAGCCAGCCACTTGTATCTGAGCTTTATGCCGGACTGCTTCCGAGGTGGTGCACTACCTCGGGCGTGGGCTGATTTTTTGTGGATATATTTTTCTTGATTGGTGCAATTTATTCTTTGCGGAGATATATAGCCAGTAGCCCTCAAGGTGTGTGTCGGCCAAAAATCCGAGATGCACCTGAAGGAAAACATAAAACCGTTGATCCCAGTAGCCCCTGAGACTCAGGTCGATTCACAAAATCGGCCTGAGGATCAATTCCTAGCTCTGCAGCATATTTTGGAAAAAACACGATGTAATATATTGGAGTAAATAGTGATCGATGGACGGGCCCTTAAGAGAGGGTCTTGAGAAGTTGCCGTAATATATTAGCGTGATGCCAGATAGGTCCTAGATGGTACCTATTGTTGTCCGAAGACGCATTTGCCCATTGCTCGGTCAAGCCGAACACTAGGCATTATGAATTTTCTGCATTGAATAGGCAATGCAGTAGCCCCCGAGCCACTGGTCGGGTGGCAACACCAGATCAGGGGATCGACGTGCCCCTTTAATATTTGTAAATGATAAGCCCGAAGCCCAGTAGCCCCTGAGCCTTAATGTGGGCACGGGTGGCCGAATTAAGGAACGATATCCGGAGTAAAATCACAAATTATGTGTAATGATTCTATGTATCCAAGTACTTGACATCAGTAATGCTCGGATCCGCATTGTACAAAACTTTGTTGACCGACCATCGGCTTCAACCTCCTCAGCCAGTAGCCGAGGAGTGTTTTCCAACTTTATAAAGTTGTTATAAGGGCAAAGATTTATGGAAAACAAGGCAATCCAGCTATATGGTTTTATAAACAAAGGTACATGGAGAGAGATGTTATAAAACATCTTCTGAGAAAAATAGTTCCATTATAAGTTCCTTTTCCCAGGCTGTCATGTTGATCATGATCATGAAACCTCATCTCCAATCAATGTGGGAGAAAAATATTGAGGATTTAATTGGGGGAAAGTTCCCGAATTCTATGGTCCATAATGAACCAAAATTTTCACTTCCATCGTTGCCGACCAATTATATCCTTTAAGATGGCTAGCTTTCGGCTTTACCCAGTCTGAGGTACTAACCCGGATGACCCGGTAGTAACAATCACAGAAGTGCTCTCTTTACCGCCTAGCCGAACAATCGGGAATGTAGGGGTAAACACAGGAGCCAGGCAACCCAGCTTGGCCAAAATCTTAAGTCAAATTGATGCATATTTATGGCTTTATTACGATAATTATGGAAGGCAAATTCTCCATTGAGACCATTTATAACCTGAAAGTGGCCCATCGTCGGCTTCCACCCCTTTGTAGATTCTACACAGGGTGTTTCCGTACTAACAATACAACCCTTAGCCGACGTCTCGGTGCCCGGAGGCGGTTGTGTTAACGGAAACGAGGCAATCAGATATGCAGGCTTTATAACTTTCATTTAGTCATAGGAGTTTTAAAGTTCAAGGCCAGCTACTAGCCCCCGGTTAGTGTTCGGCGTCGACCGAGGTCAAACCAGTAACACTTCGGCCAATCTTATGAAAGGCCCATCGTTTAACACAGGGTGACCTCTATCGATCTATAGTTTGTCACAGTCATCGGATCATTGACCAGTTTACGCTCATTGTGACAGTCAGTTTTCAGCTTTCTCCACTGAGGCACTTAACCATTCGAGCTGGAAGCACAATCACAGTGGTTCTCCCTTTGCACACCTAGCCAAACAAAGCGGAACGTAGGAGGCAAGCACAGGAGCTGGGCAACCCAACTATTGACCGAAGTCACAATTCGAAACCGATGCATATAAAGCAATATCCAAGAATGGTTTGCCGAGGACTCCATGAGTTACTTGGCTTTTGGTGGGTTCGGCTCTAGTTGCAGCCGACTGTTGATATTGCCGAACTGTAAAGGTGTCCGACGTTCTACTGCGAGAGTTATGCTGGAAACACACAAATAGGTTAAAAGTGCCATAGGCTTGGAAAACCAAAAAACTTCAGCAAAAACTTTACGCCCAAACTAAATTAGGTTTTTGGTGCCAATCCGAAAATTGGTCTTAAAATAATTTTTTCCTTTCGTCATGCTTTAACATGACACATCTGGTCTCAAGACTCCAAGCGGGTCAACCTTCGGTTTCAACCTCCTATTCCCGAAGGCGGAGTGCTTCTCAGGCTAGTTTAACGAACTAAACTCGAGCGGCTTCAGAGAAAAAATAGGCTATCCGGCTATTGACCACACACTCGAGTTGAGAAGGGAGTGTTAGAAAAAGACTTTGCAATGACTTGGAAAAAAATATTATAGAATGGCTCATATAAATTTTAAGAGCCCCCAGTTAACATGGGTAAAGGGAGTTTATTTTAACAAACAACACATGCGAGCATGGTCGAACCGAACACAAATTAAAAATTTAAAAACTTTGAGCATGAAAGCGACTTAGCTGATTAATGTGTTCGGCGTTGATGACGGGGGCCGAGCTTGCGGCGGGTCGAGGTCCTAGCCCCCAAGCCAGTCCCGAGGTGCCCAAGCGAAGAGCTCGGCTTGATGAAGCGGCGATGCCGCACGGTCGATGTGGCGAGCCGAAGCCCCTGGTCCAACCGAGGTGACGAAAACCCTCAGGACCGAGGTGATGAAGAGCTCAGCGAAAAAGAAAAAAAAAGTGCGTTTGACAATCAATCGTTTGAACGAACCACTTTTTTGTTTTAACACAAATATAATGTTTGGTCGAACCGAACAAGAATTAAAAAATTTAAAGAAAAAACTAAGCATGGAGGCGACTTAGCTGGTTAATGTGTTCGGTATTGTTGACGAGGTCCGAGCTCGTGGCGGGACGAAGACGTAGTCCATGGCCTAGCCAAGGTCCCAGCCTCCAAGGCTGAGGTGACCGAGCGAGGAGTTCGGCTTGATGAAGTGGTGACACAACATGGTCGACATGGCGAGGCAAATCCCCCGGTCCAGTTAACGTGACGAAACTGGTCGGCTGGTGACGCCGAAGTCACCGGAGTAGGTTGATGAAAAGATGGTGAAGCCCCCGGTCTAGCTGAGGTGACGGGGCAGGTCGGTAGTGTGACGTTTGTAGCCCCATGCCAGCCGAGGTGTCGAAGCAGGTCGGCGTGATGGACATCGGCTTGGTTAGCCGGATTAATATCTAGGATTTCTTCGGAATCGTCCTCCAGTATGATGGTGCGAGGGGCGAGTCTGGCCAGGGTTGACTCCTGGTGTTCGGACGCCGAAGTCGCGTCCAGGCTTGAAGAAGCAATATTGCGGCGATGCCGACGCGGGCCGGATCTTGTGACGCGGTCGATGCCCGCTTGATGAAGTGACCATGCGGCGATGCCGGTGTGCCCGCTCCGTATAATTCGTGGGGCGACAATGTTGGTGATGATTTACCCTTCACGATGTCGAACTCTTGTTTGGCTTGCCGAGATAATGATCCGAAGAGCTTGAGTTCGGCTCGATGAAGCGACGACCCGTCTGGCGCAGGTCGGCTGCCGTGCAGCAATGTTGTCGGGCTGGTTTGACACCGGCGCAACGGTGAAGGTTACCTCTGAAAAGGAGCAAAATTTGTGAGCATGCGTTTGGAAACAAAACACAATACCCTAGAAAGAGATTCCTCCAAAAAGGTTGTCCAATATCCCGTTCATGAAGAAAGATGAACTCGGGTCGGATTCGTATTCGCGCAGAAAACAGATCTGAAAATCGATGCGCTCATCGGAGGTTTCCCGGAGTTTGAACAGTCGGATCGAGCTGAAATTTTGAGGGGCGGTAGATATAGGAATTATGCAGCTGATCAATGGTTGGATCTTCCAAAGGACATCCGAGCTAGATGCTGGACACCACGCTCCAAACTTGTCTGGATTCTCGTCCAGATTCGACAGGGCTCCGGTTTATCGGAGATCGGCGGAGATTACTCCATCGGAACACGACGAAATTTTACCGGGTTGTTATAGACTCAATTCTGCACAATTCCACCAAAGGAATCATCAAAGAGATGTTCGAGGAGGCGGTGGCCGCGGATACAATTTCGCTGTCCGAAAAAACAGCACGGTTGCACGAGGGCAATGTTGACGTTGAGCCCCCGGGCTCCATGGATGATTCCTCCATGATCTTGATAGAGATCGGAGTTGATGATGATGAGGACATATGTCTAATCTTGACGATCCGAAGAGGAGCCTGGTCTTCAGCCTAGCCGAGATGACCAGTCGAGCCGGCGATGAAGACACCGACGTCGCAGTTGATCTGCAGACCAGCCATTGATCCATTGCCGATCACACAGCAGAACTCTCAATGAAAGCACCATTGTCGGTGTCAAAACCGGCAGATCTCGGGGTAGGGGGTCCCGAGCTATGGATTCTCGGACCAATGGTAATAGGAATGAGGGACACGATGTTTTACCCAGGTTCGGGCCCTCTTAATGGAGGTAAAACCCTACGTCCTGCTCTTGTTTATATTGATGGAGTATCAAGTACAGAGTTGATCCACCTCGAGATCATACGTTGTGGTCTAAACCCTAGAGGTATGATGAGTAATATCATAATGATCTAGTATATGAGATGCCATCATCCTCCATCGACTAGCCCGTCCTCAGTTTATATAATGTACCGGAGGCCTAGGTTAACAAGAGTCCTAGTCGAATACATCGGTGGAGAGGAGTCCTTGTCTTGATCATCAAGTCTTGTGGAATCTTCCTTGTATGCGGCATGGGGTGCCTGAAGTGACCCATGAGAGAACCACCATGGGGGTCCTCGGCCCGATCCAGCTGGTCGGGAGACGACGCGGTGAGTAACCCCTAGTCCAGGACACCGTCAACTGTTACAATTGCTACAAAACAGCTACTGTTACTTTTGCAACTGTTACCGTTACTTCCATACTACTTTGCTACTAAATACTTTGCTGAGATATTAAGTCTTTCAGGTGTGGTTGAATTGACAACTCAGCTGCTAATACTTGAGAATATTCTTTGGCTCCCCTTGTGTCGAATCAATAAATTTGGGTTGAATACTCTACCCTCGAAAACTGTTGCGGTCCCCTATACTTGTGGGTTATCAAGACCTTTTTCTGGCGCCGTTGCCGGGGAGCATAGCTCTATTCTCTGAGTCACTTGGGATTTATATATGTTGATCACTATGAGGAATTTGAAAGATACTAGAACCAAGATTTTTCCTTCTACTACGAGGGGAGGTAAGGAACTGCCATCTAGCTCTGCACTTGATTCACCTTCTGTTTTGACTAAGCTTGCGACACCTACACCTGCTAGTAATTATGATATGTCGCAAGTAATTGATGATGCCACTTCTGCTATGCATGATGATAATGATGATACTACTGCTTTGCTTGATAATACTGTGCCACTAGGTGAATTTCTTGATGAACAACTTGCTAGGGTTGGAGAAAATGAAATTGCTGAAACTGATGATATTATTGAAACTGAAGATTATGATTCTCCCCCTAGATATGAATTGCCTGTTGTACCTGAGGGTTATATTATGGATGAAGAAACTGCTAGAGACTTTCTTGCTTGCAATGATAGAGAAGATCTTAAGAAATTGCTAGCTAAGCTGAAAGAAAAATCCTTGAATGCTAGAATGAAATATGATCCCAATTTTTCTACTTCACCTATATTTGTTACTGATAAGAATTATGAATTCTCTGTCGATCCTGAGTTAATTACTTTGGTTGAATCTGGTCCTTTCTATGGTTATGAATCTGAAATAGTTGTGGCACATCTTACTAAACTGAATGATATAGCCACCCTATTTGCTCATGAGGAAAAAATTCGCTATTACTATATTCTTAAGTTGTTTCCTTTCTCATTAAAGGGTGATGCTAAGTTACGGTTTAATTCTCTTGCTCTTGGTTGTGTGCGTAGTCCCCAGGATATGATTTATTACTTCTCTCAAAAATATTTCCCTGCTCATAAGAAACAAGCTGCCTTACAGGAAATATTTAACTTTGTGCAATCTGAAGAAGAGAGTCTCCCACAAGCTTGGGGGAGGCTTCTCCAATTACTTAATGCTTTGCCTGATCACCCTCTCAAGAAAAATGAAATACTTGATATCTTTTATAATGGACTAACCGATGCTTCCAGAGACCACCTGGATAGTTGTGCTGGTTGTGTTTTCAGGGAACGAACTATTGAGCAAGCTGAATTGCTTTTAAATAATATATTGAGTAATGATAATGATTGGACACTTCATGAACCAACTCCTAAGCCAACTCCGAAGAAAAGGGGTATTCTATTTCTCAGTCCCGAAGATATGCAAGAGGCAAAGAAATCTATGAAAGAAAAAGGTATTAAAGCTGAAGATGTTAAGAATTTACCACCTATTGAAGAAATACATGGTCTTGATAACCCGACATAGGTAGTAGAGGTAAATTCTCTTTATAGATTTCATGAATGTGATATTCCTCATAATAAGTCTGCCAGTCAATGCTTGGATGAGTTTGATAATTTTATTGTTAAACAAGAAAATTTCAATGCTTATGTTAGTAGACAATTGAAACGTAATGCTTACATGCTTGACCACTTGGGTAATTATATGAGTAGAACTGTTAATGATCTTAAGCTTATTAGTAAACATGCTTCCATGGTTACAACTCAAGTAGAACAAGTACTTAAAGCACAGGATGATTTGCTTAATGAGTTGAATAATAAAAACAATGATAATGCTGTTAGGGTTATGACTAGAGGTGGTAAAATGACTCAGGAACCTTTGCATCCTGAGGGCCATCCTAAGAGAGTTGAGCAAGATTCTCAAAGAATTAATATTGATTCACCAAGTCCTAGTAATAAAAAGAAAACTGATAGGACTTTGCATACTTCTAGTGAACCTGTCATAGACACACCTGAGAATCCAAATGATTTTTCTATTTCTGATGCTGAGACACAATCTGGTGATGAACATAAACCTAGTGATAATGTTAATGATGATGTTCATGTTGATGCTCAACCTAGTAATGATAATGATGTAGAGATTGAACCTGCTGTTGATCTCGATAACTCACAATCAAAGAATCAATGTTATGATAAGAGAGACTTCATTGCTAGAAAACATGGTAGAGAAAGAGAACCATGGGTTCAGAAACCCATGCCCTTTCCTCCTAAGCCATCCAAGAAAAAGGATGATGAGGATTTTGAGCGCTTTGCTGAACTGATTAGACCTATGTTTTTGCGTATGCGTTTAACTGATATGCTTAAAATGCCTCCTTATGCTAAGTATATGAAAGATATTGTTACAAATAAAAGAAAGATACCGAAAGCTGAAATTTCCATCATGCTTGCTAATTATACTTTTAAGGGTGGAATACCAAAGAAACTTGGAGATCCAGGAGTACCAACTATACCATGCTCCATTAAAAGAAACTATGTTAAAACTGCTTTATGTGATCTTGGAGCCGGTGTTAGTGTTATGCCTTTCTCTTTATATCATAGACTTGAATTGAATAAGTTGAAACCTACTAAAATCTCTTTGCAAATGGCTGATAAATCAACTGCTATACCCATCGATATTTGTGAGGATGTTCCTGTTGTGGTTGCAAACGTTACTATCTTAATGGACTTTGTTATTCTTGATATTCCCGAGGACGATAGTATGTCGATCATCCTTGGTAGACCCTTTTTGAATACTGCAGGGGCTGTTATTGATTGCAACAAAGGCAATGTCACTTTTCATGTTAATGGTAATGAGCATACGGTACACTTTGCGAAGAAACAACCTCAAGTTCATAGTATCAATTCTATTGGAAAAAATTTAACTATTACTATTGGAGGTTTTGAATTCCCTCTTCCTACTGTCAAAAAGAAATATGATATTCTTATTGTTGGGGACATGCATATCCCCGTTGAGGTAACCTAGTGTTATTCAAAAGTTCTCCGGTTTCATGTCATTTGGAAGAAGTTTGTTAATAAGACTTGACCAACCTTGTTAACGGATTCCTTTTGATGGGCATGAGATTGATGAATTTAGAAGGCACAACTTTCTGTACCTACTTTTTTTTACTTTCTGTTATTTAGAATGAATAAAGCAAAAATAGTATTTTCTGTCTGTTTTCTGAATTATCCGTGAAATAAAAAATGACCTGAAAATAAAAGTTCTCCAAATGCCCTGAAAATTTAGTATGATTTTTTATAGAATATTTGAGAATTTCTGGCACTGAGAACACACCAGGGGGGCCCACCACCTGTCCACAAGGACGGAGGGCGCGCCCCCAAGTCTTGTGGGTCCCATGTGGCCCCCCTTCAGTTATTCTAGCACCCATCCACTTCATCTTCCTCCAGAAAAAATCATCCTAGTGCTCAAACCCGTGTTCTAGCTCATCTTGCTGCCATTTTCGATCTCCTTGTGTAAAGCTCCATTTGCAAAACTGTTTTGGGGGATTGTTCTTCGGTATGTGACTCCTCCAATGGTCCAATTAGTTTTTGTTCTAGTGCTTTATATATTGCAAATTTTTGCTGCTGCAGAGACCTTGTTCTTGAGGTTGCATGTCAAATTTATATGGTCCAAAGTAGTTTTGATGCATGATATAGCCTCTAGGCACTTGTAGGAGTAGTTGCTATCAGTTTTGTTGAGTTTGGTTCACTTTTATTTTGAGTCACTAAAAATTTCAGAAAATTTTCAGAGGAAGAAAAATGTCTAGTAGAATGTACCAAGGTGGTTCCTCTAGGAAGCAAGCACCGAGGCTCGCGATACGTGAGCCACCTTGAACCACCAAGGGAAGCTCAAGTGCGGCCTTGTGAATGGCCGTTGGATGAATTCATGGTTCATGCAGGTTTCAAGGATGAGTTTTATGCATACGTACGGAATGCTGATCTTGAGGACTTCGTGTCAGACAAGTGTCGACCATACTATTACCTCACCGATTCCTTTGTGCGGAGGTTTGAATTTTCATCTAAGCGCAATACTCATACTGTCTTGTTTGACCTCTATGATAAATCTTATACCATGGACTTAGAAGATTTTAGTGATGCATGCAAACTTCCACAGTGGGGTCTTCTTAGTGAGCCTCACAAATCTGAATATAATGATTTCCTTGCTAGCATCACTGTGGGAGAAACTAGAATTATCACACAAGCTACCATAGGGAGCATTCACTTTCCTGCCATACATTATTTTGCTGTCTTTACAGGTAGATGCATTAATGGTAAGCATGAGCATTGCCACCTTTGCGTTCCAGATCTTAGTGTCCTCAAGTGTGCGGTGTTAGGTGATAAGCGATATAACTAGAGGTTACATCATAATGCTAAAGAGGGAGATTTATTTGGTGGGATTTATGCAACTCGTTTAGCTAATTATCTTGGAGTACCCATAAGGGAGAATGACATGGAGTTGCCACCTGCTTTTCTTGATTATGATGCTTTGGTGTGTTATCAGTTTCTTGAGAGGAACGAACAGTCCCTCCAGTACCGGCTAATCTTTGACAGACGGTGTGCCGTCCATATTACCCTTCATGCTCCTGCCTTCTTTAACTTTCAGGTAAATGGGAGATATTTTATAACTAGAGAGGAGGCAAACGAGTATGAGAGAACAGCGGAGGTTGTTTGCCTCCAGGAGGCAGCACGCCAAGCAGTAGCTGTCGCAGCACAATACGACCCCAACTACAATTTCGGATATCATCCGGGCCAGTGGTGGCCCTAGACCAACTTAGGCCAAAAGCCTAAGCTTGGGGGAGTATGTATTTCTCACCGACATTACATTCATGTTCACACACTCATTCTAGTTGTCGGTGTTCATACTTTTTCATTGTATTATCCATGTTAGTTTATTTTCTTTTTTTCTTTTTCTCGCTTTCTTCTTGTGTGTTTGAAAAGCCTTTGAGAAAAACAAAAAAAATAGTTGTAGCTTAGTTTACTTTCCATGCTTAGTTGTAGTATTAAAGAAAACCCAAAAAGATTTCTCGTTCTTCTTTTACTTGTTGGGAGCTTTCCCGTGTAGATAGTTTTTCTCATTCTTGTTTTACTTTCTTTAGAAAAACAAAAACTCCAAAAACATTTCAGTATGTTTCTTTGAAATTCTTTTCTTTTCTTTTGGGGTTGAGGAGAGAAGACCACGATGAAAATGTTGAGTGGCTCTCGTATGTATTATTGTTGATCTAACAAAGAGCCCATATTACCTTGTCTTCTCCTTTGAATAAATGTTTGCAGATTCTAGCTTAGTTCAATGGACGTGCACTATTATTATTATTCACACCGTTCGATCGTGCAAGTGAAAGGCAATAATGACGATATATGATGAAATGATTGAGATGAGGAAAAGCTGGTATGAACTCGACCTATCTTATTTTTGTAAATATGATTAGTTCATCATTCTTGATTCAGCCTATTATGAATGTAACATGTTTGCAATGACAATTAGAGATTATAGTTACTCATGCCATGCTTAATTAGCGAAGAGTTTATAATGGTTTACCTTGCGTGCCAACATGCTTTTAAAATGGTTGTGATGTAGTATGATAGGATGGTATCCTCCTTTGAATGATTCGAGTGGCTTGAATTGGCACATGTTCACTCATGTAGTTGAAACAAAATCAACATAGCCTCCATGATATTTATGTTCATGGTGATTTATATGCTACTCATGCTTGCACTCGATGTTGGTTAATCTTAACGCATGTTTATGACTGTTGTCGCTCTCTAGTTGGTCGCTTCCCAGTCTTTTTCTAGCCTTCACTTGTACTAAGCGGGAATACTGCTTGTGCATCCACTTCCATAAACCCAAAGTTATTCCATATGACTCCACCATACCTTCCTATATGCGGTATTTACCTGCCGTTCCAAGTAAATTTGCATGTGCCAAACTCTAAACCTTCAAATGATAATCTGTTTTTTATGCCCGAATCGCTCATGTAGCAACTGGGGGCTATCAGTATCTTCCATGCTAGGAGGGTTATTCTCACTATGAGTGGACTCCGCTCATCATTCACAAGAAAATGGCTGGTAATAGGGATGCCCAGTCCCATGCTCAAATCAAATCAAAATAAATTAAAACAAAACTCCCCCAGGATTGTTGCTTGTATGGACGGTACCCGTTGTTTCGGACCAGCCGTGGAGTGTGCTTGTTGGTTGAGGGGGAGTAAAAAACTTTACCATTCTGTTTGGGAACCGCCTATAATGTATGTATCATGGAAGATATTGAGATCTCTTGGTTGTTATGTTGACAATGAAATCATACCGCTCAAAATTATACACATCTCTGTTTTAAAAACTCGAGCTCTGGCACCTCTGCAAATCCCTGCTTCCCTCTGCAAAGGGCCTATCTATTTACTTTTATGTTGAGTCATCATTCTCTTATAAAAAGCACCAGTTAGAGAGCACCATTGTCATTTGTATGCTTTGTTATTAATTGATATTGAGTATGACAGTGATTGTATCTCTTTTACCATGAATTACAATGTCTAGTCAGTGCTTGATCTTTAGGGGTGCTCTGCATTTATGTTTTACGGTCTCAGAAAGGGCTAGTGAGATACCATCTTGTTATATCATATCATGATTTGTTTTGAAAAAGTCTTGTCATCCGAGATTTATTATTATTGCTCGCTAGTTGATTGTGCCATTGATATGAGTAAATGTGAGACTAAATGTTATTGTGAATATGGTTAGTTCATAATCTTTGCTAAAAACTTGAATGCTGGCTTTACATATTTGCAACAACAAGATCAAACAGAGTTTGTAAAAGTTTTTTCTTTATCACTTTTAGTTTGTCAACTGAATTGCTTGAGGACAAGCAATGGGTTAAGCTTGGGGGAGTTGATACGTCTCCATCGTATCTACTTTTCCAAACTCTTTTGCCCTTGTTTTGGACTCTAATTTGCATGATTTGAATGGAACTAACACGGACTGATGCTATTTTCAGCAGAATTGCCATGGTGTTATTTTTTTGCAGAAATAAAAGTTCTCGGAATGACCTGAAACTTCACGAAGATCAGTTTTGGAATAAATAAAAAATATTGGCGAAAGAATCAACCGAAGGGGGCCCACACCCTGTCCACAAGGGTGGGGGGCACGCCCACCCCCCCAAGGCACGCCCTCTATCCTTGTGGGCCCCCTAGACCTCCACCGACCTCAACTCCAACTCCATATATTCATGTTCGGGGAGAAAAAAATCAGAGAGAAGGATTTATCGCGTTTTACGATACAGAGCCGCCGCCACCTCCTGTTCTTCCTCGGGAGACCAGATCTGGAGTCCGTTCGGGGCTCCAAAGAGGGGAAATCATCGCCGTCGTCATCATCAACCATCCTCCATCACCAATTTCATGATGCTCACCGCCGTGCATGAGTAATCCCATCGTAGGCTTGCTGAACGGTGATGGGTTGGATGAGATTTACCATGTAATCGAGTTAGTTTTGCTAGTGTCTGATCCCTAGTATCCACTATGTTCTAAGATTGATGTTGCTATGACTTTCCTATGCTTAATGCTTGTCACTAGGGCCCGAGTGCCATGATTTTAGATCTGAACCCTTTATGTTTCCATGAATATATTTGTGTTCTTGATCCTATCTTGCAAGTTGTAGTCACCTACTACGTGTTATGATCCGGCAACCCCGGAGTGACAATAGTCGGGACACTTCCCGGTGATGACCGTAGTTTGAGGAGTTCATGTATTCACTAAGTGCTAATGCTTTGGTCCGGTTCTCTTTTAAAAGGAGGCCTTAATATCCCTTAGTTTCCAATAGGACCCCGCTGCCATGGGAGGGTAGGACAAAAGATGTCATGCAAGTTCTTTTCCATAACCACGTATGACTATATTCGGAATACATGCCTACATTATATTGATGTATTGGAGCTAGTTCTGTGTCACCCTATGTTATAACTGTTGCATGATGAATGCCATCCGACATAATTATCCATCATTGATCCACTGCCTACGAGCTTTTCACATATTGATCTTTGCTAAGTTACTTTTCCGTTGCCACTGTTACAATTGCTACAAAACAGCTACTCTTACTTTTGCCACCGTTACCATTACTTCCATACTACTTTGTTACTAAATACTTTGCTACAGATATTAAGTCTTTCAGGTGTGGTTGAATTGACAACTCAGCTGCTAATACTTGAGAATATTCTTTGGCTCCCCTTGTGTCGAATCAATAAATTTGGGTTGAATACTCTACCCTCGAAAACTATTGCGATCCCCTATACTTGTGGGTTATCAGTCACCGGCATAGTTCGAATCGGAGGAGCCAACAAGATCAAAAGATGACCTCTTAGGATACCAAATGTCAAAGTTTGGTGTATGAATTAAGTATCTCACTATCCTTTTCACGGCCTTAAGATGACACTCTTTAGGGGCCGCTTGATATCGTGCACACATGCACACACTTAGCATAATGTCGGGACGGGAGGCACATAGATATAACAATGAACCAATCATAGAGCGGTAAACCTTTTGGTCAACCGGTTTGCCATCCTTAGTCAAGTCATGATGTCCACTAGTAGGCATGGGTGTTTTCATACCTTTGCTTTCTTGCATGTTGAACTTCTTGAAACGATCCTTGGTATACTTTGTTTGAGAGACAAAGGTACCTTATTTTGCTTGATTTGCAAACCAAGGAAAAATTTGAGTTCACTCATCATAGACATCTCAAACTTCTCCGACATTAGCCTTCCAAACTTTTCACTAAAATGGGGGTTAATAGAACCAAATATGATATCGTCCACATAAATTTGGCACACAAATAATTCTCCATTAACCCTTTTAGTAAAAAGTGTAGAATCAATCTTCCCAATTTCAAAGCCTTTTTCAATAAGAAACTTGGTCAAGCATTTATACCATGCTCTAGGAGCTTGTTTAAGACCATAAAGGGCTTTATGAAGTTTGTAGACATGATTAGGTTTCTTAGGATTGACAAATCCCGGAGGTTGTTTAACATAAACTTCCTCCTCAATTTCTCCATTTAGAAAAGCACTTTTAATGTCCATTTGGTATAAGGTGATATCATGATGACTGGCGTAAGCAAGTAAGATGCATATGGACTCAAGTCTAGCAACAGGGGCATACATCTCACCATAGTCAATACCTTCATCTTGAGTGTAGCCTTGAGCGACGAGACGAGCCTTGTTGCGTACAACTTGTCCATCTTCATCTTGCTTATTCTGAAACACCCATTTGGTTCCAATGACATTGTGATCATCACCGGGCTTTTCAACCAATGTACACACTTGATTCCTCTCGAAGTTGTGTAGCTCTTCGTGCATAGCGTTCACCCAATCCGGATCCTCAAGAGCTTATTCTACCTTCATAGGTTCAACATTAGAAATGAATGAGTAGTGTTCACAAAAATTAGCCAAGCAGTTTTAGAGCGAGTGATTCTCCCGGTTTGAATATCATCGAAGATTTGTTTGACGGGATGGTCTATTGTGACTCTTGCTCTAACTCGTGAGAGCTTTTGTTTGGATTGGGGTGGAACATCCTCTTCATTCTCTTCTTCTACTACTTCTTCTTCTTCTCCTTCATTGTTGTTGGCGTTGTCGTTCTTTTGTGGAGGTGGAGAGGGAGGTTGAGGTGGTTCATCTTGTTGCACTTCCTCATCTCCTACGTCTTGACGTGTTCCACTTGTGGATGCCTCCAAGTCAAATTGTGGTTCACCTTGATGTGAAGTTGAGGCTTCCACTTGAACGGATGAAGTACTCTCCTTCACCTCCATTGGGCGAATCTTGCCAATGGACAAATCTTGGATAGCTTCCGAAGGATCTTTGTCTCCTACATCAATTGGCAATTGCTCTACTTGCGAGCCGTTAGATTCATCAAACTTCACATCTACCGTCTCTTCAACCTTTCGGGTGAAATTGTTGTAGACACGGTAAGTGTGAGAGTTTGAGCCATAACTGATGGCCCGTATCCTCGTCATTATTTCCCCGAAGAGGAAGGGATGATGCAGTACAGCTTCGGTAGGTATTTCCCTCAGTTATGAAACCAAGGTTATGAAACCAGTAGGAGAACCAAGCAACACTACGTAAACGGTACCTGCACACAAAGAACAAATACTTGCAACCCGACGCGTAAGAGGGGTTGTCAATCCCTCACAGGTAAAAGATAGATTGGTTTGTATGATTTTGGATAAATAGATCTCTCAATAAAACAAAATAAAATAAAGAAAGAAAAAGAGCAGCAAGGTATTTTTGGGTTTTTAGAATAATAGATCTGAAAAGATCTCAAAGCAAATATGATAAAGAATAGACCCGGGGGCCGTAGATTTCAATAGTGGCTTCTCTCGAGAAAATAGCATACGGCGGGTAAACAAATTACTGTTGGGCAATTGATATAAATTCAAATAATTATGACGATATCCAGGAAATGATCATTATATAGGCATCACGTCCAAGATTAGTAGACTGACTCCTGCCTGCATCTACTACTATTACTCCACACATCAACCGCTATCCAACATGCATCTAGTGTATTAAGTTCATGGAAAAACGGAGTAATGCAATAAGAACGATGACATGATGTAGAAAAGATCTACTCATGTAGGAATAGACCCCATCTTGTGATCCTTAATACACTGGTACATCGAGGTGCTATACAAACGGTTTTTACCCCCTTTCCGCGACGGCGATCTGAACCGCCGCCAAGTGAGTGACTGCGATAGGGGGGTCCTTCCCACACAACCCAGAAACCGTCGGGGATAGGCCCTCCTGGTACACACGCAGGCAAAATGAGGTCGTGTGCGACGGGCGAGCGATCAAATATGGTTATACGTATAATTGTGCTAAAAAATACAATTATACAGGCCAAATCGTTTCCGGTCATAAGTACATCCCACACAGTTAGTCCCGGCTAAACGTTTCCGTTCGTATGTACATTCCACACAGTCAATCCAAGGAATACGTTTTCGTTAGTATGTACATCCCACACAGTTAATCCAAGAAGTATGTTTCCGTTTGTATATACATCTCACACAGTCACTCCAAGGAAAACATTTCCGTTCGCAGGTAAATCACACACAATTTTCCCCATTAAATCGTTTGTGATAGCATTGCCATTGCACACGATATTAACAATTTTATCGTTTGTGTTATTGAACGCATCACACACGGTGCGTAGAAGAAACTATGTGGCAAAGGCTGTCCATCACACACACCTTTTATGTGGTAAATTTTGCGCAAGGTGGCCTAACGCAAACAGTTTTCAAGAGGATGTCGTGTGTGATTGTTCATTGATCCAACACGGTTTATTCCTAGAAACTGTGTGCGTTGCCTGAGGTCATCGCCCACGGTGTTTTCTCAATAACCGTTTGCAATAGAAAAACCCAATTAGTAGGCTAATTGGCCATTAGCAGGCTAATTGCCCTATTATTAATAATCCATTTATTAATCTAATTGACATTTCATATTAAGCACACAATATATTTCATTTTCATATTAAGGAAGCAGGATTTCATAATTGAAATACATCAGAGTACAACATCATATAGCTTCAGCACTCAGTTACCCCATTACACAACTGCACCAGCACCAAGTTCCACATGCAACATCTATAACCTTTCGAAATTAGCATCATAGACAGTACATAGATAGATTGATCTCATCTGGAAAACTGCTGAAGCGGAAGGCGAATATTGAGCCTTCATTGATGTTGAAGAGCTTTGCAACTTTAGGCCAGTGCCTGTCCATCCTTCGTCCTCTTCAGGAACACTTCAATATTGAACCGTGGGTGTTGTATGAATACCTTCCTCGCCTCCTGACCATACAGGTGGTTTGAGAGGTAATCATTAGTGAACTGCTTTGGAAAGGCCTGAAAACAAGGATATGCATAAATATCTTCTCTAGATTTGAAATGGCGCAAAGGAATTAAAAAGACAAGGTATAGCAGTTAGTATCATCCTGTAGTGAATTGTTGTCTTCTTCATTGTGCAGACAAAGATCTTGTTGTTTTTTGTCGCTAATTTCTTTATCGTAACAATCTTTCTGAGTTTCTTGACTTGACTGATATTCATGGACAACTCATTTCCACATATGCAAAAAGGGTCAAACAGTGGGTCAAAACCTCTGACAGCAGGACCTACATGTGCAAGACCAAATTGTTAAAAACCTAACATTTAAAAACAAGAAGTGGAAAGGTGTGTTATGAACTGCAATAGGCCTAATATTTAAAAACAAGCAAACATGGTCATTCAAACTTGTATTGTGCAGGTCTAAGTACACTAGTTATTGGCCCTGTTTGGATGCATGGGTTAGAGTTAGTTTGAGCTAGTTTGGGCTCAAATAGCCCTAAAGTATCCAAACATGAGGGCTAGTTTGAGCTAGTTGTACCCACCCAAAACAACTATCCCACCCAAGAGGTGCTGATTGGGGCTAGTTCTCCTAATGCATTTATTGTCAATCTAACACTATCATCCAAACACCTCTTTGGCTAGAGTTAGTTCAGGGTTAGTCATTGTTGAGTATCATTGTTATTTAGGAAACGTAGGATAGCGTAGGATTTATTCTACCTTGACTTGTACTCCAAGATGACCATGTACTCCTATATATATATATATGCCCACGAGGCTCAAGCAATACAATCAACTATTCCACCAATCTCTCTCTCCCTTTTAACTGTCATGAGCTAGAAACTAACTCTAACCTCTAGCTAAGTTAGAATATCCAAACAGTGCCATTGTTAAATCAAATAGAAAGGCGTGTTAAATACTCCCTCCGGTCCTTTTTACTCTGCATATAAGAATTGTTTGAAGTCAAACTTCATAAAGTTTGACCTTATTTATATGAAAAAATATCAACATCTACCATTCTAAAGTTATACAATATGAAAATTTAAGTCATGACACATGTACTGATATTTATTTCATATTGTGAATGTTGGTATTTTGTTCTATAAAGTTGGTCAAACTTTACAAGGCTTGACTTTAGACAAATCTTATATGCGAACTAAAAAGATTCGGAGGGAGTACAACATGCTTAACAGCAACCAAATATAGTCATTCATAGAGCTATTGTTAAATTTGGTATTGATGAAATTGAACTGCACAGTTCATACTAGCACATATAAAACATCACATTGTTAATAACTGAAATAAACAAGGCATACTACGAACAACCAAAGATGGCAATTGAAACTGGACATATGCTAACTACAAACAACCGAACAACCATAAACCGTAGAAATAAACAAGGCATAATGCAAACAACCAAATATAGCAATAAATAGTGGACATGTTATCACTACAAAAGGGGTTCGAGAAAACAAATCATGGGTTTCCTCACCTGTCACAGATTGGCTCCTCCTCGTGGTCGCCGTCGATGAGGTCTGACTTGCCAGCTGAGGATCCCAAGCCAGCATCGCAGAACGTGTCCTTCAGAAATGACAAAAGGGGCTCCATGGCGATGAAGGATGGCAAATTGTTCATAACAAGCCACAGGAGATCAGCGGCAGGGCCATCAATGAGATCGACGGCTGTCGAACCCAAAGGGTTGGGGGTGGGCAACTTAACCTGTGACATAACCCGCGTCAAGCCGTCGGTGTCGACGACCTCGATGTCGTAGCCGGCGACCGCGACATGCCAGAATACTTTAGCCCGCTGATTGAAAGGCTCCATCCAGGTCCAGTCATTGTCGTCAGCTTCCTCGGCGGCCACCTCGCCGACCTCGGGTGAAGAGGCTGCGGTAAAGATCTTTTGGGCCATTCGCTCCTCGAGCTACCTGGGAAGCGTAGCCGGGCTTAGGCTGCGACGCTCTGGAGTGCGGGAGGGGGTGGGGATGGGGATATGTGGGAAAGGGGGCGTTTCGCAGGCGTCATCTAAGAAACTCAGGGCGGTGAGGGTATGTATATCGGTGGGGAAACTGCACGGGCAGACCGGCAGAGGTTTACGATGGAGGCGGCGGCGACCTAGCTAGGTTTCGAGCGAGGGAGGGGTGGTCTGTATGTGTGTGAGCGGGGGATTTGGGGTGAGCGAAGGATTTGGGGTGTGTGTGCGGAGGTGGTCCAAGGAGGTGTTTGAGGAAATGCCGCGGGTACTGAAAATTTTACTAGGCGGGAGTAAAATGGTGGGGCTACCAAAAATTTGGATCAAGGGATCGAAGCAAAGCTGGGCAGGAGTAACGAACACCACACACGGTTAAAACATAATAGTCGTGTGATATCAAACAGAAAACCACTCCAGCCGAGCAGATATTTTTGAGATTGCGAGGGATGCAGGTGGGTGTAAAATGCTGGGGCTCCAGTTCAAAAAAAAATCCAGGGCTACTGAAAATTTGGATCAACTAATTGAAGCAGAGCGGGAGTAACAGACATCGCACACGGTCCATACATACGAATCGTGTGCTATCAAACAGAAAAAACCCTCTATGCGGGTAGATATTTTTGAGATTACGAGGCAGTAGATATTTTCGAGAGCGGGAGGCAAGCCTCGTGGAGCCCAATCTACTGTGCTGATGTGAGTGACTGCGGGGGCACGGGCATGGCACACGGGTAGTCTGACCGAACCGTGTCTGTTGCGTACCCAATGGCAGACGGTTTCTGCATCCAACTAGTGTGTTGTTTATAAATTTGGCAAAAAGAATAACGCGGGAAAGGGTCAGAACACGAACAAACTTGCATGTGGACCAAATATATGTATGAAAAGGGTGGTTTGATGTTCAAATACCCAATGCACAACTTTGATGTGGCACTGTCGCACAAAGCACACAATATTGCTAGTCAGCCACCCTCTACGAACCCCACTTCGTGTCGGTGGTAAGGGAATCCTAGCTACGAATGCATGCCCCCATATAGTTAGGTTTGAAATCTCACCCTACTGTAACACAAAACCTATAGGAGTCCATCATATATATGGTCAAACTTCCCCTTTCGCTTCTGGACAAAGGTGGACCGTGTACCGATCGACCCACAAATGAGTGCTTGTGGCGGGAGATGGGTGAGACCACATACGAACCACCTGTGGGTGGCCCTATACTATATGTATGAAAAGGGTGTGGAGTCATATTTAACTATACCATTCACAACTTTGATGTGGCGCGTGTGCCTCGCAAATTAACCGGACTTCCCCGACCACATGGAGGTTGCGGGTAGTGCGAAGTACCCCCCACACACACGCAAACATGTCGGGGGGAGGGTATCTCACCAAGACATACTGTAGCACGGACCAAATAGAATCGAACTTGATCATACAACCTCTCTCGCTCGTTGTTGGTCAAAGTGATGGACGTCCACATGGCCCCGCAAAACGGGCTAGCTTGTCACCGATAAACTCGCGAGGGAGTACTGTCTAAAGACAAAACCCACTCTGTGCATGTGGCACAATTATGTATGGAAGTGGTGTGTGTGGTGTTTGAATACGCAATGCGCAAATTTCATGTGGCACCATGCTTTGGAACCATAAAATCTCCACACTGATCGAGGGTTCACGATGCGTAGCATGCATGCGCTCAAACTTAATTGGGCCTAGCATGATCGACCTACTACTATACGGTAACACGAACCAAAGAAGAAGAATCCACCCTGGTAACCTTTCTCGTCATCGGTCGAAATGATGGACGTCCACGCGGGCCCACAAATATATATAGGCTTGCCGCCCATATATAACCAAGCGAGTGAGAGTGTGCAAAGATAACCATTGCATGCATGTGTCCCAAACATATTTATGGAGGTGCGTGATGCAGGCATATGTGTTGAATTAATACCTAATGCACAACATTGATGTGGTGCATGCGTTCAAAATCGCATAAGTCCCCACACAGAGCAAGAGGTTCATGACATGTCATGTGCTCGCCCCCTCCCTTCGATCCAGCGGGATGGATTCATGTGTACACATGCACTATTATATATGTAATCTCACCTATATCGTGAGACAAGCAAAAAATTAATCCCCTCCTAAGTCAAAATAATTAACCTCTCTTGTTGTTGGTGAAAGTGATGGACCAAGCGGGCCGACAGATGGAAGCATCGCTGATAACCATGCGAGTTAGGGCCACAGGACAACCACCATCGCTTGCATGTGTGCCAAAACATATATATGGAGAGGTGTGTGGTTGTGGTGTTTTGAATACCTAATGCACAACCTTTGTTGTGGCATTTGCCTCAAAAACCGCAAAGTCCCCACATAGAGTGAGGTTCATGTGTGACACCTAGTATATGTTGGTCCCATCTCCCCTTCGACACGCACTATATATATATACTATTACCCTAACACAGCCCTAAAAGAATTAATCCTCCTTGTTCATCAAATGTGCCTCTCTCTCTCTCTCATTGGGTCAAAGTGATGGAGTTCGACCTCTCGCGGGCCCACAGATGGAAGTGCCGCACGTGAGTGAGTTCCTATAGGGCAACCACCGCCTGCATGGTATTGCGTGGTGTTTGAATACCAATGCACGTGAAAATGGACAAAACTAGCCCTTATCTAAAACTTTAACACAAAATGACCCCAATCTGAAAATATTTCATGAAATGGCCCCTTTTGCATGACGCCCGGGGCTAGGATGCCATGCTAGATAGCATGACGCCCCAGGCTAGGGCGTCATGCTATTTGGTGTGGCACCCTAGGTCGGAGCGCCATGCTACATGTCGCTACCAGGGCGCCCTAGCCCGGGGCGTCATGCTGTGTAGCATGGCGCCCTAGCCCCGGGTGTCATGCAAAAGAGGGACATTTCAGGAAATATTTTCATATTGAGGTCATTTTGTGTTGAAGTTGCAGATAAGGGCCAGTTTTGTTCATTTTCACACCAATGCACAACTTTGATGTGGCACCTGCCTCGGGAACTGAAAAGTCCCACATGGAGCGAGGTTATGACACACACACCCCACCAACTCCACTGTGAGGCATGTCAAACTTTTTCTGCAGTGAACATGTGACCAAAGGAGTGTCGTGTTATAGTTAAAAAAACAGAGATCATTCGACCCGTTTTATACATTGATTGATTTCCTAGGGATTTAATGTGCAAAAATCAAATTTGAGCTACATGTGCACCAAAATGGATTGCAAAATCATATGTGTGTTCCTCGGTGCATGTTTCCCCGTGAAAGAAATTTCAAAACATTGAGAATATTGATTTTTAAAATTCAGTAAATCCAAAACTTAGTTGAAATTCATGAAACTTATCGTGGTGTCATATATGGACACCAATAGACTGTGATATTGTATTTTTTTCATCAAATTTGAGACAAGTTTTGATATAATCTACTTACAAACGGGAGATTGTTAATAACTGGCAACCAATATCTCATACGGAATATTTATTTGGACCGTGTGCGTTAGACCGTGCCATGCTTCGGTTAAGCAGTAAAGCGGCAGAATGAATCATCAAAAAATAAAAAAAATACGTGCCACGTGCCCCGTGTGGCGTGCGAGCAGGCGTGAGTTGACAAGACGCATGCGAGCAGTCCGCCGCGCAGGCAGACCGGGAGGCGTGCGTGCAGGCGTGTGAATTGATGGGAGGCGTTTTCGCTGCGCAGTGTCACCGGGAGGCATGTGAGTAGCTGTGTGAAATGACGGTATAGGAATGCCAGAAGTCCGCCGCGCAGGCTCACCGGGAAGCGAGACAGCCTTTGACCGCCTCCCGCCTCGCTCCCACTGGTCCGTATTAACGGCGCGCCCGAGCGGCCGCACCCTCCCATCCTCGCCAAACACACAGTCCTCTCTCTCCGCCCGCATCCTCGACGCCGCTCTTAGTCCTCAAAGCCGTCAGTGTATGAGGATGCCGCCGAAGCGCCCCATCAGAGGGAGTGGCGACGCCGAGGCTGCTGAAGCACCGGAGCACGGCGTGAATATGGAGACAGAGTTTTCCGTCGCCGCTGACGAGATGGAGAACGAGGGTGCCAACAAGCGGAGGCGGGTCAAGAAAGAACCGCAAGCGACTCCAGCAGGCCTAGACTTCATCAGCAGCCGCCCCGATGATATGTTGACAGTCATCATATCCCTCCTCCCAATCAAATATGGGGCGAGGACAACCGCCCTTTCCTGACGGTGGCGCCCCCTATGGCTCTCCACCCCTCTCGACCTCCTCGACGCCCATGAGCTCTGCCATGGCTATTGCAAAACCTTTGATGCGTTCTCCCGGATCCTCGGCAGTCACCATGGCCCGATCAGAGGCCTTATCACGGGCAAGTTCCGTTCCAATGGCAAGGACCGAGCCAAGCTTGGCGAGTGGTTCCAATCCCCCGCCCTAGATCAGCTCGAGGAGCTCAGTTTTAATGATGGGCATATGCGCTCGCTGCCAACTTCCGCGCTCTGCTTCGCGCCCACGCTGCGCCTCGCCAAGTTCATGAACTGCCATTCCCCCCCCCCCTTAATGATGCACCCGCTCTTTTTCTACCATGAATGAAGCACCTCGAGCTCGTCGCCGTCTGCATCCCAAAGGATGACATGGAGCGCCTGCTCCGCGGTTGTAATGCACTTGAGTTCCTCCATCTTTAGGCGATGAATTGGTCGAGTAGCTTCCACATCACCTCCATGACTCTCCAGACTATTTGTGTGTGTTGCTGGTGCTGCAACGAGAGATCACAAAAGGTGGACCACAATATGGTCATTGAGGACACACCTTCACTTGAGAGATTAATTTTAGTTGATCAACAAGGTCCAACAAGAATCAATGTCATTTCTGCACCGAAATTGACAGTGGTGGGCTACTCGTCTATCAAATACTCCAAACGTGTTATTGGATCCACACCCGTTCAGGTACAACAGTCACCTTCTATCTCTCCTTCTTGATATCAACATTATTTCTAATTTTGAAGATGTATGTTCGTCTGTCATCCAGAAAAGCTTGACCCAGATTCTGCGCACAGTGAAGGTCTTGGCACTAGAATCTATCGGCCCCAACATGCATGAAGTTGTCAGTTTCCTGAGATGCTTTCCGTGCCTGGAGAAGCTGTATATTGAGGTGATGTTCCTTTCCTGTTAAATGTCAACCATAAGGGAGTTCAATTTTTGGCACCTTTTCCCAAGTTTACAATGATAATGTACTAAGATTTCTGAAGGAATTTTGGAGGATTTCAGGACATACACCCCCCACCCCATATTGGTTGCTTGATTCATATGGTTATAATCCATAAGCATTTCTCCTTTGGATTTATCTGTACGAGTTTTCTTAGGAAATTTTTCATCCACTCCAACCATTGTGAAGAAGGCTTCATTTTTCTAGATTGTAATCAAATGCCCATGTTAATCATGTTAGATCGAAGATGGCACATTGGTGCATTTTACAAATCCTGCAAACCAAATAGGCATGTAGTAGTGTTCAAAACTGCATGCAGGCACTAACACGTTCTTTTCTTTTGCAGATAATAATAGGCCCGGTGGTGGATAATGTGATACAATATAACAACAATCACATCGAATGCCTAGATCTGCATCTCTCAAAAATTACTTTGAACTCCTACCGAGGGACCTTATCGGAGACTATATTTGCTAGGTTCTTTGTTGCCAGAGCAAGGGTGCTGAAGGTAATGAGGTTGAACATGCATTTATGTAGAAATTATGAATGGTTTGTTGATTAGAGCCGACAGCTACTGCAGAATGGAAGAGGCTCCAAAAAAGCTAAACTTCGCATTGGAACTGCATATGACAGAGTAATTGGAAGTCATTGTGTCAACCCCATACATGACTTGTCAGCGGCTGATCCCTTTGCAGAAATGATGAGGTTTCGAAACCGGCCTTAGTATTGGTAATTTTAGTTTGAACCTCTCTTATATCCATGTTCAGCTGATCAGCACGGGCGTTTGCAGCTGAATGAGCTGAATTTCATTTCTAATATCAGCTTGAACCTTGTAATCTTCGAATTTGAGCCATGTAACTCTGGAATTTGAACCTTGTAATATTTTGGGCTTTTGTGGTACAATCGTTGAAATGGCATCGTATGAGACTCGTATATTGGTAGTACTATTTTGACCTTAATATGCAATAGACTTAGATTTTATTATCCATTCACGACCAGGGATCCAGCCGGAAGCAGAGCAATGGCAAACGTCGTCGCAACAAGATGTAGATGATTAGATGCTCGTTTCTCCTAGTTTAGTATGCATGTAATTGCTTACTTTGGTGTGTGGAAATGTTACGTGTGTAGTCACTTATGTAATTGTATGCTTAATCTGGTTATGCAATGATGTTCTTATAAGTATATATGTTGATGTTCTGTAGACAGAGCATATCACATCGCACACGGACCACACAAGGGAACCCGTCGGTCATGAATTCATCAATCGCAGACGATTGTATACCAGCAAGCGTTTGCCCAGAACACACACGGCTTATTCCATCACAAACAGCTCGATCGGGTGAATCAATTGTATGCCACGTATCGCACACGCAACTCTAATCTGATTCATGCTTGATGTCTCCGACATCGCTCACACAATTCGTCTTATTTTGCCACGTATCACTATGCTGGCCTCTGCCCGCATCCCTCGGCGCGCTCTGCTCGCCGTTAGGTGCCGCGGCACGCTCTACTCGCGTCCGTCAGCGCGCTCTGCTCACGTACCTCCACGCGCTCGGCTTGTGGACAACTTTTCCTTGCGTGTTCAACTGCTATATGCATATATATGGTTGCTCGCCGTTGAGGCGACCGTGGAGCGCTCTGCTCGCGTCCCTGCGCGCGCGCTCTTCCAGTGGTTGGGGCCTGCGCACGATCATGTTGGGGGCCCCATATGCATGTGGTTGCACCACGCGCATCGCCACGATGCAGATACGTGTGGCACGATGGAGTTACGCACTGCAATTTAGAACTGCCATCCGGGGGTGCGGATATTCCAGGCCGTCCGGCTTCCCCATTAATTCCCGCGGCCATTATAACCTTACTCTCTTCAACCTCTCAATCTCGCCCCACAACACAACAAGCACACCCACGATGACACATACAGAGAGGATATCTAGCAGCGCTGCAATGGAGTTTGGCGAGCATAAAGTGGAGACCCACGCAAGGGAGACGGATCTCTCGGTGGTGTACACCAAAGACCCGGCCGTGGTGGACGACTACATCAACACCGTGGAGTAGTTGCTTGCTCGAGACAAGTACAAGGTGGTCGGCATCGACCTCCAGTACACCGACGGTCATCCCGACAAAAATCAGAAGGTTGCTGCCGCCCAGTTGCGTGCACCATCATGTCCTCATATTCCACTACTGCATGGCCACAGAGCCTTGCGACCGTTTCTCCAGGTTTGTCAACAGCACCGACTACAAGTTCACTACGGTGGAAACCTGCAACGATGTAAAGGCGCTCAAGGTTACGGGCTTGGCCTGCAAGAACCTTGTCGAAATTTGTGAGCACTACAGGGTCCGGGGCAGCACGAAGAAGGACTCCTTGGTTGAACTCGCCTCGGCCATCATCGACCCCTACTACGAAAAGATGAAGCAGGATGACAAGAGAACAAATCCTGTATCCTGGCACGGGGCCTGGAAGCGGCAACTGGATGAACCTCACCTCAGGTTCGCGGCCAAGAGCGTGTACACATGCTACGAGATGCACAGGTGGATCGTTGACATGAGGAACTGCCTCGTTACCGAAATTGACGAGGCCGAATCATGCCACAAGCAGAGCAGTAGCGGCAGGCGTCCCAAGAAGTAGATGATGATCAGATGATCATTTATCCTAGTTAATTATGCATGTAATATATAGTTGACTTTGGTGTGTGGAAATGTCATGTGTGTAGTAGCCACCTATGTAATTATGCATGTAATAGTTTACTTTGGTGTGTGCAAATGTCATGTGTGTAGTAGCCACCAATGTAATTGGATGTTTAATTTGGTTATGCAACCATGTCCTTATAAGTGTGTATATATATATATGTTGTTGTTCTGTATGCAATCCCAATGCACAACACACACGTCTTATTAGCAGCAATCGTCTGTGTTATTATCGGTCTTCGCATACATTTCTGATTACAGACCTGTTTGCCGCGTATCACACACATCTTGTTAAATTGAACCGTTTCTGTTCTCTTGGCTCAATGCAAACAATTCATCCGAGTGAACTGTTTGCCCTCTATCGCACACACGTTTATCTAGCTGACCGTTTCTTTTGTTTCACCTAATCACAAATAGTTCATCCGAGTGAACCGTATGCTGTATATCGCACACACCTTCATCTGGCTGCCCGTTTCTGTTCTTCTGCTCATCGCAAATAGTTCATTGAACTGAACCATATGCCCCGCATCGCACATGCAACTAAATTCTGAACCGTGTTTGATGTATCCGCCATCTCAAACATTTTGCATCTTTTTTGTCGGGTTTTTTACATCACTGTTTGCGATTATTGCATCGCACACAGTTTCGTCGAAGGGTCTTTGATTGTAGTGTCGCGTTAGTAGCATCCTACAGTAGTGATAGCAATGATCAATACATGTCTTGCTGCCCCTTCTGTCACTGGGAAAGAACACCGCACGAACGAACCCATCATAAAGCACATCTTCCCATGGCAAGAAAAATCGATTTAGTTGGCCTAACTTAACCAAAGATTCGAAGAAGAAATACGAGGCTATAAGTAATCATGCATATAAGAGATCAAAGAAACTCAAATAACTTTCATGGATAAATAGATCTGATCATAAACTCAAAGTTCATCGGATCCCAACAAACACACCGCAAAAAGAGTTACATCAAATAGATCTCCAGGAGACCATTGTATTGAGAATCAAAAGAGAGAGAGAGAGAGAGACGAAGCCATCTAGCTACTAACTACGGACCTGTAGGTCTACAATGAACTACTCACGCATCATCGGAGAGGCACCAATGAGGATGATGAACCCCTCCATGATGGTGTCTAGATTGGATCTGGTGTTTCTGGAACTTGTGGCGGCTGGAATTGTGTTTCGTCGACTCCCCTAGGGTTTTTGGATTTTCGGGGTATTTATAGAACAAAGAGGCGGTGCGGGAGGCGGCCCAGGTGGGTTGTGCTCCCCTCGAAGCCCCCCTCTAGTACTTCTTTGGCCCAACACGTGTCTTCTGGTCCAGAAAAATTCTCCAAAAAGTTTCGCTGCGTTTGTACTCTGTTTGGTATTGATTTTCTATGAAGTAAAAAAAAGCAAAAAACAGCAACTGGCACTGGGCACTATGTCAATAGGTTAGTCCCAAAAAATGATATAAAGTTGCTATAAAATGATTGTAAAACATCCAAGAATGATAATATAACAGCATGGAACTAGCAAAAATTATAGATACGTTGGAGACGTATCAGCATCCCCAAGCTTAATTCCTACTCGTCCTCGAGTAGGTAAATGATAAAAACAGAATTTTTGATGTGGAATGTTGCCTAGCATGTTCATCACATATTATTTTCTTTTGTAGCATGGACATTTGGACTTTTATATGGTTCAAAGCAATAGTCTAGTTTTGACATGAAGATTCAAGCATATCAACAAGCAACCATGCCTTTCAAAATATCAACACTCAAGCAAGTTATCCCTAGCCCATCATGCTCAATCATTGATCCATTCATGAAACATACTCGCATATTAGCTACACCCATTGCTCAAGTACGATCATAGTGCCCCCTAGTTGGTGCTTTATAAGAGAAGATGGAGACTCAAATAAAAATAAAAATTGCATAAAGTAAATATAAAGGCCCTTCGTAGAGGGAAGTAGGGATTTGTAGAGGTGCCAGAGCTCAAAGCGAAAAAGATAGAGATAAAACATTTTGGGTGGCATGCTTTTCCTGTCAACGAAAATGATCGAGTAGTTCCCAATACTTTCCATGCTAGATATATGATAGGCGGTTCCCAAACAGAAAATAAAGTTTATCGGTTTTTCACCATACTTTCATATTCCACGGCTAGCCGTATCCACAGGTACCGTCCATACCAACACTTTCCAAGGAATTTATTATTTGACAACATAAAGTAAATTCATTTTTCATTTTGGGACTGGGCATCCCTAATACCTTTGCCATACTCTCATGCAATGACAAGTGATTAAACACTCATCTTGAGAATAACACATCTATCATGGAAAAATATCAGCCACCCCCTACCGTTTCATGAGTGATACGAGCACACAAAAAGGAATTTTATTTTGAAAGTTAGAGATGGCACATACAAATTTGCTTAGAACGGCACAGAAATACCGCATATAGGTAGATATGGTGGACTCATATGACAAAACTGGGTTTAAGGGTTTTGGATGCACAAGTAGTAATCCTACTTAGTACAAGTGAAGGCTAGCAAAAAGATTGAGAAGCATCCAACCAAGAAACAAAAAATCACATAAGCGAGCATTAAGCATAACTAACACCGAATAATGCACTACAAGTAGGATATAATTTCATTGCATAACTATTGACTTTCGTGCTTGCATAGGGAATCACAAACCTTAACACCAATGTTCTTACTAAAGCACAATTACTCACCAACATGACTCATATATCACTATCATCATATCGCAAAACTATTACAAAGAATCAAGTTTATTTTGTCCAATGATGTTCATGAAAGTTTTTATTATATTCCTCTTGAATATCTATCACTTTGCGACTAGTTTCATATGTTGCTTTTGATAGCTCAAACAAATCTAAGTGAAGTACATGAGCATAAAAATTTTCATCTCGCAAAATAATATAAGTGAAGCATGAGAGAATTTCTTCAAGTATTTACTAACTCTCAAATAAATTTAAGTGAACCATGAGTGGATTTCTTCAAAAAAAATTAAAGCACACCGTCCTCAAAAAGATATAAGTGAAGCAATAGAGCAATTCCATAGCTCAAAAAAATTTAAGTGAAGCACATAGAGCAATTCTAACAAATCATAGCATAATTTTGGCTCTCTCAAATAGGTGTGCTCAGCAAGGATACTTGACACAAACTAAAAAGCAAAACAAGCAAAGACTCATATAATACAAGACGCTCCTAGCAAAACTCATGATATGTGACGAATAAAAATATAGCTCCAAGTAAAATACCGATGGTCGTTAGAAGAAAGATGGGATGCTACTCAGGGCATCCCCAAGCTTAGCTGCTTGTTTCTCCTTTAATATTGCCTTGGGGTGCCATGGGCATCCCCAAGCTTAGGCTCTTCTTACTCCTTATTCCTTCATCCATCGTGATCTCACCCAAAACTTGAAAACTTCAATCCCACAAAACTCAACAAAACCTTCATGAGATCCGTTAGTATAAGAAAACCAATCTTTACCTTAAGTACTATAGAAAACCCATTTAAATTTTGTTATTGCATTATATCTACTGTATTCTAACTTTACCATGGCTTATACCCCCCGATACAATCCATAGAATCATCAAAATAAGCACACAATGCAAAGAAAACAGAATCTGTCAAAAACAGAACAGCCTGTAAAGACTCGAATTTTACTCATACTTCTATAACTCCAAAAATTCCTAAACATTTGGAAAACAGAGAAAATTTGTATATCAATCTTGTGTAAAACGTTCAGAATTGTTAGTCGCTTATAGAAATCTAGACAATTATTTTACTAGACGCAAAAGTTTCTGTTTTTCAACAGGATCAAATCAACTATCACCAAAGCTATCCCAAAGGCTTTACTTGGCACAAACACTAATTAAAACATAAAAAACACAATCATAACAGAGGCATAATTGTGCAAACACTCAAGAACAGAAAGAAAAAAGGCAAAAATAAATTTTATTCATTGCATTGCCTCCCAACAAACGCTATCATTTTATGCCCCTAGCTAGGCATAAAGCATAGATCTAAGTGTTGTCATCTTTAGTTCTAGATCCATAGGATGCCCTCATGATTGATTTATATGGTGGCTTAATTCTTGTTCTAGGGAAGTGTTTCATTCCCTTTCTTAGTGGAAATTGAAATTCAATATTGCCGTCTTTCATATCAATCACGGCACCAATAGTACGTAGAAACGGTCTACCAAGTATAATAGGACAAGACTGATTGCAATCAATATCAAGAACAATAAAATCTATGGGCACATAATTACTATTTGCAAGAATAAGAACATCATTAATTCTTCCAATAGGCTTTTAATAGTAGAATCCGCCAAGTGCAAATTTAAAGAACACTCTTCAATATTGGTAAGACCAAGCACATCACATAAAGACTTCGGAATTGTGGAAACACTAGCACCCAAATCACATAAAGCAAAACACTCATAATTTTTTAGCTTAACTTTGATGGTAGGTTCCCATTCATCATGTAATTTCCTAGGGATTGAGATCTCTAATTCCAATTTTTCTTCCAAAGCTTTCATCATGGCATCAACAATATGTTTAGTAAAAGCTTTATTTTGTTCATAAGCATGGGGTGAATTAATCATGGATTGCAACAAAGAAATACAATCAATCAAAGAACAATTATCATAATTAAATTCTTTGTAATCCAAAAGAGTGGACACATCGCTAGTTAAAGATTTGACCTCTCCAAACCCACTTTTATCTATTTTTTCATCAAGATTTTCACCCTCCAAATTATCGGGATGCCTTCTAACTACAGTTGACTCTTCTTTAGTCCCTTTATCATCAATTTTAATTTTACTAAACAAAGAATCAATAGAAGAAACACCAATCACTTTAAGATCTTCATCATTTTTATGAAAGCAATCACTAGAAAACGCTCTTTCTAAAAATTCTCTTTTAGCTCTAAGCATAGCGGTTCTTTTCTTACTTTCATCCATAGAAACATATAAAGCTTTAATTGATTCCTCAACTTTGGGTACAAAAATTTTCAACTTGAGATTTTCTACATCATGAGAAATTCTATCGATGCTTCTAGACATATCATTAATCTTATTCAACTTTTCTTCTATCGTATTATTAAAAACTTTTTAAGCATTGATAAATTATTTAATATTATTCTCAAGATCAGAGGTGTTCCTATTATTATTATAAGAAGGATTATCATAGGAATTACCATAATTATTAGAGGAATTTCCAGGAAAAGGCCTAGGATTAAAATTACCTCTATAAGCATTGTTATTAAAATTGTTTTGTGAGACAAAATTCACATCTACGGAATCACTATTTTGCTCAATAAAAGTCGACAAAGGCACATCATTCAGATCAATAGGAGCACTTTTATTAGCAACCAATTTCATAAGAGCATCAACGTTTTCACTCAACGAATTAATCTCTTCAACCGAATTAACGTTTTTACTAGTAGGTGCTCTTTCAGTATGCCATTGTGAATAATTTACCATAATATTATCAAGAAATTTAGTAGCTTCAACCAAAGTAATTTCCATAAAATTACCACCCGCAGCGGAATCTAAAAGATTTGTAGAAACAAAATTCAATCCCGCATAAAAAATGTGTATGACCATCCAAAGATTTAAACCATGAGTAGGACAATTTCTTAGCATCAATTTCATTCTTTCCCAAGATTGTGCAACATGTTCATGCTCAAGTTGCTTAAAATTCATGATCTGAGTTCTAAGGGAAATAATTTTCGTGGGCAGAAAATACTTAGTAATGAAAGCATCTTTGCATTTATCCCAAGAATCAATACTATTGCGAGGCAAAGAAGAAAACCAAATTTTTGCATGATCTCGCAAAGAAAACGGATATAATTTCAACTTCACAATATCATTATCCTCATCTTTTTTATTTTTCATATCGCATAATTCTACGAATGTGTTAAGATGGGACGCGGCATCCTCATTAGGAGTACCGGAAAACTGATCTTTCATAACAAGATTCAACAAAGCGACATTAATATCACAAGATTCCGCACTAGTGGCGGGAGGAGCAATCGGAGTGCTAATAAAATCATTGTTGTTAGTATTGCAAAAATGACACAACTTGGTGTTCTCTTGAGTTATCGTGACGACGAAAACAAGATTGCACACAAAAAGATAGATCTGACGAGAAAATGACGAACGAAAAAGAGGGCGAATAAAACGGAAAAATTTTGTGAAGTGGGGGAGATGAAAACGAGAGGCAAATGGCAAATAATGTAAATTGCAAGGAGATGAGATTTGTGATTAGGAACCTGATAAATGTTGATGATGTGTCCCCGGCAACGGCGCCAGAATTCCTTTCTTGATGGCTCGTATCCGCGTTAGTATTTCCCCGAAGAGGAAGGGATGATGCAGTACAGCTTCGGTAGGTAGTTCTATCGGTTATGAAACCAAGGTTATCGAACCAGTAGGAGAACCAAGCAACACTATATAAATGGTACCTGCACACAAAGAACAAATACTTGCAACCCGACGCGTATGAGGGGTTGTCAATCCCTTACGGGTAAAAGATAGATTGGTTTGTATGATTTTGTATAAATAGATCTCTCGATAAAACAAAACAAAATAAATTAATAAAAAGTGCAGCAAGGTATATTTGGGTTTTTAGAATAATAGATCTGAAAACAAAAGAAAATAAAAATAGATCTCAAAGCAAATATGATAAAGAATAGACCCGGGGGTCGTAGATTTCACTAGTGGCTTCTCTCGAGAAAATAGCATACGGTGGATAAACAAATTACTGTTGGGCAATTGATAGAACTTCAAATAATTATGACGATATCCAGGCAATGATCATTATATAGGCATCACGTCCAATATTAGTAGACCGACTCCTGCCTGCATCTACTACTATTATTCCACACATCGACCGCTATCCAGCATGCATCTAGCGTATTAAGTTCATGGAAAAATGGAGTAATACAATAAGAACGATGACATGATGTAGACAAGATCTATTCATGTAGGAATAGACCCCATCTTGTTATCCTTAATAGCAACAATCAATACGTGTCTTGCTGCCCCTTCTATCACTTGGAAAGAACACCGCACGACCGAACCCATCACGAAGCACCTCTTCCCATGGCAAGAAAAATCGATTTAATTGGCCTAACTAAACCAAATATTTGAAGAAGAAATATGAGGCTATAAGTAATCATGCATAGAAGAGATCAAAGAAACTCAAATAACTTTCATGGATAAATAGATCTGATCATAAACTCAAAGTTCATCGGATCCCAACAAACACACCGCAAAAAGAGTTACATCAAATAGATCTCCAAGAGACCATTGTATTGAGAATCAAAAGAGAGAGAGAAAGCCATCTAGATACTAACTACGGACCCGTAGGTCTACAATGAACTACTCACGCATCATCGGAGAGGCGCCAATGAGGATGATGAACCCCTCCGTGATGTTATCTAGATTGGATCTGGTGTTTCTGGAACTTGCGGCGGCTGGAATTGTGTTTCATCAACTCCCCTAGGGTTTTTGGATTTTCGGGGTATTTATAGAACAAAGAGGCGGTGAGGGAGGTGGCCGAGGTGGGAACAACCCACCAGGGCGCGCCCAGCTGGGTTGTGCTCCCCTCGGAGCCCCCCTCTGGTACTTCTTTGGCCCAACAGGTGTCTTCTGGTCCAGAAAAATTCTCCAAAAAGTTTCGCTGCGTTTGGACTCCTTTTGGTATTGATTTTCTGCAAAGTAAAAAACAAGCAAAAAACAGCAATTGGCACTGGGCACTATGTCAATAGGTTAGTCCCAAAAAATGATATAATGTTGCTATAAAATGATTGTAAAACATCCAAGAATGATAATATAACAGCATGGAACAAGCAAAAAGTATAGATACGTTGCAGACGTATCAATAACTGAGTAGGAAACCTTCATGAGATTTAGGAGCAAATTTCGAGTGACGATGCTCATCAAGAATGTAACACTTTGAGCCAAATACTCGAAAGTATCCAACTTGGGGTTTGTTACCGATGAGAAGCTCGTATGTCGTCTTGCCGAGAAGCTTGTGAAGATATAATCGATCTGTAGCATGAAAAGCTATCTCAACTGCTTCCGCCCAAAAGTGCCTTGATGTCTTGTATTCATCAAGCATCGTTCTTGCCATCTCGATAAGTGTCCGGTTCTTCCTCTCAACAACTCCATTTTTTTGAGGCGTGTACGTAGCCGAGAACTCATGTGAGATCCCTTCCTCGTCAAGAAAGGTATCCAAATTGGCGTTCTTGAACACTGTTCCATTGTCGCTTCGAACCTTCTTGATCTTCACTTCAAATTGGTTTTGGGCCTTCCTCGCGAAGTTCTTGAAGATCTTTTGGACCTACGATTTGTCATCAAGAAAGAACACCCACGTAAATCTTGAAAAGTCGTCAACAATGACCAAACCGAACGAGTTACCACCGAGACTATTGTAGGCGTTGGGACCGAAAAGATCCATATGAAGTTGCTCAAGCGGTCTTCTTGTGGTCATGATGTTCTTCACGGGATGACTTCCTCCAACCTGTTTTCCTACTTGACAAGCACTACAAAGTCTATCCTTGTCAAATATGACATCGTTAACACTAAGGATATGATCACCTTTAATAAGCTTATCAAGATTTCGCATGCCCACATGACCTAACCTTCTATGCCATAACCAACCTTTAGAAGATTTAGCAATTAAGCAAGTACGAGGTTGAGCTCTCTTAGTGAAATCAACAATGTATAGATCACCTTTACGAATACTGGTAAAGACCATATTATGATTATCTCTATGAAACACTTGGCAATCTACTTCAGTAAATAGAACATTGAAACCGAAGTCGGCTAGTCTAGATACGGAAAGGAGATTGTAACCAAGAGATTTTATGAGCATAATGTTTTGGATAGAGCTATATTTGGAAATGGCCGCCTTACCAAGGCCAAGTACCTTACCCTTGGAGTTATCTCCAAAAGTTACATACTTGCGTGGGCCGTCGTTTTTGGCAAGCTCACGGAAAATGTCCTTATCTCCGGTCATATGATAAGTACATCCACTATCGAGAATCCATTCTTTCCCTCCGGCCATGTAACCATGAAGGTTAGCCATAAGACCAAAGTGTCTCATCAACTCCTCAAGGTCAAAGTCACTATCTTCATCTTCATCATAATATCCATGCTCAATATCGTCATGTAAGTGATCATCACCTAGAGCAAGTGATTCATTAGATTTATGACCATGACAATGTGCATGTTTATGAATTCTAATAGTTTGTGAAATGATGCTACTAATGACTCCAACATTTCCTTTGGCACACATAAGGTCACAAAACTCAAATAGACAATCACCAAACTTAGGATCTCTAGGCTTCATTTTATGAAAAGCAATGGACTTTTGAAGAATCTCATCTAGCTTTTTCAAGTAGTAATTTGGAAAGCGCTCCTCAAGATATTTCCATATAGTATAAGCACATTCAAAGGTAGGCAAGCATACAAGCAAATTTCTAAGCAATCCTCTAATGGTAAGATCAATAGCTCTAAGATTGCGAACCATGTTAAGATACTCATCGGGGGTAGGCTGCAAAGGATCAATAGGGGGCACATAAGGGCTAGTGATATACTTGTTCAAATTATATTCATTGAAAATCTCAAGCATCTCATTCTTCCAAGAACTATAGAACTCTCCATCAAGCATAGGCACTCTACATCTAATACTGCCGATCGTAGACTCATCCATCTTCCTCCAATGGTGATTAAACCAAAGCAATGGAGACCAAAGCTCTGATACCAATTGAAAGGATCGAGAAGAGGGGTCTAGAGGGGGTGATTAGACCCTCAACAAGCAAAAGTGGCAGTTTTTAAATTCTTCAAGTTGAGATAGAGTTTTAGCACAAGTTTAAGAATTGACAATACATTTCAAGCAAGCATGACAAGAGCATATGCCGCGGAAAGAGTAAAGCATGCTAATTGCAAGAAAGTAAAGGGATGGGATTGGAGTGTGCAAACACGATGAAGACACGGAGATTTTTGGCGTGGTTCCGATAGGTGGTGCTATCGTACATCCACGTTGATGGAGACTTCAACCCACGAAGGGTAATGGTTGCACGAGTCCACGGAGGGCTCCAACCACAAAGGGTCCACGAAGAAGCAACTTTGTCTATCCCACCATGGCCATCGCCCACGAAGGATTTGCCTCACTTGGGTAGATCTTCATGAAGTAGGCGATCTCCTTGCCCTTACAAACTTCTTGGTTCAACTCCACAACTTGACGGAGGCTCCCAAGCGACACCTAACCAATCTAGGAGACACCACTCTCCAAAAGGTAACAAATGGGGTGTTGATGATGAACTCCTTGCTCTTGTGCTTCAAATGATAGTCTCCCAAACACTCAACTCTCTCTCACAGATTTGGATATGGTGGAAAGATGATTTGAGTGGAAAGCAACATGGGGAAGGCTAGAAATCAAGATTCTTGTGGTAGGATTGGAATATCTTGATCTCAACACATGAGTAGGTGGTTCTCTCTCAGAAAATGTATGGTGGAAGTGTAGGCACATTCTAATGGCTCTCTCACATATGGAGAAGGGGGTGGAGGGGTATATATAGCCTCCACACAAAATCCAACCATTACAAGCATTTGACCCATCTCGGTGAGACCGAATAGCTAAACTCGGTGGGACCGATTAGTTCAAAATGTGAACGTTAGGTATCTCGGTGGGATCAACTGGAACAACTCGGTGGGACCGATGTGCTAGGGCTTAGGGCAAACCTCATCTCGGTGGTGCCGATTGGATCAACTTGGTGAGACCGAAGTGAAGCAATAGGGAAACAGAGAATTGGTCAAGCCATCTCGGTCAGAACGATTGCAATTTCAATGAGACAGAAATAATTGCAAGGCCATCTCGGTGAGACCGAGATCTGTATCGGTGTGACTGAACTATTAGGGTTTCTAGCTGTGGCTATGTCATATGAACTCGGTGGCGCCGAATGAATCGGTGGGGCTGAGTTAGAGTTTAGGGTTTTGACATATTTGGATGGAAAAAGTGGTTGAGGGTTTAGGAGCAATATCACTAAGCATTTAAGCAAGCAAGCCATTAAGCAACACCTCATCCCCTTTTAATATGTATTGCAGGTTGATTTAATTCCATTGAATGGAGGCTCCTTTATTTCCGGCAATTAAAATCGATTTTTTTAATTTAGAGCCAACCTTCTTTTATTTGGGTGCTCATGTCCTCAATTATTGGATCTTTCTCTTTTGTTGACATGTGCAGTCAAGGGCACAAACCGTAGAACATAGCAGGCCCAGTGGCTCATGCAAGGGATAAACAAAAAAAATAGAAACAATGCGCAGCCCATGCACCAAGAAATATGTATTGCGGGTTGATTTTTAAAACAGTCAAGTACTTCTTTGCAAAATGTCACGACGGACCAAGAATACCTATTTGGTTTATTATTTGGTAAAGATTGGCTTTCCAATGGACTCAATGTGATCTTGGATCACTACAACAAAAATGAAGAGTCTTGAGCTTTAGCCAATGCATGTCCTTGGCACCTTGAAGGGGTTCCACATTCTCTTGTCCTTTCCATGCCATTGTTGAACATGTCTGAAATACACTAGATAAAAGCATTAGTCCAACAAGAGATATGTTGACATTAATTACCAAAATCACCCAGGGAGCACTTGTGCATTCACGTATGTGTCTTCAAGTGTTATTGGGCAGTAATTGTTTCCTTTCTACCTCTTTTTGCAAACAGGGTTGTCCATTTCACCTCGTTGCTATTGCGACCTTTTGGTAAACTGCACAAATCACTTTTTTCTTAAGCGTGTTTTGTGTAGTTCCCCCAAAATGTCACACGGGCAACGTTTTTGCATTTCTGTGGGACTGCAGAAAGGGAGATTGGTTTTGCTATCCTCCTCATCCAACTCCAAGCCTAATCTTCTCCAACAAGTAGTTAGTCTTAAAGAGAGATTGCAGAGGTGATCGGCTTCTATTTGTGTGTGTTATGTTTCATCATCTAGTTCCACTATTATTGTAATCACACTGACTGAATATCTTTGCAGACAGGGATGATCAGCTCGATTTTAGTGGAACTGCACAAAATGATCAGATTGTGATGTCCTCCATACACCTCTTTCTTGGCTACAGAGCTGCGTGAAACTAACTGCCAACCAATGAACACCATGGCCAGGAAATGGAGCCATGCCTACGAACAACATCGATCAATTATATATTTTTCTTTATTTGTACACCTTCTCACAACTTTGTCTTCAGTTGTGATGTGAATATTGGCGCTAATCTGCGAATCATTGAGATGCATTACCAGCCATGGTAGTTTCATTTGTTTTTGATGGAATGTTGTAACGAGACAATCTTGAGGCAAGAGTACACATGAATCCTAAGTTGAAACCTTTTTTTTGCGGGAACCAAAGTTGAAACCTTCATAGCATTACAGTACAATTTCATTATGCTGGAAAATTATGCGTACATATAAACAAATCCTGAAAGATTGATAGCAATGCCAGAAACCATTCAACTTCGTTTCGCTGACATGTGGGACATCCTTCATCCGGCTCCGCCTGCCATGCACCAATATTGAGTGCACAACTGCAGGGGAGATTCACCCAGTCGTTGCACCGCAGTAATAATGACTAGTGAGCAGTCAAATCACAGAGCCCCACCTTGGCCACAGTAAGTTGCTTGGACAAAGCAACCATCATTTCACTCTTCGTTGAATCCGCCGGTACTCCAATATTCCCAGAGTAATAAGTTGCTTGGACGAAGCAACCATCACTTCACCTTTCCCACAGTAAGTACTACCTCCGTTTTTTATTCTAGAAACCACCACACGCGAATATTGGATGGTAGCAGCACAACATCAAGTGTACTAGTAGCACTACTCAATTCAAAAATCAAAACCAACCAATGAACTCCCTCTGTCCATGTATATAGGGCCTAATGCGCTTTTCGAGACTAACTTTGACCACGTGTTCGAGCAGTATAGGACACGCAAGTTGCTCGAAGTATACCGTTAATTTCGTACGTGAAAGGATCTTCGAATGATATAATTTTCAAATTATATAAAATCTTATCAATAGTCAAAGGCAACCTCGAAGAATACATTAGGCCCTATATATATACGTATGGATGAAGGGAGTAGTACTAATCGCAACGCATGCATGCGTGAGGATTACTACAGTAAACAAGAATGTTTACATGCATTGGTTAATTATATATTAATCATGGCACTTAACAATTTAATGCACAAAACAAGAACGGTTGACGGGATTAGCAGAAAGCAATGCGCCTTTTTAGCGGGGATTTGCATCATTCTATGAAGGTGAAAAACCAAGTGTTACTACTACATCAAACAAGTTCAAAACGAGAAATTGGACCCATGCACGGCACGGCATGCCTGTCTCGTTTGGTCCGTCGGTCAAAACGCTTCCTCTTCTTGGCATAACAATAGAGTACAGTATTTTTTTTAGAATGCTGTTGGCATGTCGCTAACATGTGGGAGCGAGTGTGAGTTAACCGACCTCAATAGACGGAAAAATCGCCAGCTCGCCGCACTTTGAGAGAGACAAGGAGCGAGAAGCGATACGGGCTGGTGGATTACTAGAGCTAGGTGTCGCACAGAGGCCAAGAAATATGGTGATAGCGTGAGGTGGGCCATGTATGATGTAACTACACTGGGCTGCCGTGTTTCGGACTCTTCCGGTCTACTGGGATGTGGAGAAGATTGGGTTGATTTTATATCGCTGAATATAAAATATTAAGAGTCCAGACGCTCCATCGCGAGGTTCCTTGCTCCTTCTCGGCCGTCGAAAAACGTTCTTCTTTGTTTTGCCAACACGTGGGACATCCAGCATCCAGGTCCACGTGTGATGCAAGAAAATGGAGTTAAGTAGTATGAGAGACTCACCAATGGTCATGAACCTAGGTGGAGTACGTGCACGAATCACCCGGAAAAAAGGAATACGAGCACGAAGAGAAGAGGTGCAGGCACCAACGCAAGTACTCTTTGCCTCTTTCCCTAATACTCACGCGCGGGTACATGGTGAGCTCATTTCTGTACGAAGAGGCAGCTCACATTTCATGGGAACCACGCGTGAACGAATCAAAGTTCGACCATGACACGGTGGCGCGTTTTTCTATTCGATGGCATGTACACAACATTATTTTCTCAATGGAGCATGAATCATGCACGCACTGAATGATGGAGCACGGGATGGTAGCCATGGACATGGTTGGCCCTTTTTGGAGACTACACTACTTTGATGTGTCCCGTCAACTCGCAAACAAGGAGAAGCTTTGCTTACTATGACCTCTCCCTCGCTCACGCACGCACGCGATGGCTCACAGGACAAGGAGAAGCTTTTGCTTGATGATAGTGCACTTATACAGGCGATGGACGTGCAACAGTTCATTCGGTGTCAGATTGCCAGAAGTATATATACTGTAGTACCATCATCATTGTTCGACTTCCGGAAGAGGCGAAGAGCCAAGTGCAAGGTCACCTACTCCACTCACAGTATAACCAGCCGTGTTTGCACGAATCTGAGTGGATTGCTCCAGTGGTCGTCACACGTGAGCCAATCGATTCGAACCCTTCCACGCTCCATTTTGTCTTGCATTACTTCCTCCGTCCAGCACGCTGACAACTGGGCCCCATACTCATGTATGCCAATGTGGTAGTCAATTATTTTTTCGGAGTCAGCTATCACACCCTTCCGGTGCCACGTCAATGAATGCACTAGAAACAAGTCTAGACTTGTTCGGTTAAACCGCCTCCCTAGGTGTTTGGAGAGGAATTGGCCGGCGCGAGGCGGTTCTATAGGTGGGTAGGCGGCAAAAACAGGGGAAAATGCGGGAACCAGCTAGACGAGGGAGGGAAGCTTCTACATTCGTGGGGGACGTGGTATTGGCCATTGGGCGGCAACAGGCAGTCATCCGGGTATGCCATAAAGGACGCGAAGAGTCATCCAATATCAGCAAGGACCAGCTTCCATACCGATAGCTCATCTAACAAAACTTCCAAGTTAACTGTGCTGAGGCTCGAGTAGTCATCAGATGGGTGACCGGATGGGAAGTGGCCTCGATGTTAAATTAACTGATGGGTTGGGTCACTGTAAACATTTAATTTTCTTAAATGTATATAGTGCTCCGTCCTATTAGTTGAATTAACCTCGAGGTCCTTGTTTTGTAATTTTTGACATTTTTTGTTTTTTGAACACATGTTAATCGATGGTCTATCGCGTTACTTTTTGGTTTTTGAACACATGTTTATTGGCTTGAAAGAAGGTCTATCGCGTTACTTTACGACATGTTTCCAAGAAAAGTGATATGACTTCTGTCAATTTATAAGTCATGTCTGTCAAATTAACCTCTGTGTACTTGTTCTCAAATGAACCTCTGGGCCTTGCAGGAGTGCTGCAATGTGTTAGCGTCAATTGCAAGATGAGCCACCAAGCTAGAAGTGGAGTTTCCAACATGCTCAAAGTGCACGCAACATTGAGTAGAAAAGAAGCATGCCCAGGAAATTAATGTGTGCTTAGGGAGGCCCTTTGCTCAAAGAGAAAGTATAATAAGGTACAGTCAGCAGGCTATAAGGACGAGGAGCGAGAAGCAATATGGGCTGCTGGATATACTATAACTAGGTGTCGCACGGAGGCCGAGGAATATGATGAATGCGTGAGGAGGTCCATGTATGATGTGTTTTGGACTCTTTCGGTTACTGGTAAATTGCACGTGCTTTGCACGCCAATTATCATACAGAAACATATACCTAATTAAAATACACATGCCAAACCTATAGATGTTTTTTCCAATGATATAGAGATGTTGTTACACCTTATTACTTGTTTTTATTATTTAATTGCAGGTAACATTACACGTGCTTTAACCGGTTTTACATGTTTATAATGGTATTATCATTGGACTGCCATGTAGGATAAATGATGAGGTGGACGAGAGAGACCATAAGAAAATGCATGTCTTCTCTTGATTAATAGAGGACCTCTTAGCAACAATATGTCTCACCAAATATTTAGAAATATTGCGTTATCAAAGATAAGACTAAAAATAACCCACTGCAACATATTTTGATGTCTCCTCTAAATTACGTGATAGGCTTAAGATAAAACTGTCTTATCAAGAACTGTGCATGCTCTAAATAGTAACAAATTAACATTTGGGTAGTCGATAATAACATGTGCGATTATGAATACATATTTTTGCAAATATATCAAAAAAGAATGTTCAATGTAACTGATTAGCTCCATGCTGGTTTTGACTACTTTAATTTAAAAATGAACCACATGTTTTCTTTGGTAACACAAAATTAGTAACTAAATGGAGATTGGACACAATGTCCTGCCATGTACGTAAGTGCAGTAAGAAAGATTTATTCACGTACAGGGCAGGCTTGTACTTCTTAGAGAAAAGTAAAGAAAAGAAATGGGGAAGCTGACTACGACAGCATGTGAAGTTGTGAACCCACATGTCGGCATGAGAACGTGCCCTGCAAGTCTCCACGGCTTTGCATGAATGTTCGGGATGGTTCACCAGATAGCGCGGTAGTTTCTGCGGTGCAGCAGGATGTGCAAGGTGGCAACAATCTGAGTGCTAAAGAGTTGATCCAATGGCTGGTTTTGTTTGGATTTGCCAACTAGTGACCGTTGGATAGAGTGAATCAATGGCTTACATTCAAAGTTATTCTCACACTATAGAATGGTATAGAAATCTGAAGAGATTTGGTTGATTTTATATCTCTAAATAATATAAAGTATTATGAGTGCAGACGCTCCACCGCGAGGTTCCTCGCTCCTTCTTGGTTGTCAGGAAATCTATGTTCTTCCACTCTTTTTTTACGTGAGCTTTGTTCATCCTTTTGCCAACACGCGGACATCTAGCATCAAGGTGCTCGTGTCATGCAAGAAAATGGAGATAAGCAGTGCGTAAGTGAGCCGTGCACTTCGATGGCACGTACTACACAATATTTTTTCTCTTCGATGGCAAGTGAATCATGAACGTACTCAATGATGGAGCACGGGATGGTAGCCATGGACATGGTCGGCCCTTTTTGGAGAGAGTACTAAATAACTTTGATGTGTCCCGTCAACTTGCAGAACGATGAGAAGCTTGCTTACTACACCCCCCTCACCCACGCGCGCGTGGTGGCTTGCAGCATGAGGAGAAGCTTTTGCTTACAATAGTGGGCTTTATACAAGCCATGGACGTGCAGCAGTTCATTTGGTGTTAGATTGCTGTGGCACCCCGATAGAGGGCCGACGCACGCCAGCCCCAGGATAAGACCTGGCGCACGTCAAAGACATGATACAGCAATTCCAGGCACAAAATGGCTTTATTATATGAAATGGAGTATTACAATACTGTTGCTTGCAACAATATTACATAGCTCCAAGGCTAACTAAAATGGCAGCGAAGATCTTGGTTCAGTTGCAACGATGTCTCTGGCTGGGCTCTACAACTCACAGGACTGGCTGGGTTACAATCTAGCCTGACGGATCTTCTCCTGCAACTGGCCACGTGCAAGGCCAGGTGAGTACTTTGAATGTACTCGCAAGACAACCAAATACATAGCATCCAAACAAGCAGATGACAAGGCAAGCCCTATGCTATGCAAGAATTTAATCTAAACATGGCATGGAATTAAGAGGAAAACATAAATCAAGCATGGCATAGCATACCTATCTAGCATTATTAATTTTCATGTCATAGCAAGATTATCTGGCATGATTTAACATCTAGCAGCATTGATCATCATGACATAACAGGGTTATCTAGCAAGATAACTACTGAAGTAGAGTACAGTAAGGAAAAGCATATTAAGTATACTGTCCATATTCCGAACATTCTCATGATCCAATCGGAAACTAATCCCAGTCCAATCCAAGTTTTTCGGTCATCTGACCATCTCTTCCATAGCCATCCCATGGCTAACATACCATATTCCTGACAACATCTGGTGTCTATGTAGGACAGGTTCTTCCACCATTATTATCATCATTATGGTTGACCACCTAGTGAGGTCTGGACAGGCTGTCCAATACCATGGACGCGGCTATTCGAATAGATTTTACACTCTGCAGAGGTTGCGCACTTTACACACACCATGGAGCAACTGACCTCGTGATCCAATTCGGGTAGACCAGCGTTGCTCCAACGAAACCTGCCTAACCCGTGATCCTCCATCGTACCACCGACAATCATACCCTCCCAGGGTCATGTCCTGGGTGGCCCCTGTGTCACTTTTGACACCTGCCACCGTCGTGGCCAACACAACTGTCCCAAACGGGGACTCCCGGGCTAAACAATCAACTGGGCTCACAAGGTTATCGCCACCTACCTGATCAGGGCAGCACGCATGCATAACCTTCCCTAGTTGGTGGTACCGGTGAAAGAGCACAAAGCTAGACCAAGTCAAGGCCGTCCCATACCGGTAAATGTGGCTGGACGGATAAGCCCGGACAGGTGACTCTAGATCAACCGACTAAGTTTAGTTTATTCAAATCAGCATCTCCATCATTTCACCATTACCTCAACAATTATAAGTGTGAACAGCCACTTAACATCATCATAGCAGAATCATAACAACGTTGACAAACATGGCATGAGATCAAATCATGGCACAACATGATAACGATGCTCAAAATATTGTTACTAACATGGCAAAATATGGCATGAAAAAAAGTCATGAAAAGTAACGCTAACATCTAATACAGATGACATAACATGTATATGCAAGTGTAGACTAACAGGTGATACAGACGTGCTATGATGAATACACAGGGTGCAAGCTAAGTCATCACGCAAGTCCGAAGCTCATGATAAGAGGTTGGCTTACCTGAGGGTGAAGGAATACGCCGGGTGGAAGTGCGATAAAACTCTGGGAAGATTTGCCGGAAAAGTTTCCCTGTCGAAGGAGGCTGATTCAAGGCAAGGGCAAAATGGTCATTTTCACAGTGTGAAAACATTATGAAAATGATGGCATCGAAACGGGCTCGACGAACTGAAGACGTGGGCGTTTGTTTTACCTCAATCGGAGTTACGGTCGCGGAGAAACGGCCATTCATTCGTTAAGTGTAAAAACAGACAGAAAACTGTCCACTTCAGTGCTTAGCGAGTGAACATTCACTATTTAGTGCTTTCGGCCGGCACCTGAGAAAAAGGAAAGCGTATTTATAGAAATGCGCTTTCGAAACTGGGAAGCGCACTGTACAGAGGGCGCCTCCACTTACTCCAGCTAGGCCCGGCTGCTATCTCACTTACATGTGGGTCCCCACCTTATCCAATCTCTCTCTCTCTCCTTCCTTCTCCTCTGGTCGCCGTCTCCCTCGACAGAAATAGAGGGGAGGCTGCCGGTGACTAGCCATGCGAGGGAGCCTGCCGGCAGGCGCGGGAGCTCCGACGCCGTGCGCCGCATCCAACGGCGGTCGCGGTACCCCACGGAGTAGGCTGTAGCACCGTGACCACTGACCGGGTCATGGTGGCCGACGAGCGTTGGTGGGGCGGCGCCGGTGAGGCTTCCCCGACCAGGAGGAGGATGGCGGCAGCCCTGAAAGCTCCTGCGGATGTTCTGGCCGCGGATAGAGGAGAAGGGGAGGGCCAGGGCGCCGGGACGGGCTGAGGGGGATCGGGCAGAGCTTCGGCCATGGGAAGGCAGGGAGCTACTCGAGCTCGAGGGGAGGGGTTTGGGGCTGTTGGTGATCAAGGAGGGGCTCGGAGGTGCTACTTATAGCCGCAGGGAGGGGCTTTGGACGCCGGTCGAGGTTTCGAGACGGTGGTGCTGTGGCGGCACGCTAGCGGCGCACCCGCTGTAGGCACGCCCGGCCAACAGGCAAGCCTCCAAGGCCAGTTGGGGATGGATGAGGGTCTGTACATCACCGCAGACATCGGCACAAGGCTCCGGCGTGAGCACAGGGGAAGGGACGTGACATCTCAACATAGAGCTCCGGCTGTAGCTGCATTTGGTGTGGTCACCACGCGGCTACGGCGATGCCACGCTGCGCTCGATGCCAAATGATGTCTGGGAGGTTCTCCACACATCGCTGAGTTGACCTATGTGTCTGGAAGACACAGGGGAGCTCTGAGGTGACTAGACCAAGGTCAAATAGGTTCTAGCAGCAAAGTTTGCACACGTGGTGTGGCCACCACAGTGCTCCTATTGACCTGATCTTTGGCATGGGTTAGTAATCCACTAAGGTAGTGATCCTGGTAAAATCTCAGCACTAATGGACAAGGCTAGATGGTACTTCCTTTGTAACCTTGCCCACTGACCAGAAATGAAGATGGGAATGCTGGGGTTAAATGGATAGATGGAAATGGCCCAAATTTTGTGGACACCAATAATTTAGGCATATGGAGGCACTGTATAAATTTCATACCATTTGCATAAATAAAAATGGTACTTCCTTCACAGTGCTCCAATCTGGACAGAAACTTAGATAATTCACTGAGGAAAATTGGCTAGATGGAATGGGCTTATTTTTGGTGTCCTAGGGTAATATATCATAATGAATCACCGTACAAAATTTTATCCCAAGGAGATCAAGGAATCAAGCACTTCCTTTGCAAACTAGAAATCAGGACAAAATTTGCAAAGTGGTATTGTGCTCAAAATTTAATGGGTGGAACTTGATATCTTGATGGAAATGGTGAATATATGGATAGTATAGGCTCCACAATTTATTTGGGATTTTTCCTAACTACCAAAATGGTAGTTCCTTTAGAAAGGCTCCAAATTCGAATATTGACTTTAAATAGGAAAATGCAATTTCCCTTATTTAATTATGGCCAATATTTTTATGTGACCTCAATATGATCATAAAGAATATCTCCACAAGTTTTCATGAACTTTGGAGATGGATAGATATTTTCCTGGATTTAATTCCTCAGAAAGGCAAAAAAAGGAATTAATTCTAGATGAAAAATATTGCATATAACTTGGCAATATTTTTGCACATCTAGGGTTTATGGGTGAAGGATGATCTCTGGAAATTTTGGTAGGATCAACTAAGCAAGAAAGATGATAGCTCCTTTGTAAACACAAAGGCAGGATTTCCAGTTCCGATATTTGGGAACTAGGGTTTGAATGAGGTTCGAGGTTTACTGATGGAAACTTGACTGGCACAAGAGCATGGGAAAGGCACTGAGAGGTTGAGGATTGTCTGGATTAACCTACTCACTCACCAGATTCCAGAAGAAAATTTTGGGAGAGAAAAGCTAGGAAGGAATAACAGCACAAAAATCGATAACCGGATTTTTGGGGTGTTACAAACCTTCCCGCCTTAAGAGAATCTCGTCTCGAGATTCCTAGGGTTAGCTCAAAATAAAAATTACGCCTCCTGGAAAAACCTCTGGGTTGGGTTTTAACCCTGTGGTTGAAAACAACCGAGTTAAAAGTACCAAAATTTATACACCCAAATTGAGATACGGATATCGCGGGATTTACTCCACGGCTAGGGGCCGCTGGGTAGCCCTGACATTTTTAGAAAAAGCAGAATTTCCTTCTTCCAAAAATGCTTGGGGCACCGCCATGATCAGTGGCCTCTCTCACTGACAGGTGGGCCTAGGGCCCACTGGCAGCTTTCTTCTTTCTCCAGCCAACGTCTCTCTCTCGCTCCCGCGCTGTCCTGAGTGCGACTAGGCACTGCGCACGCCTAGCTCCTGTGGCACAAAGCATCCTATGACGATAGTGCGCGGCGTGCACGGGACCAATGCAGAGAGCATTCCCATCGTGGGCCTGCGCCGGTCGGCACTGCTCGCGGATTCGTCTCCTGGACGCCGGTGATCGAGCGACGCGCGGTTCTCATGGACCTCGCTCACCGTACACTGGGCTTGGCCTATAAAAACGACGGTAGTTTCTTCTTCCTCCACCTCGCATCTTACCTCACCTCTTCTTCCTCTTCTCCTTCTCCTTCTGGTTCCAAGAGCGCGAGGCAAGGCGTTAATGGCGGACGTGGGCTCAGAGCTAATCACGATCCTCCTGGCGGGTCTGCTGGCGGCATTGGTTGGCTCCTCACTGCTGCTGTGTGCAATGATCCTCGATGATCGTCGGGATGCCGCTAACTGAGTGGTGGCTGGTGATCATCTACGCCGTCTTAGGCAGGCGGAATAAGCGCGGGCTGTGGCGGGCAAGGGGGGCGGCTGGTCAGCATCACACAAGATGGTGACAGAGGCGCCGCTGAGTCTGTGGTTAGTGCGGGGTGGTCAGTGAAGCTCTACCAGTGTGGAGGCCATGCTGCTGGTTGCTCCTCGCTGAACGACATCCACAACGAGTGGGGGTTGAGGTAGAATCGGGGTTTAGATCTTAGACTGGAGGGGTTGTAATGGTTTGTGCTACAATAAAATTTCTCAGAATTTCTCCGAGATTGCAACCGGGGACTGGGAAAAATTATGGGATAGAGCTGGTTTTGCAGAACACTGGGTTCGGGAAAACTGGCAAATGGAGTAAGCATAGATGGGTATGGATAGGTGGCTTTGCATTCTACCGGAGTACTGCGGCGATTGTACTCAGAAGAATGAACTTGGCGTGCAGACATTGCTCACACGATACACATGCAATCTATTCAGACTAATATGCAAGCAAATGCAGAATGCATATGGTAGCAGAATATAGATAGGGGAAAGAAGCATATCAAGCAGATTACACTAAGGTGTTTTAATGCTAGTGGGTGTATGTACTCCTGGTATACATACACCTACATGAGCTCGCATTTCATTAGGGACTCCGGGCGAGTCCAATATTATTAGGTGTAAGTGCTCTACTGACTAAAATCTTGTTATGAATCCACTGCCAGCTCTGTTAAACATTTCTGCTTAACAGAGAGACAGATGAACCAAAACACACAGAGCAAACAGGCATACACAACATTACAACAGCACACAGGCACAAGCAATACAACAAAGCACAACCTTACTAAGCAACAACTCGCTCCGAACTACAGGGTTCTAATCATTGACAAGGGCGAAGAAACAGTCTACGCAACACACATACTTGCGGCATCTCCTGGCTCCGCTCACTGCCGGAGCCACAAATGGGCCTACTCTTGCTAGGGCTCTCCTGGGGGATGAAGGCTGAGCCAACTTCCATCTTCATCGTCGGACACCTCTATGGGTTGGGGCTCAATATTTGGAGCTGCGGCTGGAACTTGACGGAACACATCCCATAGACGAAGACGCCGGATAGCTCCTCGAATGGAATTTGGGTGGATGATGCCGGGTAGACATGGGTTCACGGGTTGAGAGGGTAGTACTAGCTGGGAAGGTGGCAATGGATTTGGGAGCAGGGAACGGGTGGTCTGGGATGCAGCTTGACGGGCCGCACGGTATGCTTCCGTAACAACCCGAGTTGTGTCATGGTCAACGGATTTGAACCCTCTAAGAATGCCGGCAAGTAGCAGTCCCTAAGCAGTAATGAACTGAACCAGGCGAGCCACTGCCGGGTCGGCCTCTCCAACTGCGCTATTGAACTCGCAACCTGCGTCGGATGAAGAGGGAAAGTAGCGGAACTCCTGCATCTCCGCTACTTACAAAAACTAGAAACAAAGACGGGTGATGGCTTCCATGGCAGCTGTCTGAACAGCCAACGCGGGGGTGGGCATGGGTTTGCCCTAAAAAATCATGGGCTTCCCATCCGCGGCTGGACCTGGATTGATAAGCGCCTTTGCACAGAATCGGCAAAGGTGGGGAACGGGTTCCGATTGGAACACCAGATACACCGGAGGAGTACTACGGTCAAGGGCTTGGGTGAGCATACTCGAAAGGATAGGAGGAAAGCCGGGATAACCATCAGCCAAGGTTCGACTATGGAAAGTGGGTTTTCTGGAAGAACTAGCCATGGCTACTGGTTTGACGATACTAGCTTGGGTCTCTTGCGGGGATCTGGCTTACTGAATGGGGAGAGCTGCGATTTGTAGGTGGAGGGGGTTAAATAGGCAGTCGGGCTGGGACACACTAGCATGGCCTGGATCCTTCTCGTGCCGGGTGGAAGATACACTGGCACGACCGACAATGGGGTAGGGTCACGGTCTAATCCGGGATGGCCGGGTGGGCGGACAGCTGGGTAGGGACACGTCAATTCCGACTGCGCCGCCTGTTGATCAATAGTGGCCGTGTCGGATGCCAGAGATGGTCAACTCTAGTGGGCTCACTACGAGTTGGAAATAGGGGTGGTTTGGTGCTAGGCTAACCTACAGCCAACCTGACTCTGATACCACGTCCTGTGGCACCCCGATAGAGGGCCGATGCACGCCAGCCCCAGGATAAGACCTGGCGCATGTCAAAGACATGATACAGCAATTCCAGGCACAAAATGGCTTTATTATATGAAATGGAGTATTACAATACTGTTGCTTAGAACAATATTACATAGCTCCAAGGCTAACTAAAATGGCAGTGAAGATCTTGGTTTAGTGGCAACGACGTCTCTGGCTGGGCTCCACAACTCACAGGACTAGCTGGGTTACGATCTAGCCTGATGGATCTTCTCCTGCAACTGGCCACGTGCAAGGCCAGGTGAGTACTTTGAATGTACTCGCTAGACAACCAAATACATAGCATCCAAACAAGCAGATGACAAGGCAAGCCCTATGCTATGCAAGAATTTATTCTAAACATGGCATGGAATTAAGAGGAAAACATAAATCAAGCATGGCATAGCATACCTATCTAGCATTATTAATTTTCATGTCATAGCAAGATTATCTGGCATGATTTAACATCTAGCAGCATGGATCATCATGACATAACAGGGTTATCTAGCAAGATAACTACTGAAGTAGAGTACAGTAAGGAAAAGCATATTAAGTATACAGTCCATATTCCGAACATTCTCATGATCCAATCCGAAACTGATCCCAGTCCAAGCCAAGTTTTTCGGTCATCTGACCATCTCTTCCATAGCCATCCCATGGCTAACATACCATATTCCTGACAACATGTGGTGTCTATGTAGGACAGGTTCTTCCACCATTATTATCATCATTACGGTTGACCACCGAGTGAGGTCTGGACGGGCTGTCCAATACCATGGACGCGGCAATTCGAATAGATTTTACACTCTGCAGAGGTTGCGCACTTTACCCACACCATGGAGCACCTGACCTCGTGATCCCATTCGTGTGGACCAGCGTTGCTCCAACGAAACCTGCCTAACCCGTGACTCCTCCATCGTACCGCCGACAATCATACCCTCCCAGGGTCATGTCCGGGGTGGCCCCTGTGTCACTCTTGACACCTGCCACCGTCGTGGCCAACACAACTGTCCCAAACGGGGACTCCCTGGCTAAACAATCAACTGGGCTCACAAGGTTATCACCGCCTACCCGATCAGGGCAGCACGCACGCATAACCTTCCCCAGTTGGTGGTACCGGTGAAAGAGCACAAAGCTAGGCCAAGTCAAGGCCATCCCATACCGGCAAATGTGGCTGCACGGATAAGCCCGGACAGGTGACTCTAGATCAACCGACTAAGTTTAGTTTATTCAAATCAGCATCTCCATCATTTCACCATTACCTCAACAATTATAGGTGTGAACAGCCACTTAACATCATCATAGCAGAATCATAACAACATTGACAAACATGGCATGAGATCAAATCATGGCACAACATGATAACGGTACTCAAAATATTGTTACTAACATGGCAAAATATGGCATGAAAACAAGTCATGAAAAGTATCGCTAACATCTAATACAGATGACATAATAGGTATATGCAAGTGCAGACTAACAGGTGATACAGACATGCTATGATGAATACACAGGGTGCAAGCTAAGTCATCACGCAAGTCCGAAGCTCATAATAAGAGGTTGGCTTTCCTGAGGGTGAAGGAATACGCCGGGTGGAAGTGCGATAAAACTCCGGGAAGATTTGCCAGAAAAGTTTCCCTCTCCAAGGAGGCTGATTAAGGGCAAGGGTAAAATGGTCATTTTCACAGTGTGATAACATTATGAAAATGATGGCATCGAAACGGGCTCGACGAACTGAAGATGTGGGCATTTGTTTTACCTCAATCGGAGTTACGGTCGCGGAGAAACTGCCATTCGTTCGTTAAGTGTAAAAACTATCAAAAAAGTGTCCACTTCTGTGCTTAACGAGTGAACATTCACTATTTAGTGCTTTCGGCCGGCAGCTGAGAAAAATGAAAGCGTATTTATAGAAACGCGCTTTCAAAACTGGGAAGCGCACTGTACAGAGGGCGCCTCCACTTACCCCAGCTGGGCCCGGCTGCTATCTCACTTACATGTGGGTCCCCCCCTTATCCAATCTCTCTCTCTCTCTCTCCTTCCTTCTCCTCTCGTCTCCGTCTCCCTCGACAGAAACAGAGGGGATGCCGAGGCCGGTGAGGTTGCCAGCGACTAGCCATGCGAGGGAGCCTGCCGGATGGCGCGGGAGCTCCGGCGCCGTGCGCCGCATCCAACGGCGGTCGCGGTACCCCACGGAGTAGGCTGTAGCGCCGTGACCACTGACCGGGTCATGGTGGCTGACGGGCGTTGGTGGGGCGGCACCGGCGAGGCTTCCCCGACCAGGAGGAGGATGGCGGCAGCCCTGAAAGCTCCTGCAGATGTTCTGGCCGCGGATAGAGGAGAAGGGGAGGGCCAGGGCACCGGGATGGGCTGAGGGGGATCAGGCAGAGCTTCGACCATGGGAAGGCTGGGAGCTACTAGAGATCGAGGGGAGGGGGTTGGGGCTGCTGGTGATCAAGGAGGGGCTCGGAGGTGCTACTTATAGCCGCAGGGAGGGGCTTTGGACGCCGGTCGAGGTTTCGAGATGGTGGTGCCGTGGCGGCACGCTAGTGGCGCACCCGCTGTCGGCACGCCCGGCCAACGGGCAAGCCTCCAAGGCCAGCTGGGGATGGATGAGGGTCCATACATCGCCGCAGACATCGGCACAAGGCTCCGGCGCGAGCACAGGGGAAGGGACGCGACATCTCAACACAGAGCTCCGGCTGTAGCTGCATTTGACGTGGTCACCACGCGGCTACAGCAATGCCACGCTGCGCTCGATGCCAAATGATGTCTGGGAGGTTCTCCACACATCGCTGAGTTGACCTATGCGTCTGGAAGACACAGGGGAGCTCTGAGGTGACTAGACCAAGGTCAAACGGGTTCTAGCAGCAAAGTTTGCACACATGGTGTGGGCACCACAGTGCTCCTATTGACCTGATCTTTGGCATGGGTTAGTAATCCACTATGGTAGTGATCCTGGTAAAATCTCAGCACAAATGGACAAGGCTAGATGGTACTTCCTTTGTAACCTTGCCCACTGACCAGAAATGAAGATGGGAATGCTGGGGTTAAATGGATAGATGAAAATGGCCCAAATTTGGTGGAGACCAATAATTTGGCATATGGAGGCACTGTATAAATTTCATACCATTTGCATAAATAAAAATGGTACTTCCTTCATAGTGCTCCAATCTGGACAAAAACTTAGATAATTCACTGAGGAAAATTGGCTAGATGGAATGGGCTTATTTTTGGTGTCCAAGGGTAATATATCATAATGAATCACCCTACAAAATTTCAGCCCAAGGAGATCAAGGAATCAAGGACTTCCTTTGCAAACTAGAAATCCGGACAGAATTTGCATAGTGGTGTTGTGCTCAAAATTTAATGGGTGGAACTTGATATCTTGATGGAAATGGTGAATATATGGATAGTACAAGCTCCAAAATTTATTTGGGATTTTTCCTAACTACCAAAATGGTAGTTCGTTTGGAAAGGCCCCAAATTGGAATATTGACTTTAAATAGGAAAATGCAATTTCCCTTATTTAATTATGGCCAATATTTTTATGTGAGCTCAATATGATCATAAAGAATATCTCCACAAGTTTTCATGAACATTGGAGATGGATAGATATTTTCCTGGATTTAATTCCTCAGAAAGGCAGAAGAAGGAATTAATTCTAGATGAAAAATATTACATATAACTTGGCAATATTTTTGCACATCTAGGGTATATGGGTGAAGGATGATCTCTGGAAATTTTGGTAGGATCAACTGAGCAAGAAAAATGATAGCTCCTTTGTAAACACAAAGGCAGGATTTCCGGTTCCGATATTTTGGAACTAGGGTTTGAATGAGGTTCCGGGGTTACTGACGGAAACTTGACTGGCACAAGAGCATGGGAAAGGCACTGAGAGGTTGAGGATTGTCTGGATTCACCTAGTCACTCACCAGATTCATGAAGAAAAATTTGGGAGAGAAAAGCTAGGAAGGAATAACAGCACAAAAATCGATAACCCGATTTTTGGGTTGTTACAAACCTTCCCCCCTTAAGAGAATCTCGTCCTCGAGATTCCTAGGGTTAGCTCAGAACAAAAATTACGCCTCCTGGAAAAACGTCTGGGTTGGGTTTTAAGCCTGTGGTTGAAAACAACCGAGTTAAAAGTACCAAAAATTGGTACACCCAGATTGAGATACGGATATCGCGGGATTTACTCCACGGGTAGGGGCCGCTGGGTAGCCCTGACATTTTTAGAAAAAGCAGAATTTCCTTCTTCCAAAAATGCTTGGGGCACCACCATGATCAGTGGCCTCTCTCACTGACAGGTGGGCCTAGGGCCCACTGGCAGCTTTCTTCTTTCTCCAGCCAACGTCTCTCTCTCACTCCCGCGCTGTCCTTAGTGCGACTAGGCACTGCGCACGCCTAGCTCCTGGGGCAGAAAGCATCCTATGACAATAGTGCATGGCGTGCATAGGACCAACGCAGAGAGCACTCCCATCATGGGCCAGCGCCGGTCGGCACTGCCCGCGGATTCGCCTCCTGGACACCGGTGATCGAGCGACGCGCGGTTCTCCTGGACCTCGCTCACCGTACACCGGGCTTGGGCTATAAAAATGACGGCAGTTTCTTCTTCCTCCACCTCGCATCTTACATCACCTCTTCTTCCTCTTCTCCTTCTCCTTCTGGTTGCAGGAGCGCGAGGCAAGGCGTTAATGGTGGACATGGGCTCAGAGCTGATCACGATCCTCCTGGCGGGTCTGCTGGTGGCATTGGTTGGCTCCTCGCTGCTGCTGTGTGCAATGATCCTCGATGATCGTCGGGATGCCGCTAACCGAGCGGTGGCTGGTGATCATCTATGCCGTCTTAGGGCGGCAGAAGAAGCGCGGGCTGCGGCGGGCGAGGGGGGGGCGGCTGGTCAGCATCACACAAGATGGTGACAGAGGCGCCGCTGCGTCTGTGGTTAGTGCGGTGTGGTCAGCAGAGCTCTACCAGTGTGGAGGCCATGCTGCTGGTTGCTCCTCGCTGAACGACATCCACAATGAGTGGGGGTTGAGGTAGAATCGGGGTTTAGATCTTAGACTGGAGGGGTTGTAATGGTTTGTGCTACAATAAAATTTCTCAGAATTTCTCCGAGATTGCAACCGGGGACTGGGAAAAATTATGGGATAGAGCTGGTTTTCCAGAACACTGGGTTCGGGACAACTGGCAAATGGAGTAAGCATAGATGGGTATGGATAGGTGGCTTTGCATTCGACCCGAGTACTGCGGCGATTGTACTCAGAAGAATGAACTTGGCGTGCAAACATTGCTCACACGATACACATGCAATCTATTCAGGCAAATATGCAAGCAATTGCAGAATGCATACGGCAGCAGAATACAGACAGGGGAAACAAGCATATCAAGTAGATTACACTAAGGTGTTTTAATGCTAGTGGGTGTATGTACTCCTGGTATACATACACCTACATCAGCTCGCATTTCATTAGGGACTCCGGGCGAGTCCAATGTTATTAGGTGTAAGTGCTCTACTGACTAAAATCTTGTTATGAATCCACTGCCAGCTCTGTTAAACATTTCTGCTTAACAGAGAGACAGATGAAGCAAAACACACAGAGCAAACAGGCATACACAACATTACAACAGCACACAGGCACAAGCAATACAACAAAGCACAACCTTACTAAGCAACAACTCGCTCCGAACTACAGGGTTCTAATCATTGATGAGGGCGAAGAAACAGTCTATGCAACACACATACTTGCGGCATCTCCTGGCTCCGCTCACTGCCGGAGCCACAAATGGGCCTACTCTTGCTAGGGCTTTCCTGGGGGATGAAGGCTGAGCCAACTTCCATCTTCATCGTCGGATACCTCTATGGGTTGGGGCTCAATTGCTGGAGCTGCGGCTGGAACTTGATGGAACACATCCCGTCGACGAAGACGCCGGATAGCTCCTCGAATGGAATTTGGGTGGATGATGCCGGGTAGACATGGGTTCACGGGTTGAGGGGGTAGTACTAGCTGGGAAGGTGGCAATGGATTTGGCATCAGGGAATGGGTGGTCTGGGATGCAGCTTGACGGGCCACACGGTATGCTTCCGTAACAACCCGAGTTGTGTCATGGTCAACGGATTTGAACTCTCTAAGAATTCCGGCAAGTAGCAGTCCCTGAGCAGTAATGAACTGAACCAGGCGAGCCACTACCGGGTCGGCATCTCCCACTGCACTGGAGAACTCGCAACCTGCATCGGATGAAGAGGGAAAGTAGCGGAACTCCTGCATCTCCACTACTGGCAAAACTAGAAACAAAGACGGGTGATGGCTTCCGTGGGAGCTGTCTGAACAGCCAATGCGGGGGTGGGCATGGGTTTGCCCTGAAAAATCATGGGCTTCCCATCCGCGGCTGGACCTGGATTGATAAGCGCCTTTGCACAGAATCGGCAAAGGTGGGGAACGGGTTCCGATTGGAACACCAGATACACCAGAGGAGTACTACGGTCAAGGGCTTGGGTGAGCATACTCGAAAGGATAGGAGGAAAGCCGGGATAACCATCAGCCAAGGTTCGGCTATGGAAAGTGGGTTTTCTGGAAGAACTAGCCATGGCTACTGGTTTGAGGATACTAGCCTGGGTCTCTGGCGGGGATCTGGCTTACTGAATGGGGAGAGTTGCGACTTGCAGGTGGAGGGGGTGAAATAGGCAGTCGGGCTGGGACACACCAGCATGGCCTGGATCCTTCTCGTGCCGGGTGGAAGATACGCTAGCACGGCCGACAATGGGGTAGGGTCATGGTCTAATCCGGGATGGCTGGGTGGGCGGACATCTGGGTAGGGACACGTCAATTCCGACTGCGCCGCCTGTTGATCAACAGTGGCCGTGTCGGATGCCAGAGATGGGTCAACTCTAGTGGGCTCACTACGAGTTGGAAATAGGGGTGGTTTGGTGCTAGGGTAACCTACAGCTAACCTGGCTCTGATACCACGTCCTGTGGCACCCCGATAGAGGGCCGACGCACGCCAGCCCCAGGATAAGACTTGGCGCACGTCAAAGACATAATATAGCAATTCCAGGCACAAAATGGCTTTATTATATGAAATGGAGTACTACAATACTGTTGCTTACAATAATATTACATAGCTCCAAGGCTAACTAAAATGGCAGCGAAGATCTTGGTTCAGTGGCAACGACGTCTCTGGCTGGGCTCCACAGCTCACAGGACTGGCTGGGTTACGATCTAGCCTGATGGATCTTCTCCTGCAACTGGCCACGTGCAAGGCTAGGTGAGTACTTTGAATGTACTCGCAAGACAACCAAATACATAGCATCCAAACAAGCAGATGACAAAGCAAGCCCTATGCTATGCAAGAATTTATTCTAAACATGGCATGGAATTAAGAGGAAAACATAAATCAAGCATGGCATAGCATACCTATCTAGCACTATTAATTTTCATGTCATAGCAAGATTATCTGGCATGATTTAACATCTAGCAGCATTGATCATCATGACATAACAGGGTTATCTAGCAAGATAACTACTGAAGTAGAGTACAGTAAGGAAAAGCATATTAAGTATACAGTCCATATTCCGAACATTCTCATGATCCAATCCGAAATTGATCCCAGTCCCATCCAAGTTTTTCGGTCATCTTACCATCTCTTCCATAGCCATCCCATGGCTAACATACCATATTCCTGACAACATCTGGTGTCTATGTAGGACAGGTTCTTCCACCATTATTATCATCATTACGGTTGACTACCTAGTGAGGTCTAGAAGGGCTGTCCAATACCGTGGATGCGGCTATTCGAATAGATTTTACACTCTGCAGAGGTTGCGCACTTTACCCACACCATGGAGCACCTGACCTCGTGATCCCATTCGGGTGAACCAGCGTTGCTCCAATGAAACCTGCCTAACCCGTGACTCCTCCATCGTACCACCGACAATCATACCCTCCCAGGGTCATGTCCTGGGTGGCCCCTGTGTCACTCTTGACACCTGCCACTATCATGGCCAACACAACTGTCCCAAACGGGGACTCTCGGGCTAAACAATCAACTGGGCTCACAAGGTTATCGCCGCCTAGCTGATCAGGGCAGCACGAATAACCTTCCCTAGTTGGTGGTACTGGTGAAAGAGCACAAAGCTAGATCAAGTCAAGGCTGTCCCATACCGGCAAATGTGGCTGCACGGATAAGCCCGGACAGGTGACTCTAGATCAACCGACTAAGTTTAGTTTATTCAAATCAGCATCTCCATCATTTCACCATTACCTCAACAATTATATGTGTGAACACCCACTTAACATCATCATAGCAGAATCATAACAACATTGAAAAACATGGCATGAGATCAAATCATGGCACAACATGATAACGGTACTCAAAATATTGTTACTAACATGGCAAAATATGGCATGAAAACAAGTCATAAAAAGTAACGCTAACATCTAATACAGATGACATAACAGGTATATGCAAGTGCAGACTAACAGGTGATACAGACATGCTATGATGAATACACAGGGTGCAAGCTAAGTCATCACGCAAGTCCGAAGCTCATGATAAGAGGTTGGCTTGCCTGAGGGTGAAGGAATACGCCGGGTGGAAGTGCGATAAAACTTCGGGAAGATTTGCCAGAAAACTTTCCCTCTCGAAGGAGGCTGATTAAGGGCAAGGGCAAAATGGTCATTTTCACAGTGTGAAAACATTATGAAAATGATGGCATCGAAACGGGCTCGATGAACTAAAGACGTGGGCGTTGGTTTTACCTTAATCGGAGTTACGGTCGAGGAGAAACGGCCATTCGTTCGTTAAGTGTAAAAACAGACAGAAAACTGTCCACTTTAGTGCTTAGCGAGTGAACATTCACTATTTAGTGCTTTCGGCCGGCAGCTGAGAAAAATTAAAGCGTATTTATAGAAACGCGCTTTCGAAACTAGGAAGCCCACTGTACAGAGGGCGCCTCCACTTACTCCAGCTGGGCCCGGCTGCTATCTCACTTACACGTGGGTACCCCCCTTATCCAATCTCTCTCTCTCTCTCTCCTTCCTTCTCCTCTAGTCGCCATCTCCCTCGACAGAAACAGAGGGGAGGCTGCTGGCGACTAGCCATGCGAGGGAGCCTGCCGGCGGGCGCAGGAGCTCCGGCGCCGTGCGCCGCATCCAACGGTGGTCGCGGTACCCCACGGAGTAAGCTGTAGCGCCGTGACCACTGACCGGGTCATGGTGGCCGACGGGCATTGGTGGGGCGGCGCCGGCGAGGCTTCCCCGACCAGGAGGATGATGGCGGCAGCCCAGAAAGCTCCTGCGGATGTTTTGGCCGTGGATAGAGGAGAAGGGGAGGGCCAAGGCGCCGGGAGGGGCTGAGGGGGATCGGGCAGAGCTTCGGCCATGGGAAGGCAGGGAGATACTCGAGCTCGAGGGGAGGGGGTTGGGGCTGCTGGTGATCAAGGAGGGGCTCGGAGGTGCTACTTATAGCCGCAGGGAGGGGCTTTGGACTCCGGTCGAGGTTTTGAGATGGTGGTGCCATGGCGGCACGCTAGCGGCGCACCCACTGTCGGCACGCCCGGCCAACGGGCAAGCCTCCAAGGCCAGCTGTGGATGGATGAGGGTCCGTACATCACCGCAGACGTCGGCACATGGCTCCGGCACGAGCACAGGGGAAGGGACGCGACATCTCAACATAGAGCTCCGGCTGTAGCTGCATTTGGCGTGGTCACCACGTGGCTACGGCGATGCCACGCTGCGCTCGATGCCAAATGATGTCTGGGAGGTTCCACTCACATCGCTGAGTTAACCTATGTGTCTAGAAGACACAGGGGAGCTCTGAGGTGACTAGACCAAGGTCAAACGGGTTCTAGCAGCAAAGTTTGCACACGTGGTGTGGCCACCACAGTGCTCCTATTGACCAGATCTTTGGCATGGGTTATTAATCCAATAAGGTAGTGATCCTGGTAAAATCTCAGCACAAATGGACAAGGCTAGATGGTACTTCCTTTGTAACCTTGCCCACTGACCAGAAATGAAGATGGGAATGCTGGGGTTAAATGGATATATTAAAATGGCCCAAATTCGGTGGAGACCAATAATTTGGCATATGGAGGCACTGTATAAATTTCATACCATTTGCATAAATAAAAATGGTACTTCCTTCATAGTGCTCCAATCTGGACTGAAACTTAGATAATTCACTGAGGAAAATTGGCTAGATGGAATGGGCTTATTTTTGGTGTCCAAGGGTAATATATCATAATGAATCACCCTACAAAATTTGAGCCCAAGCAGATCAAGGAATCAAGCACTTCCTTTGCAAACTAGAAATCCGGACAGAATTTGCAAAGTGGTGTTGTGCTCAAAATTTAATGGGTGGAACTTGATATTTTCATGGAAATGGTGAATATATGGATAGGACAAGCTCCACAATTTATTTGGTATTTTTCCTAACTACCAAAATGGTAGTTCCTTTGGAAAGGCCCCAATTTGGAATATTGACTTTAAATAGGAAAATGCAATTTCCCTTATTTAATTATGGCCAATATTTTTATGTGAGCTCAATATGATCATAAAGAATATCTCCACAAGTTTTCATGAACTTTGGAGATGGATAGATATTTTCCAGGATTTAATTCTTTAGAAAGGCAGAAAAAGGAATTAATTCTAGATGAAAAATATTGCATATAACTTGGCAATATTTTTGCACATCTAGGGTTTATGGGTGAAGGATGATCTCTAGAAATTTTGGTAGGATCAACTGAGTAAGAAAAATGATAGCTCATTTCTAAACACAAAGGCAGGATTTCCAGTTCCGATATTTTGGAACTAGGGTTTGAATGAGGTTCGGGGTTTACTGACGGAAACTTGACTGGCACAAGAGCATGGGAAAGGCACTGAGAGGTTGATGATTGTCTGGATTCACCTAGTCACTCACCAGATTCCAGAAGAAAATTTTGGGAGAGAAAAGCTAGGAAGGAATAACAGCACAAAAATCGATAACCCGATTTTTGGGGTGTTACAAACCTTCCCCCCTTAAGAGAATCTCGTCCTCGAGATTCCTAGGGTTAGCTCAGAACAAAATAATGCCTCCTGGAAAAACCTCTGGGTTGGGTTTTAACCCTGTGGTTGAAAACAACCGAGTTAAAAGTATCAAAAATTGGTACACCCAGATTGAGATACGGATATCGCGGGATTTACTCAACGGGTAGGTGCCGCTGGGTAGCCCTGACATTTTTAGAAAAAGCATAATTTTCTTCTTCCAAAAATGCTTGGGGCACCGCCATGATCAGTGGCCTCTCTCGCGGATAGGTGGGCCTAGGGCCCACTGGCAGCTTTCTTCTTTCTCCAGCCAACGTCTCTCTCTCGCTCCCGCGTTGTCCTGAGTGCGACTAGGCACTGCGCACGCCTAGCTCCTAGGGCACAAAGCATCCTATGACGATAGTGTGAGGCGTGCACGGGACCAACGCAGAGAGCACTCCCATCGTGGGCCAGCGCCGGTCGGCAATGCTCGCGGATTCGCCTCCTGGACGCCGGTGATCGAGCGACGCGCGGTTCTCCTGGACCTCGCTCACCGTACATCGGGCTTGGGCTATAAAAACGATGGCAGTTTCTTCTTCCTCCACCTCGCATTTTACCTCACCTCTTCTTCCTCTTCTCCTTCTCCTTCTAGTTGCAGGAGCGCGAGGCAAGGCGTTAATGGCGGACATGGGCTCCTCGTAGTAGTAGTACTCTCCGGGCTGGTAGTAGTAGTGGTCGTCGACGGGGACATCTGGCTCCGGGGCTCCGTCGTCTGGATGCAACAAATGGATAAAGGGGGAAAATGAAAATAAAGCAAACGTGAGTACTCATCCGAAGTACTCAGCAAGCAAGGATCTACACTACATATGCAACATTTTCAAAGGGGGCTGTATATGTGGACTGGGCTGCAGAAATGCCAGAATGGAGGGGGAAAGCCTAGTCCTATCGAAGACTAGCATCTTCAGCATCTTCAACAGTCTCGCAGCATTAGAAGAGAGCAGAATAACATAATGTGAATTATAGCAGTAAAGTCATCAACCTCGGCCAGAGATTCTTCCTCGACTCCCCGCGAGAAAGCAATCCCAAAGCCGTACTATCCAGTTCTCATCTCAGGTCATGTTCTAGTTGTACCGATCGGGATAAACTCCGAGTGTTCGTTACCGTAGGACAGGCTATCGATAGAAGTTTCTTCCCTGCAGGGGTGCACCAACTTACCCACCACGCTCGCTTAACTCCGGCCGGACACACTTTTCTGGGTCATGCCCGGCCTTGGCTAAGCAACACGCCGCAACCCGACCAAATACTAAACAGAGAGGTCAGCACGCCGGTCTAACCTATGCCCCCAGGGGTCTTGGGCCTTCGCCCCGGGAACTCCTGCACGTTGCGTGTTCGGCCGGAAGCAGACCTAGCAACCCCTTAATACAAGCGCGGTTGCATAACCAGTCCAATCCAGCGCGTGCCTCTCGTCGCTGACGTCTATTAAGCTTCGGCTGAAGTATATGACGCAGAACGCCCATACTATGCCCACGTGATGGTTAGAGCTATCGGGCCAGAGGCCCCTCAGATCAAATATCCAAACCGTAGTGGATTAGGAGCGCGCGGAAACGAGCAGAGACTCACGATCGATGTGACCCCGTCGCCCCGTCTCGAGGACTTGCGGCAAGGGCTAAGAATGCCCGGCCACGCCTCGTAGTTATCTCGCGGGCACCTCTTAGGTCAACCCGACTCCACATCACTTCGCAATCATGCTCGCGCGGGTACCCCTCAGGGCCGACCCGTCTTTAGTATCATAGTATCATGGTTTAGTGTTCAGTCGTAGTAACCAAGTCTCCGTGTGTCTGACACCAAGGGGGAACCCTGAGGAATCACCCTCGATGGAATTCCCGCTCGATGCTATCGTCAAGGTGAACGAATGAGGAATCACCCTCGTGGTCCACACTTGAGAAGTTGCACGACGACGTCGTTATCGGGGGTGGTGTAGGAGGAATCACCCTCGCTTACCACGACCGAGTAACTAACCTACAAGGTTATCATCTGAAGTGCTGTCGAGGTATCACCCTCGGCACTCGATAGTAACCCAGTAGTGTCGAGCATCTTAGGGGAAGTGACGTGCGGTGCCAGGTTCTAATCTTCAATCCCGTTGCTCGGGTCTTCTGAGAGTCCAGCGGGGCAGTCGGGACAAGTGGGTCTCTGACCAGGCTCTACCCATCCTATACTAAACAGTTTAGGAGAACAGACAGGTATCAAAAGTAGGCTACAATAAAACATGCTATGCAGCAGATGTAGGACAACAGTAGCAGCAGTAACTTCTAATGCAAGCATAAGAGAGAAGAGAGTGGGCGATATCGAAATGCTCAAAATGGGGGTGCTTGCTTGTCTGCTCGACGGCAAGGGCAGGGTCGTCGGGGACGTACTCGTACTCCGGAGCGGCGTCTGCCTCAGGAGCTACGGCAACGCCGGGGTCTACCGAAAGAGAAGAGGGGGAGGAAACAAGTAAATATAATGCAAACAGATGCAACACGGTGCGTGTGATGCTATTATGCAGTGCAGGTTGCCTAAGTATGATTCTAAGTCATTTTGGTTATTTTTAGAATTAACCGGGGATTATTAATCGGTGTGTGTGCACTATTCATCGGCCGGAATCGAGCTCGGAGTTATGAGTTCTTCTACGTAGGAGGTTCCGACATCGAAACAGACGGCACGATCAGACTCGTCTCGTCGTTCTGAGCAACTTTCGTGTTTTAACTTTTTTGATCTGAGCTACGGTTTAAAAGTTATTAATTTTCAAAGTTTAAATAATTTTCTAGAATTATTTTTATTAACAGAATTGATTTATGACATTAGCATGACTAGGTGATGATGTCAGCAGTCACCAGAGACGCTGACTGGTCAAACTGACAGGTGGGGCCCACCTGTCAGCCTCAGGGGGGTTAATCAGCATTTAATTTAAACTATCAGAGGGGTTTAGCTAGTGGGCCCGGGCTGTCAGTGAGTCATCTAACTAATAGGATTAACTAATTATTCATTAGCAGCTAATTAATCAACCGGGCCCACATGTCATGGTCAGAGAGGGAATAGTAACCCATGTTGACTAGGTCAACTGGGTCAAACAGCGGCCTGGGGCCCACTGGCAGTGACTACGGGCGGGCCCTACTTGGTTGCCACGTCGGAGTCACCGGAACAGGCACCGGCGAGCCTCTCCAACGGCGGAAGATCGCCGGACTTGGCCGGAAATCCGCTATAGAGGGCCAAATCGCGCGCGGTCACTTGCGTTCATGAGCTAACGCTCGCACGCGTCGAGTGGTGCTAGCGCTTTCGACGGAGGTGACCTAAAACGACGGCGGCGTCCACATCAGCGGCGACTGAAGCTCGGTCGTGCTCGGGTTCGAGCATAGAAGCTCGCCCGAGCCAATCTGATGCTTGCGAGCGATGCGCGAGACCACCAGGAGCTCGGTGGTGCCACTAACGCGGCGTGAGATGCACTGCAGCGACGGCTATGAGTTCGCCGGCGGCGACCAGGGTGCGGCCATGGCGGTAAGGTGGCTACGGCGAAGAACGCAGCGCGAGGAGAGAAGAATAGGGAGGGAGGAGCTCACCGCGCGGCTAAGTAAAGCCCGTGGAAGCTTAGGAGCTGTCGAGGTGCTGCCGGAGTCGAGGAAGTTGGCGGCGACCGAAGGGGAAGAAGACAGTGGGCGGCGGTTCGAGGTCGCTCCGGCTCATGCGCGTCGACGAGGAAGTTCAGGACGGCACCGCGCAGCTTCTGGACAGCAAACGGCGGCTCGAGAAGGACGGTGGCCACGGCAACGGCGAGCGGTGATGATGGCGGCGTTCGATCGAGGGGGATCTGAGGGGAAACGGAACGGCGCGAGCGAGGGAGAGGACGGGGGAGTGACCGAGGGAGCCAAGGGGGATGGAGGAGCTCGACCTTATCCTCCCCTCGTCCCTGTTTCGTCGGTGGCGGCGACGTGTCGGCGACGCGTCAGCGCCGCGCCGGCGCGTGCGGGCTCGGCCATCGGGAGGGCGACAGCGCGAGGGAGAGAGGTGAGGTGGGCCTGCTGGGCTGGGCCAGTGCACTGTGCACTTGGTCCAGTCCAGTTTAAACCTTTTTTCCTTTTTCTTATTTTCTGTTCACTTTTCTTTTCTGTTTTGATTTAGTTAGGGCACTTTTGCATTTTTGTAAAGTATGAGAATTGTCCCAAATATTGTAATGCAATATTAGCCTTGACCAAAAATTGGTTTGAGCCAAATTGGGTCCCATTTGAAATTGAAATGATTTTAATTGGATTTAATATTGCTGTTTTGGTGCTGTTTCAATTTGTTTAAGTCACTTAATTAATCCAAGTATTACTGGTGATATTTTTATGTGTGCTCTTGGAATATTTGCTATTTAGTGAGCATTTTTGCAACATTGTTTGAGCAAATTTATTTTGCACTTCTTAATTTTGAGCTGATTTTCAGGTTGGAGTTTGAATTATTTTGGTTAACCACTATGACTAGGCACTGCAAATGATATGACTTGGCAATATTAGCAGTTAATCACAGTGGCTATTACACATGGGTGTTACAAGTTCTCCTCCTCTAAAAGAAATTCTCGTCCCGAGAATTTAGGAGGTGGAAGGAAAGAGGTCAGGATATTCTTCCAGAAGATGATCCTCGCGTTCCCAAGTGGCTTCATCTTCCGTGTGATTCGACCACTGCACTTTAACGAACTTGGTCATCTTTTGACGAGTTCGACGTTCAGCTTCATCGAGTATGCGGATCGGATGCTCCTTATAAGATAAGTCATCTTGCAACTGAAGCATCTCGTGATCCACTGCGCGGTGCGGAGATTCCTTGAAGCATTTGCGAAGTTGCGACACGTGGAAGACATCATGAATATGAGGGAATTGTGGTGGCAACTCCAATTTATAAGCCATTTGTCCACGTCTGGCCATTATGCGAAAGGGACCAATATAGCGAGGAGCTAGCTTGCCCTTGATTCCGAATCGATGGGTGCCTTTCATAGGAGTGACACGAAGATAAGCATGATCACCTGGTTGATAAGTCAGACCCCATCGCTTGCGATCATAATTGCTCTTCTGGCGGTCTTGAGCTGCTTTGAGATTCTCCTGGACAATTCTGACTTGTTCTTCAGTGTGTTGAATAATGTCCGGTCCAACAAGAGGTTGTTCCCCAGTTTCTGACCAGTTCAGAGGGGTTCGACACTTACGTCCATAAAGCACTTCGAAGGGGGCCATTTTCAAGCTGGCTTGATAGCTATTGTTATAAGAGAACTTGGCATACGGGAGAGATTCCTCCCATTTCTTACCGAATGATATAACACAAGCGCGAAGCATATCTTCAAGCACTTGATTTACTCGTTCGACTTGGCCTTGGGATTGGGGATGATAAGCTGAACTCCATGTAATGTGAGTTCCCATAGCTTCTTGGAAACTCTCCCAGAACTTGGATGTGAAAAGACTGCCACGGTCCGAACTGATCTCCTTCGGAATGCCGTGGAGTGAAACGATTCTGGAGATATACAGCTCTGTTAGCTGGCTAGCAGTGATAGTCTCCTTGACAGGTAGGAAATGAGCAACCTTGGAGAGTTGGTCGACGACGACAAGAATAGCATCGTGACCTTTCTGAGACTTGGGAAGACCAGTAATGAAATCCATCTGCACTTTATCCCACTTCCATAGAGGAATAGGGAGCGGTTGCAGAATTCCAGTAGGCTTCTGATGTTCTGCTTTCACGCGACAGCATACGTCACATTCAGCAACATAACGAGCAATGTCCTGCTTCATTCTGGACCACCAGTACCTCTGTCGGAGATCGTGATACATCTTAGTGCTACCCGGATGGATAGACAGCGGGGTATCATGAGCCTCCTTCATGACTTTGTCAGTCATCAGCTCGAAGCGAGGTACTACAATGTGGTTTCTGAAATATAATGTTCCATCTTCAGCAACTGAGAAATCCCGGTACTTATCAAGGTGAAGCTCTCTCTTCATCAAGTCAATTTCAGCATCTTTGGCTTGCGCTTCCTTAACAGCCTTCTGAAGGTCTGGCTGTACCACTAGGTTATTAAGAGAACCTTGGGGAACAATTCGCAGATTCAGCTGATTCAATTTTGCATAGAGACGAGGTTGAGCTCGCCTAACCATGAGGTTGTTGCAATATGACTTGCGGCTTAGGGCATCGGCCATCACGTTAGCCTGCCCCCGGGGTATATGAAATACTGCAGTCATAGTTCGTAATTGTTTCTAACCATCATTGCTGACGGAGATTAAGATCCGGTTGAGTGAATAAGTATTTCAGACTTTGATGATCGGTGTAAATCTCACACCAATTACCAAGAAGGTAATGTCGCCATAACTTTAATGCATAGATCACTGCAGCAAGTTCAAGATCATGCACTGGATAATTTTCTTCATGTGGACGCAATTGACGTGAAGCATACGCAATCACTCTTCGTTCTTGCATTAGGACACAGCCTAATCCCTGACGAGAGGCGTCGCAGTATATGACAAAGTCCTTGCGGGAATCAGGAGGAGCAAGCACTGGAGCAGAAGTAAGCTTGTCCTTGAGGGTCTGGAAACTTTCCTGACACTTGTCTGTCCACTCAAACTTAACGCCTTTGTGGAGCAGATTAGTCAAGGGCTTGGCAATCTTGGAGAAGTTCTCGACGAATTGGCAACAATAACTGGCTAGACTGAGGAAGCTTCGGACTTGCTTGGCATTCTTCAGAGGAGTCCAGTCAAGGATAGCCTGAACACGCTCCGGGTTAACGGCAATACCGTCCTTGGAAATCACATGTCCAAGGTAGGTCACTTCGGAAAGCTAGAATTCACATTTGGAGTACTTGGCATATAACTTGTGCTCTCGAAGCCTCTCCAGAACAAGGCGAAGATGCTCGGCATGTTCTTCCTTATTCTTCGAATATACTAGGATATCATCCAGATATACCACGACGAACTTGTCGAGGTAGTCCATGAATATGTAATTCATTAAGCGGGAGAACGTAGCTGGAGCATTCGTCAGGCCAAATGACATGACGGTGCGCTCATAGGAGCCATATCGAGTAACGAATGCGGTCTTTGGAATATCCTCTTCTCGGGCACGGATCTGGTGATAACCCAACCTCAAGTCGAGTTTAGAAAACACCGAAGATCCAGCGAGTTGATCATATAAATCGTTGATCCGGGGAAGCGGATATTTATTCTGAATGGTGGCCTGGTTGATAGGACGGTAGTCTTGAACCAACCTATTCGTACCATCTTTCTTCTTGACGAAAAGAGACGGTGCTCCCCAGGCAGAGGAACTAGGGCGAATGAAACCCTTCCTTAAGGATTTATCGATTTCTTCCTTGAGCTCGATAAGATGGTGCGGAGGCATCTTGTAGGGACGCTTCGCAATAGGAGTGGTGCCAGGCTTCAAGTCAATGACGAACTCGACAGCTCTAGCAGGGGGTATTCCTGGAAGTTCTTCTGGAAAAACATCCGGGAAGTCACAGACAACTGGGATGTTCTCGATCCTCTCAAGTGGAGAAGCGTTCAACGCGTTCAAGGCATAGATCTGAGCCTCGGTGTTCTGAGTGATATGAGCTTGATAATTCACTATCTCATTCGATGGGTGCAGAAGGTATACAACTTTAGTGGCGCAATTGATTGAGGCATAATGAGCCTTCAACCAATCCATTCCGAGAATAAGGTCAATCTTTGAAGAATGTAGGATAATGGGGTTTGCATGAAAATGCAACCCTTCAATCTCAACAGTGACTTGGGAGCTGAATATAGAAGTTCGGCATCGTCCCACGGGAGTGTTTACTACTAACGGATGTTGTAGTGTTTCGCACTTAACGTCATGCAGGAGTGCAAAATGTTCTGACATGAATGAATGCGATGCTCCTGAATCAAATAAAACAGTTGCAGGTACTGAATTAACAAGAAGTGTACCCATCACGGTTGCTGGTTGTTCGGGGTCTTCATTCATGTTGACATGGAAGACCTGCCCACGACCATAAGAAGGTCTGGCATTGCTGTAGCGAGGCTGAGAATTCCCACGGCCATTACCACGGCCAGTAGAACGGAGAGCCAACTGATTCTGATTCTGAGAGCAATCTCTGGCACGGTGACCCGGCTGGCCACACTTGAAGCAGAGTCCATTGTCTGGACGTGGTGCAGGAGCTCGAGGTGCTGGAGCTTGCAGAGGCTGCCTCGGTGGTGGAGGAGGCAGACGTGGTGCAACATAGGAAGGCCCGTGCGCTGGTGCTGCTGAACGATACATACTCTGCTGAATCCAGATGCGGCGCTTCTAGGAGGACGAGCCCGAAGATGAGCCCGTCTCACGAGTGCGTCTGGTAGCTTCCTTGTGCTTCTTCAATCCAGTCTCGACCATAATAGCCTTATTCACCAAGGTGGAAAAATCAGGGTAGTCTTGAACAAGCAGAGCTAACTGAATGTCATGGTGCAGCCCTTCGCGGAATTTCTCCTGCCTTCGTTCATTAGTGGGAACGTCCTCTTCAGCGTAGCGAGACAAGTCCAGAAACTCGCGCTGATAAACTTCCACAGATTTGTTGCCCTGAACGAGACTACGGAACTCGGCCTTCTTCCGAGCTATGACAGCTTGAGGAATATAGCGGGCACGAAAAGCAATCTTAAATTCTGCCCAGGTGACGACGGTACCAGGTGGTAAGGTCTGTCGGTGAGTAGCCCACCACTGTGATGCGGGACCCTTCAGAAGGTATGTTGCAAAGGTGACATAGTTGACCTGGGCGACACCAGCAGACTCCATCTCATGGGAGATGTCACGCAGCCAATCATCGGCATCCAGTGGATTGACTGTGTTGCGAAAGAACGACGGGTTAAATCGCATAAATTCTGGCAAGGTGATGGAAGGTAGCGGCTGGTCGGCATTGGGACGGGGAAATTGCTGCATAATCCCCGTCATGAATTGGCGGTTGAGTTCAAACTGTTGCATCATCACAGCCATATAGTCAGGCGGCGGCGGCGGAGGTGGATTGTTGTCAGCCATCCTGCTAAATCGATAGGGGTAGTTTAGCAGAAGCCAATGTGAGTGTTTAACGACATGCATGATGTAACATGACGGAAGTTAAATAGTATAGCAGATGCTTAATAGTAGTCATTAAGTCATACAGATCCATACAGAGTCGGTTACATTCGGGCAGCATAACGGCGCAAATTCAAAAGCTAGACATGCTAGGCGGCGCGCAGGCACGCGGTAAGGAAGTACACAACGAGACATAGCAAAGGCTACATCAACGTCGGAGAAAACCACTGAAACGGGGTAGCTGCAAGTGCAGACGACGGATGTTCGTCGCAGAAGGATCCTGCACTCCATGTGCACTCTGATGCAGAACCCGGTCTCGAACTGTAAGAACAGGTCCACGTGCAGGTGTGTGACCTCCCACAGCAGGCCAATCGATCCCTAATGGCATCTCGGTCCTGCTCGGGTAAAGAATGTGCTCCGGATGTATCCCTGCACGAACAGCTGGTAGCAATTGTGTCATAGCCTCGTAGAGTCGTGCTCGAGTGGCGAACAACTCGACAGCAAGAGCGCGAACCGTGCGATCCAGAGCCTGAGTATAGTGAATCAGAACTCGCTGATCGTAACGATGAGGATCGTAAGGGGCACAGACAGCTGTGTAGAATCCAGAAGCATCTCCAGCAGGGGCATACGGAATATAATGATACTCTGAGGCATCCAAGTCAGCACTGAACTGTCCTCGAAGACATGCGACAGCAGAGTAGGCGGCATCATGGACTACCATCTCAATCGTCATGCCGATACCGTGAAAACGGTGTAGCTCAGTGTCTGAGTCATCCTGCTGATCGTAGATGCGAACATCAGCATAGTACTGCTCCTAGTTGAACTCACGATAAACCTCGTAGACCATGTACTCGGGGCACCAGCGGTATCCCAGCCTGATCAGGAGGGCGATCAGAACAGCTGGAAACCCAGGGACGTCTCGAGCACAAGTGCGAAGCACACGCTGTGTCGCAGGACGAGGTCGAAACAGACGGTCCATCTGAAATAAGAAGATTCAGGATTGTCATTCGACGACGAGAAACATAACAGATCTCGAATGGAAAGATTAAACAAAACAATGGAAAGGAAATGATTATCAGACTAATCAGATCAAAGACAGGGAAATCGCACTGAATCCAGCTCTCCGGGTGGATAGAATTAACGAGATCCTAAGTGTCGGTGTTAGTAATTTTTATTAAACCCGAATAGAAGAGAAATCATAGTCCCATAGTAAAGACGAGGAATAAAAGATCCTAATACCAACCAGTTGGCGACGTGGGGCCATAAGCCACACAGCCAAGTTAGTAAAACAGTTTTTGACCACTAGACTCAACTTCGACTAAAGAGTTGGAAAGGGGGACTCCTAGAGGCAGTCGGCTCTGATACCAACCTGTGACGACCCCGGCTTAATCGTGCACTAATCATACACGCAAATGCACACGATCAAGCCTAAGGACTCACTTGAAGATATCACAACACAACTCTAAAACATAAATAAATTCATACAAGCTTAATATTACAAGCCAGGGCCTCGAGGGCTCGAATACATAGCTCGATGGCATACAAGTGTCAGCGGAAGCGTCAGATATCTGGGTACAGATATATTACAGAACATAGAGATAAGCCTTCACAGAGGCGGGGCAAAATAAAACTACGATCGAAAAGGCGTGGGCCTCCTGCCCTGGACCCTCCGATCCTACTCCTGGTCGTCAGACGGCTCCTCGTAGTAGTAGTACTCTCCGGGCTGGTAGTAGTAGTGGTCGTCGACGGGGACATCTGGCTCCGGGGCTCCGTCGTCTGGATGCAACAAATGGATAAAGGGGGAAAATGAAAATAAAGCAAACGTGAGTACGCATCCGAAGTACTCAGCAAGCAAGGATCTACACTACATATGCAACATTTTCAAAGGGGGCTGTATATGTGGACTGGGCTGCAGAAATGCCAGAATGGAGGGGGAAAGCCTAGTCCTATCGAAGACTAGCATCTTCAGCATCTTCAACAGTCTCGCAGCATTAGAAGAGAGCAGAATAACATAATGTAAATTATAGCAGTAAAGTCATCAACCTCGGCCAGAGATTCTTCCTCGACTCCCCGCGAGAAAGCAATCCCAGAGCCGTACTATCCAGTTCTCATCTCAGGTCATGTTCTAGTTGTACCGATCGGGATACAACTCCGAGTGTCCGTTACCGTAGGACAGGCTATCGATAGAAGTTTCTTCCCTGCAGGGGTGCACCAACTTACCCACCACGCTCGCTTAACTCCGGCCGGACACACATTTCTGGGTCATGCCCGGCCTCGGCTAAGCAACACGCCGCAACCCGACCAAATACTTAACAGAGAGGTCAGCACGCCAGTCTAACCTATGCCCCCAGGGGTCTTGGGCCTTCGCCCCGGGAACTCCTGCGCGTTGCGTGGGCGGCCGGAAGTAGACCTAGCAACCCCTTAATACAAGCGCGGTTGCGTAACCAGTCCAATCCAACGTGCGCCGCTCAGTCGCTGACGTCTATTAAGCTTCGGCTGAAGTATACGACGCAGAACGCCCATACTATGCCCACGTGATGGTTAGTGCTATCGGGCCAGAGGCCCCTCGAATCAAATATCCAAACCGTAGTGGATTAGGAGCGCGCGGAAACGAGCAGAGACTCATGATCGATGTGACCCCGTCGCCCCATCTCGAGGACTTGCGGCAAGGGCTAAGAATGCCTGGCCACGCCTCGTAGTTATCTCGTGGGCACCTCTCAGGTCAACCCGACTCCACATCACTTCGCAATCATGCTCACGCGGGTACCCCTCAGGGCTGACACGTCTTTAGTATCATAGTATCATGGTTTAGTGTTCAGTCATAGTAACCAAGTCTCCGTGTGTTTGACACCAAGGGGGAACCCTGAGGAATCACCCTCGATGGAATTCCCGCTCGATGCTATCGTCAAGGTGAACGAATGAGGAATCACCCTCGAGGTCCACACTTGAGAAGTTGCACGATGATGTCGTTATCGGGGGTGGTGTAGGAGGAATCACTCTCGCTTACCACGACCGAGTAACTAACCTACAAGGTTATCATCTGAAGTGCTTTCGAGGTATCACCCTCGGCACTCGATAGTAACCCAGTAGTGTCGAGCATCTTAAGGGAAGTGACGTGTGGTATCAGGTTCTAATCTTCAATCCCGTTGCTCGGGTCTTCTGAGAGTCCAGCGGGGCAGTCGGGACAAGTGGGTCTCTGATCAGGCTCTACCCATCCTATACTAAACAGTTTAGAAGAACAGACAGGTATCAAAAGTAGGCTACAATAAAACAGGCTATGCAGCAGATGTAGGACAACAGTAGCAGCAGTAACTTCTAATGCAAGCATAAGAGAGAAGAGATTGGGCGATATCGAAATGCTCAAAATGGGGGTGCTTGCCTGTCTGCTCGACGGCAATGGCAGGGTCGTCGGGGACTTAGTCGTACTCCGGAGCGGCGTCTGCCTCAGGAGCTACGGCAATGTCGGGGTCTACCGAAAGATAAGAGGGGGAGGAAACAAGTAAATATAATGCGAACAGATGCAACACGGTGCGCTTGATGCTATGATGCAGTGCAGGTTGCCTAAGTATGATTCTAAGTCATTTTGGTTATTTTTAGAATTAACCGGGGATTATTAATCGGTGTGTGTGCACTATTCATCGGCCAGAATCGAGCTCGGAGTTACGAGTTCTTATACGTAGGAGGTTCCGACATCGAAACAGACGGCACGATCAGACTCGTCTCGTCGTTCTGAGCAACTTTCGTGTTTTAACTTTTTTGATCTGAGCTACGGTTTAAAAGTTATTAATTTTCAAAGTTTAAATAATTTTCTGGAATTATTTTTATTAACAGAATTGATTTATGACATCAGCATGACTAGGTGATGACGTCAGCAGTCACCAGAGACGCTGACTGGTCAAACTGACAGGTGGGGCCCACCTGTCAGCCTCAGGGGGGTTAATCAGCATTTAATTTAAACTAACAGAGGGGTTTAGGTAGTGGGCCCGGGCTGTCAGTGAGTCATCTAACTAACAGGATTAACTAATTATTCATTAGCAGCTAATTAATCAACCGGGCCCACATGTCATGGTCAGAGGTGGAATAGTAACCCATGTTGACTAGAGTCAACTGGGTCAAACAGCGGCCTGGGGCCCACTGGCAGTGACTACGGGCGGGCCCCACTTGGTTGCCACGTCGGAGTCACCGGAACAGGCACCGGCGAGCCTCTCCAGCGGCGGAAGATCGCCGGACTTGGCCGGAAATCCGCTACAGAGGGCCAAATCGCGCGCGGTCACTTGCGTTCATGAGCTAACGCTCGCACGCGTCGAGTGGTGCTAGCGCTTTCGACGGAGGTGACCTAAAACGACGGCGGCGTCCACATCAGCGGCGACTGAAGCTCGGTCGTGCTCGGGTTCGAGCATAGAAGCTCGCCCGAGCCAATCTGATGCTTGCGAGCGATGCGCGAGACCACCAGGAGCTCGGTGGTGCCACTAACGCGGCGTGAGATGCACTGTAGCGACGGCTATGAGCTCGTCGGCGGCGACCAGGGTGCGGCCATGGCGGTAAGGTGGCTACGGCGAAGAACGCAGCGCGAGGAGAGAAGAGTAGGGAGGGAGGAGCTCACCGCGCGGCTAAGTAAAGCCCGCGGAAGCTTAGGAGCTGTCGAGGTGCTGCCGGAGTCGAGGAAGTTGTCGGCGACCGAAGGGGAAGAAGACAGTGGGCGGCGGTTCGAGGTCGCTCCGGCTCGTGCGCGTCGACGAGGAAGTTCAGGACGGCGCCGCGCAGCTTCTGGACAGCAAACGGCGGCTTGAGAAGGACGGTGGCCGCGGCAACGGCAAGTGGCGACGATGGTGGCGTTTGGTCGAGGGGGATCTGAGGGGAAAAGGAACGGCGCGAGCGAGGGAGAGGACGGGGGAGTATCCGAGGGAGCCAGGGGGGATGGAGGAGCTCGACCTTATCCTCCCCTCGTCCCTGTTTCGTCGGTGGCGGCGACGTGTCGGCACCGCGCCGGCGCGCGCTGGCTCGGCCAGCGGGAGGGCGACAGCTCGAGGGAGAGAGGTGAGGTGGGCCTGCTGGGCTGGGCCAGTGCACTGTGCACTTGGTCCAGTCCAGTTTAAACATTTTTTTCCTTTTTCTTATATTCTGTTCACTTTTCTTTTCTGTTTTGATTTAGTTAGGGCACTTTTGCATTTTTGTAAAGTATGAGAATTGTCCCAAATATTGTAATGCAATATTAGCCTTGACCAAAAATTGGTTTGAGCCAAATTGGTTCTCATTTGAAATTGAAATGATTTTAATTGGATTTAATATTGCTGTTTTGGTGCTGTTTCAATTTGTTTAAGTCACTTAATTAATCCAAGTATTACTGGTGATATTTTTATGTGTGCTCTAGGAATATTTGCTATTTAGTGAGCATTTTTGCAACAGTGTTTGAGCAAATTTATTTTGCACTTCTGAATTTTGAGCTGATTTTCAGATTGGAGTCTGAATTATTTTGGTTAACCACTATGACTAGGCACTGCAAATCATATGACTTGGCAATATTAGTAGTTAATCACAGTGGCTATTACACAGGGGTGTTACAGCTGGCGGCATTGGTTGGCTCCTCACTGCTGCTGTGTGCAATGATCCTCGATGATCGTCGGGATGCCGCTAACCGAGCGGTGGCTGGTGATCATCTACGCCGTCTTAGGATGGCGGAATAAGCGTGGGCTGCGGCGGGCGAGGGGGGGCGGCTGGTCAGCATCACACAAGATGGTGACAGAGGCACCGCTGCGTCTGTGGTTAGTGTGGTGTGGTCAGCGGAGCTCTACCAGTGTGGAGGCCATGCTGCTGGTTGCTCCTCGCTGAACGACATCCACAATGAGTGGGGATTGAGGTAGAATCGGGGTTTAGATCTTAGACTGGAGGGGTTGTAATGGTTTGTGCTGCAATAAAATTTCTCAGAATTTCTCCGAGATTGCAACCAGGGACTGGGAAAAATTATGGGATAGAGCTGGTTTTCCAGAACACTGGGTTCGGGAAAACTGGCAAATGGAGTAAGCATAGATGGGTATGGATAGGTGGCTTTGCATTCTACCCGAGTAGTGCGACGATTATACTCAAAAGAATGAACTTGGCGTGCAGACATTGCTCACACGATACACATGCAATCTATTCAGACTAATATGCAAGCAAATGCAGAATGCATACCGTAGAAGAATACAGATAGGGGAAAGAAGCATATCAAGCAGATTACACTAAGGTGTTTTAATGCTAGTGGGTGTATGTACTCCTGGTATACATACACCTACACCAGCTCGCATTTCATTAGGGACTCTGGGCGAGTCCAATGTTATTAGGTGTAAGTGCTCTACTGACTAAAATCTTGTTATGAATCCACTGCCAGCTCTGTTAAACATTTCTGCTTAACAGAGAGACAGATGAACCAAAACACACAGAGCAAACAGGCATACACAACATTACAACAGCACACAGGCACAAGCAATACAACAAAGCACAACCTTACTAAGCAACTAACAGCAACAACTCGCTCTGAACTACAGGGTTCTAATCCTCGACGAGGGCGAAGAAACAGCCTTTGCAACACACATACTTGCGGCATCTCCTGGCTCCGCTCACTGCCGGAGCCACAAATGGGCCTACTCTTGCTAGGGCTCTCCTAGGGGACGACGACTGAGCCAACTTCCATCTTCATCGTCGGACACCTCTATGGGTTGGGGCTCAATTGCTGGAGCTGCGGCTGGAACTTGACGGAACACATCCCGTCGACGAAGACGCCGGATAGCTCCTCGAATGGAATTTGGGTGGATGATGCCGGGTAGACATGGGTTCACGGGTTGAGAGGGTAGTACTAGCTGGGAAGGTGGCACTGGATTAGGCAGCAGGGAACGGTTGGTCTGGGATGCAGCTTGACGGGCCGCACGGTATGCTTCCATAACAACCCGAGTTGTGTCATGGTCAACGGATTTGAACTCTCTAAGAATGCCGGCAAGTAGCAGTCCCTGAGCAGTAATGAACTGAACCAGGCGAGCCACTGCCGGGTCGGCATCTCCAACTGCGCTGGAGAACTCGCAACCTGCGTCGGACGAAGAGGGAAAGTAGCGGAACTCTTGCATCTCCGCTACTTGCGAAAACTGGAAACGAAGACGGGTGATGGCTTCCGTGGCAGCTGTCTGAACAGCCAACGTGGGTGTGGGCATGGGTTTGCCCTGAAAAATCATGGGCTTCCCATCCGCGGCTAGACCTGGATTGATAAGCGCCTTTGCACAGAATCGGCAAAGGTGGGGAACGGGTTCCGATTGGAACACCAGATACACCGAAGGAGTACTACGGTCAAGGGCTTGGGTGAGCATACTCGAAAGGATAGGAGGAAAGCCGGGATAACCATCAGCCAAGGTTCGGCAATGGAAAGTAGGTTTTCTGGAAGAACTAGCCATGGCTACTGGTTTGAGGATACTAGCCTGGGTCTCTTGCGGGGATCTGGCTTACTGAATGGGGAGAGCTACGACTTGCAGGTGGAGGGGGTTAAATAGGCAGTCGGGCAAGGACACACCAGCATGGCCTAGATCCTTCTCGTGCCGTGTGGAAGATACGCTGGCACGGCTGACAATGGGGTAGGGTCATGGTCTAATCCGGGATGGCTGGGTGGGCGGACAGCTGGGTAGGGACACGTCAATTCTGACTGCGCCGCTTGTTGATCAATAGTGGCCGTGTCGGATGCCAGAGATGGGTCAACTCTAGTGGGCTCACTACGAGTTGGAAATAGGGGTGGTTTGGTGCTAGGGTAACCTAGAGCCAACCTGGCTCTGATACCACATCCTGTGGCACCCTGATAGAGGGCCGGCGCACGCCAGCCCTAGGATAATACCTGGCGCACGTCAAAGACATGATACAGCAATTCCAGGCACAAAATGGCTTTATTATATGAAATGGAGTATTACAATACTGTTGCTTACAGCAATATTACATAGCTCCAAGGCTAACTAAAATGGCAGCGAAGATCTTGGTTCAGTGGCAACGACGTCTCTGGCTGGGCTCCACAACTCACAGGACTGGCTGGGTTACGATCTAGCCTAACGGATCTTCTCCTGCAACTGGCCACGTGCAAGGCCAGGTGAGTACTTTGAATGTACTCGCAAGACAACCAAATACATAGCATCCAAACAAGCAGATGACAAGGCAAGCCCTATGCTATGCAAGAATTTATTCTAAACATGGCATGGAATTAAGAGGAAAACATAAATCAAGCATGGCATAGCATACCTATCTAGCATTATTAATTTTCATGTCATAGCAAGATTATCTGGCATGATTTAACATCTAGCAGCATTGATCATCATGACATAACAGGGTTATCTAGCAAGATAACTACTGAAGTAGAGTATAGTAAGGAAAAGCATATTAAGTATATAGTCCATATTTCGAACATTCTCTTGATCAAATCCGAAACTGATCCCAGTCCAATCCAAGTTTTTCGGTCATCTTACCATCTCTTCCATAGCCATCCCATGGCTAACATACCATATTCCTGACAACATCTGGTGTCTATCTAGGACAAGTTCTTCCACCATTATTATCATCATTATGGTTGACCACCTAGTGAGGTCTTGACGGGCTGTCCAATACCGTGGACGCGGCTATTCGAATAGATTTTACACTCTGCAGAGGTTGCGCACTTTACCCACACCATGGAGCACCTGACCTCGTGATCCCATTCGGGTGGACCAGCGTTGCTCCAATGAAACCTGCCTAACCCGTGACTCCTCCATCGTACCACCGACAATCATACCCTCCCAGGGTCATGTCCTGGGTGGCCCCTGTGTCACTCTTGACACATGCAACCGTCGTGGCCAACACAACTGTCCCAAACGGGGACTCCCGGGCAAAACAATCAACTGGGCTCACAAGGTTATCGCCGCCTACCTGATCAGGGCAGCACGCACGCATAACCATCCCTAGTTGGTGGTACCGGTGAAAGAGCACAAAGCTAGACCAAGTCAAGGCCATCCCATACCGGCAAATGTGGCTGCACGGATAAGCCCGGACAGGTGACTCTAGATCAACCGACTAAGTTTAGTTTATTCAAATCAGCATCTCCATCATTTCACCATTACCTCAACAATTATAAGTGTGAACAGCCACTTAACATCATCATAGCAGAATCATAACAACATTGACAAACATGGCATGAGATCAAATCATGGCACAACATGATAATGGTCCTCAAAATATTGTTACTAACATGGCAAAATATGGCATGAAAACAAGTCATGAAAAGTAACGCTAACATCTAATACAGATGACATAACAGGTAAATGCAAGTGCAGACTAATAGGTGATATAGACGTGCTATGATGAATACACAGGGTGCAAGCTATGTCATCATGCAAGTCCGAAGCTCATGATAAGAGGATGGCTTGCCTGAGGGTGAAGGAATACGCCGGGTGGAAGTGCGATAAAACTCCGGGAAGATTTGCCGGAAAAGTTTCCCTCTCGAAGGAGGCTGATTAAGGGCAAGGGCAAAATTGTCATTTTCATAGTGTAAAACAATATGACAATGATGGCATCAGAACGGGCTCGATGAACTGAAGACGTGGGCGTTGGTTTTACCTCAATCGGAGTTACGGTCGAGGAGAAACGGTCATTCGTTCGTTAAGCGTAAAAACAGACGGAAAACTGTCCACTTCAGTGCTTAGCGAGTGAACGTTCACTATTTAGTGCTTTCGGCCGGCAGCTGAGAAAAATGAAAGCGTATTTATAGAAATGCGCTTTCGAAACTAGGAAGCGCACTGTACAGAGGGCGCCTCCACTTACTCCAGCTGGGCACGGCTTCTATCTCACTTACACGTGGGTCCCCCCCTTATCCAATCTCTCTCTCTCTCCTTCTTTCTCCTCTGGTCACCGTCTCCCTCGTAAAGAAACAGAGGGGAGGCCGAGGACGGTGAGGCTGCCGGCGACTAGCCATGCGAGGGAGCCTGCCGGCGGGCACGGGAGCTCCGGCGCCGTGCGCCGCATCCAACGGCGGTCACGGTACCCCACGGAGTAGGCTGTAGCGCCGTGACCACTGACCGGGTCATGGTGGCCGACGGGCGTTGGTGGGGCGGCACTGGCGAGGCTTCCCCGACCAGGAGGAGGATGGCGGCAGCCCTGAAAGCTCCTGCGGATGTTCTGGCCGCGGATAGAGGAGAAGGGGTGGGCCAGGGCGCCGGGACGGGCTGAGGGGGATCGGGCAGAGCTTCGGCCATGGGAAGGCAGGGAGCTACTCGAGCTCGAGGGGAGGGGGTTGGGGCTGCTGGTGATCAAGGAGGGGCTCAGAGGCGCTACTTATAGCCGCAGGGAGGGGCTTTGGACGCCGGTCGAGGTTTCGAGATGGTGGTGTCGTGGCGGCACGCTAGCGGCGCACCCGCTGTCGGCACGCCCGGCCAAAGGGCAAGCCTCCAAGGCCAGCTGGGGATGGATGAGGGTCCGTACGTCGCCGCAGAGCTTATGGGTGAAGGATGATCTCTGGAAATTTTGGTAGGATCAACTGAGCAAGAAAAATGATAGCTCCTTTGTAAACACAAAGGCAGGATTTCCAGTTCCGATATTTTGGAACTAGGGTTTGAATGAGGTTCAGGGTTTACTGACGGAAACTTGACTGGCACAAGAGCATGGGAAAGGCACTGAGAGGTTGAGGATTGTCTGGATTCACCTGGTCACTCACCAGATTCCAGAAGAAAAATATGGGAGAGAAAAGCTAGGAAGGAATAACAGCACAAAAATCGATAACCTGATTTTTGGGGTGTTACCATTGCCAGAAGTATATATACTGTAGTACCATCATCATTGTTCGACTTCCGGAAGAGGCGAATAGCCAAGCGCAAGGTCACCTACTCACCTTTAGTATAGTACTATAGCCAAAAATGTGCCACCTTTTTATAGCATTGTTAATAATATAGGCGGCTCTTGCAGCGGCACATCATTTAGAGCAAGTACTCCCTTCGTTTCTTTTCTTTCTTTCGTAGGAACTTGAAACGCAGGAATAGGAAAAATAAAGGATTGGAGTGCCATGTCCACTTGAATCCCATAGCATTAGCACAGAGTTTGACACAGGAAAAACAAAGGAAGTGAAAAAAAGTCAGAGTGGATGCTAGATTGCCAATTAACACATGATTTCATAGGAAAAATTCCTATAGCATTCTATCCTATGAATCAAACGACCAATGTAGGTAAATTATGAGGGAGGTCTCTCCAACAGTGTTCCTCGGCTCGCACCTAGCATCACGGCAGTCGAACTTGGAGTCATTCATCTGGTACACATGGCATCTCAGATCTGGACACAAGGTGACGTACACCGTCAAGGTCCATTAAGGATAATGTTGTGCTCAAAGCAGGATGTACACGGTCAAGGTCCACGACTAAGGGGGTCAGGGCGGACGCGACCTCTCAGTGCGTCCGCCATTGAAGCAGTGCGCCGGCCGAGGGCGCCGCCCACTACACTCCCGGTTGTACCCGCCTCCTCGCCGCATTCTTTTTTTGGGGGGGGACCTTCTCGCCGCATTCAAACACCTACATTTAAACCCACGTGGAATGCGAGAAACCCACTCCGGTCACACGTCCGTTTAGGATCGGGACGGCGGAAAAGCTCCTTCTTCCACCATTTTCTCCACTCTTTCGGCAGCATCTGACAACCAGGAAGAGCAGTTCTCCGGCATAAAAGTCATCTAGGTAGCCCGCCGAGCCCGGCAGTTACGAGCGAGGCAGCTCGCTGCTCCACCTACCTCGCCTAGCCCGACAGAGCCAGTTGTCGCCCTAAGCCAGCTCGTGGTTCTGCAGTTGGCCGCTCCAATCCACTCGCGGAAGAGTGCCGAGTTGCTCCACGCCGGCTTGTCGGGGAGCACGATGGCACAGGCATCGTCGCTGCCCTCGATGCCACTGCGTCATACAACGCCTCCAGTTCCTGCGACTGCGCCATCCGCCATCGACGCGCGTGTACCTGCGCCATGCAGGCAGAGAAAGAAGCCGCCACGGATGTCGACGAGGTGACGCGGCTACATGGATGTCGACGAGGTGATGGCAAGCACATCCCCGCCTGTCGCCATCATCAAGGAGAAGTAGAACACGGGAGGCCGCTGCCGATTGTATCCCATGAAGGCCACCGCCGAGGCGACGCCGACGTAAACAACCGGTGTCTTGCACGATTCTTCATCAGATGGATGCTAGAGGAGGACAAAAAGATCGGCCGATGACCATTTAGATTAGGTATATTAATTCTACCTTTAGCTCCGGACTAGCACATCTTATTTAATGTAAGTGTAATGAAATCCGTCATGTTTATATGAAATCCGACCGTGTTTGCACGAATTTGCGTCCATGTTCACGCTCTCGGGCGAGCACTCTCCGTTGCTGGAGTGGGACGGCGGACTCCGTCTCTGACAACACCGCAAAGTTCGTCACCACCCTTGTGATGGCCAGGACGCGGCGAAAGAACTACGTCCTTCATTCCACAGGTGATGGCCATTACGGCGCGCTCATCTAGACGGCTTGGTAGCTCATGAAGCAGCACCAACAACATGCCTTGTGTGTCTAGTACTCCATTGCAGTCGTAGTTGCTGCATGCGCAACTCGGGTTGTAGTTGCAGGTGAGCACGGCGACGCTGCGTGCCATCCATCAATAGTGGCTGGTATGAGGATGACACGCCATGTGCATCCTATTTGTACTAAAAATCATGAATGAAGAGTATAAACATGTTTAATTACAACCTGAGTGGATTGCTCCAGTGGTCATCACACGTGTAGTGTCATGCAAAGCTTCATTTATTAGGTTATAGAGTCATTTTGTTTTGGTATGTGTGAGAGCATGGTTAATAGTACGACCAGCTAATGGCTATATGACATTGCCACGTCATCTATAGCCAAGCTTATAGCCGGCATGTACAATAGTTAGATGTAAAAATGTGCTACTTTATTAATGCATGGCCCATGTTTCACTCTCACATAGTGCCTAGGGGCACGTGTTGCAGCCGGCTCCTCTTTTCTCTCCTCTTCTCTCCCACCATGTCAGCAGGAATATAATATTTTAACTCTTATAGCCCGCTTACATAAGCTTACTATACCTTCTCTGATGTTACTCATAGAATGAGTAACTAGCTAAGTTACTCAATTTACCTCTCTCCTCATTAACTAATTGCCACATAGGCGAATTTGCTGAGTTGGACCTGATGTTACTCTTGAAGTTACTCCCACTGTGGTTACTCATAGGCCTTGTTCGGTTCAACCTCCTCCCATGGGGTTTGGAGAGGAATGGAGGGGAATTTGGCTTGTACATGATTTAATCCCCCACAATCCCTATTAATCCCCGTTAAAACCCCTTGAACCGCACATGCCCTTAAGGTTAAAAATGATTGGCATTACAGAGGACAGGGTACAAACTTCATGGATTTAAAGGTGAGGGTTTGTTTCCGACAAGCTCTACAAACTCAAGGTTTATAAATCAGACTTCACTCTCCCTTCACGCACATGTGCGGGCACACTCACGGTGGAGCGCATTTGCACATGAAAAGGCAGGTAACATGACAATTTGAGACATCTAGTTGTCCACTTAATGTGGGGTCTGGGACCAAATGTCAGCCATACTAAATGCGACCCGAACGCGGTGGCGTGGTTAGTGATCGAGTTTATTTTTACTGGTACTTTAAATGAAAAGATGGTGCCACGTGTATTCAATTTAAAACGATCACTACGGAGAGAAAAACAATTACTACTCCACTTCAGGACTTGCTTGCTAGGGTTGCTCTCTTCTTCTCACTATCTCACCCTCTCCAGATCTAAACAAGACGGCAGTGTCCACTCTATTTGTCTCTCTCTCTCTCTCTTCTCTCCTGTTGTCATAGATCCGGCCGGATCCCTTCCGCTGGTGTTCGCCGGTGGCGAGGGAGGAAGCCAACGCACGCCGTCTTCTCCAACCTGGCGCTGGCATGGGAGGTACTCCGCACCCTTGCTCCCCGCCGTCGTGTTGGCAGATCCCGCCGCCTGCATCGCCACATCCCGCTGACCGGAGGTATAACTTCTTTTATGACCGGCCTTGTTCTAATGGCCCAGCTCCCCACGTCACTGCATCCCATTTTTTTTATCAAGTTAGGATTGCTCCCCACGTCGCTGCATCCTGCATGTGGATATTCTTCTAGTATTACAAAGCTCCCCATGTAGTTAGCTCCGTCGGTTTGTCGAACACTCAAACACCACCTAAATTTTTACTATTAGAGGAAAAAAGGTACTGCAGATACTGGCCAACGAACCAATCTCTTGGTTGGAAAGGTAAATAAAGATGCTGGCCTGACCGGTCTCTTGGTCGAAAAAGGACAGAAAGTGGGGGGGTGTTGGGTCGACAATGCAACCGAGAGTGAGCACGTCTAGATTTCCTATGGTCACATAGGAAAGTTCACTGATTAGAACAAAAAATGCACAAATCCAGACATGTTGTTCATGTTTTCCGCACTCGGCAACACCTCTACCTCACCACTTTATGCCTCGGTGGATGTAAAACATGCTTGTGCCTCACCTGTCCCTATGCCCTTACTGCTTCTGTTAATATAAGATCACAGGTAAAATGAAACAATGCCACTGTTAATGTGATGTCGCTGTTAAGTAATGCTGTTGTCAATCTATTGCCATTAATAAACTGAATCAAAGACACCACCATTTTATGAAATGCTTTTGTCTTGCTTTATTTCTCATAAAGAGTGTTTTGGGCCGTTACACTAAAATCTGACACCGGTAACATAGCTGCATCTCCGTGGAACTGCACAAAATTTAATTGCACAGTGGTTGACACGATGATGTGTTTCTCCTTTCCGTGTCACCCTTTGTTAGAATGATCATTCCTATTAACCATGCACGTATGTACTGATCAAGTGCTACTCTCAATCTGTCATCACAGAGTAGTAATGCAATTGCTATACATGTTAATGTAAACCCCCGTTAATCTAGTGCCAGTGTTGATTTGATGTGATGGCACTTCTTAGTTAATGGCACCTTTTCATACTGTCAGTGTAATGCCATTGATAACATATGACCAACACAAGATGAAATAAGCTTATTCATACGTTGACTTGCTGATTGCAGTGTGGAACGAGCCTGTCATGTGTGGAGGAGCAGACAAGCACTGCAGCCACACCGTCAACGCAAGATAAAAGAGATTGAGTAATTGATGGCCTGGCCGGCGAGTAGGGGTCGTGCAAACAGCGGTGCATTATTTTAGTGGAACTGCACAAAAAAGATATTGGGGTTAGTTAGACAAATTTTCTACAGCCACACGGAAGGAATTGCGCTCATCGATTGCATAGAATTTCCTCCGTGCCATGATAGGAGATCCCAAGGTGGAAATCAACTAACCACCTATAAAATTATGCATAATCTTACTCACGCAGGTCAGCATCCCCTTCATCCAGATGATCGTGTTTTGTCATGCCAAGCTATTGATATGTGCTACTGTTTTGCGACACTGTTTAAGTACAACGCTTTCCTATCTTTTCACATTCAAGACAATGAAGATGATTTCAGTGGAACTGCACAAAATGGTCTGATGTTGAGTGATCTCTATTGCCTCCTCTGTTTGCTGCAATGTGTCAGTGTAAATTGCAAGATGAGCCATCAAGCTAGCTGTGGAGTTGCCAACATGCTCAAAGTGGACGCAACATTGAGCAGAAAGAAGCATGCCCAGGAAATTAATGCGTGCGTAGTGAGGCCCTTTGCTCAGAGAAGCATCGATCATTTTTTATTTATTTCTACACCTTCTCATAGCTTTGTCTTGGTTATAGTCTTGTGAATCATTTAGATGTGTAAACATGCTGAACTTAAGTGCTTGTGAATGTTAGCTAGTATGCATACCGTATCTTGTGAAGCTTAATTTAGTGTGAATGTTGACTAGCGTGTCAACCTTTACATTCTATATTGTGGGCCTGTTATTTGACCCCTCATTTTGCCACGCTACGACCAGTGTGAGTGTCTACATGCAGTACAGCATCCTCTAATTTGGTGGATGCCAAGCCGGCCCGAGAAGGAGCTATACCTTTTTTTCAAGTTGAAAAATGTTACCGATGAGGAGCCATAAGCTGGAGTCGTCTCTTTTTTTCTTTCGAATGGGCAATAAGCTGGAGAGCTGGAGAGTGTCTCTAATGGGCTGCCTCTAGAGTTAAGGCCGTCCAGTACGAAACACGGGCAGCCGACTAGGCCGATACAAAAGCCTATCCATCTTAAAGCCCATTTATTTTTGTTTTTTGCGAGGAAAAGCCCATATTTCTTGAAGCGGGGCGATCCCAGAAAACCCTCCTTCCTCCTCGCCTCCACTTATACTGCAGCTCGCTGGACTCTCCCGCTTCCGTCGCCCCCCAATTCCCCCCACTCCCCATCTTCCTCACTCGTACAGAAAACCCCCGCTCACCTTCTTCCTCACTCATATAGAAAACGTCCGCTCCTCTTCTTCCTCGCTCCTACAGAAAACCCCAACCCTCCTTCTTCCCCACTCGCACTGCCACTAGGCTCGTCTCTCCCTACTCTACTCAAACCCGTGAGCTCGGCGTGACGCCCGCAAGGAAAATTGAGTCGGCTGGCCCCAGCGCCAAGAAGATGAGGCTCCCGCCAGCGGCGACACCGGTTGTAGATCCTGCACCCGGCAGTGCGGGGAGAAGCGGCAGCCCCCTCGCCCCACCAAATCTGAGGAACCAGTAGAATCTCGGGTGGACCGCATCAGTGATCTCCCGTATTCCATCCTTGGGGAGATCATCTTGCTTCTCCCCACCAAGGATTGCTGCCGCACCCAAGTCCTCTCAACTCGGTGGCGCCCTCTATGCGTGCCACGCCCCTTAATCTCGACTATCATCCGCTATCTGTCCTTCATGATTTTGAACTCCTTAGAGCCATCATCTCCTCCCACCAGGGCCCCGTTCAATGCCTCTCCATCCCGACACGCTACCTGTTATCCATACCCTGCACGGTGGACGCCTGGCTGACATCCACTGAATACGAAAAACTGCAACAGCTTGAGTTCTACCATTACTACAAAAAATACATACCGCGACCCAAACGCCATGTATTTGTGCCCACAACACAGTTATCCATCTCGTGGTTTTCCTCCTGTCTCCACACCCTCACCATAGCCTGGTGCCATCTACCAGACAATCTGGTACTAATGATTCGACTCCCACTGCTAAAAAGACTTTCACTTGTGGTCGTTGATATGTCGGAGGCCTCACTACACAATATCATCCACTCCGGTTGCCCTGCCCTGGAGCGCTTGCTGCTTGTTTTCGGATTAGAAATCCGTAACCATTATTTCCAAATAAAGTCGCCTAACCTTAAAAGCATTGGAATTTGTTTTGAAGGACAGCAACTCATCATCGAAGATGCCCCTTCACTTCAAAGGTTGATCCTTGATAATTGTTATAAACCTTGGCAAATAACTGTCGTCTCTACGCCTAAACTTGAGACCTTGGGTGTAATTCGTGATCTGTTTAAACATCACGACATGGTGTTTGGCTCCACACTTATTCAGGTACTGTATATTATCATCTACACTTTTGTAATCACAAGCTACATTTTTCATTTGTGCGCATAAGTTTTATATCATCTTGGAGTACACTTTGGATACTAATATTATGTTATATGCTCAATGTAGAGTTCGTCCATCGATAGCCTATCAATGGTGTTGGATTCTGTCGAGATCTTATATATCAGAATGTTTAGTATTGATCTGAACAAAATTATTGGCTTGCTGCAATGCTTTCCATGTCTGGAGAATTTGTACATAAAGGTGATTATTTCATGCACATTGAAAGCCCATATATATTGTACTAGATTTACCATTCAGCTGTCACTCTTTCGACACTCTCTTTTTTCAGACCTTAATTGTTTTCAATCTTCATCTCTATGTAGGCACTAACACATGGAGAAAAACATATAATGAATCGGTGGCGTAATAAGCACTGGGATTTTCTCAGTTCTCATGACATTCGTTTTAGGACAATAACGATGGAAGGATATGCATCCAACCAGGCAAACAGAAGCTTGGTCACATTCTTTCTGTTGAATGTGAGGTTACTATTGTCAATGAGGCTTCTGAACGCGCTCGGCTTCTATTTACAACAACTTGTGGTCATATTCCAGTAAACTTTTTGGCACGGATGTTGATTTTATGGATCAGACTGATCCATTTGTTTGTGACTGCCAAAAACAATGGTTGGGTTAGATTTTATTGCCATGTTCAGTCTAGGTTTTGTCTAAACCTGATGAACAATTAGTCCTTGGGCTTTTGTACCATTTGTAAGCTTGAGTTAGATGTTGTTGCCCTTTTCAACTCAGCTGTGACTGTCATATTTTCTTTGAAACAAGGCAAATGGCTTGCCATTTCCTTTATTAAAGAGAGAAATATTGTAACAACAGGGACCCAGCAGCTCACCCAGTTGTAGAGACGGAGCAGGGTATCAACTGCACTGTGCGGGGGCTGTGGCCCGTCTAGCCCAGGCTTTTATTTAAGCACATGATGAGCCCAGTTGATATCTTTTTTCTCTGGGAAAATGGCTAGTCCAGTTATTTTCTTTTTTGGACAATACCTAACCCTGGCCTACTTGCTTTTCTCAGCCCTGCTGGGCTACAAATCTTTAAAGACGAGGAGGAATGTATTCAGTTTCCCCAGAAAATGGGCTATAAGTAGTAAGAAATGGGCTGTAAATTTTAAAAACACAGAAAACCGGCAACTAGATTCAAATTTTGTTTTTTCAGGATTTCAAGATTTTAAATTTCATTATTTTTTTTGCGGGGAAAATTTCATTGTATTTTAATTTGAAATAAAATTATTTTTATAGTTATTTTTAATGTGACTCGAAATTTCCTGATTAAAAGAGTTCGGACCCCACCGAAATATGCAAAATTTTGTTGAATATTTTAGCAGTGGCCAGAATATGGTCTGTAATGCTAACAAAAAGAATATGGGCTTCAAGATATCCTTAAGAATTAGCAAATGGGCTGTAAATTATTAAAAATAATGGCAAATGGGTTGTATGATGTTTTCCACTGATTTGGAGGCTGACTTGTGGGCCTACTAGGTTGACGCTGACGCTGTCCTAAAACTTTTTTTGACGCGTACGCAAGGCTTTGTCAACTTAGTCAACACAGAGAAGTGACTGTTGGATGTCCATCCAACCGCCGTTGTGCTTCTTCAATCTCTGATCTTCCTGCTCCAGCCGCCCAAACCAGCGCCGGCGGAACTGCTTGCTCCCTCCTTTCGTGGTCGGCTGTGCTGCCGCGCAGGCCTCACCGGCCCACCCTACTCCTACTGATGGCCAGGCCATCCCTCTACCCACCCACACCTCCTATTATTTTCCAACGACGGCAGCCTCACCCCACAACCGACCAGTCAGCCCTCGTACTCCCCTCAGCGTGGGCATCCACTACTGTGGCTTCGCCGGCTCCGGGTCCCTTCCTGGGCATCGCCGTCGTCCATCGTGTTGGTGCTCTCGGCGCGGCATGGTCAACAAACGACAACCATCGGAAGAGGGATGTAAGTGAAGAGGCTGACAGTAGGGACCCACACAAACAAGTGCATCCTTATTACGCGAAAAAAATGATTGCTCCTGCTGGCAGCTAGGATCCACCGGCAAAATCTACGCACGGAAGGAAGTGCCTCCATATTATGCGAAAAAACTATTCCTCCCGATGACAGCAGGGACCCGGCAGATTTGGTGGCTGACTTGTGGGCTTACAAAGCTGACGTGTACGCAGGGCTTTGTCAACTTAGTCAAAAAATGGTTCTAACAGCTGGACCGTTGGATGTTAATCCAACAGGTGTGCTACATCTTCAACCTCTGATCTTCTTGCTCCAGCCGCCCAAACCAGCGCCGGTGGGACCGCCTGCTCCGGCCTCCCGTGGGCGGCAGTGCTGCCCCGTAGGCCTCACCGCCCCATCCTAATCCCACCGCCGGCCAGGCCTTCCCTCTACTCACCCACACCACGTGTTATTCTCAGGCGATGGCCGCCTCACACCACAGTGGAACTAGTGAACCCTCGTACTCCCCTCCGTGTGGGCATTCACAGCCTCATCTTCGTCGGCTCCACATCGTTCCCTTAGCAGGCCTCGCCGTCGTCCACCGCCTTGGTGCTCTCGGCGTGGCGTGGTCTACATTGTCAACGAATGACGGCCATCGGAAGACGACTGTACATGGTGAGGCTGCAGCTGGACACACCAGCTACATCTTCGCACGCGAGGAAGTGCCTCCTTATTACACACACAAAAATGATTCCTCCCCCTGATAGCTGCGACCCACCACATATATCTTCGCATGCAAGGGAGTGCCTCCTTTTCCTCCTTGACAGCTGGGACCCACCCGGTCGAACCGTACGTAGGGTTGTCTGTCTGGTCGCGAACATGTATGTATATACTGGTTGATCGGTCTCTCTGCAAGGATGAACTATGGTCGAGTAAGTAGTGGCACGTGTCTTAGTAGAGCCCCCGACGTAGTAGTTCAGGCAGTCCCGTCTAAATCGTGTACGCGTACCTATAGCCACAAGGCAAAAAATACGGCCACATACGTACATACGGGCAGGGTCTCGAACGCGTACAGCAACTGCGTATTGTTCATTGGCAGCCAACCGGCTGGGTCGGAACGGAGGAACAACACCGTGTTCATCGGGAGGCAACCAACTGGGTCAGAACGTGTCCTGTTCATCGATCGAGAGCCAACCGGCTTGGACGAAACAACCAAAACAGGGTCCTACTCGTCGGGAGGGGTCTGGCGTACTGCAAAACAGAGGAAACGGCCTTCAGTTCGACCGCCTATGGTCGAAACAGGGTCCTTTTCATCGGCTCGGGGTCTGGCGTACCGCAAAACGGATGAAACGAAGTTATCTTCGACCTCCTACGGTCGAAACGGGGTCATGTTGATTGGGAGGGGTGTGGCGTACCGCAAAATGGAGGAAACGGACTACTCTTTGAGCGCCTACGATCGAAATAGGGTCCTGTTCATCGGGAGGGGTGTGGCGTACTGCAAAACTGGACTCCCGGGGCTACTGTTCATCTTCATCTAATGCCTCGCTCCAACCTCCACGGTTACTGTTCATCCATCGTCAACCTCCTCCAGCCTCCACCGGCTAATGTTCTTCCAGCCCTCCATGGGGTAATGTTCATCCACCACCAACCGGCTGGGCTGTGGCAGCCTCCTCGGAGTCATGTTCATCAAACCCCCTCGGGGAACTGTTCATCCACAGCCAACCAACCGGCTCGATCGATCGATGCGTCTCGACTCGTGTCTACGTGTATGCGCGCGAGGCAGCAACGGGCACTGTTCATCGAGAGGCAACCCAACCGGCTACGTCTCGCACGTACGGGTGCTTCGACTTCAGTAAGCAGCAAGAAGGATCGATCGGGTTTACTTAGGCAGCGAAGGAATCGCTCGGGTTCAGTTAGGCAGTGAAGGATCGATCGGCTTCAGTGGCTAGAGGTGGTGCGAGGGTGAGATCGATTACTCAGGTTCAGTAAGCGAAAGCCTCTCCATCATGCTCGGGTTCAGTTAGCGAACGCCTCGCACACACGCGCGCGTAAGAGAGAAACACGCAAACCACACTGCATCGCTCGGCCCCGATCACCCACCGTGACCGGGAACTCCGAGAAAAGTTCCTCGCCCTCACTTCTACCACGATATTTTATGTCATGGATGGCCCAAAGAATGTCATGCAGGTGCGTCCCCAGCCCGCCCAGAATGAAAAGCCCCTTTTCTGTCATGATTTTTTGTCATAGAAGTAGGAGCCCACCACATCTATGATGATACGTGTTTTTGTCACAATTATCGTCATAGAAGTGTCATAAGCATGACAGAAAAATTTCGTTTGGGCCATAATGTCACGGATGTGTCTTTTTTTGTAGTATTTTTTGTTCTTGGAACTGTATATAAGCTTAATTAGTACCCTAGTTTTCAGCAAAGATCATAACTAACCAGGCAAACGATAACTCTTAGAAATTATATTCACTCATATCAATGGCATAATCAACTAGTGAGCAATAATAACATATCTCAAATGGCAACACTTTGTCAAAACAATCATGATATAGTATGACAACATGGTATCTCGCTAGCCCTTTCTGGGACCGCAAAACATAAATGCAGAGCACCTCCAAAGTTCAAGTAGTGACTAAACATTGTAATTCATGGTAGAAGAGATCCAGTCATGATGCACACAATATTAACTATACACAATGCATAAGAATGGCAATAGTGCTCTCAGGAGTGGTGCTTTAATTGAGAAGGTGATGACTCAACAATAAAAGTAAAATAACATAATACTAAATAGATAGGCCCTTCGTAGAGGAAGCAGGAATTTGGAGAGGTGCCAGAGCTCGAAGCTTAAATCAGAGATAAATATAATTTTGAGAAGCATGCCTTTCCTATCAACCTCACCACCGAGAATTTTCAATATCTTCCATGCTAAACACATTGTCGACGGTTCCCAAGCAGAAAGGTAAAGTTTACTCCCCCTCCACCAACAAACACAAGCCATGGCTAGCCGAATCCACGGGTGCCCTCCATACCAACAACTTTCCGGGGGGAGTTTGTTTCATTATAATTTTCTTTCATCTTAATTATAGGACTGGGCATCCCAATTCCAGTCTCAATCATGCAATGACGGGTGAATAAACCCCCATCGTGAAAATAACCTCCTTAGCATGGAAGATACTGACCACCCCCTGTCGCTCCATGAGCGGTACGGGCACACAAAACATATGATTATTTGAATGTTTAAAGGTGCCACATGCAAATTTACTTGGAACGGCAGAGTAATACCACATATAGGTAGATATAGTGGACTCATCTAGAACAACTTTGGTTTAGGGATTTGGATGCACAAGTAGTATTCCCGCTTAGTACATGCGAAGGCTAGCAAATAGATTGAGAAGCGACCAATTAGAGAGCGACAACGGTCCTAATCATGCACTGTGAATAATTAACATTGAATACTAGCATGAGTAGGATATAAGCACCATGAACATAAATATCATGGAGGCGATGTTGGTTTTGAATCAACTACATGCGTGAACATGTTCCAAGTCAAGCCACTTGAAACATTCAGAGGAGGATACCATACTATCATACTACAACATAACGATCTTAATGCATGTTGACACTCAAAATAAATCATTATCCACTCCTAGCTACTTAAGCATGGCATGAGCAACTATAATCTCTAATTTTTATGACAAACATGTTTACTCATAATTTGCTGAATCATGGACACTGAGTTAAACATATTTATAAAAAAAAAACAAGTTGAGTTCGTACCCACTTTTCCTTGCCACAGTCACTTCATCAAATTATCGTCATTATTGCCTTTCACTTGCACGCCCGAATGATATGAAAATAATAATAGTGCAAGAGTGTCATGGACTAAGCTGGAATCTACAAGCATTTTATTCAAAGGCGAAGACAAGGTAATATTGGCTCTGTTAGATCAACAATAATCATATGAGAGCCACTCAACATTTTCATCGTGGCCTTCTCCTTACAATGAATCGACAAAAAGAAAATAATTTCAGAGAAACACACTGAAATAATTTTGGAGGTTTTAGTTTTTCCGAAGAAAGAAAATTAACGAAGGAAAAACAAAAGGTGAGAAAAACTATTTACACGGGAAAGCTCCCAACAAGGAAAAGAAGAAACGAGAAATCTTTTGGTTTTTATTTTAATACTATAACTAATTAAATGAGAAAGAAAACCCGAAAAGAAGCGAGAAATATTTTTGGATTTTCTCAAAGTTTTTCAAACACACAAAAAGAAAGCGGAAATAAAACTAACATGGATTATAGAACGAAAGAGAATGAACACCGACAACTGGAATGAAATGTGTGAACATGAATGAAATGCCAGTGAGAAAACATATTCTCCCAAGCTTAGGCTTTTTCCTAGATTGGTAATCACCATCGCTAGTCTGGGTAATAATTGAAGTGATAGATCATGGAGGCTCTCCGTGCAGCCTCCTTAGCCAGACGCGCAGCTTCTACTATCGCGTTGTACTCATGCACCTCACTATCATAGACATAATATCTTTGCTTGCTCTGAAAATCAAAGAGAGTAGATGCAGGCAAAATAACAGAGACAACATGATGTTTATCAAGTATTAGGTTATAGTCGTAATTATGAGATCTATCTCTAATAAAGTCATGGCGCTAAATTGCCTCAAATTCTAAGTATTTGTCAGGTAATATGGGATCATTGGGCCTAGGCGAGACCCCTAGCTTTGCAGCTATGTGAGATGCATAAATTCCTCCATATAAATGACTATTACCCACATTGCGATGCAGCCTCCGTGCAAAAATTGCCCCAAGATTATATGGTTTGAGGCATGTTAGAGCAGTATGAATAATGCTCAAGTCAGGGGCACAAAGTGCAGTACAGTCTTGTTTACCGGTGATGCATTTTGCATTAAACAGTGCAAAGTAACGAATAGAGGGATATTGAATACTCTTTATTCTAGCTTGCGTGACTCCTCTACACTCACCATTGCAAAGACTATTAAGGAACATATCTTAATCGGATTTTTGCGGTTCGCCAAGTGAACCCCAATATGGAATTTTGCTTGCATCACAGAATTCTTCTAGAGGCATACCATAGGCTCTATCATAAAGATGAACTAAAACTCTAGAATCACGTGAATGGTACTTGAACTTTTTGGTGAACGAATGAGTGAGATTATAGTGTTGTGGTTGCTTATCTGCTAGCAAAGTGGTGAGCTCAGTGTTCTGAATATATTGATCAAATTCTTCTTTAATACCAGCACCTATCATGAACTTGTTGCACAGCCACCGACATGATTTGGCATCGGTAATCTGCACCGAACTTGCCCTCGGTTCAACATACGCTTGTTGTACCGAGATCTCGCTCGACGACCCCTCCGAGGACCTCCTCCTCGATGAACTCCTCCTAAACTTCTTCATTTTTTCCTACAAACAAATTTCTGAAATTTTTGGGCCACACAATGATGTCAATAAAACTTCACAAGATTGATAGCAACTACTCATATGAATGTCTAGAGGCTATATCAAGCATTCAAACTACTTGGAACTCAAAGAATTCAACATGCAAGCTCATTTTCAGTAGCACCAAGAGCAGCTAATTTGCAAAATATAATCCACTAAACCAAAAACTAATTGGAGCAATGGAGGAGTCACATACCAAGGAGCAATCCCCCAAAACAGTTTCGGAAACGGAGTTCCTAGCAAAGAGATCGAAAATCTCATGTTTGAGAGCAAGAAAACGAGGGAGAGAGCAACTAGAAATTTTTTGTAGAGGTAAGAGATAAAGTGGGCTGAATGGATAGGTGAGTGGGTCCCTATGGGGCCCACAAGGCATCTTGGCGTGCCCTAGGGGGGTGGTCGCGACCTAGTGCCTTGTGAGCACCTGGGGCATCCCCCAGGGTTGTGTTTAGTGCCAAAAAATTCTTATATCTTCCAGAAAAATCATGTTTAAATTTCAAGTCATTCTGAACACTTTTATTTTTGGGCCATTTTTTATTGCACGGATAATTTAGAAAATAGGATAATCATGGCATTTTACTTTATTTAACTAAAAATAACAAAGAACAAATAGTAGGTATAGAAAGTTGTGCATACTAAATTCATCTACCACATGCCCCTAAAAAAGAATCCATTAACAAGGTTGGTCAAGTCTTATTAACAAACTATTTCCGAGTAACATGAAACCGAAGAATCTTCGTATAACACTAGGTTACCTCAACAGGGATATCCATCTCCCCTATAATAAGAGTTTCATATTTATTTTTGACAGAAGGAAGAGGGAATTGAAAACTTCTAATAGAAATTATCGAAGCTTTTTCAATACAATTAATACCATTCACTTGAAATTGTTTCTTCGGAAAGTGCACCGTATGCTCATTACCATTAATATGAAAAGTGACCTTGCTTTTGTTGAAATCAATAACAACCCCTGCAGCATTCAAAAAGGGTCTACCAACGATAATCGACATCTTGTCGTCCTCGGGCATATCAAGTATAACAAAGTCTATTAAGGTAGTAACATTTGCAACTACAACAGGCACATCCTCACAGATACCGATAGGTATGGCTGTTGATTTATCAGCCATTTGCAATGACATTTCAGTAGGTGTGAGTTTACTCAAATCAAGTCTTCTATATAAAGAGGAAGGCATAACACTAACACTGGCTCTCCCAAATCACATAAAGCAGTTTTGACATTATTTCTTTTAATGGAACATGGTATAGTAGGCAGTGGCGGAGCCAGGAATGACGCAAACACTGGGGCCAATTTTGTCGACAACATGGAAAAACTTTGGCACTTAAAACTACCTCATACCATTTCTAAAAAATACCTGATGTGAAAGCATACAAAATATATTTTAATTTCCCACTAAATCTACAATTTAAACTTAATGGTCAATGATACAAAAAAATTAGATAAAACATGGTAGAAGTACAAATAGTAATATGAGAATACAAACAAATACAAAATCAATTGATTACTTCATCGGTGCCTCCCATAACTTATCAATGCTAGAAGAACTAACACCTTCAAGGCATTAAAATATATATATAATTTCATAAAAAAATAAACATCAAGTGAAACAATTATCATCGATACAAATCTGAAATCTTACCACTTCGACGAGTTAAAAGCCCAATTCTCTCCATCTGAAATGATAGGTGTAGACACCTCCGTTGCGTACACGGGTCAAAAAAATCTCTTCATCTTCTTTTCTATAATATATGAAATGAAATTGACAGTTACATTAATTTAAGTCCAACACTACCCTAGATAAATGACTGGGATACATAAACACATTATGTATATTAGATTTTAGTAACACATAGGTCAATTGATATTGTAGAACATGATATAAGTGGAAAGCATCAGGGGAAACCGGGAAAGCATCAAAGAAAAATACCAAGCTACATTAGTCAAGCAGCCAGCAGGGGATGGTTCACCTCGCACGGGCGAACGACACACAAGAGGGAGATGCCCGGGAGCAAGGGAAGTGGGACTGTGGGTGGGCGGAGGCGGCCATTAGAGGTGGCGGCGCGAGTGCTGGAGATTAATCGTGTGTGCGGGTTAGATCGGCGGCGGCAGCGTGAGCGCTGATAGCTCATGTGCCTACGTCCTACGTGGGAGTTAGATCGTGCGTCGTGGAGTGGTCTTACCTAGTGCGTGCATGCGTTTCAGGTGAGCTAGCCCATCAGGCTTTGGGACTCCTTCTTTTTGACTGGGCTGCACCCCGGGCCTGCAGAAAAAACTACATATTTAATAGCCTGTTAGATTTTCCATGCCCCGGGCCTGGGCCCTAGGTGCCCGAGGCCCAACTCCGCCTCTGATAGTGGGTATTCTTAGATCTCCTAGTTTCTTAGGTACTCCGTCCTTAAAAGAATAATTTGCAAGCATGGTGGAAATTTCAGCTTCAGGTATCTTTCTTTTATTAGTAACAATATCTTTCATATACTTAGCATATGGGGCCATCTTCAAAATATCAGTCAAACGAGTACGCAAAAAGACTGGCCTAAGCATTTCAGCAAAGCATTCAAATTCTTCCTCATCCTTGTTCTTAGGTGGCTTAGTAGGAAAGGCATGGGTTTCTGGACCCATGGTTCTCTTTCTTTGCCATGTTTTCTGTTACTGGGCGCAAAAGTTTCTGTTTTTGCACAGAATCAAGTCAACTATCATCCACACTATCCCAAAGGCTTTACTTGGCACTTTATTGAAATAAAAGCTATAAAACATGAATACTATAGTAGCCTAATCATGTGAACACACAAAAATAGCAGGGGTAAATGTTGGGTTGTGTCCCAACAAGCGCTTTTCTTTGATGCCTTTTAGGTAGGCATGATGATTTCAATGGTGCTCACATAAAAGATAAGAATTGAAACACAAAGAGAGAATCATGAAGCATATGACTAGCACATTTAAGTCTAACCCACTTCCTATGCATAGGGATTTTGTGAGCAAACAACTTATGGGAACAAGAATCAACTAGCATAGGAAGGCAAAACAAGCAAAACTTCAAGATTTTCAGTACATAGAGAGGAAACTTGATATTATTGCAATATGTAAAAGCATATGTTCCCCTCTCATAATAATTTTCAGTAGCATCATGAATGAATTCAACAATATAGCTATCACATAAAGCATTATTTTCATGATCCACATGCATAGAATTTTTATTACTCTCCACATAAGCAAAATTATTCTCATTAATAGTAGTGGGAGCAAACTCAACAAAATAACTATCATGAGATACTTGATTGGCATAATCATATTGAGTATTAAACTCATGATCACAAGTTTCATTGTTATCATTATTCTTTATAGCATACATTGTTGGGAAATGTTGCACGGAAAACAAAAATAATTCTACGCACACGCAAGATCTATCCATGGAGATGCATAGCAACGAGAGGGGAGAGTGTTTCTACATACCCTCGTAGACCGTAAGCAGAAGCGTTTGATAACGCGGTTGATGTAGTCGAACTTCTTCGCGCTCCAACCGATCAAGTATCGAACGTATGGCACCTCCGCGTTCTGCACACGTTCAGCTCGCTGACATCCTCCGCCTTCTTGATCCAGCAAGATGTTGAGGTAGTGGATGAGTTCCGGCAGCACGACAGCATGGTGATGGTGATGGTGAAACTATCTCCGCAGGGCTTCGCCTAATCTATACGAAAATATGACCGGGGGTGGAAACGGTGGAGGGGGGCGCCGCACACGGCTAAGACAATGTTGCGTTGTGCTAGGCGCCACCCTCCCTCATATATATAGGTGGGAGGGAGAGGGGAGAGACCAAGGGGCACCCCAAGTAGGTCCGAATCCTACTTGGGCTTGCCCTAGGCCCCCCCCCCTTCCTTCTTTTGGCGCCAAGGGGAAGGAAGGGGGAGGTGGCGCCCCCCTTTCCTTTCTCCCACAAGGGGGGCAAGGCAGAAGGAGCTGGCGCCCCCCTTTCCTTCTTCTAGGGCCGGCGGCCAGGGAGAGGGCGCGCTAGCCCCTCTGTGGGCTGGTGTGTGCCTCTCCTTGGCCCATTAGGCCCATAGACCTCCCGGGGCCTCCCGGAACCCCTTCCGGTGATCCGATGGCTACCCGGTGCACTCTGAAACTATTCCGGTGTCTGAATACCATCGTCCTATAGATCAATCTTTACCTCTCGACCATTTTGAGACTCCTCGTCATGTCCGTGATCTCATCTGGGAATCCGAACAACATTCGGTCACAAAATCATATAACTCATATAACACTATATCGACAACGAACGTTAAGCGTGCGGACCCTACGGGTTCGAGAACTATGTAGATATGACCGAGACACCTCACCAGTCAATAACCAATAGCGAAACCTAGATGCCCATATTGGTTCCTACATAGTCTATGAAGATCTTTATCGGTCGAACCGTTATGACAACATACGTAATTCCCTTTGTCCATCGGTATGTTACTTGCCTGAGATTCGATCGTCGGTATCTTCATACCGAGTTCAATCTTATTACCGGCAAGTCTCTTTACTCGTTCCATAATACATCATATTGTAACTAACTCATTAGTCACTTTGCTTGCAAGGCTTCTTATGATATGTATTACCGAGAGGGCCCAGAGATACCTCTCCAATACTCGGAGTGACAAATCCTAATCTCAATCTATGCCAACTCAACAAACACCTTTGGAGATAGCTGTAGAGCATCTTTATGATCACCCAGTTATGTTGTGACATTTGATAGCACACAAGGTATTCCTCCGGTATCCGGGAGTTGCATAATCTCATAGTCAAAGGAATATGTATTTGACATGAAGAAAGCAATAACAATAAACTGAACGATCATTATGCTAAGCTAACGGATGGGTCTTGTCCATCACATCATTCTCCTAATGATGTGATCCCGTTATCAAATGATAACACATGTCTATGGTTAGGAAACCTTAACCATCTTTGATCAACGAGCTAGTCTAGTAGAGGCTTACTAGGGACACGGTATTTGTTTATGTATTCACACATGTATTTAAGTTCCGATCAATACAATTCTAGCATGAATAATAAACCTTTATCATGAATAAGGAAATATAAAATAACAACTTTATTATTGCCTCTAGGGCATATTTCCTTCATACATGTCATCACCGTAATCATCATAGATAGGAACTTTGTTTTCATAATCAATTGAGACCTCTTCCAAAATAGTGGATTCATCATTAAATAAAGTCATGACCTCTCCTAATCCACTTTCATAATTACAATCATCATAAATAGGAGGCATGCTTTCATCATAATAAATTTTCTCATTATTAGGACCAAGAGTATATCGACCAGAGGGGGGTGAATGGGAGATTCGAAATTTTCTTTCGAAAGTACTGAAACTAATCCCAATCACAGCAGTGGAATACAATAGAGAAGGAAACGAACTAAATCAGTCTTCTTCGTATGAAGCATATTCCTCGATGATGGATGTAATAACAGTACGAGAACGAGAAATGACAGGTTTAACTACTATGACAGTAAGGCAACATGCAAACAAGTGTAATAGAACAAGACACAACATGGAGCACACAGAGAATAATATTATGGAATGATTTCTAAAAAGAGCCAAGGAATATAATAGTGATGAAGAATACAAGCGAAGAGAATGAAACATGATAAACACAGATGTACCCAATAATGACAACAGAAAGAAATGATTAGATAAACTGTCGGCACAGAGCACCAATAGGAACTGCTGAGGGAATTTGCTATGAAATAGAATGAACTAGTGGTGCTCAATGGCGACAATCAGATTTGGTAGACCAGTTCACCCTTCTGCCAAAGGGCTACGTCTGGTTGGAGGGGCTATGACTTAACACAGAAGATAAACTCTCTTCACCCTTTTCTCCTTCAACATAGAGCTGATCAGACTCAGGTTGATTTCACTCATGGTAGATCCTTGTCAGCGATCTCCAAACCTTCGGTTGACCTTTGCGAACCACAATCACTCTTGGTTGCTGAAGATCAGGCTCGATGAAGACAAAAACTCTTCAACACTCGAACCAAAACCTATCCGTCTAGACAGTGCATAGCTCTCAAGACTAATAGGTATAAGAACTCTCACTCAGAACTACTGTGATGCTAAACCACTGTCTAAGTTTGGGCTCTAGATTTTTTTTTTCTCGATGGATCTTAAACTCAAATCACTCGGAGAGGGGTTACTCAAATCAATCTTCTCAAAAATCTCAAGTGGAGCAGCCAACGGACAATGTTGGAGCGGGGTGGCTATTTATAGCCGCAGCCTTCCCTGATGGGAAATGACCAAATTAGACATCGGGATCAGCCAATGGCCGAACGACATGACTCCAATAGTCGGATTTGAGCACAATGGTAACATTGCTTGTGGAGCAAGGAATGCTAACTCCTCGGTCCGAGGAAAATCTCTCGCAGCGAAGAAGATCACAGTCTCTTGCTGGCAAGTATTTGCTTGGAGCACAAAGAGATTTCTCTCGCAACTTTCATAGGTTTTGGCTAAGCATCACAGCGGATCTAAGCATCGAGAACCTATACCCCTCTTAATAGTACAGAGGTCCTCTGACTCAAAAGAAAGAAAGAGGAACAACGAAATGAATACTACGTCTTCACTTTGTCTTCGACTTCCATCGCTGCAGTCAATTTCTTCGGACGACAGTACCGAATCAAAAGCTTTGTTTTAGCAGTAAATTTTCGAGGGGTCGATTTCTTCACATCAATCTTCTCGACTATATGACTTCAACAGATATAGCCCGTTCTTCTCAGTAGCACAGATATGCTTCGGTGAAGTTCCTCGGACTCAGCACCGGAGACATCATTCTCTTCGGTTGTGTATGGACTTTTTCTCTCTGTATGCACTAGCGAACAAATCAGTCCATACCTGTTTCTGTCAACAATCTCCAAAACACAAGGTAGGCAGATATTGCACCAACAATCTCCCCCTTTTTGGACGATTGTTGACAAAACAGATTACATTGAAGGATAGATAAAAAATGGAATGAAATGCGAAGAATAATGAAATACGAGAGATAATTACGAAGATAAATTATTCTCCCCCTTAAGATATGCTTCAGCGTATGAAGAACCAGAGGGAAACGATATTTTTCTTCGTATAAGTGACATTGATCCAAGATTTAATACTTGACTTCTTTCAATGCACTCAACGGTGTCTTAGGTGATTGCTGTCACAAAAACTTTGAAGAGAATTAGATTTAAGATAAGCTTTGAAAGATTTATGACGAAGGATATAGCATGAAGCTTTTCTCAGAACACAATTTTAATCCACACGAGATATAGTTTTCCTACATGTTAGATATTCAATATAATCATAGCAAGAAAAATAAGAGAAAATAGCTCGGAATGGATATGCTTCATATGTGGTTTCCCTTCAATGCGACATCGCGAGGGAAAAACACTTTGGCAGTGAATCATATGGCCTTTACAACGTAAGGCATAAAAGTTTAGACTGACAATCTCTTCCTGCAAGGTTAGATAATAAAGGATAACAATCAGCGCATATCCAACCACAACAATTAAAGTTCATTAAGTACATGAAGTACTTCTCCCCCTTGGTATCATCACATGATGATTTTCTGTTCTTCTTCGAGGAGCAAATATGTTTCCCTGTAAGACGGATGGTTATCGAAGATAATCATTCACGGGAAAACACATTCGAAGGGACCTGCAACCAGATAGTACGAAGCAAATAATATTGTAGGCGGGGGTTATTATTGTTACATGACAACCGACTGTTTCAACACCACAAGCGGTGCGATAAGTTCATGAAGCAAATTGTTCGAGGGAAAAACAAAAGCGAATGAAAAACACCCTGCATGAGCCCCGATAACTATCACTCGATGTAGTTCTCCCCCTTTTTGTCAACAAGTGTCAAAAAGGAATGAAAAGATATACGAGGAACTACTCCGTGGGAGAATCCTCAGAATCAGAATTAAAACCACTCGATGAATCAATGTCTGAAGAATGGGGAATGGTTGAGGCAGAAGCAGGAGTGTCAGTCTGATCTCTGGATGACTTGGAGCGATGAACATCTGGCTTGAAGATAAGTGTACCGACTGTATCTGCGATATCATCATCATGGTCGACAAACAACAGATCCATTGAAGCAGAACAATGTGGGAGCACTGGAGTTTGTCTTCGGATGCGAGGAACAACAAGCAAGTCTAGATGGTTGTAATCCTTCAGGATGCCCTTTTTGGCTAGATCTTTATGAGAGTAATGTTTCCTTAGAAGAGTCCATGATCGCTTCTTTGCTTCCTTCTCATGAAGAAGAATTTGGCGAGTGTGATTATGAAGCAAATTCAGCTCAGTCATTAATTTCACCTTTTCCTTTCTATCCAGCTTGATGTGGCTTTCCAGTGTCTGCTGCATGCGAATGCAAATCTCATAAAGAGATGGATTTTCTTCGCGAGGGATTACAACCCTGGCCTTCTTAAACTTCGGTGCATTTTCAGAAGCAGATGCATTTGCAGCAGTATCAACATGTTCCTTCCCTTTTCCAATATTCCTCACAATGTACAGAGTGTCACGAACTGGTGGCATAAAAGCCTTCAGAATATAAGCCCATAAGAATATCTCTTTGGTGAGCTTATCGATTGCGAACATGATCCATGGAGCATAAGGCTTCAATGACTGAGGGCTATCAGCTGCACATGCGAGGTTTCTAATGAAAAGGTCAGGAATATCAAACTTGATTCCCTGAGACATGACCAGAAATGCATTTCCCACAATGCCTTTGATGGAATTTGGTATGTTCGTTGGCGTGAGAGTATTGCACAGAATGTGAAACAACACCTTGTTATCATAAGCCAACTTCTTTGGATCAACATCAATGCATTCATCACCAACCATGGTGGGATCCATCAAGATGTGGAGTTGTGCTTCGGACACTTCCCAGTAATGCAGCCTGTGCTCTCTGTCCTTCTCAAAGTCACATCGAGGAAGATTTATCAAGGCCAGAAAATGATCTGTCGAACATTTGATCCTTTCTCTGCCAGTCATCCACTCAAGAGGAGGTGTTGCCAAGATCTCCTGAGATATATAGCGTGGCATAGAACTGAAGGATAATCCCTTTGTTCCATCCATGATTGAAACACATGAAACCTTTTAGGAGACCATGTTCAATATGCTCAATTGCATGGAGAAAACAGGGCATTCCTTCAAGCTTGGCGAAGTTTAATATCTTATGATTAAAAATTCTGTTCTTGCCAAACAGGATCCGAGCATAATAGACAGCTTGTTCTTCAGTCCAGAACCTCGGTGACAGTGAATTCCTTTCTCCTTCATAAGGGCTGACCCCAAAGAATGCAAGCTTCGAGAAATGAAGTTGTTCATTGAAAGAAGGGCCATTAGGGCCGTACTCAGCTGGAAACAGCGGAAATGATTCCTGGGGATTTTTCCGATTTTCTTCATCGCTGATTTCCATCGGCTGAACATCATCAGAAGCTGGCACACTTTCATCGATAGGTTTTAATGGAGCAAGAGGACTTTTAGCTTTCTCTGGGGCTGATGGCATGGGAGCACTGGTCTATCCCTCAATTTCCTTCGCTGAAACTCCTTCAGCGGCTTTCTCATTCTCAAGCACTAGGCCCTTTTCTTTTGGTGAGCTTACAACAGGAGAAGGCATGACAATTTCTCTGGTTACTTGAGTCACTTCATCTTCTCCTTTGGTCTATTATGCCAAAACTGGTGGTGCAACTTGCTGAGGAAAAACTGGTGGTTCAACTGCTTGAGCTTCTTCTACGCGAGCCATCAGCTCTGCATCTTTCTCTTCTTCATGTTCTGGTTGTGAAGCCAATGAACCAGGAGCAAGATCAACATCCATCTGGGTATGGGCACCAGATGAGGAGACTGGGGTAGTATTTCCTCGGGAAGCAACTTGATCCCCCTCAACTTTATCACCCTCCTTGATGGATCCGAAGGGCTCAACATGACTTTCCTTCAAAGGCAATGAAACTGCCTTTTCCATCTCAATCTCTTCATCAACTTTTACTTTAGAGCTTGCTTCTCGGGTGCGACATTCTCTTCAGCAGAATTGTCCACAAAGATATCCATCACACCTGATTCTTGTGTAGCTGAGGTAGGAAGGATAACTACCGCAGGCACAGCTTGTTGCTCGGTTACTTCCTCGGAACAAGAGGATGGAGGTATCTGTTGTAGTGGGACACTTGAGTCAACAGGTGCATCAGTTGTTATGGATTGGATAGACGATCCTTGATAGCCTTTGATTGTCTGGCTCTAGCGTGTGCTTTTTGACGCTTCTCTTCTCTTTCTCTTCGTCGAGCAAGATCTGCTTGACGCTTAATCTCATCATTTCTATGATCACAAAGCTGAGAGACATCCATTTTCATCTTGGAGTGCCACTCGATCTTGTTGTTTATCATTACAGTGAGGGCTTTGGTGATCTCACGAATCCCCTTGTTCACGTATTTTCTCTCAGACTCAGACTTGGCATCCTTCCTCATTTGCTCAAGGAGTTTCTTGTCTTCAACAGCTTGGTTCAGTTCCTTGGTGATTTCTTTCAGTTCAGTGAAGTGTTTCGCTACCATCTTGGTAACATCTATAGGCAGACCCAATCTGCTCAGATCCGACGGGTTCACATCATAGGAAGCGCCTTCAATGATGTCAAAAATAAAATCAAAGTCATATTCCTCTGTGGAACCAGGAACAATTGTTTTCGCCTTCTTGGCAGCAACAGCATCTTTTTCATCAGGCAACAACTTTCTCTTCGCTGCAGGTGCGGCAGAACCCGAAGGTTTATCTGATGCCACAGTAGCAAGCCTTGGTGATGATCTCAACGGAGGTGAAACTTTTGGTGGAGATGGTGTTTGATATGGCTTGTCAAGAAAAGCTCGTTGATCATACATGGGAATTTCTTCACCAGCATTATCATCGGAAGAATCATCAGATGAGGCAGATGCTGCCTTCCCTGACTTTCTGGCAACTGATTTCTTCTTCGAAGCTCGAGGAGAAACAGATTTCCTCTTCTTCTTTTCCTTACGGGCAGAAGCCCTTTCCTTCTTTTCCTGCACATCTTGTTGAGTCAACTCAACATTTCTTTGTTCCAACTGATTTTTCTTCGCCTCCTTGGCGTCACGCTTGGCCTTTGCCTTTGCTCTCTTTTCCACTTCCTCGGGGAAGTCAGCATGAGCATTGGGGGGAGGAGCTGGCCTAACTTTTTCATCATTTCGACCTAGGCAGCCCTCTGCAATATAGTCATTCCAGGGTGGAGTGAAAGAAAATAGGATCTGATATTTCCTACGGACATTCTCATAGTTGAACCACTTCTTCGCCCAATGACGGCGAATCTTCTACAGCCTGTTATTTCTATCATTGGCAGTTTCAACTCTAGGTGGAGTTTTGTAAGTTTTGGGATCAGACATCTCAGCCGCGGTGTTCCTCTCTCTACCGCGACCACCCTTCTTGGGATTTGCATCAGAGAACAGGGACTTGGAGTCAGTGACTAGCTCATCCTCTGGCTGACTGTGTGCTGAGGGAATATCATCATCTTCTTCAGCAGATTCTGACTCGGGTTTCTTCTTCGGCACTTTTGGCGGCTTAGCTGATTTTCTTTCAGCCACCTTTGCTTTATCAGACACACGCGGTAACTTGGGGATTTCCTCCTTGGACCCAGACTGTTCTTCAGAACTGTGAGCCATGACCACTCCTGAGGGAAAACCAACAAAGCGAGGGAAAACAAGAAGACATCATAAACATGCACATAAGCAATTTTGACTCAAAACAGATAATTTTTCGGAAGCAGCAAAGGAATTCATGGCATATGCTTTGGAAGATATCGTCAAGAGAATTGCAATATGCCCTAAGGCAGAATAACAATTCCTCTAATCTTTCTATGTATACCTCATGAACCCTAGATCCAAATCGACTGGTACGAGGAGCAACTACAAACCATACAAGTCACAACCTAGTGAAGCCTAAAGATCTACCGCAAAGAAATAAAACAAAAGACATGGCGTCGGGACGAACAGCCCTAGAACAGAAGAAAGACAGGGCTAGTTCCAGATATGTACACCCTAATTTGGTAGTACAGATCACCTACGGCAGTGCGGGAGAGAAGAGGTACCGCACTGGCACGACCAACGGTGGTAGAGCTTCACCGGAGTTGCACGGCGAAGCACAACGTCGATGCTGCTTCAATCTCGGGCTCGGGCGGAGAGCGAGAGACGAGGAATGAGGTCGAACAGAGAAAGAACAAAGGAGGAAGATGCCTGGAGAGGGGGGTTTATATAGCCTGAGGGCGAAACTGCTCCCTCCGAAATCCACGTCTGAAAAGCACGGGACGTTCCACATTCAACGGACGAGATCATGATCGAGAGATCATGGGCACGTGTCAGCCGTTTCCTGTGAAAATCTCGGTAACTAAACAGAATGCCGAAGGGTTTGAGGAAGCGCAAGCACAAAAAACAGATGAAATTTTGACGTTGATTTGATTTGCGACCAAGGACGTCGGAGTGAAGTCACCTTCAGATCAAGTTGCATGTTTATAATAAGAAAGAACCGAGTAAAAAACATAAAAGAAGCTGACTCAAAGCACGAAGTCAAACGAAGGAAAAACTCAAAACACAAATACTCCGAATAAAAACGCAGAGAGTTAAGCACCAATAATAATTGATCTCAGCGCTCATAATGGACGTGAGATATCCCTGAGAGAATTCCCTGCACGAGACGATTAGTTCTTCTTCACAACCCACACTTGCGTGGGAGGTTAGGATCTCATTTGCTTCAACTGAGTAGGGGTATTCCTTCGGTGAGGCCTGTGAGACACCTGTGCACTTTGATGATAATCATATGAATATGCATTGAAGTTATTTCCAGATACATGAATGTAATGATATGTAGAGGTACGCATGTACTCCTTCTGACGCAGGTTAGGATGATAATCATTTGAAAAAGATACTAGAGTAGACTGAGAATGATATCCATTTCTTCGTCGAGGGTTATCCTGCATAGTCAGGTTAGCAGTGACAGACAGATTTTCAACAGTGCACTTCTTTACCCAGATTTGCTTCTTGGGTGAACCTGTCCTGCAGTTAGTTCCAACATGTCGAGTGAAAACCTTACCATTTTATTGTTTGAAGATTTTGTAATTTGAGTCATCAGACTCGTCGGTATCAACAGGAATGGGTGAAAGATAACCAGTTAGAGTTTTAGGTTTGAGGGTTTTACTCTTTGCACGAACCCAAGTCGTTCAAGGATACTGCTCAGGAGTCCAATAGGATCCATCCACATTGAGTTTCTTTTCGAAACCTAATCCTTCTTTCTGAGGGTTTTTGTGTAGTATGGACTTCCTGAGCACATCACATAGGGTTTGATGCCCTTTTAGGCTCCTTAGCATCCCAGTCTCAAGTAAGCCATTTAACCTGTAATTTTCTTCAGTAATAGCAGCAAAATCTTCAAAAAAATAGTTAGTAGTACCAATTTCAGTAGTAGCAATATTCTCTATGACAACATTTGAAGTTTCGGCATGAGAATCAGCATTGCTACGTTCTAGGCATTTTAAGCATGGAGGTACAAAATCATCAGGAAGTCAAACAGATTGCTCGGCGAAGAGAGAAGCTTTCTCTAGCACCAGCCCATTATGAGATTCTTTCAGTGACACGAGTTCTTGATTCCTGTTAAGGAGTTCATCTTACAGACTCTCGTAGTCAACTGTAAGCGAGCCATATCAATTGGTAAGATCATCAATAGTTGATGAAAAAGCATCTTGCTCTACGATCAACTTTTGATTCTTCTCCATCTCTTCGACCAGCAATCCTTCGGTTTTCCTGAGATTTCTCTCAAGCATTTCAAGTTCATCATGTTGGGATTTAGCAATCTTGACCAGGTTGGCATAGGAGATATATTCAGGTGAATATTCGTTCATGGACTTTTGGTGTCTAGCAGATACCTGATCCTTTGATGATTTCGCCATGAGCAAAAAGCGATCGGTTCATCATTGCTTGAACCATCATCATCACTGCTTGATTCATAGGATTTCTTTGATGATTCAATGGCAACATATGCATTGCTTCTCCCAATTCTTTTGTAGAATTCTTCATCATCTGATTTAGTGTCAGTTGCTTCCTCTTCGGAGTCCAGAGTCAGATTAGCACATGCTCTATTCAGTCGTGACATCCTTTTCATATTTGATTCAATGGTAGCTCTGGCTTTCACATCAGTGACTGGTCTCATCAAAGAAGCTGAGGAAGATGCAATTTCCTTCGAGAGCTTAGTATGATGATCCACTCGAGTAAAACCACTGCAGTGAAGATATTTCCATCTGTTGCTAGGTTTTACTTCCCAGCTAGGGCAATCAGCACTGAGATGACCGTATAATGTTCACTTGAAGCATTCATATCTTTCAGAGGCAATCTTCTTCTTGACGATTCTGATGCGTCAACGATCACTTAGCCTTTGTGTGAGAATTTCAAGTTCTCTGGTGATGGTGTGTTGATTCTCAACATCTTCTTCTTCTTCAGAACTGCCATAGTGTGAGAGAATTTCTCCTTCACTTTCCGAAGAAGATTCTTGATTGGCATTTTCCAGTTCCATCTTTTCTTCATGAATTGACAGCAGTGTCATGACCTCAACATAGTCAAGATCTTCATAGTCTGGTCTTTGTTTGATTTCAGCTACGATAGGATCGAAGGATTCATCAAGAGCGCTCAGAAGCTTGTTGACTACATCTCTATCGGTGATATCAGTTACTCCTTGTTGATGTAGTCTTTCGACAATGTTTGTCAATCGATCAGTGAGTTCCATAGCAATTTCATTACGAAGGCTTCTGAATCCAGTAAACATAACACGAAGCATTTGAATGTGGGGATCTGATCTGGCAACAAATTCTTCACGAGCATTCTTGATAGCATCCCAAATTTGCTTTGCAATATTGAGCCTTTGGAACCGAAAGAAAATGTCTTTAGATAGACTTCTACAGATGATATGTTTTGCTTGAGCATCCAACTGCAAATTTGCTTTATCATCGTTGTTGAGATTGTTCAGTTGCTGAATGGTGTAGCCATCTTCCACAATCTACCATAGATCATAGTTGATAGCTTGAATTCTGATTCTCATCCGTTCCTTCCAGTACAGATAGTCATTTCCATCAAAGATAGGAAATCTTTCAGAGTGTGAGGATCTACCTGCATACGACATACTCAAAACTCCAAGGACATTAGACCTTTAATAAACATAGACAGGGAGTACCCGCTCTGATACAAATTGTTAGGACCGAGAGTATATCGACCAGAGGGGGGTGAACGGGAGATTCAAAATTTTCTTTCGAAAGTATTGAAACTAATCCCAATCATAGCAGCGGAATAGAATAGAGAAGGAAATGAACTAAATCAGTCATCTTCGTCAGAATCTTATTCCTCGATGAAGGATGTAATAACAGTATGATCACGAGAAATGACGGGTTTAACTACTATGAGAGTAATGCAGCATGCAAACAAGTGTAATAGAACAAGACACAACATGGAGCACACAGAGAATAATATTATGGAATGATTTCTCAAAAGAGCCGAGGAATATAATAGTGACGAAGAATACAAGAAAAGAGAATGAAACATGATAAACACAGATGTACCCAATGATGACAACAGAAAGAACTGATCAGATAAACTGTCGGCACAGAGCATGAATAGGAACTGCTGAAGGAATTTCCTGTGAAATAGAATGAACTAGTGGTGCTCGATGGCGACAATCAGATTTGGTAGACAAGTTCACCCTTCTGCCAAAGGGCTACATCTGGTTGGAGGGGCTGTGACTTAACACGGAAGATAAACTCTCTTCACCCAATTCTCCTTCAACACACAGCTAATCAGACTCAGGTTGATTTCAATCGTGGTAGATCCTTGTCGGCGATCTCCAAACCTTCGATTGACCTTCGCGCATTACAATCACTCTTGGTTGCTGAAGATCAGGCTCGGTGAAGACAACAACTCTTCAACACTCGAACCAAAACCTATCCATCTAGAGAGTACGTAGCTCTCAAGAGTAATAGGTATAAGAACTCTCACTCTGAACTACTGTGATGCTAAACCACTGTCTAAGTTTGGGCTCTTGATTTTTTCTCTCGATGGATCTTAAACTCAAATCACTCGAAGAGGGCTTGCTCAAATCAATCTTCTCATAAATCTCAAGCGGAGCAGCCAACGGACAATGTTGGAGCGGGGTGGCTATTTATAGCCGCAGCATTCCCTGATGGGAAATGACCAAATTAGACATCGGGATCAGCCAATGGCTGAACGACACGAGTCCAACGGTCAGGTTTGAGCATAACGGTAATATTGCTTGCGGAGCAAGTAATGCTAACTCCTCGATCCGAGGTAAATCTCTCGCAGCGAAGAAGATCACAGTCTCTTGCTGGCAAGTATTTGCTCGGAGCACAAAGAGATTTCTCTCGCAACTTTCATAGGGTTTGGCTAAGCATCACAGCGGATCTAAGCATCGAGAACCTATACCCCTCTTAATAGTACGGAGGTCCTATGACTCAAAAGAATGAAAGAAGAACAACAAAATGAATACTACGTCTTCACTTTGTCTTCGACTTCCATCGCTGCAGTCAATTTCTTCGAACGACAGTACCGAATCAAAAGCTTTGTTTTAGCAGTAAATTTTAGAGGGTTCGATTTCTTCACATCAATCTTCTCGACTATATGACTTCAACAGATATAGCCCGTTCTTCTCAGCAGCGCAGATATGCTTCGGTGAAGTCCCTCGAACTCAGCATCGGAGACAGCTTTCTCTTCGGTTGTGTATGGATTTTTTCTCTTTGTATGCACTAGCAAACAAATCAGTCCATACCTGTTTCTGTCAACAATCTCCAAAACACAAGGTAGGCAGATATTGCACCAACACTCATCAAAACTTGGGGGACTAAAAATATCATATTCATCAAATATAGCATCCCCAAGCTTATGGCTTTGCATAGCATTAGCATCATGTATGTTCAAAGAATTCATACTAACAACATTGCAATCATGCGCATCATTTATGCCAAACATTTTTATTGAATTCTACTTATATCAATTGAGCATAATTTTCCTTTCCATCAATTTCACGAAAGACATGATAAAGACGAATAATATGAGGCCACCTCAATTCCATTTTTTGTAGTTTTCTTTTACGAACCATACTAGTGATAAAATGAGAAACTAAAAGATTCAATTGCAAGATCTAAAGATATACCTTCAAGCACTCACCTCCCCGGCAACGGCGCCAGAAAAGAGCTTGATGTCTACTACACAACTTGTTCTTGTAGACTCGTGTTGGGCCTCCAAGCGCAGAGTTTTGTAGGACGGTAGCAAATTTCCCTCAAGTGGATGACCTAAGGTTTATCAATCCGTGGGAGGCGTAGGATGAAGATGGTCTCTCTCAAACTACCTAGCAACCAAATAATAAAAAGTCTCTTGTGTCCCCAACACACCAAATACAATGGTAAATTGTATAGGTGCACTAGTTCGGCAAAGAGATGGTGATACAAGCGTAGTAATGATAGTAGATATTGATTTTTGTAATAGGAACAATAAAAAAACAGCAAGGTAGCAAGTAACAAAAGTGAGCACAAACAGTATTGCAATGCTTGAAAATGAGGCCTAGGATCCTTACTTTCGCTAGTGCAATCTCTCAACAATGTTAATATAATTGGATCATATAACCACCCCTCAACGTGCGATGAAGAATCACTCCAAAGTTCCTATCTAGCGGAGAACATCAGAAGAAATTGTTTATAGGGTACGAAATCACCTCAAAGCTATTCTTTCCGATCAATCTATCCTAGAGTTCATACTAAAATAACACCAAGCTATTCTTTCCAATCGATCTAACCAAGAGTTCGTACTAAAATAACACCATATGATACACATCAACCAACTCTAGTGTCACCTATATATTCCAATGTCACCGCGAGTATCCGTGAGTTGATTATGCGATGTGCATCAAACAATTTCAGATTCATAATACTCAATCCAACACAAAGAACCTCAAAGTATGCGCCAAGATTTCTACCGGAGAAACAAGGACGAAAATGTGCATCAACCCCTATGCATAGATTACCCCAATGTCACTTCAGGAATCCGTGAGTTTAGTGCCAAGACATAGATCAAGTGCTCTCAAATCCATAAAAGTATTCAATCTGATAAAATGAAATCTCAAATGGAAAATTCAATTCATCACAACAAGATAGAGGGAGGGAAAACATCATATGGTCCAACTATGTTAACAAAGCCCGCGATACATCAAGATCGTGCCATCTCAAGAACACGAGAGAGAGAGACAGATTAAACATATAGGTACTGGTACAAACCCTCGGCCCCGAGGGTGGACTACTCCCTCCTCATCATGGTGGCCGCCGGGATGATGAAGATGGCCACTGGTGATGATTTCCCCCTCTGGCAGGGTGCCGGAATAGGGTCTAGATTGGTTTTTCATGGCTACAGAGGCTTGCGGCAGTGGAACTTCTGATCTAGGGTTATTTCTGATGGTTTCTCTATTTATAGGATTTTTCAGCGTTGGAATCACGCGAAGATGGGCCTTGAGGTGAGCACAACCCACCTGGGCACGCCTGGGCCTCCTGGCGCGCCCAGGTGTCTTATGCTCACCTCCTTCACCTTCTGGTCCTCCCACGAAGCTTCTAGTGCCTCTTCTGTTCCAAAAAAAATCATCAAAAAGTTTCATTGCATTTGGAGAACTTTTATTTCTGCACAAAAAACAACACCATGGTAGTTCTACTGAAAACAGCGTCAGTCCGTGTTAGTTCCATCCAAATCATACCAAAACCATATAATATTGTTGTAAACATGGCATGAATACTTCATAAATTATAGATATGTTGGACACGTATCACTCGGCAAATAGAGCTATGCTCCCCGGCAAGGCACCATTAAAAGGTCTTGATAACCCACAAGTATAGGGGATCGCAACAGTTTTCAAGGGTAGATTATTCAACCCAAATTTATTGATTCGACACATGAGAGCCAAAGAATATTCGCGAGTATTAGCAGTTGAGTTGTCAATTCAACCACACCTAGAGAACTAAATATCTGTGGCAGAGTGATTAGTAGCATAGTAGTATGATAGTTTGATAGCAGTGGTAACAGTAACAATAGTAACAGTAGCAGCTTTGTAGCGATTGTAATAGCAGCAGCAGCAAAAGTAACTTAGCAAAGATCAATATGCGAAAAGCGTAGGCATAGGATTGGTGATTGATAGTTGTGTTGGATGACATTCATCATGTAACAGTCACAAACTAGAGCGACACATAACTAGCTCCAATTCATCAATGTAATATAGGAATGTATTCCGTATATAGTCATATGTGCTTATGATAAGAACTTGCATGACATGTTTTGTCCTACCCTCCCGTGGCAGCAGGGTCCATAAGGAAACTAAGGGATATTAACGCCTCCTTTTAATAGAGAACTGGAAGAAAGCATTAACACATAGTGAATACATGAACTCCTCAAACTACAGTAATCACCGGAAAGAATCCCAACTATTGTCACTTTGGGGTACGCTTATCATAACATGTAATAGGTGCGTAAAACTTGCAAGATAGGATCAAGAACTCAAATATATTCATGAAAACATAAAGGGTTCAGATCTGAAATTATGGCACTCAGGCCATAGTGACAAACATTAAGCATAGCAAAGTCATAGCAACATCAATCTCAGAACATAGTGCATATTAGAGATCAAGCCCTAACAAATTGACTCGATTACATGACAAATCTCATCCAACCCCATCATCGTCCAACAAGCCTACAAAGGAATTACTCACTCCTGGTGGTCAGCATCATGAAATTGGCGATGAAGAAGGGTTGGTGATGATGATTGCCGTGGTGGGAACACGGCAGATGCCAAAGGATGGCTAAAGAGAGGGACAGGCTCGAGGGCACCGGTGGGCTCCAGAGGCGAGGTCGGTATGAGCGATCGAGGGACGCAAGACATACCCAGGTTCAGGGCTCTCCGGAGAGATAACACCCCTAGTCCTGCCGAGTGTGGTTTATATGTGGATTTTACAAGCTTGCTCCTAGAGCTGTTTGGAGGGGGAAGGAAACCTGGCCAGGGCTCAGGCTGCTCCTTCTCCTTACATATGTGTATATCCTACTGATGGTCGACCCTTTGCACGGAGGCCTCTGGGGGTTATATAGGTCAACCCCCCAGGGCTACAATGGTAAAGTTACACGGGCACGGGGCCGGGATGTCAGCGTCTGGGAAGCTGGTGCTGGGGCCCACCGGGTACCAGGATACACCGGGTTCTCCGGGCGCGGGCCCCGTGCACTAGGGGGCACTGTTCTTTGTCTTGTCGTGCATCACGGAGTGATTGAGCCAGCTCGGCTACAGTGACGCATCGCCTGGTCGCCATCGACTTGCGTCAGCGAGACGAGGGATGCACTGTAGCCATGCCGGCCCTGGCCAGCAGAGTAGGTGGGCCGCTATTGCCATGTTCCTACCTGTCAGCAGGGTTGGTGGGCCACTGTAGCCATGCTCATCTCCTTACGGGGACTTGATCCGTCGTACGCCCCGGATGGGACGGGAGCTGACCCCTGGTCGGGTTGAGGTGTGCGCCGTGGTGGCGCTTGCTTGTTGGGGAAGTCTTGGCATTGGCGGGGTCGGCTGGCATGCACCAGCAGGCCTGGCCGGGTTGCGGGACCTGGCCGGGTTGCGGGACCTGGCCGGGTTGAGGGACCCGGCCAGGGGCAAGCCGGATTGAGGGGCGGAGCTGGCCCCGATGTTTTTGAAAAGGATCCGGGTTCCGTTGCCTGCCCGGGGTTCATCCCCCCGACAGTAGTCTCCGAAGGTGTGAAGGCTCGCCGGCTTTAAGGAGGGAGCCATAGGAGGGCGAGCGGTCTGGTCTTCCTCAGCCATTTCCGCCACAGGTTCGGCCTCCCCGCAAGTGACTTCTTCCGCACCTTTCTTTCTTCGGGCTGCAGCCGCACCACCTAGGCGCGAACGCTGTGCTACAGCTCTCAGGCTTTGTTACTCTCTGTGAAAGCTATCTGGGGGTGGAGCCAGATGTGGACCTCTGGAGCCTCCTCTTCTTCCTCAAGCAATAGGGACCGGAGGCCGGGACCATGGCCAACTGCGGAGCCATCGTTGTCTAGATCCGGCCCAATGGGATGCTCCCCAAGATGCCCCTGGAGGAATCCACCAAAAAGTGGCAGAACACCTTCTACGTGCGAAACGTCAGCGGGAGTGGCGACGCCATCAACCTGCCCCCGTTCATCAATGAGCTGCCGGCCGCCAAGATGAACTGGGGCTACTCGCTCAAGAACCCGTCGCAGGGGCTGGTGAACCTGCACAACCTGATCCGGGAGATGGCGGCGCGGGAAGGGCTCACGGGGACAGATCTTGTCTCTGCCTTCATCGCACGACGCGTCCTGCCGCTGCAGCGCCGGTCCCACATCATCGGCCACATGGGCGACCGCCGGGATCCTACCCGAATGTCGTCCAGGAAGCTGACGTTGGCGCAGGTCGCCGACCGCGTGAACGCCATCTCCAAGGCCGGGCTGACCGATGACTGGCGGTTCGGCAAGGCGCCCCACAACGCCGAGTACCCGTTGCTAGCGGTTAGTCCTTGGTCTCCTTTCTTTGCAATGTCTCAACTTCTCCTTCGTCCTGACGCGATGAGGGAAGTGCTGCTGAACGCGATTCGGCCAACGCGTGACGGAACGAGGACATAGGTACTGGGAGTCGAACGGGCCCGCTCGGAGGAAGCGGAATCGTTCACCGAGAACCAGGATGTGGCCGATGCCGAAGATGGCGACGCGCGCCGCGCGGGTAAGTCTCTGCGCCTGGATCCCCTTCGGGATTGGTCGGACAATGACGCGGAGGTCCTAATGCACGCCGGTTTTGCAGCAGCGCCGAGGGAAGGAGATGGCACCGTCGATCCCCCAAGGCGGCTGCGGAAGACGGCCGACGCCGGGTTGTCCTGCGTTCCGGCAGCGGCAAGCCGGCTGCACGGGAAGGAGGATGTGGCACCGAGGAAATCGGCCGCAAAGCGCACAGCGGATCCGGCCGCGGGCGGCAAGCCGGTCGCCAAGATGAGGCGCCACGCCATCCCGGCAGTGCCGGCAAGGCCGGTCATCCCGATGGCGATCGGGTAAGTTTCTCTTGCTGGCTCCAGCATGCTGTCGAGCCGTACTTTTCTCATGCTTTTCTTTGTCGTGGTCCAGGTCACCGTTGGAGCTGGCACTGGCGGCGACAGATGCCGCGTCTGGGGGCGGCTTCATGTTCCAGAAGACCCAGACCAGTGCCATCGACTTGCCCGAGGGGTCAGCCGAGGAGGATCTTGGCCTGGACCCAGAGGACGCCGAGGGCATGGCCTGGCGAGACCGGAACAGGGCCGTGCAGGAGATGGAGGCGGCGTCGACCCTGGCCTGGGCCAGGGCCGCGGAGGAAAGGGAGCGGGCCGTCGGGGAGCCGACTTGGCCAGAGATGCCAGCGGGCTTGGAGCCAGCGGGCTTCGAGCCAGCGGGGACAATTTTCGTGCTGCCGACGGAGGAGGGGCGCAACCCGGACGGCCAGGTGGAGGTGGCGGTGGGAGACCAGGAGGTCGTGGAGATCGGCGACAACACCCCGCTCCGGGACGACGTGGTCGAGAGGGTGGCGGTCGGAGGAGGCGTCGGGGGGTCCGCCCTGGAAGGGGTGCCGCAGGCGACGCCGGACGGGGCGCTGCGGGCGACGGCGGACGTGGCGCCGCAGGCGACGCCTGCTGGCACGCCGGAATCGGGGCCTGCCGTGGGCGAGCATTCCTTGGCGATCAGGCAGCCGCCAGTGGTGCCGGGAAGCCGTCCTACCGCCGGGCCTAGGCGAGCCATCTTCGGGCCACTAACACAGGAGGAGGTGTCGATGGACACCATGCACCGGCATCTCCGCGGGCATGCGGACTGGGTTCAGGCCTTCGCCCAATCCGAGATGGACCAGCGTGGGATCTGGAGCGCTCCGTCTTCGTAAGGCTTCTTTCTTTAATTTTTTCCTCTGTAGCTCTCAGTGGGGGCGTGCCAGCGCACCCACTGGGTGTAGCCCCCGAGATTCGGGCCAACTACGTAGTAGTTGGGTCGAATCTTAAAGAGCTTCTTGTGCTATCTCTTGTTTCTCCGCTGCACCTAGATGCCCTCTGAGTCGGCGTCTACAACCGGCTTCTGGAGAAGCATCAGCAGGTCCTGGCGCAGCTTGCCACCAAGGAGGAGGCGCTCTGCCTTGCCGAAGGTATGCTTCGCGTGCTTTTAGTGGGGGCGCACTAGCGCACCCACTGGGTGTAGCCCCCGAGATTCGGGCCAACTACGTAGTAGTTGGGTCGAATCTCAAAGTGTTCTTGTCCTTTCTTTCATAGTCTTGACTTCGAGTCTTTGCCGTACAGCCACCACGGCCGAGGTGCCGGACCTGCGAACCCGGCTGGTCGAAGCAGGTCGACAAGGTGACCAGGCGGCTGCCGACGCTGGCCAGCTCCGGGTCGAGGTGGAGCAGTTGAGGGCGGAGGCTGCCAAGGTGGCGGAGGCCCAGAAGGCGCTTGCTGATGCCGGAGAGCAGCGCGAGTAGCTAGCTGGCAACAAGATTTGGCTTCAGGCCGAAGTAGAGCGCCTCGAGACGGAGGCGGCCAAGGTGGCGGAGGCCCAGTGGGCTCTCGCCGAAGCCGGCCAGCAGCGCGATCAGCTGGCCGACGACAAGGGCCAGCTCCAGGCCGAGGTGGAGTGCCTGAAGGCGGAGGCCGTCAAGGCGGCGGACGCCCACCACGCGGAGCTCCTTCGCCTTAAGGAGGAGCACGCGAAGGCGGCCGCTGCTAAGGATGCCGAGCTGAAGGTGGCCGTTGACAAGGGCGCCGAGCTGGAGAAGGCGCTCGAGGCGCGCAACCGTGCCAGGGACTTGGAGCGGCACAGTACGTTGCTCGAAGCACAACATCTGGACGAGGCCTTCGCCAGTAAGTGCTTTTTTGTTTACTTCACCAGGTTGTGAAGCCGGCTTTGCTTTTCCGTTGCTAACTGTCTTGCTTTTCTGTTCGACAGAATGCTTTCCGGAAACGTAGGGGACGGCGGAGGAGGCCGTTCGAGCTCAACGGTCGCTTCAGGGGAACTCGGGAGCTGGGCATGACCCGAACGTCTCCTGGAGCTTCTCGGAGATCATGCATGCCACCGAGGCCCACCAGCAGGTCTTGGGTGAGCAAATGGCGCAGGTAACCGGAGCCGGCGTGGTGATGACGATGGCCCTTTGGGCTAGCGCCGTTGTGCCCAGCAGCTTCACGCGGCTGGCACGGTGGCTAGAGGCAGGGCCGATGCGGCTTCACGCGTGGCGCGCTTCTGCTGCCCGTGTCGGCGCCGATGTGGCGCTGAGGTTCATCATGTCCTGGTACCTGGACCTGGTGCTGGACCGGCTGGCAGCTCAGCGAGCCGGCGCGGAGCCCCAGCTGCAGGCGGAGGCGGGCCGGATCGCCGCCCGGGCCAGCTACCTGACCTCGTTTGCTTTGCATGACGAGTTTCAGGTAGAGCGGACCAAAGACAGTGAGGTGGTGCCACCTGACAACTTCGGCTTGCTGCTTGATGACCCGTCAGGCAGCTCCAAGGAGTCAGGCCCCTATGTGGATGATGACGCCGGGTTGGCCGATACCGACGCCTCGATGGACCCGGAGGCCACAAAGGAGGAGCCGGCGATTGCGCAACCCGACGCAGGAGCTATCTGAAGCAGAGGCTGTCCTGCTTATCTTTTTTGTACTTTTGTTAGGTAGCAGGTCCACCCACCCACTGGGGTGTGTTGGTGAAATGTAATGAACTCTTGCCTTGGGCCCATATTGCTGTAATGTAAATATTTTCGCGAATGTTTGCGCTTTTGCTCTTTGTTTTCTAAGCCTTTTTCCTTGCTTGCTCCTTCTTTGGGCATAACCCCCCCCCCCCCCCCCCCCCCCACCCCCCCCCCCCCCCCCCCCCCCCCCCCCCCCCCCCCCGCGAGTTGAACAGCCAGGTTCTGGTCTGTGACAAGGAGTTCGGTCCTTAGAAAGAGTGCGCAGTACTTAGGCCCTTCGAACGTTGAGCGCGAGCGAAAAACCCACTGGGCCGGCTGGCAAGTAGTCGGTCGTGGGCCAACTTAGTGCGGTGAGGCCGGGTTGGCCAATTCGGCACACCCAACTTAGTGTTTCGCGGCGTGTAGGTGCTTTGGCCCATAGTTCTTGCCGGCCAACAGCCGAAGCCGGACTATGGCGTAGGGCGAAGTGGAGGGCCTTGGCTACCCGAACACGCTGGGATGTGCTAAGGAGGATGGCGGGTTGTGGCCAAGCCAACCAGCCCCCGAGCCCCCAGGTTGGTCATACCAACCCGGCGGTGGAGGTTTAAGAAAATTTACAAGGATGTGTAAAACACAATAACTTGCAGGAAAAGGTAGCCCCCGAGTGTTGTTCGGGGGTCCCATTGTCTTTCATAAGATTACAAAAGGTAGCGATACATACATGCATATAGCTAACTGTAAAACGGGCGGAGGAGCTCTACATTCCAGGGCCGGCTTGTTTCTTCGCCGGCGGTATCTCTCTGGCGCTTGTTCGGCTTGCGGGCGTCGATGAGGTAGTAGGCGTTGCAGTCACACAGGGCTTTCCTAATGATGAATGGGCCCTCCGGCTTGCCGCTGGACAAGCAAGATGAGGTCTCCCTCGCGGAACACGAGGGGCTTGATCTTTTTGTTGTGGTAATGCCTCAGGCCTTGCTGGTAGATGGCGGATTGGCTAAGGGCCAGGAGGCGTGCTTCTTCGAGTAAGTCGACGCCGTCTTCGCGGGCTTCCTTGGCTTGGGCTTCTGTGTACATCACGAATCGCGGCGAGTCGAACTCGACGTCGGTCGGGATGACAGCTTCTGCTCCGTAGACGAGGAAGAACGGGGTGAACCCAGTCGATCGGTTTGGCATTGTCCGAAGACTCCAGTGGACGGCCGGCAACTCGTCAAGCCAGCTACCGGGTGAACGGATGAGGGGCTCGATGAGCCGCGGCTTGATGCCAGGTAGGATGAGGCCGTTGGCCCGCTCGACCTGGCCGTTGGATTGAGGATGAGCCACGGAGGCCAGGTCAAACCGGATGCTGGAGATGGAGCAGTATTGCGCTAGGGAGCCCTTGGCAAAGTTGGTGCCATTGTCCGTGATGATGCTGTGCGGGACGCCGTAGCGCACCGCGATATCTTTCATGAACCGGACGGCCGTTGGCCCGTCCAGCTTCTTGATCGGCCGTGCCTCGATCCACTTGATGAACTTGTCGACCGCCACCAGTAGATGCATCATGCTGCCCCGAGCGGTCTTGAAGGGGCCTACCATGTCGAGCCCCCACACCGCGAAGGGTCAGGTGATTGGGATGGTTTCTAGGGCCAAAGTCGGCTGGTGGCTGCGCTTGCTGAAGCGTTGGCAACCCTCGCACTTGAGGACGAGCGACTCGGCGTCTTTGAGGGCCGTGGGCCAGTAGAAACCATGGAGAAAAGCCTTGGCCACCAGGGACCTGGAGGCGGTGTGGTGCCCGCACTCGCCCTGATGTATGTCGAGGAGGATCTCTATGCCCTTGTCTTGCTTGACGCAGCACTAGAATACGCCTGTCGCGCTGCGCTTGACGAGCTCGTTGTTGATGATGTTGTAGGCGGACGCCCGGCGTTGCACTTGCCGGGCCTCGGTCTCATCCATGGGGAGTACTCCATTGTCCAGGAAAGCTAAGATCGGCTGGGCCCAAGACGGAGCCGTTACCACGGTGAGGACGGCCACCAAGACGGGTTCTGGGGCGGCAGCCCCTGAGCTAGGTTGAGCAGCCCTCGGGTCGGAGACAGTGGCGACCGGATTGGCGGCGGCAGCCCCCGAGCCGGGTTGGGCTGCCCCCGGGTTGGATTTGTTGGTCGCCGGGTTGGAGAAGGCAGCCCCCGGGCCAGGATCAGCAGCCCCCGGGTCAGGGTCCGCAGCCCCCGGGACTGGTTTGTGGGTGACAGCCTCCGAGCTTGGAGTGGCAGCCCCCGGGTCCGGGTTGGGGAGGGGCGCTACGGGGTCGTCCGGGATGGAGATGGACTCAGAATCCGCAGACGGCTTGCGCAAGTGCTCGAGGGAGACGCCGGATGGTATGGCCTGTCAGGATGAGCCAATCTTGGCTAACGTGTCGGCGGCTTCATTTTCCGCGCGCGGGACATGGAGGAACTCGCAGCCATCGAAGTTGCTGGAGAGCTGCTGGACCAGGAAACGGTAGCTGGCCATGTTGGCATCCCGAGTTCCTTGGCAAGCCGGAGGCCGTGCACAAGGGCTTCGTACTCGGCGTTGTTGTTGGAGGCGGCGAAGTGGATCTGGAGCGCATACCGCAGCCGGTCGCCCTTTGGGGAAGATAACACATTGCCGGCTCCCAAGCCGGAGCGCATCTTGGAACCATCAAAGTGCATGCGCCAATGCGTTGAATCCGGCGGCGGTGGCAGGTACTCGGTCTCTGTCCAGTCGACGAGGAAGTCGGCTAGGGCATGGGCCTTGATCGTGGTGCGGGGCTCGTAGAAGATGGTGTGGCTGGCCCATTTGGCAACCCGGCCAGAGGCATCCCGGCAGCCCATGATCTCGCCGATGGGGGCCGTGCTGATCATGGTGATATCATGTTCTTGGAAATACTGCTTTAGCTTCTTGGCGGTGAAGTACACGCCATAGCACATCTTCTGATAGTGCGGGTAGTTCTGCTTGGAGGCGAAGAGCACCTCGCTCAGGTAGTAGACCGGGCGCTTGACAGACTGGATCTTGCCCTTCTCTGGTCGCTCGACCACTAGTTCCGTGCTGACCGACCGTGAGGTGGCGGCAATGTATAGTAACAGCGGCTCCTTGTCAGCCGGCACGGCCAGGACGGGTGCGGTGGAGAGCATGCGCTTGAGATCCCAGAACGCCTCGTCCGTCTGGTCATTCCACTCGAACGGTGACATCTTCTTCATCAGCTGATATAGGGGCAAGGCCCTCTCGCCTAGCCGGCTGAGAAACCGGCTGACCGAGGCCAAGCAGCCGGTGAACTTCTGGACATCTCGCAGCCGGGTTCGCTTGCGCATGCGCTCGATGGCCTTGATCTTCTCCGGGTTCGCCTCAATGCCGCGCTCCGAGACGAGGAAACCAAGAAGCTTTCCGGCCGGCATGCCAAAGATTTACTTCTCCGGGTTGAGCTTGATTTGGTACTCGCGCAGATTGGCAAATGTCTCCTTCAGGTCGTCAAGGAGCGTGAGGTGCTACTTGGTCTTCACCACGATGTCGTCCTCATAGACGTGGATGTTGCGGCCGAGTTGTGCCAGCAGGCATTTCTGCTTGCAGCGCTGGAAGGTGGCGCCAGCGTTCTTCAAGCCGAATGACATGGTGATGTAGCAATACGCCCCGGAGGGCGTGATGAAGGACGTCTTCAGGGCGTCGGCCGGGTCCAGCTTGATCTGATGATAGCCGGAGTAAGCATCCATGAAGGACAGGAGCTCGCAGCCGGCGGTGGAGTCGATGACTTGATCTATCCGCGGGAGAGTGAAAGGATCCTTTAGGTAGGCCTTATTCAGGCTCATGTAGTCTATACACATGCACCAAGTGTTGTTCTTTTCAGGACGAGCACCGAGTTGGCCAGCCACCCGGGGTGAAATACTTCCATGATGAAGCCGGCCGCGAGTAGCTTGGCGACCTCTTCACCGATGGTTCCTCTCTTCTCTTCAGAGAAGCGACGTAAGGGTTGACAGACGGGCTTGGCATCCTTGCGGACATGTAGTTTGTGCTCGGCGTACTTCCTCGGAATCCCCAGCATGTCCTTTGGGGTCCATGCGAAGATATCCTGATTCTCACGGAGGAAGTCGACGAGCTCACCTTCCTATTTGCTGTCGAGGCGGGTTCAGCTTGACCCTCTTGGTCTCCTTGGACGGTTGGAACGAGGCCTCGCCGGCCGACTCCTTGGCTGAAGCCGGCACGGCCGGCGTCTCGTTGGCTAGCGCAACGATCCGGTCGAGCTAGCGCCGCTCCTCGGCTATGACCAGCGACTTGGCCAATCTGGCGCCGGCTTGGGCGCATTCTAGGGACTTCCGATAATCGCTGACGATGGTGATGAGGCCCTTGGGGCCCGGCATCTTCATCTTCAGGTAGGCGTAGTGGGGGACCGCCATGAATTTGGCGAGCGCAGGCCGGCCCAGCAACACGTGATACGCGCTGGACAGGTCCACCACCTCGAACCAGATCGGCTCGCGCCGGAAATGATCGCTTGTGCCAAAAAGGACGTCGAGCCGAATCCGGTCAATGGGGGAGCAGGAGAGACCCGGCACGATGCCGTGGAACACCGTCCAGGACAGCTCCAGGTCCTTGGCCTTGAGGCCGAGCTTGGTCATGGTGTCGCGGTAGAGGATGTTGATGCTGCTGCCGCCGTCAATGAGGACCCGCGAGAACTTGCAGGTGCACCTGGCAGCGACTATGGTGGTGTCGAGGACGAGGGCGTAGCCACCCGGGTTGGGCATGACGGCCGGGTGGTCCTCCCGGGTCCAGCTAATCGGGCGCTCCGACCAGTGCATGTACTCCGGCACGGCCGGGACGACGGTGTTCACCTCCTGCCGGAGCAGGCGCTTGCTACGCTTGTCATCACCGAGGCAGGTGAAGACGACATAGCTCACGTTCTGGTTGGGGAAAACATCATCGCGCATCGCGCTGTTTGCCGGGGGCAGGGGCGGAGGAGGAGGAGCCGGCTGCCCCGCGCCCGGAGCCGGAGCTAGAGGCGGCGGGATGTCTCCCCTCATGATGCGCTTGGTGATGGCGCACTGCCGGAGCGTGTGCGTGGACCGCCTTGCGTCACTATGGTGCTTGCAGGGAGCGTCGAGCATCTCCTTGAAGCACATGGCGGGATGCCACGCCGTCTTGCCGGTTTGCCGGCACTTGCCAGCTGGCTCGGCCACAGGCGCCTGCTCGGCAGCCGCGACGAGGCGGGTGTCGTAGCGTGGGGCCTGCTGATCGGCCTTGCACTTATTGTTCTGCTGGCGGCTGCTCTCGCCAGCCGGCTTGGGGGGTGGTGTCGCCGTTGCCTTGCCAGCTTCATCCAGCACCACCTGGATCTTCATGGCGGAGTCGGCATTGGTGGACTTGTCCGCGATGACCATGAGCGCGGCCATGGTGGTTGGCTCGGAGCGCAGGAGCTTGTGCTTGAGGAGGGTGCCATCCCGGCAGCCGCTCACGAAGTACTGAATGGCCTGGACCTCATGGACGCCCTCGCAACTGTTCTGGAGCTCGGTCCAGCGGGCGAGGTACTCGCGGCCGGTTTCAGCTGGCCCCTGCACGCACATGGCGAGCTGGTTGGGACGGCCGGGATGCTTGTAGGTGCCGGTGAAGTTGCGCACGAAGGCCTGCTCGAAATCGACCCACGCATTAATGCTGCCGGCCGGCAGACTGTTGAGCCATGTCCGGGCCGAACCCAGGAGCATGATCGGGGCATAGCGCACAGCAAGGCGGCGGTTGCGGCCAGCGATGCCGATGGCGGTGGTGTAGTCGATGAGCTAGTCCTCCGGCTTGATGGTGCCGTTGTACTTGGGGGTGTCGCGGGGCAGCGTGAACCCTTTGTGGAAGGGCTCATCCCAAATGCGCAGGCCATAGCAAGCCGGCCCAACGGTGTTGTCTTCCTCTAGCTCAAAGGAGAGGGCAAGCTGGTCGAGGCGATGGCGAGCGTCGGTGTTGTCGATGGCGCGCGGACCCAGCCGGCTTGCGACGGGACCGCGAGGCGCCGGGTTGGCTGAGGCTGGATCGCCACGCCAGCCAGGTGGCGGAGGAGGGTCTTGCTGACGCCGGTCCCCAGTAGCCGGCTCATTGCCCAAGCCGTCTCCAGCCGCGCGGGCACGCCCGGCTCGCGTCTGACCGGACTGAGCTTCTTTTGGGCGTGGGGAAGATGCCGTGTTCTGCCGTTCAGGATCCCTGGTGCGGCGCGAGTCGGATGCAGCGGGATGGTCGAGGCGCTCTTGCTGCGTGTTCGCGGTGCCGAGAAGCTCGTTCAGGTGCCGCAGGTGCTCCTGCAGCTCCTCGCCCTGCAGCTGCTCCAGGCCAACACCAGCCGCCTCCGCGGCGCGCATGTTCTTGACCGGGGTGTCGTAGATGGGCGGGTCTGCGCCCAGCGCGCGGCCGATGGCATCACCACGGGCCCACACCTCGGCAACCCGGCTGGGCTCGGCAGCGGTTGGAGTGAAGCCGTACGTGGCGTCGCGCTCCAGCTGGGCAGACTCCAGCCGGCGGTGCATGGCAGCGAGCGTCTCGGCCTTGTCCAGCGGGCGCTTGCGCTCCTCCTCGAGCTGGGCCCGGGCCTCTATGGCATTGGTTGCGTCGATGTCGGTGGCGATGGGGATGTTGAGGTTCTACATCATGGCGCGCAGCGGGTCGGCCATGCTAGCGCCCTGGCAGCGGCGGGCTTCTTGCTAGACGAAGAGGAGCCGGAGCCGGTGGCGAATACCTCCACCCGAACGTAGAGATCTGCCGCCCCGGCGGAGATGTTGTCGCCGAGGGGGACGAGCGAGTCGGAGACGTCGAGCACCCCGCTGGGGTACTCATCGGCCACGGGCGCGTCTGAGATGCGCAGTGCGGCGAAGGAGACGGTGAGCGTGTCGATGACGTCGGCCGCTAGCGCGACGGGCTCAGGGGACGCGCAGTGCGTGATGCGCTTACCAGAATCGATGAAGGGCCCCGTCTGGAACATGTCTCCGACCGGGACCTCAAGCTGCCCCACGGTGGGCGCCAACTGTCGTGGAGAGCACACAGCAGATGCCAAAGGATGGCTAAAGAGAGGGACAGGCTCGAGGGCACTGGTGGGCTCCAGAGGCGAGGTCGGTATGAGCGAGCGAGGGATGCAAGACATAGCCAGGTTCAGGGCTCTCCGGAGAGATAACACCCCTAGTCCTGCCGAGTGTGGTTTATATGTGGATGTTACAAGCTTACTCCTAGAGCTGTTTGGAGGGGGAAGGAAAGCTGGCCAGGGCTCAGGCTGCTCCTTCTCCTTGCATATGTGTATATCCTACTGATGGTCGACCCTTTGCACGGAGGCCTCTGGGTGGTTTTATAGGTCAACCCCCCAGGGCTACAATGGTAAAGTTACACGGGCGTGGGGCCAGGATGTCAGCGTCTGGGAAGCTGGTGCTGGGGCCCGCCGGGTACCAGGATACACCGGGTTCTTCGGGCGCGGGCCCCGTGCGCCAGGGGAAACTGTTCTCCGTCTTGTCGTGCATCACGGAGTGGTTGAGCCGGATGGGCTACAGTGACGCATCACTCAGTCACCATCGGCTTGCGTCAGCGAGACGAGGGATGCACTGTAGCCATGCCGGCCCTGGCCAGCGGAGTAGGTGGGGCGCTGTTGCCATGTTCCTGCCGGTCAGCGGGATTGGTGGGCCACTGTAGCCATGCTCGTCTCCTTACGAGGACTTGATCTGTCGTACGCCCTAGATGGGACGGGAGCTGACCCGTGGTCGGGTTGAGGTGTGCACCGTGGTGGCACTTGCTTGTTGGGGAAGTCTTGGCTTTGGCGGGGTCGGCCGGCATGCGCCAGCGGGCCTGGCCGGGTTGCGGGACTTGGCCGGGTTGCGCGACCTGGCCGGGTTGAGGGACCCGGCCAGGGGCAAGCCGGATTGAGGGGTGGAGCTGGCCCCGATGTTTTTGAAAAGGATCCGGATTCCGTTGCTTGCCCGGGGTTCATCCCCCCGACAATGATGGCGACGAATCCCCCTCTCCGGAGCCTCGAACGGACTCCAGATTTGGCCTCCCAATGAAGAACGGGAGGTGGCGGTGGCTCTGTATCGTAAAACACGATGAGACTTCTTCTCTTATTTTTTTCTCAGGAAATAGGAATTTATAGGCTTGAGATTAGGGTCAGCGGAGCCACGTGGGCCCCACAAGGTACAAGGGCGCGCCTAGGGGGGTGGCCGCGCCCAAGTGCCTTGTGGGCCACTGGTGGGTCCCCTCCTGTGGATCTTCACTCCAGTATTTTTATATATTCCATAAAAAATCTCCAAAAAATTTCATCCAATTCCGAGAACTTTTATTTCTACACAAAAACAACATCCATGGTAGTTCTGCTGAAAACAGCGTCAGTCCGGGTTAGGTTCATTCAAATTAAAGTTCAAAACAAGAGCAAAAGTGTTTGAAAAATAGATACTACAGAGACGTATCAGGCCTGCAGGTGGGATCGCGGAAGAACACAGGCTTGCAAAGGCGTAAAATTGTTTCGGGTCTCGCTTTGGTTGTTTCTGGAGTTTAGGGAATTTATAGGTTTGGAATAAGGTCAAACAGAGCTACGAGGGGCCCACAAGCTCAGGTGGCGCGCTCCCCTAGGGCGCGCTATGTGAGCTTGTGGCTCTCTTGTATATCTTCTCGCCTCCCCCCGAAGCTTCTAGGGTCTCTCCTGGTCCAGAAAAAATCACTGTAATATTTCATCGTGTTTGGACTTTGTTTGGTATGATTTTTCCGCGAAACAAAGAAATAGGCAAAAACAGAAACTGGCACTGGGCACTGAGTTAATGGGTTAGTTCCCAAAAATGATACAAAATTGCATATAAAGCATACACGATTGATAATATGATAGCATGAAACCATCAAAAATTATAGATACGTTGGAGACGTATCAATGGGTTGCGAGAGTGACAGAAGCTTAATCCCTAGTTTATGCGCCATTCCATAAGGGGCTGATTTGGATCCATATGTTTCATGCTATGGTTAGATTTATCTTAATTCTCCTTTCGTAGTTGCGGATGCTTGCGACAGGGGGTAATCTTAAGTGGGTTGTTTGTTCAAGTAAGAACAACACCGTAGTATCCGTCCACCCACATAACAACTTATCAAAGCAGTGAATGCGAATCAGCTAGACATGATGAAGTTAACTAGAAGAAATTCCCATGTGTCCTCGAGAACGTTTTGCTCACTATAAGAAGTACTTTCATCTTGTCCTTTGCAATTAAAGGATTGGGCCACCTTGATGCACCTTGTTACTTTGGTTACTTGTTACTTGATGGGAATTATCTTGCTATCAAACTATGTGTCACGACTACTTTACAACACTTGTATAGAATACTTTGCTGAAAACCTCTTGCTGATTCCTTCTGCTCCTCGTTGAGTTCGACACTCTTACTTATCGAAAGGACTACGATTGATCCCCTATACCTGTAGGTCATCACATACCAGCATGTGACGCGCCATGGCTCTTTGCCCTACTCCTTAAATTCCATATCAATATGATATTTGAAATAGTTCCTCAGCTCCAAGGCATAAGGTTTCTTCCACAAATGCATAGTCCCCCACTCATTCCACTACTATCCACACCATAAGCACCGTTAAAAACCATAGTTCCCGCCACCTTCCATGGGACATTTTTCTATTTGTGTCTTCGCCACGCAAAGTATCTCCGGCGCACACTCCCATGCAAGATCATGCAACTCTTTGAATAACTGGGGCTGCCTAACCTGCGGCAGTTCCAGCATAGGGTCAACATTAGGCCCGGCGATCCTCCATGTTGGAGGTCGCCGATTTTGCCAAGTGATGTTCTGTCTTTCCTGATGTCGCTTTCTCCTTCTCCATGTTGGGTTCCCCCTTCCTATGTATCTTCCTCTCTCGGGGCGCCATGTATTGAGCCGGTGGTGGAGGGATTTCACCTCCCTCTGCATCCCGTTCATTAGGTGTAGGTACCCCTGGTGTTGCATGTGTTCCTTGGTCCCCTAGGTCATGCTCTTATTTTTTCTGTCATGTTAAATCAAGCCTCTTTATCGCGGTGGGGGTTTCCCTTCCTTTCTCCTATTGAGGACAACATCATCTGGTTTTCCTTTGCCATCGTACTCTTCAATTACCACCATAAGCCCCTAAATATCTAGGGTCCTTGATGCATGACGCGATTCCAGTCGCCCAAAAAAAAGTTGTATCACAAACAGATTGTCATCGGTCTCCCAAATCTCTGGTTCCTGGGCAAGCCTCCAAACATACTTGATCGTTTCCTTGAACGCATCTGTGTTGTAGGGTTTCTTGGTGACAAGCCTAGCGACCGCCATCCAACGGGTAGCCTTGGACAACTTTGAGATCCTCTTCACTGATGAAGACATCGTCCAATTCAGAGTCCTTCAATTTCATGTTCTTCATCGCTGCTTCGAGATCAGTCATTATTTTTCCCTTCGTTCTCCTGGCCGATGTGCCTCCAGAATCACTTGAGCTTGAAGCCTCTATCGTCACCCGAGCATAACCCTGGTGCGGGGCTGCCGGGCTGGTGCCGACGAGATTAGTCCTTGGAAAAACTCGACGGTGGGTGTAATCGCCTGATCACCGGAGTAGGAAAACCGGGTAGTCAGGATTATCTTGGGAAGCGCCTGGTCTACTCCACGCTACAGGCCTCGCCTGGGCCCAGCCCAGTCAGCTGGACTGCACAACGCCCACACAACTCTACTTGGGGGAGCAACTAGTTGGCGAGCTCTCCTTCGGGAGCCTCCCAACGATCACTTGGGGGTGGGCTGAGAGCGCACCACTTGGCGCGCTCTCAGCCGCCGCCACGTGTCGCGCTCTGGGCGCTCTCTCCGGATTTTATTTTTTTTATTTTTTCACACGCGTTTTCGGCTTTTTAAACAGTTTTTTCTGCGTTTTTTCGACCTTTTGGTTTTCCACCGGTCTTCCTTAGCTTTTGGATCTATTTTTTTTTGCATGAAAAAACACTTTTTTCGCGAGAGGCACGGTTTTGCTTCAGCGAGAGGCACGGTTTTACTTTCGCGAGAGGCACGGCCATGTCTCTCGGAAATGAAAAAAAACACGTTTTCTGTTGTTTTTCTTTCGCGAGATTCACGATTTTGTTTCCGCGTGAGGCACGACCGTGCCTCTCGGAGACGGAAAAAACCGCGTTTTCTGTTTCTTTTCCTTCCGCGAGAGGCACGGTTGTGCTGTCGCGGGAGGCACGGCCGTGCCTCTCATAAACGAAAAAAAATGCGTTTTTCATTTTTTATTTTTGCTTCCGCGAGAGGTGCGTTTTTGTTTCCGCGAGAGGCACGGTTCTGCTTTAAAAAAACGTTTTTCTGTTTTTTTTCTTCCGCAAGAGGCATCGTTTTGCTTCCGCGAGAGGCACGACCGTGCCTATTTCGGAAAGGGAGAAAACGTGCTCCCGGTTCGGTTTTTTGGTCCTTTTTTGATGGTTTTTTCATGCAAAAAAAAAGTTCGTCAAAACCTATCAACATGGGATCAAGTTTTGAAGATCTCGACACGAGGAATCCAATGGTGAAACCGATTCGAGATCTGGACGTACGGTTTAAGAGATAAAACATTTTCAATAAACGGATGTACAAAAAAAATGGAAAACTCTCAGGTTGCGACAAATGGCGTGAATGCAGTATGTCACTTTTCGCCACCTGAAAAGATGAGAGTGATCTTTGAAAGAAGTACTTCTTAGTCAGTGACTTCGCTACTTGGGCCACATCCCTACACGCACAGCTTCAACAGGCCTCAGCACATCCTGGCCTGTAGCCTCACGCAAGCGATTGTGGGGCGCCTGGCTGCTACCTCCTGCAGGCTGCAGCGCCCACTGCGTGCCCTAAGTCGCCGCCCTGGATCGGATCTGCCGCCGTACGAATTCGCCGAAACTTTTCTAATTGCTTCCCTAATTGCTCATGTCGCTGAGTCCAGAACTTCAACCCTATCACGCCGAGTAGGTCTTCTGATCGTTCAACTCGACGTTATGAAACAAACTGGATTTCCTCCCGGCAGCTCCACGTAATTTCCTCTAGATGAAATCCTCCACAACCTCCGAACAATCTAGCTTATGATCACTTATTTAGAATAATCCGAGAAGCATAGTTAATCATCCGAGAACCAAGCAATCACACGAGACATGACACCGATATTTGTTAATGAGATTCACCGAATATCGGTTACATCCTCGAGGCATGACTATGGACACTCCTCTCCGTAACACCATCACAATACCACGCACCGGCCATCTGGGCATCAGCACACGCAGCCGGCTCCCCCTGTGTGCCTGCCATATGTTACATCGTGTGTCTACCCTCACATTATACTATACAGGATGCCCGAGATACAAGTGGCTTATTAGGACACAACTCCTACCATATCCAGACACTGTGCAACTACAGCCGACTGTAACCTATCTTGTATACTATATTCCATACAATTCCAACACTATTGACAAAGTTAATAGTGCGCTTTTGCACAAGCCACAGAAATGAAATGTTACATCTCTGTACAGGAAATCTCATGTACACGTAGTATTTGAACATTTAAGTGCCCATTTCTCTAAATAAAATACAAAAACTGTCGTCTTAGCCCGGCTCATGGGTGGCCGGGCAGACCTCGAGTACTAATTTCTCTGCTATATATATACATGAAAGGATCGCAAACAAAGGTGAGGTCACCGATCCCTGTTGGCCCACGGGGAGCTCCGCCGCTGGCCGTCGGTATCAAATAACTGACCAGCTGAACGATGTCGGTGGGTATACATCGCACAACCCAGATGTTATAATTACTTCTGAACGACCAACCGAGTGACTGATGCGGCAATGGTGCAGAGTTGGTCGACGCTTTTGGTGCACGCCGTGAGCTCCCCCTGCGGCATCCCCTGGCACGACCGCTGGCACAGCGTCACCACCGACTGCGCGCCGTCAATCAGCACGCTCGCCTCGTCGAAGGAGCCCGCGGTCATCTTCTCCGATGCTTGGCCCAGGAACTTCGCGGCCGACTGGTACCTGCCAACGGCCAGATCAAACACATCGCATGCAGAGATTACTACCTTGGATTGGTAATGGCTAGCTCTTCATCTTTGGTAAGGGTACTACCTCTCGGTGCAGTCCTCGACGCAGCGCTGGAGCTCCGGGCTCATCTTCTTGAGGCCTTCGGAGTCGAAGAGCCGTTGCAGGTGCACCGCCGTCTCCGTCGCGTTCAACCCCGCCGCCATCACGGCCGCGTGGGCCAGCCCGGGCGTGTCCACCGGCGTCTTCTGGGCCGCCGGGCTCGACGACAGCAGCTGCACGCACAGCGCCTCCTGCTCGGCGGCGCTCTTGCACGTCTCCTGGAGGGTGGCCGGCGGCACGGCGACAGCGGAAGCGGCCACAAGGCACAAGGTGGCTGCCAAGGTGATCATGGACGAGGACGCCATTGGTGCGTAGGTATGGAAAATGTTGTTACTATTATCAGATGAGAGGCGTGAGCAGGGTATTTATCCTTGCGAGGTTTTTGCTAATTTTAGAATGGTTGCTTGTCGTTCAGCAACGGCAATTACAGGGTGTGGGTGTGCTCGCTTTCGATGGCTGTGCTTGTTTTAAGGAAGAATGACCTGTGGGCCAGCTAGCTTGGGGTCCCATGGTAAGTAAGGTAGTGATTAGAGCATCTACAGCCGGACTTGCAAATCCGCGCCCCGATATGTCTGCAGGTGCGTCCAGGCATGCCCGCCGACGCATCCGGACGGACCCTCATATTTTGCTTCCGGCATCCATGTATCTCAAATCCATGCACATCGATCATACAAGCCATTATCGCACGTAAATCTCTACTCCTAATGGAGCAGTCCGTTGTCGTTTCGTTTCGCCTGTCCCTTCGATCGATCGATATGGACCTACCCCGCGATCTCCCTCCCACCAATTTTCTCCCTCCCTCCGAAAACCACCACCGGTTTTCATTCATCACCAAACCCACACGTCCCATGCCCAGAAAAACCGACCCTTGCATATAAGATATCAATCAAATCATATCGAACCATCCATATAAAACCTTCCATGCAAAACATATCGCATACCAACCCTTCCATCCTTCCATCAAGTCCAAAAAAGCTTCCATAAACAAGAACAATCAAATCGCACCGCAATCAAACTTTTCACTATTTCCATGTCACACCTCCGATGCCCAAACATAAACCGATCAATCAGACTCTTTCCATAATCTCCAATGCCCAATAAAAACATCTCTCGATCCACCCCCTCCCGATGGAACCGACAGCCTCCTCATCCTCCCACGATCGCCAAACCCTAGACACACGCCTGTTATAAAAAAAAAACCTAGCCGCAGCACGTCTGCTCCCCCTCCCTATTCGTCTCTCTTTGCGGTCGTTCTGGATGGAGCACGAGGGAAGTGACTGTTGGGTAACGTTGCATGGAAAACAAAAAAAAATCTACGCACACGCAAGATCTATCCATGGAGATGCATAGCAACGAGAGGGGAGAGTGTGTCAACGTATCCTCGTAGACCGTAAGCGGAAGCGTTTAGTAACGCGGTTGATGTAGTCGAACTTCTTCAAGATCCAACCGGTCGAGTACCGAACATACGGCACCTCCGCGTTCAGCACACGTTCAGCTCGGTGACGTCCTCCGCCTTCTTGATCCAGCAAAACGGCGAAGTAGTGGATGAGTTCCGGCAGCACGACGGCGTGCTGACGGTGATGATGAAGCTATCTCCGCAGGGCTTCGCCTAAGCACTACGAAGATATGACCGAGGGACGAAACTGTGAAGAGGGGCGCCACACACGGCTAAGAGATTGTCGTGGTTATGTGTGGCGCCCCCCTCCCACATATATATAGGTGGGGGAGAGGGGAGGCTGCCAGGAGGCGCCCCAAGTAGGCCGAATCCTAATTGGGGTCCTCCCCAAGCTGCGCCCCCCTTTCCTTATTAGGTGAGCGGGGAAAGGTAGGGAAGGGTGCCCCCCCCCCCTTCCTTTCTCCCATGAGAAGGGGAAGGCAGGAGGGGCTAGCCATCCCCCTGTCCTTCCCTAGGGCCGGTGGCCAGAGAGAGGGGCGCGCCAGCCCCCCCCCATATGGCCCATTAGGCCCATACACCTACCTGGGGTGTCCGGAACCCCTTCCGGTGACCCGATGACTACCCGGTGCACTCCGAAACTCTTCCGGTGTCCGAATATCATCGTCCTATATATCAATCTTTACCTCTGGACCATTACGGAACTCCTCGTCATGTCCGTGATCTCATCTGAGACTCCGAACAACATTCGGTCACCAAATCATATAACTCATATAACACTATATCGTCAACGAACGTTAAGCGTGTGGACCCTACGGGTTCGAGAACTATGTAGACATGACCGAGACACCTCTCCGTTCAATAACCAATAGCGGAACCTGGATGCCCATATTGGCTCCTACATATTCTACGAAGATCTTTATTGGTCGAACCTTATGACAACATACGTAATTCCCTTTATCCATCGGTATGTTACTTGCCCGAGATTCGATCGTCGGTATCTTCATACCTAGTTCAATCTCGTTACCGGCAAGTCTTTTTACTCGTTCTGTAATACATCATCTCATAACTAACTCATTAGTCATTTGCTTGCAAGGCATATTATGATGTGCTTTACCTAGAGGGCCCAGAGATACCTCTCCGATACTCGGAGTGACAAATTCCAATCTCGATCCATGCTAACTCAACAAACACCTTCGGAGATACCTGTAGAGCATCTTTATGATCACCCAGTTATATTGTGACGTTTGATAGCACCCAAGGTATTCCTCTGGTATCCGGGAGTTGCATGATCTCATGGTCGAAGGAACATGTATTTGATATTCAAGAAAGCAGTAGCAATAAACTGAACGATCATATGCTAAGCTAACGGATGGGTCTTGTCCATCACATCATTCTCCTAATGATGTGATCCCGTTATCAAGTGACAACACATGTCTATGGTTAGGAAACCTTAACCATCTTTGATCAATGAACTAGTCTAGTAGAGGCTTACTAGGGACACGGTATTTGTTTATGTATTCACACATGTATTTAAGTTTCCGGTCAATACAATTCTAGCATGAATAATAAAACTTTATCATGAATAAGGAAATATAAAATAACAACTTTATTATTGCCTCTAGGGCATATTTCCTTCAGTGACAAGGGACAACAGGATGCACGCTGCATCAAGACATGTACGCCGCCGTCCTCTCTGCACTCCGACGCCGGCCTCTCTGCACTCTTGACCCCAGTCCCCACCTACTCCGGTCCTCCCCCTACGGCCGCTCCTCCGCGATGGCACCATCCTCCAGGTGCTGTTGGCACAGGCATGCCGCCTTCTCTCCATGGGCCGCCGCCACCGCCATGCACGCCACCTTCCCCTCCACATCTCCACGCGCCCGCGCTGGGCTCGTCGTTAGCGAAAAAAATTGTGTGTGTGTGTCTTTGCGAACAATAATCTCTAATCCTTTCGATTTCTGGAGATTCTCAATGGGGCAAGTTGCATCGGCAAGATCGAGAGACGGCTCAGCGGTCTTGAGGAGCGGAGCTAGAGAAGAGAGGCCACGACAACCCGAGCAACGACGAGGGGATGGAGCGGCTGCGTCGACCCGAGCAGTTGCGAGAGCAGATGAAGTGGCGATTGCATGGACGAGCTCGTGGAGGTGTCAGTATGCACGCCCGTGTCCCTGATTTTGAGCATGCCTCTGGCCTGGCAGGATTCTCGCTCTGCGCCCACCTCACTATCAAACGTCTTGATGCAGCGTGCATCCTGTTGTCCCTTGTCACTGAAGGAAATATGCCCTAGAGGCAATAATAAAGTTGTTATTTTATATTTCTTATTCATGATAAACATTTATTATTCATACTAGAATTGTATTGATCGGAAACTTAAATACATGTGTGAATACATAAACAAATACCATGTCCCTAGTAAACCTCTACTAGACTAGCTCGTTGATCAAAGATGGTTAAGGTTTCCTAACCATAGACATGTGTTGTCATTTGATAACGGGATCACATCATTAGGAGAATGATGTGATGGACAAGACCCATCCGTTAGCTATGCATATTGACCGTTCAGTTTATTGCTATTGCTTTCTTAATGTCAAATACATACTCCTTCGACTATGAGACTATGCAACTCCCGGCTACCGGAGGAATACCTTGTGTGCTATCAAACGTCACAACGTAACTGGGTGATCATAAAGATGCTCTACAGGTATCTTCGAAGGTGTTTGTTGAGTTGGCATAGATTAAGATTAGGATTTGTCACTCCGAGTATCGGAGACGTATCTCTGGGCCCTCTCGGTAATACACATCATAAGAAGCCTTGCAAGCAAAGTGACTAATGAGTTAGTTGCAGAATGATGTATTATGAAACGAGTAAAGAGACTTGCCGGTGATGAGATTGAACTAGGTATGAAGATACCGACGATCAAATCTCGGGCAAGTAACATACCGATGGACAAAGGGAATTACGTATGTTGTCATAACACTACTGCAGGATGCTGCTAACGCGACACTATGATCAGAGACCCTTTGACGAAACTGTGTGCGATGCATTAATCGCAAACGATGATGTAAAAAACCATCAAAAAAGACGCAAAATGTTTGCGATGAATGATACATCAAACACGGTTCAGATTTTAGTTGCGTGTGTGATGCTCGGCATACGGTTGATCCATACGAACTGTTTGCGATGAGACAGAACAACAAAAACGGGCAGTCAGATCAAGGTGTGTGCGATATACGGCATACAGTTTGCTCCGATGAACCGTTTACGATGATCGAGGTGAACATAAACGATTCGGCGTAACAAGATGTGTGTGATACCCGGCAAACAGGTCGGTAATCAGAATTGTGTGCGATCATTATAGACAGCCCATACGGTCTTTTTTTGTGAATTGTGTGCTCGTCAGGGCACATATTTCAACAAACCAACCTGTGGGCGATAATGTAGAAGATCTCTGTCGAATACGTATTACTAACCGTCTGCGATGAGATTGACAGGATAAACAGAGATAACAAATTAATATGAGCGAACAGAAACAGAGATATATACAGTCTGCTTAATTTAGTCCTTCTTCTTCTTGTTGTTGTTGTTGGATGGTCCCGCGACATCGTCTTGGCGAGGACGCTTCTTGCCGCTGACCGTTGGCTTTTCATCACCGCCGCCGTCGTCATCGTCGTTGCTGTCGTCGTCCTCCTCCTCCTTGTTCGACCATTCCTCCTCATCATCATTGTCATCCTCTTCTTTGTCCTCCGACGGCTCCTCGTCCATCTGGTTGTCGTCTGACGACTCCGGAGGCGGCATCCCTTCCATGATCCGGATATAATCAAGGTCTGGGCTCGACGCCGGACTCATGGAATACGAGCGGGATGATTCCGATGTTGACCTATCATCAGGCGCCACACTGCTGGCCGAACTGTCGTCCTCGCTGTTGCTCGACATGGCTGCAGAGTGTGTGCCAGTGTGTAGCGTGGCCTGCCGGGGACGATGAAGATTGTGGACACTTAAGCGGGGTATGCAGAGAAGAGGAAATGCCAATGGAAGCGGGGGTTGACGTATTATCAAACCGCTGATATAATCAACAGCAATTATTTGTACCCAGCCGCTCCAAATTCCCGGGGTTGCGCAGGACTCCTATTGGCTGGTTTCTTTTTTCAGGACAAAAACAAGGAACGAGTTTTGGGATTATGCACCGGTACCGGTACGAACGGAGTAGGACAGTTGGCAAGCAATACATTGAGCTCTTCTTATTGATAAAGCCAGTAATAATCAAACTACAAAGGAAAAGAAAAAAAGACAAAGAAAAATATCTGCACGAATCTTCGCATAACATCAATGGCATAGGACCTAGATGTGCATTACTTAGAGCACATCTAGATGTGCTTTAGCAATACTGTCAAACAAAACCCCTAATCATCATTGCAAACAGCGCATAGAACATGGCTAATGCGACAACCACAACTACACATGCTAGTTCCTTCTTGTCTCTTTCTTTCATCTGTTGCCTGTGATTGATTCTTTCTTACTTCATCGTACTAATTGTACATTCCAGATCAGCCAGTTTCTTCTTCAGCTTTACGTTATCTTCTGCGAGCTTGGTGATAACACTCCGAGCCCTGCCATGCCATTCTTCATCCAGCCAGTTAACAAAGGCACAAGCCTCATATCCCTGCCAATGTTAAATAGTATTCAGGATGAGCGGTGGCATTAACTCAAGTAAAATGATGAACTTAGCACTAACCTCTAAGGGGCAACTGAGAAACCACCTGCCAATGTCGAATCCCTCCGTGCATACACGTCGAGCGGGAGTGTTCCCATGCACACAACTCAGCTTTTGGTAATTCTCGGTGGCGCAAAACTCGGAGTCAAACTCGTGTTGTGGGAGTCTGGAGTCATGCTCCGGATCCGGTGGCAGATCGCTTTCCTGGGGGGAGGGGTCATTCAGGACGGATTTAGTAAGGAGCTACTTTGGACATGCTAAAAAAGATCGGGATAGATTGGAACCTGATAGGACGATTCGGATCCGTAGTACACCTGCCTTCTGATGAACTTAGGCAAGTGCTCGGCGGCGACCGCCGTCGTGGCGGCGATACGAGCAGGAGCAGCCGCACCGAAACCACCAGCACCACTCGTCCGCATTCCCCCAATGTCAGCGCCACGCGAGGGAATTTGGAGGCTATGTAGGGATTTGGGGGAAATGGGGAAACTATGGGGATAAGCTAATGGTCGGGAACTACTTATGGCACTATATGTTGTATATGGCACACTGTTTATACATGTCATTTGTGTTAGGTATTACAACGTCACACACGATTTCCGCACCAAACCGTGTGAGAAGACAACGTAGGTGAGACACAGTTGCCGTTACATAACCGTATGTGATGTACTACCCTTTACATATAATTGAGTTACAGTGATACCGTGTAAACAGCCGCTCTGCGGATATCCGTCAAAAAATAAAACAGCAGCTCTGCATATAGAGATGGTGGCGGCGGCCTAGGCAGCGGCTACCGGAGAAGAGGTCAATCCTCGGTCGGTGGGTGGTGGCAGCGTCATAGGAGGTCAATCCTTGGTCTACGGCGGGAGATAGGAGGAGCTTAACCATCGAGGTCGGCGGCGGTGTGATTCGAGCACATCCATCGCGGTCGATGGCGGGATAGTGGAGGTCGAACTTCAGGCGGCAGCCGCACTAAGCTTTGCTCCTCGACCCTGCTGTCTCGGCGTGCCGCCGCATCGCGCTTCTCTGTCTGCTGGGTGGAGGTCGCCGCGCGGCTAATTAATTAGGGACATTTACATTTATGCCCCTAACTGGAACCCACTACTCAGTTTTCCCCTAGTTTTTGGGTATGCTCAGTTTTGCCCCTCTACCGTCAAGTCACCTTATAGAAATGCCCTTCCATGCCTTTACCGTCCGGTCAAAGGGCTTTGACCGTCTGGTGAACAGTATCAAAAAGATCTGAAATTTTGTGGGATCAAAGATACTCAGGTGCGCAAGGTGCATGCAAATTTTCATGTTGTTTGGACATTCCAGGAGCTCGTGGCAAAGGAAAATAGTAAATCTGTACGCCTATGAACCGTAAATTCGAAAAAAATAGCAAGAAAATTCAAAAAAATATGAAATTTTTTGGCATCAAATAGGCTTGGGTATGCAAGGTGCTTGCAAGTTTTTGTGATCAAATGACATGCGAGGAGCTCTAGCAAAAAAAACAAAATAGTGCATTTTTCAAAGTTTTTTTCTGAGCCAAAATTTTTTTTTCTCCACAAGCTCCTACAATGTTTAACCACAACAAAAATTTGCACACACCTTGCGCACCCGAGCATCTTGGATGCCAAAAAATTTCATATTTTTTTTAATTTTATTGCTATTTTTTTCGAATTTACTGTTCACAGGCATACAGATTTACTATTTTCCTTTGCCACGAGCACCTGGAATGTCCAAACAGCACGAAAATTTGCACGCACCTTGCGCACCTGAGTACCTTTGATCCCACAAAATTTTAGATTTTTTTGATACTGTTCACCAGACGGTCAAAGCCCTTTGACCAGACGGTAAAGGCACGGAAGGGCATTTCTATACGGTGACTTGACGGCAGAGGGGGAAAACTGAGCATACCCGAAAACTAGGGGCAAAACTGAGTAGTGGGTTCTAGTTAGGGGCAGAACTGGAATTGCCCCAATTAATTATGGTATTCTTTTCGTGAGTGGCTTAATTAAGGTATTCAATTCCTAAGGGTAGTGTTGTACTAGTACTCTGCGTGTAAATTGACTGGCCATTAATTTTTGTCATTGCACGTCTGGATAACAATATGGAGCACCCTCAGTAATTATGAAAATAAAACCTTGTGATTTATGCACGCATCTTTGGGCAGCAGTTAATCCGTGTATTAATGTTGTTGTTTTGTTTTTAATTACCATTCGTGTGGTGCAGATGGAACGACCTCGATGGATGAAGAATCGGAGAACCGCAGATTTTATCAGTGGCGTGACAGAGTTCATGAATTTGGCTGAAAGTACAAAGAGGAGAACTGGTGATGGGGATTACATCCTGTGTCCATGTACTGATTGTGCCAATACAGAGTCACGTGAAGTTGCTGATGTCCAGTGGCACTTAGTCTCTCGGGGATTCATGGATGGATATACACGTTGGACCAGACATGGTGAAGAGGAGGTCATGGATGAAGATACCCAGGGCTGTGAGATGCCAAACCCTGATCAGTGTCACATGGATGTTGAATCTAACATCAGGGCAGAGGCGTCAAGTTACCAATGGAACACCGGAAAGCCGAAACGCCCACTGGAAAACCAAGACGTCGACGCAGATGACGACGATCTTGATATGCCAGATTTTGCTGCTATGATTGCAGATTTTGAGGGCCCAAAAAAGGATATGATTGGGTACAAGGATCTGCCAACCATTGATGCGGACTCCAAGAAAGAATTGTATCCAGGTTGCAAAAAGAAATATTCCAAGTTGAGTGCCACCCTGGCGCTTCTCAGATTTAAAGCAGCAAATGGTCTATCAAACAAGGGCTTCACAGAGATGTTAGGTCTTTTCAAAGAAATTCTTCCGGAAGATAATGTGCTCCCCAGAAGCACGAATGAAGCGAAGAAAATTGTTTGCCCATTGGAACTTGAAGTACAGAAGATACACGCTTGTGTGAATGATTGTATATTGTACCGTGGTGAGTACAAAGATTTGTATGCATGTCCCACATGCAAGCATGCACGATACAAGCGCAGGAGAGCAAAGGACAAGTACAAATTGGACGACGATATCAAGACAGGAATCCGTTCAAGGTTGTTTGGTACTTGCCTTTAATTCCAAGGTTGAGGCGTTTGTTTGCAAACCCTAGAGAGGCAAAGAGGTTGCGGTGGCATCATGATGAGCGAATTGCGGATAAGTATATGAGGCACCCAAAAGATGGGGCTCAGTGGGAATTAATCCACAACAAGTTTCAAGACTTTGCCAAGGATCCTAGAAGTATAAGGCTCGGGGAGTGTACTGACGGGATGAATCCTTTTGGCGATATGAGCACCAATCACAGCACATGGCCGGTGCTTCTGTGCATATATAACCTAGCTCCTTGGTTGTGTATGAAGAAAAAATACATTATGATGTCAATGATTATCCAAGGCCCGAAGCAACCTGGAAATGACATCGACATTTACTTTCAGCTACTGGTAGAAGAACTGCTGACAGTGTGGATAGATGCGCTTGCTGTAAAATGTTATGATGCCTACAGAAAGGAGATTTTCGATCTACATGCGATGCTGGTGCACACCATTCAAGATATGCCGGCATTAGGCAACACATCGGGGCAGAAAACAAAGGGAGATGTAGGGTGTGTCACATGCATGGATAGGACAGCTAGCAGATTTCTTCCCAACTCGCGCAAAATCGTGTATTTGCGTCATCGTAGGTTCTTACGGAAAAATCACCCATACCGAAAGATGAAAGCTGAATTTGATGGTACGGCAGAGGTAGCTGTGGGCCCAAGACCCTATGATGGGGAGGTGGTCCACAACATGGCTAAAAAAATTAATGTTGTGCTTGGCAAGAAACACGGTTTGACGGTGAAACAAACACCCAAGGGTCAAGTGTTTAAGAAGAAATTGGTGTTCTAGAAATTACCTTACTGGGAGATTCTACGTGTACGTCACTGCATCGATGTCACGCACGTAGAGAAGTACGTATGTGAAAGCATCCTTGGTACTCTGCTCAAGATTAAAGGTAAAAGAAAGGATGGTGACGGTTCATGGATCGATATGCTTGCTGATCAATCAAAACGCAAGAGTGAAGCAGAAGATGATGACAAATTCATCAAAGCTCGCCAGAGTTATAATTTCAGTACAAAAGAAGCAACACAGTTCTTCACCTATTTGTTGTCAGTTAAGACACCCTCTTCCTACTCCGCAAACATTAGAAGTCTCGTGGATGTGAGCTCAGGTAAAATGAAGTTGGGACACATGAAGTCACATGATTGCCACGTAATGTTGACACAAATCCTCCCGGTGGCCATCAGGAATCTGATGGGCAAAGATATAAGAAACACACTCATTGAGCTCTATGATTTCTTCGACCAACTATGGAAGAAAGTTGTAGATCCTGAAGAGTTGGATCATATGCAAGATGATATTGCAAGAATATTGTCCAACCTAGAGATGTTTTTCCCACCGTCATTCTTTGATGTCATGGTCCATCTCACTGTGCACCTTGTCGACGAGATAAAGTATTGTGGTCCTATGTTTCTTCGCAACATGTATCCCTTTGAGCGGTTCATGGGAATACTGAAGCGCTTTTGTCGGAACCGAAACCATCCAGAGGCAAGCATCCTACAAGGTTATACCACAGAGGAGGTGGTTGAGTTTTGCACCAAATACATGAAGCAAAGACCTATAGGTTTGCCCCTCTCTCGCCATAAGGGAAGGCTGAAAGGTAAGCCGGTCCTTGCTGGCATGCAAATGGCTGCACCCGGAGAATTGGCAGAGAAAGCCCATTTGACGGTACTGCTTAACAGCCCAGTTCTCAGCGCTTATGCCGAAGAACACTTGGCGGAGATACGCAAAAGCTTCTTACCAATGGTGCCTTCATCAGATGTGGAGATGAAGGAGCACACTAAGAACTACGCTGAATGGCTGAAGAATCGTTTGGCACAAGGATCCATTGATGACATTGCTACGTGGTTGGCACAAAAGCCATCACCTACGGTGTTGACGTACCAAGCATATGACATAAATGGATACATGTTCTACACTGAGGAACGTGATGAGAAGACCTCATATCAGAACAGCTCTGTTCGAATAGAATGCATGACTGTAGATGAAGCTGAGAAAAGGGTATACTATGGAACCATCAAAGAGATTTGGGAGCTTGACTATGTGAAAGTTAAGGTGGCATTATTCAGGTGCGCATGGATCCCTCTTGGTCATGTAAAGGTTGATGATTATAGGAAGACCTGTGTTAACAGGACAACGATGGCATATCACACGGACCTGTTCATTCTTGCCAGCGATGCTACCCAGATTTTCTTTGCGGAAGACCCCTTGCGTAAGAACTGCCATGTAGTGATGCATGGGAAGAGGAGGGTACTGGGTGTCGAGGATGTTGCCGATGAGGATGAGTACGATGAATTTGCTGAGTTGCCAGCCAAGGGATCACGCACCCGGCCGTGTAACAGAGAAGCGTAAAATCATCAGAAAACCCAAGTTCATTTGGGGTCAACGTAATGATCCCAGTTCCCCCATGTACATGGGAATTAAGCCGTAAGACTAGTCTTTATGCCTACCCTGCAACTTAATTCGTTCAATTTAGAACTGTCATGTGTACTGAATTTGTGAGTTATGCCCGGTTTTCTATTGATGTAAGAACCGTTAATATGTTGACCTTGATATGCTGTCAGCTCAGGCAATGAATATGAACTATTTTTTCTTATTATTATTATTATATCATAGAGGTAGCACGTTCAATTGACCTCACTACAGTATGTGTGAACAAAAATATGCAATCTGGTTTGCGAATAGCACACGGTTCGTTGATGAAAGCCGTGTGCCGACCAAACCCCGCCCGCGATCTGAGTCGTGCTTTCTGATTGGCCAGAACCCAAACCCCACGGATCGTACGTCTGCACCGTTGGATGCTCCCAGATCGAATGACGATCCTCATACCTTTCGACAGCACATGCAGTTCCGATTGTAATTTTATTTTTATGCACAAAATGCATGTTAAACTCAAAAATTGTCTTAAATATAGCTAACGATACCTGAAATGCGCCAGAAAATCAAACCCGTGGTATAATGGTGATTGCGTACCGTGGAAATTTTTATGAGGCCAAACGATGAAGTCACCGGCCACTGGAGTTTGAATTGACATGTCTCCTTTTGGAAACCATGATTCTTCATGTGAGATGCTCCGGTTTGGAAGGAGCTATCATCAAAACTTGTGCCAAACTTTACCAATTTTTTCCCACGGGGTCGTGAGAGCACGCCACGGGCACACATCGATTTTGATGATGTCCGGACTCCATCTGAATTTCCTGTAATTAAAATACCAACTAGGCCTACGCCAGTGGCCGCACCTCACGGCCGAAATGTTTGAAACTTATCCCCGCTTCTCGGACAAATGGATGAAAACTCGCAAAGCGACGCACAAATGATTTGTACACCTTCTTTGCTAAGGGTGGCCCTAGTGGGGGTATCATAGCCGGTATCATGCACTCGAGAATAGCAAATATGATGATATGGAAAAGAATTAAATAAGGGAGAGTGGGTTAGAGTAAAATAGGTAGATACCGTAACATAATAAATGCTATACTACTTTGTGTCATGCATGGCCATAAATACGGTCATCTATGATACTACTCTATGATACTATGCACTATGAAGGTACGTACGTAGTATCATACACTAGTATCATATGCATGATACTATAGTATATGATACTCCCCACTATAAGGCTGGCCATAGTGGTGGTATCATAGCCGATATCATGCACACGAAAATAGCAAGTATGCTAATGTGGCAAAGAATTAAAGAAGATAGAGAGGGTTAGAGTAACATATAGGTAGATACCGTATCATGTTAAATGCGATGCTAATTTGTGTCATGCATGGCAATAAATATGATCATCTATGATACTACTCTATTATACTATGCACTATAATTAAAGGTAGTATCATACACTAGTATCATATATATGCATGATACTAGTATATGATACTCTCCACTATGAGTAGCCTAAGTATAGCCTAACTAAAACACCCACATGTAGTTGTAGTAGGGTTTTTGACTTTATATGCACTAAAATGCAAGATAAGTGCAAAGAATGACTTAAACATAGCAGACGAGACCTGAAATGGGCCGGAAAATCAAACCAAGGGTATATCTGTGATTGTTTACCATGATTTTTTTTCGAGGCGGAACGATGTAGTAACTGACGATTTGGAGTCTAAAGTGCCGCGTCTCCTTTTGGAAACTATGATCCTTCTTGTGAGATGCTCCGGTATGGAAGGTGCGAGCACCAAAACATGTGCCAAACTTTACCAAATTTTTTCCATGCGATCGTGAGAGCACGCCACAATGACACGATGATTTTCGTTATTTTCCGGACTCTATATGCATTTCCTGAAATTAAAATACCAACAAGGCCTACGCCTCTGGCCGCACCCTGCAGCCAAACTATTTGAAGTTTTTTCCCATTTCTCGGACAATGAATGAAAACTCGAAAAGCGACACACAAATGATCTTGCTAACACCCACGTGTAGTTGCGACTATATATATATACAAACGAGATCTCTTTTTTTTGCATATTCAAAGTTTGAGATTGCTAGCCAGGCCTGCCGCCTGGTAAAATGTACCAGAAAATCAAACCATAGGGTACAATCGTGATTTCTTACCGTGGAAAAAAAAATTGGAGGCGAAACGATGAACTCATGTTTTCATTCAAACGAAAATATGCTGTTAGTTAATGTAAATGTTTTCAAATAGCACACAGTTCACTCACGAAAGCCGTGTGTCCACTAAACCGTGGCCGATGCCCCCCTGCCATGCGCGCGATCTGAGTCATGCGTTCTGATTGGCCAGAACCCAAACCCCACGGATCGTACGTCTGCACCGTTGGATTCTCCTTGATCGAACGGCGATCCTCATCCCTTTTGACAACACATGCAGTTCCGGTTGTGATTTTATTTATATCCACAAATTGCATGTTAAATTCAAAAAATGTCTTAAATATAGCAAACGATACCTGAAATGCGTTAGGAAATCAAACCCGTGGTATAATGGTGATTGCGTACCGTGGAATTTTTTATGAGACCAAACGATGAAGTCACCGACCACTGGAGTTTGAATTGACACGTCTCCTTTTGGAAACCATGGTCCTTCATGTGGGATGCTCTGGTTTGGAAGGAACGATCATCAAAACTTGTGCCAAACTTTACCAAATTTTTTCCCCGAGGTCGTGAGAGCACGCCACGGGCACACACCAATTTTGATGATGTCTGGAGTCCATCTGAATTCTCAGTAATTAAAATACCAACTAGGCCTACGCCGGTGGCCGCACCTCGCGGCCGAAATGTTTGAAACTTCTCCCTGTTTCTCAGACAATAGATGAAAACTCGCAAAGTGACACACAAATGATTTGTACACCTTCTTTGCTAACTAACACCCAGATGTAGTTGTAGAACGGTTTTGAATTTAATTATATGCACTAAATGCAAGGTAAGTGCAAAAAAATGACTTAAATATAGCAACGAGACCTGAAATGGGCCAGAAAATCAAACCTAGGGTATATACGTGATTGTTTACCGTGAAAAAAATTCGAGGAGGAACGATGTAGTCACTGACGATTGGAGTCCGAAGTGCCGCGTCTCCTTTTGGAAACTATGATCCTTCTTGTGAGATGCTCTGATTTGGAAGGTGTGAACATCAAAACTTGTGCCATCTTTACCAAAAAATTTCCATGTGATCCTGAGAGCACGCCACGGTGACACACCGATTTTTGTTATTTCCGGACTCTATATGCATTTCCTGTAATTAGAATACCAACAAGGCTTACGCCTTTGGCCACACCCTGCGACCGAACTGTTTGAATTTTTTCCCGTTTCTCGAACAATGAATGGAAACTCCCAAAGCGACACACAAATGATCTTGCTAGCTAGCACCCACGTGTAGTCGCGACTATAGCAAATGACTCAAATATAGCAAACGACTCAAATGCACGAGAAAATCGAACCATAGGGTACAATGGTGATTTCTTACCGTGGAAAACAATTTGGAGGCGAAACGATGAACTCTTGTTTTCATTCAAACGAAAATATGTTGTTAGTTCATGTAAATGTTTTCAAATAGCACAAGGTTCACTCACGAAAGCCGTGTGCCTACCAAACCATGGCCGATGCCCCCCTTGCTGCGCGTGTGATCTGAGTTGTGCGTTCTGATTGGCCAGAACCCAAACCCCACAGATCGTATGTCTGCACCATTGGATGCTCCAAGATCGAACGGCAATCCTCATCCCTTTCGAGAGGAAATGCAGTCCAGCTAGGATTTGATTTATATGCCAAAATGCACGGGAAATGCCAAAAAATGTCTTAAATATAGCACACGAGACCTGAAATGCGCCAGCAAATCAAACCCGTGGTATAATGGTGATTGCTTAACGTGGGAAAAATTTAGAGGCGAAACGATGAACTCACGTCTTCATTTCAAAATTAGTACGTCTTCATTTCAAACGAAATTATTCTCTTTGTGCACACGAGCGCTTAGAGGCAACCATTTGCATAGGCCTTTCCGCGCGGCGACCGGGGATATTTTTCACCCTTTTCACCTAGGCCGCCAACACCCCCCCCCCCCCCACTGCCCGCCCGTGTTTCACTCAACTAGTCCACCCAATCTCCATCGCCAGCTCCCCCCTCCCCCAGATCCAAAGCAGAACCCTCTCCGGCGCCGGCGTGCTCACCCCGGCCGTGTGCCCGCTCTTCGGCGTCAAGCCTACCTCCACTGTCGTTCCCAACACGTGGCTGCCCGCGCCTCGCCGTCTTCGTTTGCTCGCCAGCCACCCTCGAGCATATCGATCCTGTAACCCTCGCCTCTCCTGTGGTCCGGCCGGGTTTGCATTAAGAAACCTGTTAGTTACTGCTCTCCATCGCGGTGAGGCATATTTCCTCGCAATCCCTCTTCCTATTTCGTTTCGTATGTTCCCAAATTGGCTATAAAATAACGGAGAGCGTATATATGTTCATTATCTACCTTCCTAACTAGTACATATAAGTTGTATTTGTTCCAATAAGTTACTACCGAATTACAGATCGCGGGCGCCCGAGTCACACAAACTTAACAAATAAGCCATACATTTTCTAAATTATTGCATGACATGTTTAGACAGCTTGATACCAAGTTGTTAGTTTTATGCTTATCCTCTTTTCCTGAGTTTCGCATGTGTTCTCTGTAGATGCCAATAGCAGCGACAGCACTCATGCTTCAGGCGATGTATCTTCATCTGATTCCGGCAACCCTAGGTCTTCAGCAGTTGGTGAGAGATCAAGTAATCTTGAACGGGATAGAGCTGCAGCAATTACCGTTCCGGTCAGGACACGGAGGAACGCTCCAAGGAAGCCCACACACCAGCCTAAAGGTGTATATGAAGTAACCGAGATCGATTTAAAGTCTTGGGCTCCAACAAAACCAGATAAAGCACGCACGAGGTTCAGGAGTATTTGTGGATTTGTTGGCAGGGCAAGGCTCAACATTAATCTACCGGGGTTTCGTAAGGCTGACATAGAAACACGGCAAAGGATAGTCCGGGAGATCATGGATCACTTCAACGTTCCAGAGCAGTGGAGAATGCAGGTGGAACACGCTGCACTGAAGAAGGCTAGGGATGCTTGGAGAAACTGGAAGCACGTGCTATACAAGAAGTACTTGAGTGAAGGCAAGGACCCAATCCCCGCATACCCCCAAATTACAAAGGCAGACTGGGCAGAATTCAAAAGGGTCAGGGCAACTAAAGAGTTTGCTGAGAAGAGTGCCAAGCAATCGGAACTTCAGAAGAAGAACACACACCCCCACCGTATGGGTGTGGCAGGATACTACGGCATGAAACTGATATGGGACCAGGACGACAAAGAAGCAGTAGCGGCGGGTGGGAAACTGGCCTTTAGTGAAATCAGGGGCGAACGCGCCAGAGACTACTTGTGGGCACGTGCAAGGAAGTGTGGTGATGGAACTTATTACTTTGAAAACTCACGTGACGAAGAACTGTATCAAGTGATGTTAAAGGCTTCCAAGATCCCTGGAAGGTTCTACAGGAACTCAGGGCCATGTGACATTCTGTCTAATGCTCTAGAAACAAGAGAGCCCCTTGGCCGTACAAGGGGTATAGGTGTTAATGTCCCGCACAAGAGGGCTTTCACACTCAGCAAAGAAGAGAGGCTCGGCATGAAAAAAGCAAGGAGTGAAATGAAGCAGAATGAATTGTATGAAAGGTTGAGGAAGGACATCTATCCGGCTGTTCGAAAGGATATTGAGGAGTCAATGATGATGCAGAAGACTCTAACACTGACAGATAGCCAGCAGATGGGACGGGAGGCGGGCGTGGAGGATGCTGCTTATTGCGCAACAACACCGCACAAGAGTAGCTATGCATCAGCTGACCCCAGCGACACTGGGACTGTAGCTCCTCATGATGATGCTATATCTGATCTATCTGGAATGAAAGACAGACTGAAGGGCGTGCTTACACATTATGAAGGTACATTAAAATGTGCAACAGCCTGGGTTTGCCCACCCTTCTTGGAAGAGAGCCTCTTGTTGGACAATGTGCCATTGAAGCCGGGCTGTGTGAAGTGCTACGTGACTGATGTAAGCCTGGATTCAATGAATTTGCCCTGAAGAATGTCCTAGGAGACTTTGATGAGCAAAGGACCTTGGGAGAAACACTGTTACATCACATCAAGTGGCCACGAAAGGAAATAGAGTTCATCGATGATATCCCTGAAGCCCCGCCAAGAGCAACCAATGTCACCCCTCAACCGGTGACGCTCTCCTTGCCATAGCAGCTCTCGCGCACTTCCCCCAAAGAACCTAATACTCATAATCCGACGGCTGATGCATCAACCTGTGATCAGCTGGCCCGACTTTGTGATGTACAGGCCATGTCATCCTCCGCCCCAGAGCAGCCAGTGGCAAGGCCTACAACTGCTGAAGACGCAACACCGGTTCAGATGCCGGCCGCTGAAGCAGCGGGGGGAGACCCAGCTGCAGCACATGCTCAGCAGACCAACCTGGTGGAACGGACTACTAAGCAGTCTGATGCTTCGGAACCGCCTGCTAAGCAGTCTATAGGTCCAGAACCGACTGCTCATCAGTCCGTCGGTCCGCAGCTGCGTGATCATCATACCAATGCATCAGCACTTCCTGCTCAGCAAATCAACAAGTTGGCACGGCCTCCTCAGCACACCGACAAGTTGGCACCACCTGCGCAGAAATCTGACATAGCTTCAACGCATGGTCAGCAGTCCGATGCTCCTACACCCCAGCAGTCTGTCACAGCAGCACCGCCAGCTCAGTGGTCCAGCATAGATAAACCGTCTGCTAAGCAGTCCGTCGAAGCTTCACCGTCTGCTCAGTAGTCTACCTTGCAGCCAACCAGATGTTCTGCCAGAAATGCTTCAAGTACCAAGAAGGAAGCGGCCAAAAAGGCTGCACCCGCGAGGAAGCGCGGCGGGAGAGCGAAGAGGAAAGAGAACGATTGCCTCTTACTTAAAGCACTCATCGCCCAGAACCAAATTAATAGCAGGTTGTTCGAATCGGGGAGTAATATTATTTCTGACGGCATGGATGATGAAGAAATAGATTTGTAGCTTGCTAAAAATAAAGCAGACGTACTTGAAGCACGCAATTACGTCCATGGCCAGCCATTTCTTGTTGATGAATACTTTGATGACTGCCGCTCCAGTTGACGCTAGTTACATCAATATTGCATGGATCAAATGTCAGCAGGTCATCATGGTCTGCTAGTCCACTACAACAGAGATCATTTCCGACACAATGCTGGTTCCATCAATGTGAGTTTCGAGGACTTACATCTCTTCTTCAACTTCAACGAGCTCGATGCCACTCTTGTTAGATGCCTGATTTTGTAAGTACTTAACAAACTCTGATTAACTTCTCCATACAAGGTTGTAAATGATAAACAGCTAACTGCATTTTATTCCTCTCAGGGGATTGAACGCGCAGAGAAGAAAAAGGGAGAGTGTTTATTTCATAGATCCTGCATTAGCAAATGGCACAACATTAGATGGTAAGGACCTACGGGACTGGGCCATTAACACGGTCATCCGTATCTTCGAAAACACGTCCCATGCAGAATCATTTCTCCGGCCATATCATGAAGGGTAAGTCAAGTAAACAACCACGCATACACTGATTGTCTTTCAGATTTCGACATAATTCGTAAGTTCATGGCTTTCTTAATATGTAGCGATCACTGGATATTGGTATTCATTGTTCCAAACAAGAACACAGTTTACTACATGGATTCTCGGAGAGTCAACAAACGCTCAGGATCTGATGCATCTTCAGCAATTCATGGATAGGTATTGAATTCTATGATGTTCAAATTAATTTGCATATATATCTGGTTCAATAATTGATGTTGTCAAAATTCATCTTCATTTGCAGTGTGCTCGCATTGTGGAAAACTAAACCAGGGAACCTGTTCAAGAGGGAACTACCTCTGCAGCATGAGATCGTTTCTCCGGAACACACCGAAATCCGTTATTTTCAGAAAATTTATCCAATAGTCTGCAAATACCTTTTCTTACGCTATTCAAATGTTCAAGCTTCTAAATAAACCTCTTTCTATTTCTGTCCAAAGTAAAAATAATACATCTAACACCAGTTAGGTTTTTCCTAACAGGACAAATACATGGCTAATTCTATACAAAAAAATTCAGTGTCCTCAGCAACAAGCAGGGACCAACCTTTGTGGATACTATGTTTGCAGACACATGATCTCCATCTGCAAATCTGCTGATAGTTATGAAGATCCTCGCGAATTAGTACCAGTAAGTCTATCTTAATTAATATCTTCTACTCCACTCATATGGCACATTCTGATCTTAAAAATACTGCATCTCATCTTAGAACCGAGGACCCCTGAACCGCTCCCCGCTGGTGCATTACTGATGGTTCGGAGATTTATCAGCGACTTCTTCCTGAATCACTACATCAATCCCACTGGTGATAATGAAGATTTCAGCATGCGTTCTCCTGAAACATTGAGTAAGAGTTAGCCACTAAACATATACGCATGGATCCATTGTTTTCCATCTAATGAGGTCTTCGTATTTCGTACACTATGATTAATTATGTAATGCATATATGTGTGGACAAATCATTGGAATTTAGCTACCATATGTTCAATTGCAATTGTTGCGAAATCTGATGAATGTTCTTCCTGTGGACACTATTTGTTCAATTGAATATTGTGGTGAATTTGCTTTTTGCATGCCGATTCAAAATGGGATATTTTTGTTTTAACCTGGCAATTGCTCCACACACGGTTCAACTAAATGAGTGTGTGCGATCCACATCGGAAAGCATACGTCAATCGTAGCGGAACCGTCGGTGATACACAGCAGATCGCAAACGATTTGCAGCGCTACTACGTGTGCGTAGGGTCTCCGGAACCATTTGTGATATCATGTTATCGCACACGAGAGCTCGGAGTAAACCGTGCCCATTGTAAAATATAATCCCAGTCGTAAATTTTTCAGGAAACGTGTGGGATCCCAAACGAAAAGCACACGTCACTCTTGCCGCAACCGTCGGTGATACACAACAAATCACAAACGGTCGACAGCACTTATATGGGTGCGAAGGGGCTCCTGAACTGTTTGTGATAAAACATTATCGCATACGGTAATTGTTGGGAAACGTGTGCGATGGAGTCTTGCATGGCAGACGGGTTCCGCAGAAAACTTGTGTGCGATGGGGCACATATCGCACACAGTTCATATGTTGGCCCGTGTGCCTTACATACTGTTTTCCAAACGGTTCATTACGACACACTGTTTGGTTTCACTGCATCATTAGAAACGTTTAATCACTGATCCCACACGTGCGAAAGAATTTAGTGTGTGCTGCATCGCACATGATTACATTTTGGAAGGCCTCTGGATCATGGCTCCATATCCCCGACAGTTTCTGGGTCATGTGGGAAGGACGCCCCTATCGCCCACACTCACTTGGCGACGATTCCAAATGCCGTCGCGGAAAGGGATTAAAAACCATGTGTATAGCACCTCACTGTACCATTGTAAGGTTCGACCGATAAAGATCTTCGTAGAATATATAGGAGCCAATACGGGCATCCAGGTTCCACTATTGGTTATTGACCGGAGAGGTGTCTCGGCCATGTCTACATAGTTCTCGAACCCGTAGGGTCCGCACGCTTAACATTCGTTGACGATGTAGTATTATATGAGTTATGTATGTTTGTGACCGAATGTTGTTTGGAGTCCCGATGAGATCACGGACATGACGAGGAGCTCCGGAATGGTCCGGAGGTAAAGATTGATATATGGGATAATAGTGTTTAGTCTCTGGAAGGGTTCCGGAATTCACCGGAAGGGGTTTCGGATGTTTCCCGAAATGTTTGGGTACGAGAACACTTTATTTGGGCCAAAGGGGAAAGCCCGCGAGGGTTTTGGAAAGAGCAAAAGGAAGTTTTGTGGAGACCAGAGGCCAGACGCCAGGGACCCTGGCGTCTGGGCCCAGATGCCGGAAACCCTGGCGTCTGGCCCTGGAGTCCGAGAAGGACTCTTGCCTTTCGGGCAAAACCGACTTTGAGGAGGCTTTTACTCCAAGTTTCGACCCCAGGGCTCAACATATAAATAGAGGGACAGGGCTAGCACCCAAGACACATCAAGATTCACCAAGCCGTGTGACGGCAACCCCGTCCCCTCTAGTTTATCCTCTGTCTAGTTTCTGTAGTGCTTGGCGAAGCCCTGCGGAGATTGTTCTTCATCACCAACCGTCACCGCATCGTCGTGCTGCCGGAACTCATCTACTACTTCACCTCCCTTGCTGGATCGAGAAGGCGAGGATCTCATCGAGCTGAATGTGTGCTGAACGCGGAGGTGCTGTACGTTCAGTACTTGATCGGGACGGATCGTGAAGGTGTACGACTACATCAACCGCGTTGATAAACGCTTCCGCTTAGTGATCTTCAAGGGTATGAAGATGCTCTCCCCCTCTCGTAGCTATGCATCTCCATGGATAGATCTTGCGTGTGCTTAGAAATTTTTTTGTTTTCCATGCAACATTTCCCAACAGTGGCATCCGAGCCAGGACTATGCGTAGATGATATGCATGAGTAGAACACAAAGAGTTGTGGGCGGTGATAGTCATACTGCTTACCACCAACGTCTTATTTTGATTCGGCGGTATTGTGGGATGAAGCGGCCCGGACCAATCTTACATGTCCACGTACATGAGACCGGTTCCACCGACAGACATGCAACTAGTTTTGCATAAAGGTGTCTGGTGGGTGTCTGTTTCTCCTACTTTAGTTCAATCGAATTTGACTACGGCCGGTCCTTGAAGAAGGTTAAAACAGCAAACTTGATGAAACACCGTTGTGGTTTTTGACATAGGTAAGAATGGTTCTTGCTAGAAGCCCGTAGCAGCCACGTAAAACTTGCAACAACAAAGTAGAGGACGTCTAACTTGTTTTTGCAGGGCATGTTGTGATGTGATATGGTCAAGACATGATGTGATATACGTTATTGTATGAGGTGATCATGTTTTGTAAATTATCGGCAACCGGCAGGAGCCTTATGGTTGTCTCTTTATTGTATGAAATGCAAATGCGATGTAGTTGCTTTACTTTATCACTATGCATTAGCAATAGTTTTAGAAGCAATAATTGGCAAGACGACCACGATGCAATGATGGAGATCAAGGTGTCGAGCCGGTGACGATGGAGATCACGACGATGCTTTGGAGATGGAGATCAAAAGCACAAGATGATGATGGCCATATCATGTCACATATTTTGATTGCATGTGATGTTTATCCTTTATGCATCTTATTTTGCTTAGAACGGCGGTAGCATTAGATGATCCCTTCACTAAATTTCAAGATAAAAGTGTTCTCCCCGAGTATGCACTGTTGCCAAAGTTCATCGTTTCGAAGCACCACATGATGATCGGGTGTGATAGACTCTACGTTCACATACAACGGGTGTAAGACAGTTTTGCACATGCAGAATACTTGGGTTAAACTTGACGAGCCTAGCATGTACAGACATGGTCTCGGAACACTGGAGACCGAAAGGTCAAACGTGAGTCATATAGTAGATATGATCAACATAGAGATGTTCACCATTGATGACTACCCCATCTCACATGATGATCGGACATGGGATAGTTGATTTGGATCACGTATCACTTAGATAACCCGAGGGATGTTTATTTAAGTGGGAGTTCATTAGTAATTTGATTAATTGAACTTAATTTATCATGAACTTAGTCTTATAGTTTTGCATATCTATGTTGTAGATCAATGGCCCGAGCTACCGTTCCCCTGAATTTTAATGCGTTCCTAGAGAAAGCTAAGTTGAAAGATGATGGTAGCAACTACATGGACTGGGTCCGTAACTTGAGGATTATCCTCATTGCTGCACAGAAAAATTATGTCCTTGATGCACCGCTAGGTGACAAGCCCGCTTCCGCTAACCTAGACGTTGTGAACGCCTGGCAACGTGGTCTGATGACTACTCAATAGTTCAGTGTGCCATGCTTTACAGCTTAGAGCCGGGACTTCAAAGACGTTTTGAACGTCATGGAGCATATGAGATGTTCCAAGAGTTGAAGTTAATATTTCAAGCAAATGTCCGGGTTGAGAGATATGAAGTCTCCAACAAGTTCTATAGCTGCAAGATGGAGGAGAACAGTTCTGTCAGTGAACACATACTCAAAATGTCTGGGTATTATAATCACTTAACTCAGCTGGGAGTTGATCTTCCAGTTGATTGTGTTATTGACAGAGTTCTTCAATCACTGCCACCAAGCTACAAAGGCTTTGTGATGAACTATAAGATGCAAGGGATGAATAAAACAATTCCTGAGCTCTTCGCAATGCTTAAGGCCGCGGAGGTAGAAATCAAGAAGGAGCATCAAGTGTTGATGGTTAACAAGACCACTAGTTTCAAGAAAAAGGGAAAGGGAAAGAAAGGGAACTTCAAGAAGAATGGCAAACAAGTTGCCACTCCCAGGAAGAAGCCCAAAGCTGGACCCAAGCCTGAAACTGAGTGCTTCTACTGCAAAGGGAATGGTCACTGGAAGCGGAACTGCCCCAAATACTTGGCGGATAAGAAGGATGGCAAAGTGAACAAAGGTATATTTGATATACATATTATTGATGTGTACCTTACTAATGCTCGTAGCAGCGCTTGGGTATTTGATACTGGTTCAGTTGCTCATATTTGTAACTCAAAACAGGAGCTGTGGAATAAACGAAGATTGGCTAAGGACGAGGTGACGATGCGCGTCAAAAATGGTTCCAAGGTCGATGTGATCGCCGTCGGCACGCTACCTCTACATCTACCTTCGAGATTAGTTTCAGACCTGAATAATTGTTATTTGGTGCCCGCATTGAGCATGAACATTATATCTGGATCTTGTTTATTGCGAGACGGTTATTCATTTAAATCGGAGAATAATGGTTGTTCTATTTATATGTGTAGTATCTTTTATGGTCATGCACCCTTGAAGAGTGGTCTATTCTTGTTGAATCTTGATAGTAGTGATACACATATTCATAATATTGATGCCAAAAGATGCAAAGTTGATAATGATAGTACAACATACTTGTGGCACTGCCGTTTGGGTCATATTGGTGTAAAGCGCATGAAGAAACTCCATGCAGATGGACTTTTGGAATCACTTGATAATGAATCATTTGATACTTGCGAACCATGCCTCATGGGCAAGATGACTAAAACTCCGTTCTCCGGAACAATGGAGTGAGCTAATGACTTATTGGAAATAATACATACCGATGTATGCGGTCCGATGAGTGTTGAGGCACACGGCGGGTATCGTTATTTTCTGACCTTCACAGATGATTTGAGTAGGTATGGGTATATCTACTTAATGAAACACAAGTCTGAAACATTTGAAAAGTTCAAAGAATTTCAGAGTGAAGTGGAGAATCATCGTAACAAGAAAATAAAGTTTCTACGATCTGATCGTGGAGGCGAATATTTGAGTTACGAGTTTGGCCTTCATTTAAAACAATGTGGAATTGTTTCACAACTCACGCCACCTGGAACACCACAGCGTAATGGTGTGTCCGAACATCGTAACCATACTTTATTAGATATGGTGCGATCTATGATGTCTCTTACCGATTTACCACTATCGTTTTGGGGTTATGCATTAGAGACAGCCGCATGCACGTTAAATAGGGCACCGTCTAAATCCATTGAGACGACACCATATGAACTGTGGTTTGGCAAGAAACCTAAGCTGTCGTTTCTTAAAGTTTGGGGTTGCGATACTTATGTCAAAAGGCTTCAGCCTGATAAGCTCGAACCCAAATCGGAGAAGTGCATCTTCATCAGATACCCTAAGGAAACAATTGGGTACACCTTCTACCACAGATCCGAAGGCAAGATCTTTGTTGCCAAGAATGGAACCTTTCTAGAGAAGGAGTTTCTCTCGAAAGAAGTGAGCGGGAGGAAAGTAGAACTTGATGAGGTAATTGTACCTTCTCTCGAATTGGAAAGTAGCACATCAGAGAAATCCGTTCCCGTGATGCCTACACCAACTAGAGAGGAAGCAAATGATAATGATCATGAAACTTCAGATCGAGTTGCTACTGAACCTCGTAGGTCGACCAGAGCACGATCCGCACCAGAGTGGTATGATAATCCTGTCCTGGAAGTCATGTTACTAGACCAAGGCGAACCTACGAACTATGAAGAAGCTATGACGAGCCCAGATTCCGACAGATGGCTTGAGGCCATGAAATCTGAGATAGGATCCATGTATGAGAACAAAGTGTGGACTTTAGTGGACTTGCCCAATGATCGGCAAGCCATAGAAAATAAATGGATCTTCAAGAAGAAGACTGACGCTGATGGTAATGTTACTGTCTACAAAGCTCGACTTGTCGCAAAAGGTTTTCGACAAGTTCAAGGAGTTGACTACGATGAGACTTTCTCACCCGTAGCGATGCTTAAGTCTGTCCGAATCATGTTAGCAATTGCCACATTTTATGATTATGAAATCTGGCAAATGGACGTCAAAACTGCATTCCTTAATGGATATCTTAAAGAATAGTTGTATATGATGCAACCATAAGGTTTTGTTGATCCTAAAGGTGCTAACAAAGTGTGCAAGCTCCAGCGATCCATCTATGGACTGGTGCAAGCATCTCGGAGTTGGAATATATGCTTTGATGAGGTGATCAAAGAATATGGTTTTATACAGACTTACGGTAAAGCCTGTATTTACAAGAAAGTGAGTGGGAGCTCTGTAGCATTTCTGATATTATATGTGGATGACACACTACACCACGACACTCAAAGCAGCGTCAAACAATCTGTCGGTATAGGTCACCTAAGGCGACACATTTAGTGTCGGCAAAGACCTTTCCCGACAGAAAGGAGCTGTCGCCTATAGTCCTGCCGGGAAAGGTCTTTTCTGACAGATAAATCTATGAGGACAGAAAGTATGACACCATATGTGAGGTCTACACCGACAGACATTTCTACTCTGACAGAATACTATGTGCCGACAGTTCACTACCAGTGTGCTATGCCGCCAGATTGTGCGACGTCCATTGCTACGCCAATGGTTTGTCTATCAATGCGCTATGCCGACAGTTTGTGCGAGGTCAAATACTTCTACCGACACATTTGCTGCCAGTGTTCTACATTTCAACACAAATGCAAATGCACAATATTTTTTATGAAATTACATTCATAATATTAAATTCATGTTCAATATGCAACACATACAAACAATTGCACTCTTCTATTCATCACAAGATATCACTGATATATATATATATAAGATTCATTAGTTTTCTTCACTCAAGTTAGCTACAACCATTATGGATACACAAGTCAGATATACAAGAGAGGCATGTTACAAACATAATGGTCAAAGTTCATAAGAGACCAAGTGCTTGTTCCCTGGACTACTACTGCTACAGAATATTATGGAAGACCAAATCTTCAATCGCCAAGCCAAATCAACTTCCATATGAACAAAATGTGTCATCCATGTTCTCAAGAAAAGCAATCATGAGAACATCTTCGATCAACTAGTGGACTTGCTACTTTCTACCATTTGTCCCTACAAAAGAACTCATATGTTTCAGCAATCTTTGAAACAATACAATGTATTCAAATTCATAAGTTGCCTTTGAGTCCAAAGGTCTAAGAAACAGAAGATGTACAACACACCAACTTGCATACAAGAAAAGTAAACTGATACTTGATTGCCTGACCTCCCTAATAAAAATTATGCATGTCATTGCGGTTCATGCATGCTATAGTTATAAAGCAAAGATTCAAGTTACAAAAGGTAACCTTATTAGAATATAAACCAAAGTCAGCATAGCACCTAGCATATCAGAAATGGCTTACTATAAAAATGTCTGAACCCGCTGACGAGCAATCAGGTTGTTCTAAGCCATCAGGAGTAAGGTCCTTACTGTAATTTCAGAGATTGCATTCGAAGTTACTCAATCAGCAAAAGGCTACAACACCTATGTTTACTTACAAAAGGAGATAGGTGTAATCCTAATATGTGGACTGAACTAAATATGCTTCCCAGAAAAATAAGGGATTTTTACATCTGTGCCCCTGGTTCCTTAGCCATACTCATTCATCCCCACGCTCTTAACGTTTGCTCACTTTTCCCCACTATCTTGTCCGAAACCCTCAGAAATGGTCACAAACAGTGGATGCCGTCGGGTCAGTGCTTTGACCGTTAACTCTGACGAGTGGGGCCGTGCTGGACTGTGTCGCCCATTGGACCTGACAATTGGGGCCGCGTCAGACGGTGCCGCTGTTCGCCCGTTGGGCCGTGGTTTTTTTAGACTGTTGGGCCGTTGCATGAAAGGCATGCACGCGTTGCCATGACAGAAGCCTGCTATGCATGCACGACATGTCCAGCTAGCCTGCTATGCATGCACGTAACTAGCCTGCCTGCATGCGCCGATGCCCCCGCCACGATGCGCTGACCGAGCCTCTTTCCTGCACGCGAGCCACCATGGATGTAGGGACGGTCGCTGCTGCTGGTTCGTCTGTTCTCGCACGCGTGTCTCCTCAATGTAGAGCATCATTTCAGCCTTTTCGATCCACTCATGGCAATTAAAACCTATTGGCAATTAAAGTGGCATATCGATCGACATGGCTCGTTTGAACATAGCAAATCCAGAGCACGGTCGGTGCCACTCCCCTTCCCTATTTAAACCACCCACCCTCCACCTATTCTCCACACATCCATTTGCGCCACCCCCTTCTATTCTTCACCCAAACCTAGAGCACTCTCAAAGCGAGCGAGGATGCAGTACAACAGCCCCACCTTCGAGCCCCCACCGACCATGCCGGAGAGACGGTATCCCACCGGCGTCATCGTGGAGACGACGCTCCGCGTGTGGGCGTTCTAACGCTGGAGGGGTGCAAAGGAGTTTGCCAGTGGTTCCTCGATGCGGGCTTCGCCCACCTCCTGGCAGGCTCGCCAGTGATGTTCCGACTGGAGGAAGTGCGTCCAAACTCCAGCACTCCGCCGATAGGGCTCATCGCCAACTTCACCAACAGATTTGATGCGTACTACCTCCTCAACTAGGTGTTTTGGTGTGGGTGCGAGTTCATCGCATTCACCACCTACAACATCTTCACGGACTTCAACAGCATCTTCCCCGCCCGCAACGGTATGCACAGCCTCCCCTACTACCTCGGCGAGGACGGTAGTGAAGAGGAGCAGTGAAGAGGAGGCGCAGTGAAGATGGTGGTGAAGGCCCGGTCTCGTGAAGCATGTCTTGCCCTAGGGTCTTAGGGCTTTTTATATAGGGATTTCTATCTTAATTATGTCGTTGGTTGTACCGTGAACTTTTTATCTTTGTCATGTTATATCATGTTTTGAACCCTATCCTCTATGAAATATGTTATGCTTGCTACTTTTATTTGATATGTCGTTGGTTATCTGTGTTTTGCTTGCTACTTTTATCTGTGTTTTGCTTGCTAAATCAATGAAGGGATCCCATCAATGAAAGGGTATCCCTCAATGAAAACCAGCAAGTTTTGGGGTTAGCCTTGTAAAAATGGTTGGAGGGTAGCCCATTCGTCTTGTTATATTCATGTTGTGTAATATTTGTATTTTGGCCCTTATGTTTTAGGGTCAAGTTCTGGCACGCGCGAGTAATGGACTAGTTGAAGTGTGAAAAAGAAAACTAAAGCTAGAAAAATGAGCCATGTTGATGTTGAAAAGAAGAAGGAGAAAAGCTAATTTTTTTTGAATTGTTGGTGGCCCTATTCCCTATATTGTATGAAAAAAAACAAGCTAATTTTTGAATAGTTTGTGGCCATTTGGGATGATGAAAATAATTTTGGCCCTTATATTATAGGTTTTATTGGTTCCAAGTTTTGGCACAGGCGGCTAATGGACTAGTTGAGGTGTCAAAAAGGAAATTAAAGCTAGAAAAATGAGCCATGTTGATGTTGAAAAGAAGAAGAAAAAGAAGCTAATTTTTTTGAATTGTTGGTGCCCATATATATTGTAGGATACCTATATTGTATGAACAAAAAGAAGCTAATTTTTGAATAGTAGCCCATTGTTTACTTGTTGGTGGCAATATCAATTGTTGTGGCCATATTGCATGAAACAAAACGGTAATTGTTGACTTATTGGTGGAAATATCAATTGTTGTGTAATTTCAAACAATGTAACCAATGTGCACTCAATCTTTGTAGGTGCAATCAAAACAATCAAGCAAAAAAATAGGGGAAAAACAGAGCCAGCGCATGCACTATTTTCTAGGCCTCTTTAATCTTTGTGGGCCTTCGACAATCAACGCAATGCGATGGCCCAACCAGAGCCTGGTTTCATTTTGGGCCCAATAACTACGTTTTTTCTCTTGCCCTCGGTGTTGTCTGACGAAACTGAAAGTGTTAAAAACTAACATCTACAGAGATTCAGAGATGGAGATAGAGTCATAGTTTAAGCAACACAGAGAGCACATGATCCACAAATTAAGCAACACAGAGAGCACATGATCCACAAACCCTTAAGCAAATCATAGAGCACATGACACGACACGAATAACATCTCTAACGAGTGATGACTAGCAAGTAAGCAAATCCTAGAGCAACTATACAAAATAAAATCCTAAAGCTATTAGATTCGCCTGCTTGTTCAACTGAATCATCTGCCTCAAGTTCTTGTTCATCTTCTTTAATTCCCCCTTCAGATCCGCATCCCCAACTATTGGAGCAGCACTTTTAGAGACCAAATTCCAAGTGGCTGATGGCAGATTGACCTCCCGGGTTGCGGCCCCATTGAATTGAAGCAAGCCCTCCCCTTGAAGCCTCCGAACGTAGTCATCCATCCATTCAAAATGTGTGCATTTCTTCATGATCTGAAACGAAATCATGAACCCTAAATCTCAAATCCAACAAAAAAGAATTAGAAGCAAAGAGAAAAAGAAAGGGTCAGAGAAAAATCATGAGATCTAACCTGCCCCTCTGGCTTGCTCTCGCATTTCACGAACTCGCGCCCAAAGTTGCCATTCTTGTCCTCCCTCGAAGTCAACCTTTTCAGTGGCGCGGTGCGTGGGCAGTCAGGACATCGCTCCATGGGCACTGGACCATACTGGGGCCACAAGGGGCGGGAGGCTGAAGTGGAGCTCGACATATCTAGTCGCCAGAGAAGAAGAAGCAGACGAGTGGCTCCTCTGGTCACCGTAGAAGAAGAAGAAGACAGGAGAGGCAATGGTGGGTGAGCACAACCAATGTCTCGCGGATCGCCCAAGGATCCAATGATGCGGAGCCGTCCTTGATCCAACGGCACGGAGCCTGCACGTAGCCTGGCCTCAGAATTCCTTTTAGAAGACCACATCTAAGGTTGTCGCTTGGCGCTAGGGTATGATCGGACGGCTGATGTTTGGATCTAGGGTTAGGCGAAACCCCGCGGGGTTTAGAGGGGTTTTGAGTTGGTCAACGGGGTTATCTAGTGTTTGACCAATATTCAACTGAGCATAACTAATTTAAAAAATATACAAAAAATATGAAACCTTCGCGAATCATCGTTTTATAAGACACGCTAACGAGGAAAAATACTAAACTTGGTCTACGGTCATTTTAAAAAAAACCTAGTTGGCACGATCGTGGTTAAATGAGCACCATTAATTTTAAAAAAATCAAAAAAATATAAAACCTGTGCACAATGTTGTCGTATGTGACATGTTATCAACAAAAAAATCATAAACTTGTTCTATGGACATTTTTATGAAAAAACCTTCACACATATGAGCTATCATGTACAACGTTACAGAGAGTTCAAGGAAAGGAGGTGGGTTTTTGAAAAAATCAAAAAAATAAACCAAAGCTTCATATCAAAGTGAATAAGAAGGATCTGAACTTAGTTTTCCTTTTTCATATTTTAAACATGTTTTTAATGGTTTTCTATTAAATCACATTATTTTCAAATAAAAATAAAAATATGAAGATTAATTCAATAAATAGTGAGACTTCGAATCTACACTATATAGATTGAATAGGTGTTAATAAAAAATATTTGGCTCATTTAGAGTAGGTCC